>CM054059.1:437388805-438059240 GCA_028641055.1 Alopecurus myosuroides | reverse complement strand
CAAAATGTAGAAAATAGGGTTTTCTGCCACTCAAGGGTTAATTCCAGGAAAATAGGGAAATTGTGAAATATTCCCAAAAATCAATATAAAACATTGATATAGCCCTTATATGATGCAAATATGATTGAAATATAAGTAATACAATGCAAAGATCATGTATGCATTTTACATGCATCAGAGTCACCCCTACTTTCCGTTTGATATTTTTGTGGTTCAGCCCCCGAGTATAGCTATCATTGTGGCTTGTGCTCGGGTCAGGTTGTATTTGAATTGTGATTATAATTGTGAAACAGACAAAAGAGAAACTCCTCGCATTAGAGGGGTAATATAGTTTGATTCGTTCGACTGGAATACCGAAAGTGGCTAAAATAAGCTCATTCTAATTGTACCGAATTGTAAACTAAGCATAACAAAGACATAGCTACGAGACATTCCATGGATTCTTGTAGAAGTTCTCAGTCTTCTTGTCTTTGAGCTTGTATGCGCCTTTTTCGAGTACTTCGCATATAACATAGGGTCCTTCCCATGGTTATGTCAACTTGTCATGGCTCCCTTGCTTCTGCTTGCTTCGACTGTTCTGCATAGTTGGTGCCTGTTTCTAAATTGCTTCTTCTCCCGATTGTCTGGCCATGCGATATTCCCGGTAATCCGGGTTGTTCCAACTCGAGCCATTCTGAGATGAATTCTGGGAGTACCTGACACTTAATTGTTTCCCACCTCTCGTAAGTTATATCTCGCAGGCTAAGCTATGTCCTCCATTTGACCACTTGTCCTATTCTGTTGCAGTTGTTGAGTATGTCTGACAGAGGTGCGATGGATACCATGGTGATTGGGTGTTCTTGTAAGTAACACCTGAGTTTTTTAGCCGTCATGTAGACCCTATATGACATATTCTCGTAATTCGGGTATCGCTGCTCGGATCTTGATAGTACCTTACTGAGGTAATATACCGGGCGCTGCACTCTATAGGTGGCCTCTTCTTCTTGGGATCTTACGACTACTAGTACTATGCTTACTACATGTCTTGTTGCCTATATGTACATTGGTTCCTTTTCATGAGGTTCCACTAGGACGGGAGTAATCGACAAGGTTCGCTTGAGTTCATGGAAGACTTCCCTAGATTCGGGTGTCCATTCGAACTCGCATGGTTTTTTCAGTAATTTGTAGAGGGGGAGTGTTTTTTCTTCACGCTTTGTTCTGAACTTCCTGAGTGCTTCTATTCTTCCCGCTAGCTATTGTAATCCTTTGAGGTTTACGGGTTTCTTCATTGAGGGTATATCTTTAATTTTTACTGGATTGGCTTCGACGCCTCTGGCGGTCAGGAGGTACCCAAGTAATGTTTTTACCGGGTCAATTGGATACACCTGGTATGCTATCATGTCCTTCTTCACGTTGTCTTCTACTTCGGGTACTATTTTCTTGGCCAGGGGTAGAATCAATTGATCTATCGTGACTGCTATGTTTGCCAGTTCTTGAAGTATTCCGAATGACTGCGATATTTTGTTAAACTCAACGTCAGAATTGTCGGACTGCTTATAATTTCCGTGCACTGTGATTATTCCCTTAGGTCCTGGCATTTTGAACATCAGGTACGCATAGTGGGGGACTGCCATGAACCTAACGAACGTTGTTCTGCCGAGTATTGTGTTGTATTGCGATGGCCAGTCGACTACCTAGAAGTCGAGCTTCTCTTTCCTGTAGTTGTTGCCTTCTCCGAAGAATACTTTGAGCGTTATTGTGCCTACGGGTTTTACTGCTTTCCCGGGTACAACCCCGTGGAATGAATTCCTCGACTGCTTCAGGTTGCTTACTGGTATGTTCATCTCCTTCATCGTATCTGTGTAGATGATGTTGATTCCGCTTCCTCCATCCATGAATACTCGATGTAGATCATATCCTCCTATCTGAGCTTCGAGTACCAGCGCAGCCCTTCCGGGATAAGGAACTCGGGGCGGGTGATCAGCTCTGGAGAAGGTGATTGCTGAGTCGGACCAGTCCAAGAAGTCGCGAGTTGCAGGAGGTGATATTTCCGCCAGATTCACTTGTCTGGTGATGAGTTTTTGACTCCTTTTGGATGGGGCGCCTTTCTGTATCATGAATATTTTCCTTTTGGCTCCGGGTATCTATCTTCCTCCGGGTAGGCCTCTCTGTATTGATGATGTATTGATGCGGCCTGCTGCGCTCTGGGTGCTCTCTGTGCTTGAGGTTGCAGTGGTTGGGCGACTGCATGTACTAGCGGTGGTGGTGGTGCACCTATCGCCAATGATCCTGGGACAGCCTAGAACCCTGCTTGTACGGTATCTCTCTGTTTTCTATATGCTGCTTCCGCGAGGAGGGTGAACCCGCGGTAGTCTTTCAATTTGTGACTGGATCTGTGGACTCCGTTGTCCTCATCATACATGTGGTTTGGACACGGCCCATCGAGTTGCTGCTCGATTGACACGGGCAGTAACCCATCTGCCCGAATCTTCCTTGGCTGCCACTCGCACTTCTGATCTTGTCCATGTTTGCGCCCCTGTCTATGGTAGTCGTTGCTGCGACCACCGGGGAACTTGGCTGCAACTAACTTGGGTTCCATTTCGTCGAATATCCGGGTCTTGCGCTTTCTTTGCCTGTTCGGGTCATTGTTGTATCTCCAGTTTTCTTCTTGCGCGTAGGAGGTGTTCATGCGATCTTCCTCGGGTGAGGGTGGGTGGATGTTGCGCGCTGATTCTTCACCTTCCGCCCAACTATTTGCTACCTCCATGAGCTTGCTCACTGTTGTCACCCGGACCCGGCCGATGTATTCCCGTAGGTCCATCCGACTGAGACCATCTTTGAAGTTGTCGATTGTCATCTTGTCCAAAATGTCCTCCGTGTTGTTTTTAAATGCGGTCCACCTTTGTATGTACCCGCGAATGTTCTCATCTGAACATTGTCTGCAAGCTTTTAACTGCCCGACTATTACTGGTCGTTTGCAGTTATACTTAAAATTCTTGATGAAATCGACCTCGAAATCTTCCCAGCAACTGTAATTGTTCTTGGGCCGGCTTTTCAGTCATTTTCTTGCCGCCCCTACGAGCTGTAGCTATATGTATTGCATCACTGTCATCTTATTACCCTTTTGGAATCTCACCGTGGATAGATAGTCATCTAACCATGACTCGGGTTCTTGATCCCCATCGTACTTGGGTGTTTCAGCCGTTATTTTGAATCGCTTCGGCTTCCTGGCCTGACGGATCTCCTGAGTAAAAAATGGAGGACCACAAAGTTCCTCGTCGTCTGAATCAGTCAAGTCATACCTCGAGTTTTCTGCTCGAGTCCTGGTCGTTCTTGGTGGTAGTACTTCTACTCCTATTTCCCTGCGTGACATGTACTTTGTTTTGAGTGAGTCGGTCTCGTAGGTCTTTGGGTCTTTGTCGTGATGTTGCACTCGGGCTGATTTGGTTTTTGCTTTTGCTGGTTTCTCAGGTGCGGCCGCTTGTGGAGCGGGCTTCTCCTTTAGCTCTGCACTAGCCATGATGAGGCCTCACATAATCTCCTCGTGTATTTCTCCGCGGGGATCACCCGGCGCAGGTTTTGTGGATATTAGATACGTCTGGACTCGCAGAAGCCTTTCCTGAGGCGTTCTAGGTGTCAGTCTTTCTGGCAGATTGGGTTCTTTCTAGTCGTGATCTAAATCCAGCACCTTTTGGGTTCCTCTCATGAACTCTTCCATCATGCTTGCTGTTCGCGACTGCCGTTTGGGCGCGGTCAATTTCTCCACTCCGATGCCCAAAGCTTTCGTCGAGTGCATCTCTGGGAGTCCCGTGTTATCCAGCTCTCTGTACATCTTGTTCAGTTTTTTATTGTGCTAGGCTAGCTTCCATCGGTAAGCCAACCATTCTACTGGGGTGGCTCCAACTAGGAGGGGAAGACCCTGCTCGACTAGCACGGTGACCAACCCCATTTTTTCCGGTGACACGAGTATCTTCGGGCGTCCCTCGCCCCTCTTGCCTTTACTCGCAGATCCGGAACCGGCGGGTGGAGGGAGCTCGCCGAGTCCGTCGTTCTTGTAGATCGGTTCCTAGGGACTTTGATGGTTCCTCCTCGCTCTCTTCCTTGCTTCCACCGTCGTCTTCCTCGGTCGCGTGCGTCACCTTAGTTGCCCTATGTGGGTCGGTTATCTTCTCTTCTCTGTCGCTCTCCGAGAATGAACGCTCGACGCATCTCGCCATTGCAGAGAAGTGGATAAGAGGGTTGATGGGGTAACTGTACTCGGGGTCCGCCTCTTCGAGTGAGAGAAACGAAAACCCCAGCACAGTTGCTTCTACCGGCCGAATCCGATCTGAGTCTTCTAGGCGTAATACTCATGTGCGGCTCCCGTGGAAATTTAGGTCGCCAAACCTGAGGTCGATGCTCCCGTTAAGGCAGTAAAACGCTGAACGGGATCCTGCTGAGTGCTTGGTGAAGTCGATTGACCCAAAACGGATCGAATCCGCCTAGATCATCGGGTTGCAGCCTGATGGTGATGAAGTCGAAGAAGTCGCAGATCCAGCACCACAGGTTCTCACAGACAGCGCCAATGTCGAGGGGGTGAAATCAACAATACCTATGGTGAGGGACTGGGGTTTCGTGAGGGAATAAGGCGTCGGTGGACTCTCGACTTGACGGGTTACTGCCCGCCGGATTTTATTCCGATGTGGGGGAAGGTATCGATTATAGGGGGTGCTATTCGCAGATTGAATCTGGTGTAGCTCTGAATCTATGGTTGTCTGTCTCGTTCGTGACACCCTCCCGTGCTTTTTATAGGTAGCAGGGTCTCAGGGGCCGTACATGAGGTGGACTCGACTTTGAGTCGGTTCCTATCCTTTCCTATTCTTGCTGCTTAAGTCTTTCCTTCTGCTTTGCATAGATCTCCCCCACGGGCGTTCGTGCAGTTACTCGCAGAGTCCACCGAGGCACTCCTTAGTGGGCCACACCGGGTATGATTATAGTGGAGGGTCTCTTGGGTACCCCCACGTCAGGTGGAGATGGGTTCGGCCAAATATATCGGGGAGAATTAAACTCCGCCAACATAGTCCTAGACATATCCAAGAGTGTACGGTTCTTCCTCTCGGCCACACCATTTTGTTGAGGGGTATATGCAGCGGAATATTGATGACGAATACTCTATTCACTTAGAAACTCATTGAGAGTGTAGTTCTTGAACTTGGAGCCATTATCACTCTGAATAGCCAAGATAGGAAGATTGTGTTGATGTTGCACTTGATTGGAGAAGTTGATGACGGCTTGTTGAGTCCCACTCTTCAATTTGAAGAAGTAGACCCAAGTTTATCTTGAATAGTCATCCGCAATCACCAAGCAATACTTCTTGCCTCCAAGACTTGCCTCGGGCACTACACCAAAGATGTCAACATGGAGAGGCTCCAAAACCCTCTTTGATGAAATAATTATCTTGCTTGAATGCGAAGAATCATGCATCTTGCCTTCAACACAATCCCTACACACACGATCTTTGGCAAAGGAAACATTCTCTTTTAGTCTGAGGATGTGGCCACCCTTGTGAATACTTTGCAAAGTTTTCATGTTGACATGGGATAAGCGGCGATGCCACAACCACCCCACATCGGCCTTACCAAAGAGACAGATCGTTTGAGTGTTGGTTGACTCCGAAAAGTCTACCACATAGAACTCATTTTTGACATCCCCAACGTAAGAAACATCGAGAGACTTGCTCCACATGATGACTGCATTGTTAGGATCAAAGAAGACGGAGAAACCCATCTTCCCTAAAGCACGAACTGAAATTAAATTGCATTCAAGGGATTCGATAAGCATGACCTTTTCAAGGGTGATATTAGGAGAAAAAACCACCTTTCTGAAACCCTTTACCTTAGATTTTTACTTACCTCCATAAGTGATTGTTGCTTGATTTATATTTGGTCTCAACTCCGTCATAACTGCCTTGCTTCGGTCATATGACCTGTACACCCACTATCAAGTATCCATTTTAAACCACCGAAAGCATAGTCCTAAAAGAAATCATTGACTTGAGTTAGGACCCGAGGAGGGTCCTCTCATGTTAGCACCAAGGGTCTTTGGAACCCAAATAGAGTAATCAATGAAACCCTCAATAGGACCAACATATTTAGCTTGCACAACATCATAATAATCAACAAATAAGAAATTGTGTGGATTGTTAGTTCCCGCGGAGTTGCTACGAGTAGTGTTGTCCCTAATGACAATCCCAATCGCACCAACATTCTTCTTTGCTTGTGCGAGCTTGGACTTCTTCTTGATGTTCGTCTTCTCATTCTTTCTCTTGGCAACATAGCCAAGACCTTGCTTGCCATTTTGTGGTACAAGAGCAACCACTTGTAGCTTTGGAGCCACAACCTTCTCAACACTAGGGCCCTTGCGCTTGATTCTTGCTAGATCTTCCTATAACCTAGCATTATCCTAAATAACATTTGCATGATCACAAGAAGAAGTAGAAGTACTAGGCACATTGAATAGATCTAGTTGAGTTTGAAGTTGTTCACAAGACTTGTTGAGGGTATAGTGTTCACTCTCCAAGTCCTTGTGAGCCTTGGTGAGCTTCTCTAGCTTATCGGTTAGCTTGTCATGAACAAACCCAAACTCAACCTTCTTCTTCTTAACCCTTTTATATTTAGAAATTGCATAGTCACGTTCTTTAGAGAGTTCAAAAATCAAATCATTATGTGACTCTTCAATAGTCTCAAGTTTCTCTTCAAGAGATACTCGAAGCTTATGTTATTGTTCAAGAGAATTTGAGAGGGAGCCCTTTTCAATGCAATATTCCCTCTCGGTCTCACATTTCTTCGCAAGAGCGTCTTGGGCCTCTCCCAATTGGCTCATGAGAAGATCAAAGTACCTCTTGGTCTCACCTTGCAAGTTAGTCATAAATAGACTCAAAGAAGCAATTTCATGTTTAACACTAGGACTAGCAAGGTTATTCTTTTCACTTTGAGTCTTAGAGCTGGAGGAATATGATACCTAGGTGGCCTTTGCCATGAAGCACTTTGCGGAAGGTTGAGTAAATTCTCATTGTGGAATTCAAAAAGTGATGGAGATGACAAAGATGCAGTAGCAATAGTGGCCACTTCACTTGTGGATTCTTCTTCTTCATCATCATCACCAGAATCATACTCTTCTTGAGTCACTAGGGCATATCTTTATGATGGTTTCTTGATGAAGGGTTTCTTCTTGAAGTGGGGCTTCTTGTTGGGTAGCTTTGATTTATCCTTGAGAACAAGCTTTCCTCCATGGTTTTCCCTATTCTCGAAAGGGCACTCAGCAACAAAGTGATACTTGTCTTGACAATTGAAACAAGCCCTCAATTTTTTAGTCCCTTATTTTCCATAGATTGACTTGTTCTTCTCCTCAATATATGCTTTGGCCTTGGGAGGATTCTTACATAACTTTTACACTACAAGAGCGATGTAATCCTTAAGCACGGGATCATACTCTCGATCATTTAGCGGAGACAAGTTTTCTCCCAAAGCAACCTCATCTTGTTGATCCACCATCTTGGTCACAACCTTGGCCTTCAAAGAAATGGAGGATCCTTTGTGCATTCCAATAGCACGAGCACGAGTGTGAGTGAGCTTAGTTTGAACTTGAAAAGAGGCCATCTCTTGCATCACCTCAGTTGAGGTCATGAGATGATAGTTGTGTCTTCCTTGAAGGCTCTTCAAGTCCACGGGCTCAAATGGCATGAGGGCACTCACTTACTTCCTCTTGATCCAAGCATAATCCACATTAGTGGCACCAAGACCACTAAAGGCGGTGGCAAGGGTCTTGAATCTCCGGCATGTGTCCTCATGGTTCTCACCATCATGCATATAGAACCCTTCGGCCTCACTGCTCAAGGTATCATACCTATTCCTATTCATGCTTTCATTGCCCTAAAAAATGTGGATAAGATAATCCCATGTTTCTTTGGTGGTGGATAATTGTTGAAGGTGAGGCATGTGGTTTGGATCCACGTCTTGTTGAATCATCGACAATACGGTGTAGTTGAGTTGGCAATCTACCACTTCTCTTCTTGTCAAGTTCTTGGAGTCATGAGGCTTGTATCCATCTTGAACGAGCCTCCAAAGCTCAATACAACAAGAGTTTAAATGATTTTTCATGTAATATTGCCATTGACTAAAAGAATGTGCATCTATAGGAGGTTTGCCTCTAGGGTTAATATGAGGATGTGGGATAGGAGGATCGGGATAGTATCGTCCTTCGACAATGTGGTACCCTTCCTTCTCATTCGTTCCCTTAGAAGTTTTGTTATTATAGGAAATAGATTCATTTTTAGTTCCTCCACCCTCCTCCTTACCTTTCTTATTCTCCGGAATTTCTTCTGAAGGAATAGAAGATGAAGATTCCGGGCACTTGGCTTTCAAGAGTTACATCATTAAATCATGCAACTCCGTCATTTTGGCATCCATGGATGAGGTCAAGGAATCTTTCATTTCCTTGAGATCATCCACAGTGACTTGTGCCACGGGCTTGACGTCTTCCCCTCCGTTGACCATACTATAACTCTTAGGCGGTAAGCCCAAAAATAAGAGACGAGGCTCTGATACCAATTGAACGGATAGTATGGGCACCTAGAGGGAGGGGTGAATAGATGCTACGACTAATTTTAATTCTTTTTCAATTTAGGCTTGGTAAATTCTCTAGATATGCAACTACGGTGAATTTACCTATATGACAAGCTAAACAATAAACAAGATACAAACACAAAGTAAAGGAGAGGGAACTAGGTAACCGATAAAGGAAGCACACGGAGACAAGGACGTAATCTCGAGTTCCTCCTTTTGAGGGGAGTACGTCTTGTTGGAGGGGTGTGAGTTTCGCCACAACTCACCCTATTTTCCGATGAACCTCGCCACAAAGGCCTAGTTCGCCATACACTATTGATTCTCTTAAAGGCGGAAATCGAATCCTTTACAATGAGCTTGAGGCACACACACCAACAAACGAATTGGGGGCTCCCAAGAATCACCAACAATCAACAAGTGAGTAGCAATGAGGTCTACGTTTTCCACAAGGAAACCCTAGACTTGATTCCCTCAAGTGAATGAGGGGGAAATGAAGAACAACTTGGTGAAGTAGTAGATCGGGGTCTTCTCCTCTAATCCTCCAAAGATCAACGAGTTTGGGTGGAGTGATTGGGAAAAATCTTGGATTTGGTGAGCTCAATAAATATGCAATCAATGTCTTGGAAGAACTAGAGCTCCTGGGGGAAGAAGGAGGGGTATTTATACCCCTATATAAATATGGCCGTTGGATGCAGAAATTGGAACCGAACATTCTTGTTCAAACTTGAACCGGAAATTCCGTATAGCTGTTTTTGCTTCAGATCTGAGATTTCGACTGCAGTTGACCGAACCATAAATTTCGGTCACAAAATTTCCGGTACAAATTTCCGGTTCACTTTTGTGCCAAAACTCTTCCAACCAGAAATTCTGATTGGTTGGAAATTTCCGGTTGACTCTAGTGAGCATAAACTTCAAGTCCTTAGCCGTTTTTGCGCCGCTTCTTCCCCAACCGGAATATCCAGTTTCCCTGGAAATTTTGGGCTACCTCGAGTGGAAATTTTCAGAGAAAATCTTCACAACTGGAATTTCCGGTTGATCCAAAAATATCCGGTTTGAAATATACGGTTACCAGCAGTACCAAAATAGGCTGATCTAACTTCACCTTTTTCCGGTGTTCGATGCGAATGAATAATTAAACACCTGCTTCACTTAACACCTTTATAAATAACAACATTAGTATTGTTAACTATACACAAAACCCTAGGGATCAAGAAATGCACTTTCAATTAGGTATTTCCATGGGCTTGCATCAAAATGAATATTTCATATAGCTCATGGTGGATGGCGTCAAATTTTTTTCGTCCCATAGTGGCGTATGGGAAAGCAATCTACGTGTATTCACCGAGCAAAGAGAAATCAAGAAAGATGTTCCATCTTTAGGAGGTTAAAATCTTCATCATCTAGCTCAAGTGGAATGCTCAAGTAAAATGTTTGATCTTGATAGGTTTTCTATTTTAACGTTCGCATAGCATGGGAGACCGGGCTATAGGATATAGATATCCATACTATCAAAAGGGGCTCTCATATTATCAACTTGATCGTATCATTCATAGAGAGATCAAACCTCTGAATATTTGGCATCATATTTCTTGGTTATTTTTTTCTCTATGTGTGGTTTTATAGCATTTTGTGTTCTTCAAGACAAGCTCAAGTTCATCAAAAACGGATTTTGCATGAAAAACTTATTGTGTTTTTAATATTGGAGGTTTTACCGGTTGCTTTTTCATAGATAGGTCAAACCTTTCGTCATTTAGTTTTATCCTACCTTATTTAACTATGATGTTTATTTTCATAATCTTTTAGTTCTCACTGTTGCAATTTCAACGAGCCCAAGATCATCGAAAACATTGTTCATATGCAAAAGATATGTGTTTTCGGCATTGACGTTTTTCTGAAAACTATATCTTGAACGTATGGGTAACCCCATCTCATATTATGAGGATAACTATTATACATAGAGTAGGGTAACTATAACGATTTTGTGAGGATAACTTCCGTTAGTACTGGGTGTGGTAATTATTATCTTGAGAGCAGGGTAACTCCATCGGTATTGCGTAGGTAAAAAGCAGCCAAGAAAAAGAGGACCATGAGAAGGGGATGCGATCGAGCTTTAAAGATGAGAGAGAAAGGTAGGAGTTGGACGACAAGATCGAGTCCGTCGTGGAACCACAACTTCAGACTGTTTTGTCCTTACAAAAATAGTAACATATTAAAATTATGTACAAAATATATAGCATCAACCAATAACTGATTACAACATAGCTACCTCACCATCAACTAGTTCACCACTACCAAAAAGGCTTTTCGTCCCGCTTTATAAATAAAGCAACCACCAATCCAAGTTCGTACAACATAGCCAACAAAAAAAGGAGAGAAAGTAGACAGTAACTCGATGGGACATCAGCACAAGTAAACCCAAAACAACATAAAGTGGGAACAACAGAAGAGAGGGGGTGAGCGAGGAAGGAACGGCAAGGTCCCCACCCACACGTGGGGCTCATCTCGTAGGGTGGTGGAGAACCGCCATGCATCGCCACCAAGCGGTCGAGCATGTAGTCTAGCTGAGCCGTGTCCCGCTGTGTACATAACGGGTGTTATTGCTGCAAAAAAGAGAGACATTTGAACATCGAGTCAGCAACACGTTGTAAGAAGATTCGTTCTATTACTATCTTATATTCTTATTCCTAATTGCCCATGGTGTCCATGCCATCCCAGCAAAAACAACCCATAAGAGGCGACACCCTTGTCCGGTCCTATTCGCCTGGAGTTTTAGGAATTCGCCAAGGTCTGATGCCGCCACTCAGGGACCAGAGCTTCATAGACGAAATTCCATAGGAACCGGGCTATGGGATATGTGAACAAGATATGATTCCCAATCTATGGGACCCCACAAAGTGGACACATGCTATCTCCAGGCCTTGACGCTTTCGTACTTCCACTCCCGACGGGAGACGATCATGCAGATGCTGCCACACAAATATCTTGATCTTCAGGCGAAGGGGGGCTTTCCAACAGTGAGAGGACCAAGCTTGCCCCTGCCCAAGGAAGAGGCTATGGTATGCCGACTTAACCGAGAAAGACCTAGACAAGGCTAACCGCCAAGTAACACTATCCGAAGCTCCACCTAGGGAACCCGGTAACACGACTCTAAGCTCATTCTATGTTGTCTCCCCTGCTGCACCAAATGTCTTTCGGTATGAGATGTTACAAATTCCATTCGGCGGTGTCGGTCACTAGCAATAGTGGATTTGAGCAGATTGCAAAAAGACTCGGATAGACAAGATGGAGTGGTATATCACAAAGCCAAGCATACACCCAGAAAAGGATGGACCTACCATTCCTAACAATAAACCACGCTCCCTTGCGGATCTCATACTTGATCGGTTGGATGGATCGCCATAATTGGGAACCCTCCCGGCGATCATATGACAACAGAGGGCAGCCTCTAAGTTATTTTGCTTTGATCAGCTGAAGCCATAGCCCTCCATCGTCCTACATGATACGCCATACCCATCTAAACATGACACCGGTGTTCATATTACGGGAAGCTAAAATCCCTATGCCCCCAAAGTCTTTGGGGGCGCATACATGCGCCCATTTGACCATGTGGTATTTCTGCTGGCCATTGGACGCCGACCATAAAAGGCGCGGGAGCTCCTTATCGAAATCCTTATGGGCCCCCTTAAGGAGGATATAGGGGCCCATCATATACATGTGTATGCTGGAAAGGCAAGAGTCAATAAGCACCGATTTGCTCGCCTTCATCTTAACCCGGCCCATCAGAGGCTCAATTTCCCTCATTAGGATCCTGGAATCACCAAGCGGTGCCCCAAGATATTTAACTGGGAATGAGGACAACTTACATTTGAAGTTGTCCGCAATCCGTTGTTGATCATTAGGGGAGAATCCTAGGACCACCACCTCACTCTTGTCAAAGTTAATTTTGAGGCCCGACATAGCCTGAAAGCAGAGGAGGAGAAACTTGAGGTTGTGAATATCAAGATCCGAGCCCTCCACCATAATCATTGTGTCATCCGCATATTGGATGTGGGTCACCCCACCTCTCAGGATAAGGTGGCCGACCGCACTTGAAATGTGTCGAGCCTCCTTAGCCAAGTCTAGGATAGTCGCAAGGGTGTCCACTGAAAGGTTGAAAATAATGGGGGATATAGGATCCCCCTGTCTCACCCCGCGGGAAGATCTAAAATATGAGCCTATCTCCCCATTTATATTAATCGCAGTGTTATGGCTCATCACGATCTGCATAATCCAGCAGATGACACGGTTATCATACCCTCGTTGTTCGAGGACCTGGCGGAGGAACGCCCAATCCATATGATCATAAGATTTCTAGAAATCCTGCTTTAGGAACACACCTTAAGGTGCCAAACCTTCACTTCATGCACGATCTCATGAAGCGCCAGGATACCATCATGAATATATCGTCCCTTAGTGAAGGAACACTTATGTGGGTAGGTTAACCGTTGCACCACTCGGGCAAGCCAAATCGCGCAAACTTTGGGGAAGATGCGCTGAATGACATTAATCACCGTGATCGGCCTAAACTGGAGAATATCTGTAGCCCCCCGCTAACTTGGGGATTAGAATAATCACACCAAAATTAAGGCGCGACATAACCAGTGTCCCAATGTAGAATTCTTGGAACATTGACATAACCACCGCCTGTAAACGCCCCCAAAATATCTAAAACAAAGAAATCGAGAGGCCGTCAGGGCTAGGAGATGAATTAGCCTTCCTGTCCATAATTACCTGCCTAACCTCCTCCGGCCGGAATGGGAGCGTGAGGTCCGCATTCTCATTATCCGAGACCAAGGTGCCCGAGCGCCAAAGATCTCAAGCTAACGCAACCCCGGTGCGGGGTCCTGCTGAGAAGAGCTCCTTGTAAAAGGAGTATACATGGGCGGATAGCTCCTGTTCCTCCTTTAGGAGGCGGACATCTACCCATAGGCACGGGATCGAGCACTTCGGGCGCCGCCCATTAGCAATAGCATGGAAGTACGTGTTGGCGTCTCCCAACAGCAGCCATTTCTGACGACTCCGCTAGCGCCAAAAGATCTCTTCTTCCTTATAAATCGTTATCAAAGAGGCATACATGGCATATCTCTGGAGACACTCATCCGGGGATAGACCTACGAGTCTGACGCAGAATCAAGTGACTGAATCTGCATAACAAGTGATGCCTTGTGTCTATGAATGTCTGCCCCCACATTCACCTCCCATCCTCGCATAAATCGTTGGATAACCTTAGCACAATGGTGTCAGATATCTACCGCATTATATACCCTAGGAGGGAAGGCTGCGGCCTTAGCCCATTTGAGGCCTACCGATTCTACAAAGCCTGGCTGATCCAGCCAGAAATCCTCAAACTGGAACCATTTGGGCCTTGGAGCTACCTCTCCTCCAGACGAGAGTAGGAGGGAGGGTATGGTCGGATCCTACCCGAGTGAGAGACCGAAGAGAGCAGAGTGGGAATGCAACTTCCCACTCAACCGATACTAGTACCCGATCCAAAGCGCTCCAGATTGGGTCAACCTAGTTGTTAGTCCATGTATAACGGGCTCCCACCCAATATATCTCCCATAATGCTAGGTCTACAATGAAGTCATTAAACATCCTCATCCTAGGTAAGTGCACATTATACAAACTCTTGTCATCAGGGGAGCGCATAAGGTTAAAACCCCCCGCCACGACCACGGGAATGGGACTTCGCTCCACTTTTAACGCATGCTCATATAAGAACTCAACAGACCTGCTATGATCCGAGGGCCATAGACAATAATCACCTCCCACCGAAGGTTAGATCGTCTATGGGTGAGCAACATACTCACAAAGAATTCGACATGGTCCATATCATCTACCTGAAAGGTATCGTCCTTATCCCCAAGGAGGATCCCTCCTGAGTGCCTCGAGGTCGGGATCCAGTGCCAAACAAACCAGTGGCAGCTCATGCCCTGTAACCGAGCAATATAGAAATCTTGTCTAATCGTTTCTTGGAGACCCACAATGTCTACATCTTCCCGTCGCATATAATTTGAGAGATGGAGTTGGCGCCGGTCCTTCCCAAACCCTCTCATGTTCCAAATAATTGTGGATACACTCATTGGGAAACATTATCGGAGGTGGGGGGGACCAAGGGGGCCCTACCTTGAGTCGAGGTCCGAGACATAGCCTTAGGAGGCATCCCCCGCTTCCTCCCCAACTTGGAGGATGCAATGGGGGCTGCCGCACTCGTAGGCCTAAGAGATCCATCATTCCTAGACCCCGGTGTCACCCGTACAGGTCCAAAGGACGTCGAGGGTTCCAATTGCATTAATATAGGATAAGCCAGTTTGATCATAATCCTGTGTGCTGGAGCTGGCCTAAAAATTACTAAGGAGTACACACACAAATGCTGAAATTTGGGATGGGCTTTTAGCCCATTAGGCAATTTCTATTTAAATCCCTAAGGCCCATGCAGCCATAGCAAGTGGTGGGAGTTTAGTCTCATATTGCTAGTTGGGAGAGTTTTGCACCAGTTTATAAGGTGGGCTCTCTCCCCACTAGTGTGACTTGGTATGAAGAGAGAGGAGTTGTGGAGGTGTTCCACACGCGCGCTCCTTCTCACGCCCGCCTCCCCACGCCCGCCTCACCACGCCTCGCCTCGTCACGATGCGCCGCGGGTTGCGGGAATGAGCCGAGCCGATGCCTTTATTTTGGCACTCGGAAACGAGGAGTCAACATACACGGCAATAATATGAGACGTCATATTGATTGTTTTCTAATTGCGTCACATTTATTTTGGTAACAGCCGTATTGATCGCGTGTGATAACCGCGCGCGGTAAAACGCCGCCTTTATCACGTGGTAACGGCTGTAGTAAACGCCTTTATCACATGCAATTTTCGATTCATGGTTTTGCTACTGCACTGAAATCGGACCCGTTTATGGGGACGTACTTTAAGCATTGGCAGACCAAAACAATCTTATGGCTCACGGCTATGAACGTGTTCTGCGTCGCCGGTGTCACTCCCACGGGAACGATTACTCCTGAACAGGAGAAGGCGTTTAGGGATGCCAACGTCGTCTTTGTTGGATGCGTTCTAAGTGTGATCGGAGATAAGTTTGTTGATTCATATTTACATATGCGGGTTGCCAAGGACTTGTGGGAGGCGCTCGAATCCAAATTTGGCGCAACCGATGCTGGCAGCGAGATGTACAGTATAGAGCAGTTCCATGACTACAGAATGGTCGAAAACCGTTCTGTATTGGATCAGACTCATGAGATAAAGTGCATCGCTAAGGAGTTTGAAATTCTCAAGTGTGTGCTACCGGGCAAGTATGTCGTGGGATGCATAATCGCCAAGCTGCCTAATTCTTGGAGGAATTTTGCCACTACTCTGAAACATCAGAGGCGCGAATTCTCAGTAGAGGATGTCATCGGCCATCTGAGTGTTGAGCAGAATTCGAGGGCAAAGGACTCGCATGGAAAAGGGAACGAAGGGACTTCTGCAGCCAATATGGTACAGAAGAACTACAACTCCCACAAGAACAAGGCGAGGACTGGTGTCAAGCAGAATACCTACTTCAAGAAGAAGGCTAAGAAGACCTTCAAGAAGGATAAGAAGAAAGATGGCTGCTTCACTTGTGGTTCACTGGAACACTGGGCTGGGAAGTGCCCAAAGAAGTACGTGAAGCCAGGACATGATTCCAAGGCTGTCAACATGATTATGAGCAACAATGAGAATGAGGCATCTGGGTATGGTAATTTGTTTACTGTATTTTCAGTTTGTCAGCCTACTGATTGGTGGATTGACACATGTGCAAACATTCATGTGTGTGCTGACATCTCATTGTTTTCTTCTTATCAGGTCACAAGGAATGGGTCCGTATTGATGGGGAACGACGCAAGTGCTTCTGTACTTGGTGTTGGCACGGTCGATCTGAAGTTTACTTCGGAAAGGATCGTGCAGCTCAAGAACGTGCAGCATGTCCCCACCACTAAGAAGAATCTCGTTAGTGGCTTCCTTCTATGTAGAGAAGGATTTAAGTTGGTTTTTGAGTCCAATAAAGTAGTTGTAACGAAATATGGACTGTTTGTTGGAAAAGGGTATGAGTGCGGAGGTCTGTTCCGCTTTTCTCTCGCTGATTTCTGTAATAAAGTCGTGAACAATATTCATTCGAGTGTTAATGAAACAGAAGTTTGGCATTCACGTCTTTGTCATGTTGGTTTCAGTTGCATGACGCGGTTAGCAAAATTAAATTTAATTCCAAGTTTCACTTTAGCCAAAGGCTCTAAGTGCCATTCGTGTGTGCAAGCAAAGCAACCTCGCAAGCCCCACAAGGCTGCGGAGGAGAGACACTTGGCGCCATTAGAACTCATACATTTGATCTCTGTGAGATGAATGGTGTGTTGACTAAAGGTGGGAAGAGATACTTCATGACGTTAATAGACGATTCCACTAGGTTTTGCTATGTATATCTGTTAAACACAAAAGATGAGGCTCTACACTACTTTAAAATCTATAAGGCGGAAGTTGAGAATCAACTTGAAAAGAAAATTAAACGAATCCGGTCAGATCGTGGTGGAGAGTATTCTCTAATGAGTTTGACTCTTTCTGTGTGGAACATGGCATTATTCACGAGAGGACGCCTCCCTATTCACCTCAGTCAAATGGGGTTGCCGAACGGAAAAACCGTACTCTAACAGATTTGGTTAACGCCATGTTAGATACATCGGGTTTATCCAATGCATGGTGGGGGGAGGCTATATTGACATAATGTCATATCCTGAATAAAGTTCCGACGAAAGATAATGAGTTCACTCCCTATGAGCAATGGGAGAAGAGAAAAACAACACTCTCGTACTTACGTACTTGGGGCTGTTTGGCGAAAGTCAATGTGCCGATCCCCAAAAAGCGTAAACTTGGACCAAAGACCGTGGATTGCGTTAATTTGGGATACGCTAAGAATAGTGTTGGCTATAGATTTCTAGTAGTGAAATTTGAGGTACCTGACGTGAAGGTCGGTACGATTTTAGAGTCTAAAGATGCTACATTCTTTGAGGATATTTTTCATATGAGAGATATACAAAGCACTTCTAGACAGGAATCACAGGAGACTCCTGAGCCTGTCATTCCTATGAAATATTATGAACAAACACATGATGAGAATCCTGAAAAGGATGATGAGGAAACCCTTGGTAGGGGCAAGAGACAGAGGACTGCAAAGTCCTTTGGTGATGATTTCCTTGTGTACCTTGTGGATGATACTCTCACTTCTATTTCAGAAGCTTATGCATCTCCAGATGCTGACTACTGGAGAGAAGCGGACCGTAGCGAGATGGATTCCATCATGGCTAATGGAACGTGGGAGATCACTAAACGTCCTTATGGCTGTAAACCATTAGGATGTAAGTGGGTGTTCAAAAAGAAACTTAGGCTTGATGGTACAATTGAAAAGTACAAGGCTAGACTTGTGGCCAAGGGTTACTCCTAGAAAGAAGATGAAGATTTCTTTGATACTTATTCACCTGTGGCCAGACTGACCACCATTCGAGTATTACTCTCGTTGGTGGCCTCACATGGTCTTCTCGTCCATCAGATGGATGTTAAGACGGCTTTCCTAAATGGAGAGTTAGACGAGGAAATCTATATGCAACAGCCACAATACGGATGGCACCCGTCCCCATTGGGTGTGGGTACAACCTAACCAAACCCGCACCCGTGTGCCTCGTATCACACCCGCACCCACACCCGCACCCACACATGGGTACAAATTTTCTACCATACCCGCACCCGACAGGGTATTAAAAACCCGCGGGTAAACCCACCAGAAAACACAACAGGCCAATATAACAACACAACATAAGTAAATAAATGATGTTTATGATCTCCTTTCACTGATTCGGAAAAACCTTTCTCATAAAATGAAAAGAAACAACACAATGCATACGCTAATGAACAACAAAAGAACACAAGGTATATAAAAAATGCCAGCATAATATACTATATATATGAAAATACCAGCACGGTCTATATAAAAAATAAGAGCATTACAGCCCAACAAAAGTTGCATAAAAATATATAGTTCAAACTTCACACTCAACATAAGTGCAAAACAGCCACATGGCGGCACACAACCAACTCCAAAAGTTCACACTTAAACGATTACAATAAAGGTTCACATGACAGAAACATAAATAAAATCATCACACGTTGAAACTTCAATACTTTGACGATAGCAAAAAGAAAAATCGCTAATCCATTACTCCAAGCCTCTGGTCTCCAGCAAACAGACTCAAAGTCTCCACGTTCTTCCATGTCAAAGTGCCAAATCCTAGTTTGAAAAATAATTGCAAATAGGTGAGAACATGGCAATTTGATTGTTTGAAAATTACAGAAAGATATGTTAGTAGACAGTAAGAACAAACCTCCATCCCCTCTTGGATGTCTTGAAGGCACGTCCAGAAGCTAGCTTCTCATGTATGAGCATCTGCAACAAATAGAGGACTATGAGGAGCGATAAATTAAGAGAGAATGTAACTAAAATGCACTATTCTATTACCTTTGTACTTGTTTCTTAGCCAATCTTGTGAGCACATTAATACCTCCAGCATATGACATGTAAGACGGCTCCTATGCTCGTTAATTATTCGACCACTTGTACTAAAGGCTGATTCAGAAGCAACTGTTGTGACAGGAATAGCAAATATATCTCTAGCTACCTTCCTCAAGGTTGGATACCTTGTTCCAGCTACCTTCCACCAATTCAACACATTGAACTTCTCAACATAAGGCAATAACGGATCGTTCAAGTACTGATCAATTTCACCTTGAAGTTTAGCTGCTGTCGGCGCTTGTTGAGCTACAATATTATGAAAGATATTCATGATTGCAGGAGCTTCTGTTGTAGTAATCATGTTACCTTCAGCTGGATGATATGCATCATCTTCCACCTCATACTCCTCTATCAATGCATGCAGACTAGCAACCATGTCATTTACCTTTGTAGTACACTCATATGAAGATGGCTCAACTCCATTAAGCATGGCAAAACAAGCTACCAACATCTGTTTCTTGTATCGAGGATCAAGAAGTGTAGCCATGCCCATTAGACCTTGAATGTCATTCCAATACTTGTCAAATTTTGTATTCATTTGTTCTGTCATTTCTTTGATAATTGGGTTGCTAGAAGTTGCCCACTGCCTCATTTTCATTTTAATTTCACATATCTTAGGAAAATAAACATTGGCAGTCACATAATCAGTTCCTGAGAATAGCTCGGTTATGTCATAGAATAATCTAAGTCTATCTACAACATCCATAGCAAAAGCCCATTCTGTATCATTAGGTAGACACACATATTGCTTGTCAACTGATTTTGCACGCTCAAACACAGATCTATAAGGTAAAGCAATATCCAACATTAAGAAAGTGGAGTTCCACCTAGTCTTGCAATCAAGTTTCAACCTCCTTGTTATTTTTACCTTTTTAAACTTTGCCATCTCCTCAAACTTCTCCCACCTCTTAGGTGTAGCAATCCAATATGCCACACTCTCACGAAAGTTTTCAATAGCTGACTTCATAACATCCAATCCATCCTTCACTATAAGATTTAAGATATGTGCACAACAACGCATGTGAATTTTTTTACCTTCACACAGAAGCTTTTCCTTCCCTATCTTCTCCGCAATCAATTCAATTGCCTTGTCATTTGTTGTGCAGTTGTCAACAGTCACGGTCATAAGCTTTTCATCAATATTCCAATCAACCAAGGACTCATAAAGCTGTTCAGCTATCACATCTGCAGTATGTGGTGCTGGGACATAAATAAACCTATAATATGAACAAAGTTAAACAGTTAGGGAGCAATAAAAACATCAGAATGCTCCTAAGGGCTAAGAGGGACTTGTGAGCAATATACCTCATTAGAATGCTCCTAAGTTTCCAAGATTCATCAATGAAATGTGCTGTAACAGCCATATAGCCCTTCTTTTGGTGGTCGGCAGTCCACATATCAGTGGTGATGGATACTCTTGATTGGACCATCAACATGTACTCAATGGCTTTCTTTCTTTCTACATTGTACCTCTCCACAATGTCATTCCTACCAAACAAAAGGAAGAACATTTGTTACTCAATATTTTAATTTTCAAAGAAGGTATAAGACAGAAATAAAATATATAGCATATTTACCTAATTGTATTTCTTGTATGGAGCTTGAATAGCGGCTGGAGTGCATGAATAAATCTCCTAAAACCCGCATGGTCCACCATAGACAATGGATAGTCATGCAACACAAGCATGTTACCAAGTTCTTCTCTAGCATAACGTTGATCAAAAGTGTAGTTCTCCACTCCAACTGTTCCATCATCTTGAGCACTCAATTTCAATGATGACTGGCTCAATGTTTTGCCATCCCTAGTCTTTATCTTCCTAAGTGTACATGATTTAAGATGTATGGCAATATGATTAGTTCTAGCCCTTGGCCCTGCAGCAAGTAAAGTGTGACAATAGTCACACTTAGCCTTCCAAACTCCACCTATCTTCACCTTCTGCATTTCCTTCTAGACTTTAGAGGTGAGCCATGTGGCTGCCACATGGCTTTGTGATAGATGGTCAAGAAGGAAAGGTGTGCAAGTTACTGAAATCTTTATATGGGCTGAAACAAGCACCTAAGCAATGGCATGAGAAGTTCAATACAACTTTAACATATGTTGGCTTTGTTGTAAATGAAGCTGACAAATGTGTATACTATCGCCATGGTGGGGGCGAAGGAGTTATACTGTGTTTGTATGTTGATGACATACTGATATTTGGGACCAACCTCAAAGTAATCAATGAGGTTAAGTCGTTTCTATCCCAGAACTTTGAGATGAAAGATCTTGGTGTGGCTGATGTTATTTTGAACATCAAGCTATTGAGAGACAATGAGGGTGGGATTACACTTCTTCAATCCCATTATGTTGAGAAGGTTTTGAGTCGTTTTGTATATTCGAACTGCAAAATTTCTCCAACACCATATGATCCTAGTGTGCGGATTCGAAAGTTCGAAGGCACAGCTAAGGATCAGCTGAGGTACTCTCAAGTAATTGGTTCACTCATGTACCTAGCGAGCGCTACGAGGACTGACATCATGTTTGTTGTGTGCAAACTAAGCCGGTTTGTTTCCAATCCGGGTGATGTGCATTGCCATGCTGTAGAAAGAATTATGTGCTATCTGCAAGGTACCGTGAACCATGGACTTCACTATAGTGGATATCCTTCGGTACTTGAAGGGTATTGTGATGCGAATTGGATCTCTGATGCTGATGAGATGAAAGCCACAACGGGGTATGTGTTTACTCTTGGAGGTGGTGCTGTTTCCTGGAAGTCTTGCAAGCAAACGATCTTAACAGATCAACAATGGAAGCAGAATTAACAACATTAGACACGTCTAGTGTCGAAGCAAGATGGCTTCGAGATCTTTTGATGGACTTGCCTGTGGTTGAAAAGCCAGTACCGACTATCCTTATGAACTGTGACAATCAAACAGTAATTGTCAAGGTGAAGAGTTCAAAGGACAATGCACAGTCCACAAAGCACATAAAATGAGATTAAAACCTGTCAGACATTTAAGAAACTCCGAAGTGATAGCGGTGGATTATATCCAGTCGGCTAAGAATCTGGCAGATCCCTTTACTAAAGGGCTATCACGTGTTATGATAGAAAGTGCATCAAGGGAGATGGGTATTAGACCCACATGAGTTGCCATGACAGTAATCCAACCTATGTGATCGGAGATCCCGTGAAGTGGGACCTGGAAAAACAAGCTAGTGGTTAACCGAGGAGAGTAATTTTTACTAACCCACTCCACTGGAGATACAATACTCTCAAAAACTGTATGGCAGGTTGACTTTTGTCTTAATGTGTTCCAAGGCTTGTATAAGCAAGATGCTATCCTACAGAGCGATCTTTGGAGGAACACACCTATATGAACCTGACTGCTGGTAACAGTCTATGAGATTGGGTGATCTCTATTAAGTTCGTGAATAGGCCAGGAGTGTGACTAATATGCTCTACCCGAGGGGTCAGCCTTCGGCAGCCTAGTACTTGCAAGACATTTAGTGAAACTATTTTAACGCCAAACCGACAATTCAAAGCATAGTCCATTGTTCAGTTGTGATGTAGTGTAGCTACTTGTTCTAGGTGGACGTTCAACAACACCATGGGTCTTCGGGATCTGGCGGGGGATTGCTGAAATTTGGGATGGGCTCTTAGCCCATTAGGCAATTTCTATTTAAATCCCTAAGGCCCATGCATCCATCGCAAGTGGTGGGAGTTTAGTCCCATATTGCTAGTTGAGAGAGTTTTGCACCAGTTTATAAGGTGAGCTCTCTCCCCACTAGTGTGAGTTGGTATGAAGAGAGAGAAGTTGCGGAGGTGTTCCACACGCGCGCTCCTCCTCCTCCGCCGCCCGCCACGCCGCGCCGCGGGTTGCGGGAGTGAGCCGAGCCGATGCCTTTATTTTAGCAGTCGGAACCGAGGAGTCAACAGACACGGCAATAATATGAGACGTCATATTGATTGTTGTCTAATCGCGTCACATTTATTTTGGTAACAACCGTATTGATCGCGTGTGATAACCGCGCAGTAAAACGCGACTTTTATCACGTGGTAACGGCTGTAGTAAACGCCAATTGAATTGACCGTTCTCCTACTCGGGCGTGCCTATAAATTGGAGGCTCAGGCGGATACAGAAAAACAACTCATACACGCCGCCTCTTTGCGCCCACTCTCGTCCCACCTCTTGTTGCTGCCGCCGGTGATCCCATCCCGTCTGCCGCGTACACGGCCGACGGGAGAGCAGGCCTCCGAAACCCCGCTCTCCAGATCCTGTACGGGAGAGAGGCGATTATGTTTTTTGGGAGCGTCTCCTACACGACTGCTCGCTGCTGTACATCTACTTCGACTACTACCGTGTCGCCCTCTTCGTCAACATGTCCACTGAAGCTGAACGCGCTGCTGCTGCCGCCACCGAGGCCGCCTCTGCTGCTGCTGTTGCAACCGCCGCCGCGGCTGCCGCCTCTGCTGCGGCTACTGCCAATTGGCCGACTGCAGAGTATAACTCGTTTTCCCCTGTCCTTATTATTTCCATGTGTGCAACACTAGTAGTTTGCGTAGATTTATCTACTACAAATCTAGTGTGCAGGAACATGATTAATATCAGTATGTTTACGTCATGTTCATGATTTATATTTGGATTAATTTAATCTATAAATTGCCTAAACTCTTAACAACAAATCCAATTGCATTAATATAGGATAAGGAGTTTTATCTTAATCAGTTGCATGCGGAGACACGGGGCCAGCTTGATGGTGACCTCGCAGGCTCGCGTCAGTGTGTCACATCTGTGCGAGCAAACTGTGAAACAACCTCATGTGATGTAGGGAGTATAGCTTGACCTCGTGTGGCGGCAAGCTGCAGTGACATGGGAGTCGACCAGGTATGGCAACCTAGTAAGGGCATCTCCTGCGGGGCTGCTCATTTGCGGACCAATTTGGTCCGCAATCTGTCTATTTGAGCAGCGGTCCGCGCTGCGCGGACAGGGACCGGGCCAGGTGCCTCCTGCGGGGCTGCTCATACCAAAAGCGGACTGATATATAGATACGGTAGGGCCCATAGGGGCCCATAGGTTTACAATTAAAAAAAATAAAAGAAAATAAAAAAATCTAGCCCTAGCTAGATGGCCACTGGCCAGTGGCCTCGCGGCGGCCAGAGTTTCCCCGGAGCATCCCTAGTCCAGGATGATGTACTCCAGGGTGTCAGGTGCGAGGTGGGAGGAGCGCGGCGTCCCTCTGAGGGGCGGGCGGGTGGGTGGCGGGCAGGGGCGCTGCCCCGTCCAGCTCCGGCGGTGGCCCCGTCCACTCCCACTGCATGCCGACGAGGGGCGCGAACCACGCCGGGATCGGCTGGTTCTCGTCCCGCTCGTCCTCGTCGGCCTCCTCCTCGTGGGGGTAGGGCACGGCCTGACGGTGAATGGCCGCCACGGCCTCGTCCACCGCCCTGGCCCCCGCCGCCCGGGCCTCCGCCTCCTCCGCCGCCTCGTGGGCGGCCACCGCAGCAAGCGCGTCCGCCACGGCGCGCTCCTCCGCCGCGACCGCCTCCTCCGCCTCCCGCGCAGAGGTCTGGATGGCCATGGCCAGCTGCAGCTCCTCGCCGGGCTGCGCCATGGCGGCCTCCTCCTCCTTGTCGTCGTCTTCCTCCTGGTACCAGTGGAGGGCTCCTCCAGTGGCTCCTCCTTGACGACCGGCGCGGGATCGCATCGGCGAAGGGGCGGCGCCGCGGTACCACGCCTCGCCGGGCGTGAAGGAGAGGGCGGTGGGTACTGGGCCGCGCCGCGCGCCTGGCTCGCCCCAAAGTACGACCTGCGTCGCAGGTCGTGCTCGTCCGTGAACCATGTGTCCCAGTGGGGACTGTCCACGGCGAACGTGGGGTGGCCGTGCAGGTCCGACGGGAGCTCGTCCCGGCGGCGGTGGATCTCCACCTCCCGCTCGAGCCCGCTCCTCGGAACGGGCGGCACCGGGATGCGATCCAGGTTCAGATGCCACCCGTCCGGCAGGTGGACGTCCGGCTAGGGCACCGGGATCGCGCGGTCCCAGTACCACTAGCACCTCCTCTTATTGAGGTAGGGCCTGTCGCGGACGCGCGCCGGCACAAGGCGGAAGGGGGCGGCGGGCCCTTGAGAAGGAGGAGGAGGAGGAGGAGGAGGCGTTTGCACCTGCTCCGCCTAAGCGCGTGCGGCGCGGGTCAGAGGGGGCGGTGGCGGTAGGGGAGGGGTGGGGGAGGGCGCGCGGCGGCGGGAGCTGCCGGCCTCATGGTCGTTCTTCGCGGCCTTCCCCCAGTTCAACCAGCTCCTGCCCATGGCGTGGCCGGCGGCGAGAGAGCCGAGGAGAGTGGCGAGTGGACTGGGGAGGCGGTGTGGGGACTGGTGCGCGTGGGGATGGACGCGTGGCCGCGGTCCCATTTAATAGGACCGGTGGGGGAGGCGAGCCGTCGCCACGGTCAACTGACCGGCGGGCCACTCCGTTTGACCGAGCGATGACGCGGCCCCCCGCGCGTGTCCGTTTCCCGTCCTCGGGCTGCTCAAATCTGGACCAAATTTGGTCTGGGTTTGAGCAGCCACGGACCCAAAACGGACTCAGACGTGGGTTGAGCAACCCCGCAGGAGTCTGCTTTTGTCCGGACCTGCTCAAATCCGGCCTGTCTGGGCCAAATGAGCAGCCCCGTAGGAGATGTACTCAACGACATCGAGTGCTGGCTCGGAGCAGAGGCCCAGTCGTGCTGCAGGTCAGGCACGGTCCGTTTAGCCATGTGCCGGCCCAGCCCGGTCCGTTTAGCCAATACTATCCGACGTGTTATTCTTGTGGCGTATCGCCGTATTGCCGTATCGGCATCGTCCTTGTGAGTCCGCGTCAAGCCCGCCGCCGCAATTCAATTCGCAGTTCACAAAAGCCGGTACGCCCCGAATAGGCGAAGACTCACGCACCTCCCCGCCGGCAAAATCCGGGGTGCCAGCGGCGGCCGGCGATGGGATTGTACGCGGTGGCGAAGACGTCGGTGTGGTGGGACATCGAGAATTGCTGCGTCCCACGCAGCTGCGACCCTCATCTCATCGTCCAGAACATGAGCTCCGCCCTCGCCACCGCCGGCTACAGAGGCCCCATCTCCGTCTCCGCGTACGGAGACACCCACCAGATCGCCAACAACGTCCAGCAAGCCCTCTCCAGCACCGGCGTCTCGCTCCACCACGTCCCCGCCGGTACGAAACCCCCATCCATCCTCATCACGCCCAGCAGCTCTGATCTTGTCCCTAATCTTATCACTCGGTCAACGGTCTACCTCTCGCCAGTCCCCGCCTTTTCGTTTGTCTCTGGGATTGCTGCGCTGGTTGGTTCAGATATATACTTCCTGTGGGTATGATTGATGGATCTGGCGTAATTTTGGACGATGTGAAATTAGGTTCTAGGAGTTCCCTGCTTTAGGGATGTGCTTCGTCCAGTCTAATGGATGTCAGGCTTGGTGATTCTTTTTTTTAGTGACCAGGTGAGCTTAATCGATTACAAAATAATGTTCTTTCATTCGCACATGAGCGATTGGACCTGCCTCATGTTGCACATCACAACTCGGCTCAAGCTCACCTAAGTCAGCTGAACAATGTGCAACGGGAAGTGACACACCATAATAACCTCCAAAAGAAGAAAGCCTCCTTTGTAAGACACTAGATCAATGAACCATCCACCGTAGAGTACGCAAGCCCATGCACCGCACTGCCACTGTCTGACCTGATGATTTTTAATATTGGTTATCTTTGTATTTTCCTTAGGGTTTATACAGACATCCAAATAAGCGAGGGTTGATCACAAACATGTGTGCCATATGCTCTTATGAGTAACTGATTTCTTCATTTCATTATAACAACTAACAAGTAGCTAATGAGATTTTGTGATTGGTTATTATTTCCGTTTGTCATACGAAGTGTGTTGTATAAAACCTCTTCCAGTTTGAAGAATGACCCAAGTTACCGCTATATTTCCGTTTGTCATACGGAGTATTATTCTTGGAGCTGGCAAAAGCTCTGGTCTGATTGCATTGCATTTCGGATTACATGTCTAGCATGCTATATATTTAAGCACATCTTCTCATATTTTAATAGTTTCCTAGCGAATGCAGGGATTAAAGATGCAAGTGATAAGAAGATCTTGGTTGACATGCTGTTCTGGGCTATTGACAATCCTCCACCAGCAAATTATCTGCTTATCTCCGGTGATCGGGACTTCTCTAATGCCATTCATAAACTTAAAATGAGGCGGTACAATATTTTATTGGCACAACCTCCAAATGTGTCTCAAACCCTTACTTCTGCAGCAAAGAGTGTTTGGCTCTGGAAAAGCCTTGTGGCTGGAGAACCACCATTAGCACAGTCACCATACATAAGCTGCACATCAACTGGCAATAAGGATGATTTGATTAAGTCAAAGAACATAGTTTCAAGTTTTTCAGGCGTGACTCGGGACAGCGGCGGAGCTTCAGAAGAATTGCTGGGCTGGCCAGCCTACAGCCACACAACTTTCTTCCAGAAATGGGAGCTTTGCCTACCCAGCCCAGCAAGAAAAAAGAACGATGAGCTGAATCTTGGGCGGGCCATAGCCCAGGCTGATCGCAACGAAGCTCCGCCCCTGCAGGATACTAACCCTGAAGTGCAGAATATTTTGTGCGATGCTCAAAGTGATGCTAACGGCAAGGCATATAAGGAATATGAAGTTCTGCAACCTCGAGAGATGCAGACAGACAATGTGTCCAAATCAACAAGAAATCAGCAGAAGAGGAGTAACCCTGGGGGAAGCGAGTTTGCTAAGCAAACTGCTTTCAAGAAGTCCAAAGCAGGTTTTCAAAGCATAGTGCAGTCCAAGCTGAAGCAACCAATGATAGGGCAGGGAATGATCTGCTTGAAGTGTGGTGCTGTTGGACATCGTCCTGTTAAGTGCACCTATATAGGTGTCTGCCATCGCTGTGGCCAAGGCCACATGGAGAGAGTGTGCAAAGAGAACCCTGATAGCATCATCAAGTGGGAGCAAGTTCCTGCTTACCGACCAACCCAAGGGCAGGGCATGATCTGCTTGAAGCGCGGTATTGTTGGACACCGTGCTGGTAAGTGCGCCTATACCGGTGTCTGTCGTCGTTGTGGCCAAGGCCACATGGAGAGAGTGTGCAAAGGGAACCCTGATAGCATCATCAAGTGGGAGCAAGTGCATGCATGCGCCTTAGCTATGTCCTCGCAAGGGTTAGTCCACATGGCCGCTCCTGCTTCTCAGTTGCCCCCAACTCGGACAACACCTCCGGGGTCCTTGTGTCAGGCGACTCCTGCTTTGCCCCCTCCATCTCCGGGCCCTACAGCTCCTGCACCGCCACATACGGGTGTTGCAGCTTCTTCCCCAACCCAGTCTGGACTCTATACCACGCCCACTGCTGTGTCGTTGGGTAAAGCAGACGTGGTGACCCAACCAACATCTTCAGCCCCTCGTCCTCCTATGGAGCTTCTAGCTTACCGGCCAGTCCTGGGACAGTATCATCAAGTGGGTACTTCTCAGCTGCTTCCAGCTTGGACAACGCCCCCTGGGTACTTCTGGCAGGGGGGCCCTGTTGTTCCATCACCACGTTCGGCCCCCCTTGTGGCTCCCGTGCCGCCACAGCCGGGTATCGCAGCTTCTCCTAAACCAGCTCACTCTGGATTTCCCCCATTGCCCTTCCCCTTCGGCAGGCCATGGTGACAAATACTCCCAGTTGATTATTTGTTTGCCCTTCTCTTCAGCCGGCTGAGAGGTGAAAGAGAGTAAGGAGGGATACAAGGAAGAAGAGGTGGGGGAGGTTTTCACTAGCTACCCAGTAAGTATTTGTTTGCCCAACTCCAAATTATGGTTTGAAAATGGATTTCTGTAATTATGTTTAAATTGTTCAATTGTCTCTTTGAGTACTCCCTCCGTCCCAAATTAATTGTGGACAAAAGTTGATGTATCTAACACTAAATGATGTCTAGATACATCCACTTTTGTCTAATTTTGTGACAGTTAATTTGAGACGGAGGGAGTACTAAAATAACCCATCATTATGGACCCAAAACGTAAGTTGTAGGGTATATTCTGTAGATGCTTAAAGCCCCATTGTTTGCTGTGTTTCGACTTGCGAAATTTCTATCGGTTACCAAAGTTGGTTAATACGATTGAAAAATAGTTGCTTAGCCGTAACTCAGGCTTTCAAACCACGGTCTTCATGATAAAACCCAAATAGAGTTGTATGGCAAGTTGGTCACCAACATCATACACGTTTTCTAGGATTTCAATGCTTTTAGTTGAACTTCACCCTGGAGGGGCTGAGGTGGATTGTCTACAATATGGGGTTGGACAAGAGTGTTAGAGGCAAAATCTCATTTTCTATTGATTGTAACGCTTTAGATGACACCTTGCACTCCGTGGGTGAGACGCACATGCATATTTGACACAGTTTGATATTTGCTAATGTTTTGCTCCTTGTTATTCATCATATATGTTACTCATGATTCTTGTGAAGCTCTTTTCTGTCGTTGGGATATGGCTAATGAATCATCCTTATTATGTTGAAATTATTATCCATCTTTATGGATTATGGATTATAATTCACACTTATCATTATTATGAGATATAAAATGCATTTGTTGCATATGCATTCCAAGGTTGGAGACCTTGGTTATGAACCTCCACGGCTTGAAGGTTACTCCACCAGTTTGGAGACCCCACGGCCCACATGCCATGGGATGGATGTGGGTTGGGTGGACCAAAGTTCAAGAAGGCGCTAGGCGGTAATTATGCGTTTTGCCACCGCCTTGCGCTTTTCTGACCAAAGCGCCCGCTTATGCGCAACTATGCGTGATTAAGCGCAATTATGCGCCAGGCGTTTTGCTATCGCCTAGAGCTTAGGCGTGCTTAAGCGCCCGCCTAGGCGCGCCTTTTTGAACCATGGGGTGGACACGAAAAGGTGTCATTATAGTTATGCTCGGCATAAGCTATGGATGAGATTTCTGGCTTTTTATTTTTGAGATTGCTAAGATCTATGTTTTGACTTGCATGCATTTAATTTGAGCATTAAATGGTTGTCGAGAAGGGGAGTCTTGGCGCAGCGGTAAAGCTGCTGCCTTGTGACCATGAGGTCACGGGTTCAAGTCCTGGAAACAGCCTCTTACAGAAATGCAGGGAAAGGCTGCGTACTATAGACCCAAAGTGGTGACCCTTCCCCGGACCCTGCAAGCGGGAGCTACTGCACCGGGCTGCCCTTTATTGAATGGTTGTCGAAATTTGGAAAGCATTGAACTGTTGTAGTCTCTTTGCGGTGTCTTTTCGTTTGGTTGTATTTTGTAATCTTTTGCACAAGTATTCTTGCCATTGTTTCGATGTTTTTGCCATTGTCTTTTTGTTTGTTTTAGCTGAAATTTCTCGGTTGAGTAGAGTGTGTGGTAGCATTTTGGCTTGTCCATACCCTGAGTATTGCAGCATTGCAGGGTATCTTCACTCGTATTGATCCTCTCGGTTGTGACATGGACTCCCATTTATGAGTTTTCCATCAGTTTATTTTCTTGTTGTATCCTGTTCCTCAAAATGAAGGATCATGATGGCTGTGTGCATCACTTGATCCAGAGGCAGGAAGCCTGTCCTCCTCTTTGAAATACCAACTTCAGTGCTTTGCTAATACAGGTCAGGGGTGAAGATAGTGGAATACCAACTGCCTCCCTAGAATGGGAAGATAGTGGAATTCTTTGCAAAGATTCACCTTTTTTGCTTGCTATTTTGGTGACCACTTGCAAATCGTACCCATCGAAAGATATGTTATGCTGATGTTTCATTTCATTTTCGTAGTAGGATAGCAGTGCAGTTTTGGTATTCTTCGAGTCTTTGGCCTGCTTTTGTGTTATGTGTTCGGTTTCTTTTCCTGTCAGTTTTTTGTTGTAAAAGACCTTTGTCTGTTTTGATGCTTTCTAGTACAACATGACCGTGCACTTGGATGCTACTCCCTCCTTTCAGTATTATAAAATATTTTAGATATTTTAATTTGGACTAGATACAGACTGAAATGAGTGAACATACACACTTGAACACGTCTATATATATGCGTTTTCGAAAAAAGCTAAAACCTTTTATGATAGTGAATGGACGGAGTAGAGAAAAAGTGTTTCACTTCATTTGCTGATATTTCAGTTGACGCGAGTCCCGGACGATTTATGCATGTTCACCTGAATTTTCATATTGTTTCAACTATCATAGTGTATTGCTAGCGGTCAGAGGTTATAGGACTACGTAAAGTGCATATCTTCAATTGATTGTTCTCGTTTTCCTTTGTCATGTAGGCACCCATTGCCGACATTTTTGTTGGGGTGAAACAAGGCGATGGCAGGGCGGCGAGCAGAGGTGCATGAATCTCAAAGCAAATCATACATGCTTACAAGAAGACAAAAGTATCCGTTCGATCATTCTTTTCATGCGAAACCATACCATACCCTCAAATTATATGAAGTAGTGGTGAGAGTCAACAACAATGTTATTGCAAGTCCCTTGAATTGGTGTCATGTGCTTTGTTCAGTACTTATTTTTCTAAGGCACTATGTGAATTGGCCGATGATTAGAACAATAACCCCTTATGCAATGGGAACCAATATAATGCATACACAAGTATCATGAGTAACTTTGTGCACTTTATACGCTCCTTATATACTCTATATGTGTAGGATATCGATGTTGCAATAATCTGGCATTTTATTTGATTTTTTCATTGCTTCATTCATTATCTAGCTAGCTACTCTACATGTTGAGAATCATCGTTCATTACTTGTTTGAGCGAGTCAATATCTGAGTTAGATGGTAATTATAACAACGCCACCTTCGACAGATGCAGCAATAGTTGTAGAGAAGATTTTGCGCTAATTTTGGCGGCGTCTAACTATTGTTTCTCCAATGTAATTGTTGCAGCAATGATCTGGCTAACTAGCTAGTTCATGTGAGGCACACAATGTTTAATTCCTCGTTTCATTTTCTTTACTACTAGCAAAGTGCCCGTGCGATGCAACGGAACACATATAAGAACCATTCAATATCAAGAAACACATATTTATTGCATGAACTCAGCCCGCAAGTGAAGCCAATATTTGGCTCACGCATAGCCGATGTTCTCTCACTCCGGGACGCTCGCTGGTGGGATGTAGACAGGTAGTAGAGCACGTAGTCGTGGCCTCCACCGACGAAGATTTGCCTGGTAGTGTTGGAAGTGATGGTTGAAGAGCATGGTGGCAATTTAATTCAAAGATCATTATCACACTATAATGGTAAAGGCAATTTGGATCATTATGTTTCAGATGAATTTCGATTACTTGCACCAAGTGAAAGAATAAATATATGCATGTACAGCAGCATCTTACCTACAGAATTTAGACTTCAGATTTTCTTCTTTTTGATCTGCACAAGAATGAGAAACACTCTAAATCTTTTCAGATTCCACAGTTATCCTGCTCACGGATTGAAAATAAACACACAATCGTCATAACCCATGACTACTGGTCCATCTGGACATTTCGTAAGTTACCAAACACAGGATAATTTAGATAGTGTGGGAGTAATAAAATAACCACACCATTCAAAACAAAAGTAGCAAAATGATGGTATCAGCTATACCTGCAGCGGGCATGCCAAAATGATCAGTTCCATTGCTCCAGGCACAGGATTTTCTTTCCTATTCAAAAGATGGAGAGCGAAGAGAAAACACCAGCTACTATAGAATATATCTCGCGGCACTTTTACGATATTACATTAAAATAAATGTGGAGAAGTTGGATTCACGCTAGACACAGGCCAAGGCAGCCAGCTTCTACAAATTGATGCTCAGACTTAGTTCTACCATTTTTCATCTATAGAGGACACGAAAGCAAGAAATATCCTATGCCAAGCTCAAAGGAAAACAGGCAATGCCTGGATCGTAATGAGAGCCTATATAGCAGAGCTTTATGGTCATCTAAATGTCGAAACTCACTGAATTTATAAGAAGGTAAGTAACTTCCAAAACAGTTGCATATCAATGAATTTATTAGATGTATGTACTAATTTACAAACCAAAATGTAGTCCAGTAGCGGTCGACCCTGTCTTATAGTATCTCATCGAACATAATTATTCAGGATTAAATTCTCTCTAGTGTATACCTCAATGTCTAGCATGATTCACATCATTGTCAAAATAAACATGATTTGGCCATCAAGTTGCTACACAGTCCTAGCTCGCAGGTACAACCTGGACCGGCATGCCAGGGCTCCCCCTACGAGCTTTTATCGGGCAACAACCGATTAGCAATGATTGCTGTGGTGAGGATCGAAGGTAAGGAAGGATAACAATGTTGGATCATTACTTTTTCAAGGGATGTCCTTACACGTTTATTATTTTCATGTATTAGAAAAGTCCATTCCCTAATAAATAGAGCATGGTTTAACTTCTATTTGTAATGTTAAATTAAGTTTAATGTGATTTTGCAAGATATTTTAATGTCCTTTGTGATGATGAATCAAGTTTGAACATAGAATCATTTGATCAGTGTCTTGTACAAAGAATTGAAATTGACCACTAGAGAGAGGAATCCATATAGAGAAGTATGCAAGTGTTTAAAAATACAGTTGCGCGAGGCACATTCAGCAAGCAACATGAATAAAACAGAAAGATAATTAATACTCCTTTCTTTAATGTTGAGTACTTCTGTAATAGGGAGTACATAGAAGTATAGGACCAAATATTCAAATTTACAGAAAAGAGCAACTGAACCAAACTGAGAAATCTGTAAAGCAATGTCCTAGAGAATATTTTTAAATATGTAAACGACTACTCATTTCTTTCACTGGCCTGATGAAAATTAGCCTGTAAGGATTTAGCTAGATGATCCATTGAATTCAGTAAAGCATCATTTATATTTAATATGGAGTGCTTCTGTAATATGGATATATTGTTTTATTTCTCTTGCTTTCTTTTATTTTAGTTAGCCTCTTCACCAAAAATGCATGGAGAATTTTGACATTTGTTCCTTGTACCATTTCATGGTATTTCTTGGCTATGTGTTGATATAACCTGCAGCTAAAAGTAGTTGTATCAGACAATTTTGTAGGGTGCAAGAAGTTTTGGTGGAGGTAGAATCTTCTGTTCTCATATACCTTGTCTTGTTAATGACAGAGAAATGACAAATTGATGATAAAATCTTTGTTAATGACAGAAAGTAAAACTAGGTACTTCGGTGCAAAAATCTTTGATGATAAAATTGCAATCTCTGAGAACATGGACTCATCAGTTTGTTTGAGTATAGGCATTGGCAGAAATTGTTTGTTCGAAAATACAAGCAATATATGTAAAATATTGCTTGTATATTTAAACCATGGAGGCCTTCTCAAATCTGATACTACTACAATTAATAAGTTATGTGTCCCCATACTCAGGTTAGTGCAGACTGAATATTCAGGTTAGCGCAAGACTGGATATTCATCAAGTAATTGGTACTCTAGTTAACCTTGGTTACATCATTATTCATTATCATGTTTCATTTGGTAATATTATTTCCATAGTGAACAACTACTGATTTTTCAAAGAGGTACGCTAGGCTAAATACCTGCATCTAGTATGGTACTCCTCAAGTATCAGGACCAGAAACTCTAATGCTTGCAGGAGAGAAAATGAGGTGTTACTCCTCAAGTACTGGAGTAGATATTTGCAGGTTTTTTAACCCCAGTAAAATTGCATGTAACCTATAACCTCAGGAATAGCAAGTAGACATTCAGGTTGTTGAAAATGACAGTAAAATGACAAATTATGATGTACTTCATGTTCATAATTCAGGAAATAAAGTGCTCATTTTCTTGACACCCAAGTGGTGCATGCACTCTATACATGTGACTGTGCGATGTGGCATCAAGACTTCAAGATTCAAATGCATATACATGCTACAGAATTTTGCAGAGAGGTTAATGCATAAAAAAAAGTCTATAAAATGGCCTCACACTATGGCAGCAAACAACCACACAAGTGTGTATACATATTCCTGGTGGCATAACGAGTAAAATTAAATTTCTGGTGGCATAATGAGAACAATATTTGTGGTGGCATAATAAGCAAAATATTCCTGGGGGCACAATGTCGTCTTTAGCTGCAAGCCTGCCGCTCAGATCATCAGGCCTGGAGTAGAATGTCGCAATAGATGATGATATTGTACATGAATGTTTGATTTTGGTTGATGATGATACATGAAGCTGCACCCCCAATCCACATTTTGGGTTTTCGTTATCTCAGAACTATAGAAATTCTTCTCCATGGTTTCCTCATTTGGGCTTTGCTATCTCAGAACTGTATGTTTCTGGAATTCAAAACATGATGTGGTTTAGAAATGAAAGAAAATTGGGCATGACCTTCCCTATTTTTTGGACATTTACAACACACGGCAAACCATGTATAAAAAATTTGTATACACATACATAGGGCATTCTAAAATGCGACATACATTCATCACAAGCAACAGGGCAACATCACAGGCTCACAGCAATGAACAAAATAATGCTATACATTCATGCTGCATACATCTTCAAACATGCATGCACACAAGATCATTCTTGGTAGAGATATCATCTTCTGGTCACATCTTTTGGTCTCATGGAGTACCTTGTCTTGGTTTTTTGCATCGAAATTACTTTGCATCCGACATTTTCTGTCCGATGCTTGTACGACAGACCAATCCGACGTACCCCGTTGGTTATTTGATGCCCATCCAGCGGACAGCCAAATCCACCGGACAAGTTTCAGATGAAAAGTGTCGTACACCTATGATGAAAAGCAGTCTTTTTCTTTTGCTGCACTTATGGTCACATCTTCTGGTCTCATGGAGTACATCCTCTGGTCACATATCTCCTGATGATGAAAAGCAGCAGATGCATGATTACAAAAGGAAGAGAAAAAGAAGTGACATATCTGAAACCTGACAAGTGACATATTTTCTCAAACAAGTGACATATTTGCTCCAAGTGCACATGAGTTTAAAATGGTGATTTGTTGACATTCGAAAATTTTGCACCTGCATCTAACTATCTAAGTGACATATTTTGTAAGGTAGCAAATCTGAAAAACTGAAGCTACTGGACCTTGCACTACTGCTAGCTTGATCATTCAGCTAGGAATAACAAGAATTGTTAGGGAGTATTGTTGTTAGGTAGCACATTATAGTTTTGCACGAAATAAGAAGCAAACAACAATACTCCCTAACAATTCTTGTTATTCCTAGCTGACATAAGGGAGTAAGAGTTTGGGAGCCAGGGATTTACCATAAGGGAGTGGGAACCTGTCCACTTATGAATTCGCACCTTGTGCCTTTTTGAAAACTTGTCAAATGACTCAACAATACCGTCGTAGAACCTACAGAGAATTAAAGTTAGTTACAGTAGCTATATTGTCCAAGCACAACAATGTAGAGAAGTCCATCACAGGAAACATCACAAGCTTTGTCTTGATTGATTTTGTTAAAAGATGCATGAACTGGTACAGCCAGAATGTGCAAAGCAAATGGTGGACAAAATTGTCATATGACTAAGAAACATCCATTGCTATCATTTGTCAAGAAGCAAATCTATTTTTTTAACCATTGGCCACCTAAATTATCACTGAACATGGTGTTCTTTCATGATTGCATAGACAGAGAAACAAAGATGTGCATCGATCCATAATTTCCAGTGTAGCCGGTTTCCAGGGCAGCCAGTTGCATAGACACAGAAACACATTCAATGGGGAAAAAAAAAAGCAACAATAGATGGAGGAAGCGGAAGAGGGGGAGAGAGACCTCGACGGCAGCAGCAGGTTGGGGATGTCGCGGGAAGCAACACGTCGGAGCGGTTGGCGGCGACAGCAGCTCGGGGAGATGGTCGCCGGCAGCCGCAGCTCGGGCTGGCGACCACGAACATGAGCTCAGCGAGCGCGACGATGCCTTCAACGCGGACGTGCCACTGGAGGTACCGGGGCCGGAGGGGGAAGCCGTCGGCGGCGTGTGGACCTGATGCCGGCGGAGGGAGTCGAGGTCGTCCTCGTGCCCAAGCTGCTGGTGCCGCCGCCCTACCAGATCGACATAGAGCTCAAGGACACGAGCGTCGTTTCCCTTTCGCCCGCCCGCAGATTCGGTCTCCAGGACACAAGCGCCGCCGCCGGAGCCGGCAAGACGCGTGTTTTGCTCGGTGGTCGCAGAAAAGGGAATCATTTTCCTCTTGATCTCCCCTCCTCGTTGGAGTCTGGTTGGCGCGGTCAGACGAGAAGGAACAGGCGCGCGGAGATGCGCCGGTGGGTTGCGGAATGGAGGGGAAGAGGACGGCGAGGATTGGACTGCGTTGTTTGTCTACTACTCCGTACAATGTGAGGGGGTTTTCGCAGAATGAAACTGAGGGAGTAGAAGTGGATACCGAGCCCTCCGTAAGTCCGTATCGCCGCTCTGCGAGATAATAGCATAAAACTACCACTTTTGGCGTTATAATTCGGAAAACTACCAGGAGACGTTTCAATCGCACGAAACTACCACATTTTTCGTTGATTGTCGCGGAACGCACAAATCTGTCTCTGAGCGCGAATTGACACCCAAAATGACAGGTGGGGCCCACTTGTAAGCATAGCTAAGAAAAAAAGGAAAATATCTAAAAAAAAAAAAGAAAAAGTCAACTGCATCGATGCGGACACGCCGGCGACACGGTCAGGAACGTCGGTTCCTCCGCGGCCACCACCGCGCCGGCAGATGTGCTGCTCCGCATCTGCATCTCCACTAGGATCACGTCTGACTTGCCGCCGTTCGCCGCACGGTTCACCCACATCTTGCACGTGAACCTTGGCCGCGGCACCGCCCTCGCGCGGACGCACACCACGGACACGGCGGCGGCGCCGGCACCGCCGAGAGCACCCACGGTCAAAAGGAACACGCGCCCGTCGTCCTCGGCCACGAGCAGCAGCCGCGGCACCGCCCTCGCGCGGACGCACACCACGGACACGGCGGCGGCGCCGGCACCGCCGAGAGCGCCCACGGTCAGGAGGAACACGCGCCCGTTGTCCTCGGCCACGAGCAGCAGCCGCGGCACCGCCCTCGCGCGGACGCACACCACGGACACGGCGGCGGCGCCGGCACCGCCGAGAGCGCCCATGGTCAGGAGGAACACGCGCCCGTCGTCCTCGGCCACGAGCAGCAGCCGCGGCACAGCCCTCGCGCGGACGCACACCACGGACACGGCGGCGGCGCCGGCACCGCCGAGAGCGCCCACGGTCAGGAGGAACACACGCCTGTCGTCCTCGCCACGAGCAGCAGCCGCGGCACCGACGCCGGCACCTGGAGCCGGCTCACCTTGCCGTAGTTGACTATGCGCACAGGCACGGCGTGGACGGCCGCGAGGTGGCCCGCGAGCGCTGTCGGCGAGGCCGCGAAGCCGCCGCAGCCCGGCTCCGTTCAGTCGCAGGGCGCGTGCGGGCAGGCGTTCTGGTGCTCGCCAGCCTCGTGCTAGACGACGAACCGCCCGCACCCGACGTGAGGGCACGCGATCGTCACCGACGACACCACCGCGTCCAGCGCGGGGCAGGGGCCGAAGATGTCGTCGCCGTCCTCGCACATGTCGCACAGGCCGCCGGGGAGGACGGGAGGCTTGAACGGGCGGACGCACATGGGCCAGTGGACGACGCGGCGGGCCTTGTAGACGACGCGGCGGGCCTTGTAGACGACGCCGGCGGCGCCCTCGCGGGCCATGGAGAAGACGCACGCAAGGTGCTCGAGCGAATGTGGAATATCCAGGAGTTGACCGTGTATGGTATTAAAAAAAAAAGTGGGTCCCATCTAGAAAAATCATATTTTTACGTTTTTATTGGACTGACAAGTGGGTCCCACTGTCAGACTCGTTGTCAATTTTCAAACAGAGACAGATTAGTGTTTCTTGTGAACGATTTCAAAAAATGTGGTAGATTTTTGCGATTGAAACGTCTTGTTGTAGTTTTTCGAATATTAGCGCCAAAAGTGGTAGTTTTATGCTATTATCTCCCGCTCTGCGCTGTCACCCACTCACCAGAACTATCCGGCGTGTTGTCTTGTCAGCATCAGCATCGTCCTTGTGAGTCCGCGTCAAGGCCGCCGCCGCCGCAATTCAATTCGCAATTCACAAAAGCCCCAGACGCCCCAACGACTGACGCACCTCTTCCCCCAACGAAATCCAGGGGGGCCAGCGGCGGCCGGCGATGGGGGAGTACGCGGTGGCCAAGACGTCGGTGTGGTGGGACATCGAGAATTGCTGCGTCCCCCGCAGCTGCGACCCTCAGCTCATCGTCCAGAACATGAGCTCCGCCCTCGCCACCGCCGGCTACAGAGGCGCCATCTCCGTCTCCGCCTACGGAGACACCCACCAGATTGCCCACAACGTCCAGCACGCCCTCTCCAGCACCGGCGTCTCGCTCCACCACGTCCCCGCCGGTATGGAACCCCCATCCTCATCAGACCCAGCAGCTCTGAGCTTGTCCCTAATCTTATCACTTGGTCAACGGTCTACCAGTGCAACCTGGATTACGCCGTTTCGGTTGTCTCCGGGATGGCTGCGCTATTTGGTTCAGATATATGCTTATGTGTGTGTATGATTGATGGATCTGGCATAGTCTGAACCTAAAGTAGTGAAATTTTAGGTTCTAGTAGTTCCGTGCTTTAGGGATGTGCTTCGGCTAATGGACTTCAGGCTTGTGGATTCTTTTTTTATAGTGAACAGATTAGCCTAATCGATTGCCATATGATGTTCTTACATTCACCAATGAGCAGTTCCAACACGCCGGTTGGACCTGCCTCATATAGCACATCACAACTCGGCTCAAGCTCACCTAAGTGAGCTAAACAATGTGGGACCCCTGGTTGTCACCGCCTCACCCGTGGGAGTGACACACCTTAACCTCCAGAAGAAGAAACATTAACACCTTCTCCTCCTTTATAAGACACCAGCACAATGACGATTCACTGTAAGCCCATGAACCGCACTGGCTCGATGATTCCTAGTATTCGTTTTCTCTGCATTTTCTTTAGGGTTTATAGTTTATACAGACATCCAAATAAGTGAGGGTGATCGCAAGCATGTGTGACATATGCTCTTATGAGTAACTGATTTCTTCATTTCATTATAACATCTAACAAGTAGCTAGTGAGATTCTGTGATTGGTTATCATTTCCCTTCGTAATACCAATTGTGATGTATAAGACCTCTTCTGGTTCGAAGAATGACCCAAGTTATCGCTATAGGCCTGTATCTCAAATATCATTCGTGGAGCCGGCAAAATCTTTGCTCTGACTGTATTGCATTTCGAATTACATGTCTACATGCTACTATAAGAACATCTTCTCATTTTTCAATTGTTTCCTAGCGAATGCAGGGATTAAAGATGCAAGTGATAAGAAGATCTTGGTTGACATGCTGTTCTGGGCTATTGACAATCCTCCACCAGCAAATTATCTGCTTATCTCCGGTGATCGGGACTTCTCTAACGCCATTCACAAACTTAAAATGAGGAGATACAATATTTTATTGGCACAACCTCCAAATGTGTCTCAAACCCTTACTGCTGCAGCAAAGAGTGTTTGGCTCTGGAAAAGCCTTTTGGCTGGAGAACCACCATTAGCACAGTCACCATACATAAGCAGCACAGGCAATAAGTATGATTTGGATAAGTCAAAGAACATAGTTTCAATTTCTTCAGTCGTGACTCGAAATACCAACCCTGAAGTGCAGAATATTTTATGCGATCCTCAAAGTGATGCTAACAGCAAGGCAGATAAGAGATATGAAGTTAAGCAACCTCGAGAAATGCAGAAGAAGAGGAGTAACCCTGAGGGAAGCGAGTTTACTAAGCAAACTGATTTCAAGAAGTCCAAGGGAGATTTTCATAGCACAGAACAGTCCAAGTTGAAGCAACCAAAGATAGGGAAACTAAAACCAGGCCGGAAGAAGGGCATGATCTGCTTTAAGTGTGGTGATGGACACATGGCTGCACACTGCACCTTCAATGGTGACTGCCACACATGTGGCAGAACTGGCCACAAGGACCGAGTATGCAAAGAGAACCCTAACAGAATTATCAAGTGGATACCAGCAAGCGCACATAACTTAGCCACATCCTCGCCAGGGTCTGTCCAGATAACTAGTTCTGCTTCTCAGCTGCACCCAACTTGCTCATCTCCCTCGGGCTGCTCCCAGCAGGCGACCCCAGGTGTGCCATCTCCGTCTCTAGCTCCTCCTGTGGCTCCTGTACCACCACCGACAAATGATGGGCTTTCTTCTAGCCCAGCTCCTTCCAGAGTCTACGCCATGCCTACAGCTGCAGAAGTGGGTAGAGAAGACGTGGCGCGACTGACCACGTCCATTCCTCATCCTCCCATGGTGGTTCCATCTTACCAACCAAGCCAAGGGCAGGGCATGATCTGCTTCAAGTGCGGTGTTGTTGGACACTGTGCTGCTGAGTGCACCTATACTGGTGCCTGCCGCCGTGGCCAACTAGGCCACATGGAGAGAGTGTGCAAGGAGAACCCTGATAGCATCATCAAGTGGCAGCAATTGCATGCATATGCCTTAGCTATGTTCTCGCAAGGGTTGATCAACATGACCACTCCTGCTTTTCAGTTGCGCCCAAGTTGGACACCACCCCTGGGGTCCTTGTGGCAGGCGACTCCTGCTCTGCCCACTCCATTTCCGTGTCTTGCAGCTCTTGCACCTCCACATACGGGTGTTGCAGTTTCTTCTGCCCCAACTCAGTCTGGAGTCTATGCCACGCCAACTGCTGCGTCGTTGGGTAAGCCAGACGTGGTGTTGCAACCGACATCTTCAGTCCCTTTTCCTCGTACAGCCCTTCTAGCTTACCAACCAGTCCTGGGACAATATCATCAAGCAGGTACTTCTCAGCTGCTTCCAGCTTGGACACCGCCCACGGGGTGCTTCTCGCAGGTGACTCCTGCTGTGCCCACTCCACCTCTGGCTCCTGCAGCTCCTGCACCCCCACATACGGGTGTTGCAGCTTCTTCTGCCCCAGCCCAGTCTGGAGTCGATGCCACGCCGACTGCTGAGTCGTTGGGTAAACCAGACTTGGTGATGCAACCGACATCTTCCGCCCCTCGTCGAGTGAGTATTTCTGAGGTGTTTTTTAATTGGGCACCATCCCCTCGGTACGTCCGGCGGGGGGACCCTGTTGTACCTTCACCACGTCCAGCTCTCCTCGCGGCTCCTGTGCCGCCACAGCCGGGTGTTGCAGCTTCTCCTAGACCAGCTCACTCCGGATCTTCCCCATGCCCTTCATCTTCGGCAGGCCATAGTGACAAGTAATTCTTTGTATGCCCTTCCCTTCAGCCGGTTGAGAGGAGAAAGAGAGTAAGGGAGGGCTATAAGGAAGAAGAGGTGGAGGAGGTCTTCACTAGCTGTCTAGTAAGTATTTGTTTGCCAAAATCCAAATTATGGTTTGAAAATGTATTTCTGCGGTTATGTTCAAATTGTTCAATTGTCTCTTTGAGCACTAAAATAACCCATCATTACAGAATCAGATTAAAATTGTGGACCCAACATTGAAGTTGTAGGGTATATGCGTAAAATCCCATCATTTACTATATTTCGACTTGTGAAATATCGGTTACCAAAGTTGGTTAATCATTATGATTGACGAAAATAGTCACTTAGCCATAACTCGGGCTTTCAAACCAAGGTCTCCATGATAAATCCCGAATGGAGTTGTATGGTAAGTTGGTCACCCACATCATACATGTTTTCTAGGATTTCAATGCTTTTAGTTGAACTTCACCTTGGAGGGCTGAGGTGGATTGTCGACAATATGGGGTTGGACAAGAGTGGCAAAATCTGATGTTCCATTGATTGTAATGCTTTGGAATGACACCTTGTACTCCGTGGGTGAGGCTAGCACATGCATATTGGCAGAATGCACACCACCATTGACACCGTTTGATATTTCCTAATGTTTTGCTCCTTGTTATTCATCACTGTTGCTCATGATTCTTTTGAAGCTCTTTTTTGTCGTCTATGTTCATAGGATATGGCTAATGAGTCATGCTTATTATGTTGAAAATTAACCCATATTTAATTATTTATGGAATATGGATTATTATTCACACTTATGGCCATGATGAGATAAAATGTGTTTGTTGCACATGCATTCCAAGGTTGGAGACCTTGGTTATGGACCTCCAGGGGCTGGAGGTTACTCCATCAGTTTGGAGACCCCACACACCATGGGGTGAATGTGGGTGGGGTGGACACCAAAGGGTGTCATTATAGTTATGCTCAGCATAAGCTATGGACGAGATCTTTGGCTTTTTTTTTTATTTGAGATCTTTGGCTTTTTATTTATTTGAGATTGCTGAGATCTATGTTTTGACATGCATGCCTTTGAGCATTGAATGGTTGCCGATATTTGGAAAACATTGAACTACTGTAGTCTAATAGCAAATTAACTAATGCTACGAGATAATCTCGTGCTTTCATACGGTGTCTTTTCGTTTGGTTATATCTACGCAATCTTTGAACACATGTTCTTGCCATTGTTTCCATCGATGTCTAGGTGATTATTTAAGTAAGCAATTTACTGGAGGAATAACACATGATCTGGATGTGCCCATGCAAAATCTTAGAAGACCACTCCTACATGATCATTTGCTAGAGCACTTTCGGTGATGTAGTTAAAAGTCTTATTACCATGCTATATTTAGTAGTTAGCCCCTTGAAGATTATTTTATGAATCCTGCATGTTTAGGCGAAGCCCCGAGGCAATACTCACTAGGAACCCTCCTTGGATTATGTTCTTAACTTATATGTCAAATTAACCTCAAATTAATTCACTTCGGTGCTTTTTTTTGTCGGGGGCGGCAGAGGAGACGGTAGCTTGATGCTATTCTGTAGGCTTGCACTTATCTGGACTGAGACAGGAAGGACTAGAAACGAGGGAATCGACGGCCGCCAATTTGAATCTTTATAATTGGGAATTATGCGGAACTCCATGTGTCATTGGGATACTGTTTGAGTGGCAGTGATCACAGGGCCGTGTGTATGTGGAATGTTTACTGTCACATTGTGTTTAGGATCTGCGTCTTGTTTGTGTGTCGGTTGAGTATTGTCGTTTGATCTGGAGTTGAGTATTGTCGTTTGATCTGGAGTTGTGGTAGCGTTTTAGCTTGTCCATGGCTTGGGTATTCGCTCGCGTCGATGCTCTCGGCTGTGACATATGGATTCCTATTCATGATTTCCCCGTCATTTTATTTTCTTGTTGCATCCTGTTCCTCGGCATGTACTTACTGTTACTAAAATTAGATGCGGCGTCAAAGTTGTCGATGTTGATCCTTCTATGGGATAAATGCTTTCTTATGTTAGTAGTGTGCTAGGTTTTGTCGATTGAGACATGTTCCGGGCTAAGATATATGGAATATTCTCTCCATTCACAGTTATAAGATGTTTTAGCTTTTTTCTTTTCTTTTCTGAAAGACATGTATCTAGATGCTTTTCAGTGTGTATGTTCACTCATTCTGTTCTGTATGTAGTCCACATTAAATACCAAAAACATCTTATATTTTGGAACGGAGGGAGTATATTAAATAATCAACATGAAAGATCATGATGGTTGTGTGCATCACTTGATCCAGAGGCAGGAAGCTTGTCCTCCTCTTTGAAATACCAACTTCAGTGCTTTGCTAATACAGGTCAGAGGTGAAGGCAGTGGAATACCAACTGTCTCCCTAGAATTATCTTTGCAAAGAATTCAACTGATGTTGACGGACCTGGTGAAGCCGTAAATGGCTAGATGTGGTTATTCGTGCTTCTAGCCATTCATCTTTTTTGCTCGGTATTTTGGTATGCTGATGTTTTCACTTGATTTTCGTAGTATTATAGCAGTACAGTTTTTGTTCTTCGAATTTTTGGCCTGGCGTGTTATGTTTTCTGTTTCTTTCTCTCTAGCTCAGCTTTTCAGTTTTCGTTTCCTGTCGGTACTTTTGTTGTGAAGGACCTGTGTTGTTTTGATGCCTTTTTTCTAGTACAAGATGGCATGCACTTGTGCTCTAGAAAAGAAGTGTTTCACTTCATTTGCTGATATTGAGTTGACGCGAGTCCTGAACAACTTATGCATGTCAACCTGAAGTTTTGTGTTGTTTCAACTATCATAGTGTGGTGCTAGTGGCCAGAGGTTATAGGACTACAGAAGTGCATATCTTCAATTGATTGTTCTCGCTTTCCTCTGTCATGTAGGCACCCACTGCCGACATCTTCGCTGGGGTCACGGAGGTGTCAATTTGAAAGCGTGGAAGCGCAGGCCGCGGCGAGCGGCATCGTCGGGGATAAATTTAACACCAGGGCTGGATCGCGACATAGGGGAGAAGGGGAGAAATGAGCGAGAGATGCATGAATCTCAAAGCAAATCATGCGTGCTTACAAGACAAAAGTATTCGTTTCGATTATTATTTTATACAAAACCATATACTCAAATTATACCTGTTTATTCTCTGCGCCTTCTATTTAGGCAGCATGCTCTTTTTCTTTGATGTAACTTTGACCATGAATTTTGACCAAAAAGTACTATAGTTTCTTTAATTATGTAATATACTAAGTACTTGTTATATATTTTTAGAATATAACTCACATTTTGTGGTCAAATTTATGTTTAAATTGGAATTTTAAAGTGTGCATGTCATGTAAATTGAGACGGAGAAAGTACATAGACCTCGCTTTACGTATCTTCATATGTCATTGGATGTACTCCCTCCGTCTCAAAATAATTGTCTCAAATTTGGACAAAAGTGGGTGTATCTAACACTAGAATATGTCTAAATACATCCACTTTTCTCCAACTTTGTGACAATTATTTTAAGACGGATGGAGTACTAAAACTACTTATCTGCACATGTCACTGGATGTGCTTAAAACGAAATTTAGAAGTCTAGCTAGAGCAGCTAGGACAAACCGCTTCATTAAGGACAAATTGATCACCCACAAGGAGGTATATTGCCCGTAGGTTATGTCACTTAAGGACAAATTTGTGTTTCAATGTAGTCACCTGCTGATCGGGACAAAACTATGGTACGCAAAGCATTTCCGAACAGCAAATGAATTCTTTGCCTTGAGAGGTTTGTCCACATCAAGGATTAGTATCTGACCAATATTTTCTTTCAGGACAAGTGTCAACATATTGAGCATATAGGCAAGATTGTTTTTTCCCGACGCCAGCCACGCCATGAAGTCAAGATGTGCCAATTTAGCATTTGCGAGGATACGACGGTCAATAAGCACTGAGGTGGTGGAAAAGTTGGGGCTGTGAATACGGCATCGGTCTCCTGATGGCACCTGCACCCATTGGGTGTGGGTAGAGCTCAACCAAACCCGCACCCATGTCCTCTAATTTTAACCACACCCGCACCCGAACCCGTGTCTGGGTACAAATTTCATACCATACCCGTACCCACGTGGGTACTAAAAACCCATGGGTAAACCCACCAAAAAACTCAACATGATATATTATATGAAAAATAACTAGACTATAATAAAAAAATAACATTAATGACTAGACTATAATAAGAAAATAACATTGATGCAGCAGCTGCAGGCCAACATAAGGTGCATAGAAATATAAAAAATATATAGTTATAACTTCAGCCAAATACATGTGCAAAACAGTCACATGGCATCACACAATCAACTCCACTTGTTCGCAATTTAACGATTACGCGGGCAGGGGCGCAAGGGGGAGTGCGGTGATTGAGGGGACCGGGAGAGGAAATGATGGTGTGGGAGTCGAGAAGCTAGTGATACGATGAGTTTGGGGGCGGTGGCGGGATTGCGTCTGCGTAGAGCCGGGGACTAATAGATTTATGTGAATTTTTATTCAGAATTACCTTGGTTCATGGACCTACATGTCATATATGTCGGGTATGTGGATACGCGGGTATGGGTTTTAATGTACCATGTCCTGATACGTCATAAACATATCCTTAAATTCTGATGTTCCATGTTGTTTTCATGTTATTTCCTACATGTTTGCTATACACTTTATGTCATTTTTATCGATTTTTGGGACTAGCCTATTGACAAGATGCCACAAAGCGAGTTCCCTGTTTTCTGCCGTTTTTAGTTTCAGAAAAGTTGTTTTGGAAATATTCTCGGAATTGGAAAATTCGAAACCCGAAAGTCTTAGAATTTCCGATGGTTCCACGGAGTCCCGAGGAGACCCGAAGAGGGGCCACAGGAGGGCCACACCATAGGACGGCGCCCCCTGGCCGCGCCTGGGGGTGGCGTGGGCCCTCCGGGTGCCCTTTGCCATCCCTTTTTTGCCTACATTTATCCCCCCGACGTATCAACCCTAGATATATACCACTTTTCCCCGAGAAACACACGAGGCCGCCATCATCGTCATCCCGAGATTGGGAGGGTTCTGGAGCTCTCCCCGGCACCCTGCCGGGAGGGAAATTCATCACCGGAGGGGTCTACACCACCATGCCCTCCTCCAAAGTGATGCGTGAGTAGTTCATTCCTGGACTACGGGTCCACAGCAGTAGCTAGATGGTTTTCTCCTCCACTTTATGCCTCGTGTTTAGATCTCGTGAACTGCCTCACATGATCGATATCATCTTTATGTAATGCTACATGTTGTGTTTGCTGGGATCTGATGAATTTTGAATGCTATGTCTTCTGATTATCAATCTATCATGTTATCTTCATGCATATATTATTTATGATCTTGCATGCTCTCCTTTATTAGTAGATGCTCCAAGTAGATGCTAGTAACTCCAAGAGAGTATTTATGCTCGATAGTAGGTTCATGCCTCCTTTGCATCTGTGCTCGAGTGACAAAAACGTGACATATGGAGGATGTGTTGCTGCCATTAGGGAGAAAACAACGATGTTTACTTTGTCTACATTGTTTACATTTTAATACCCAACGTTTGTTCGGATGATATTCGGAGGGTGGATTATTAGTCATAGATGCAGTTGGATGACGGTATATGTATCTTGTTGTAATGCCCGCATGAATCAGATAGTAATCTTTATGTCTTGCATATGCACTACGGTGCAACCTTCATTTCTGTCAATTGCCCAGCTGTAATTTGTTCACCACACATGTTATTTATCATTCACGGATAGACACCACTAGTGAACTGTGGACCCCGGTCCATTTTCTCATACTGATAATACACACACTGCTTCTACTATTTTCACACTGCTTCCACTGTTTTCACACTGCTGCTACTGTTTTCATACCGTTTTCCACACCATACATTTAACCTCTTTGTTTTCAGCAAAACTGGTAAGATTGACAATCTCACTGCTTCGTTAGGGCAAAGTGATTTGATTGTGTCGTGTAGGTTCCACGTTGCTGCTGAACCGGTAGTGCGTCCTGCCATCTCAGCTGCATCAACCTTCTGAACTTACTCTTTCCTCCTACTGGTCGATTCAACCTTGGTTACTTTTCTGAGGGAAAACTTGCCGCTGCACCCTTCATACCTTCCTCTCGGGGTCTCCCAACGAACGTGTGTTCACACGCATCATGCCCGCACCCGCAATACCCAACGGGTGCGTACCTTTTACCATTTATTTACCCATTGGCAAAGATTTTTTTTCCCTTACCCTCACCTTAATGGGTAAAAACCCACCGTGGGGCCTGCGTCCAAAGGTGTTTACATCACGGGAGAAGCTCGGAAGGGCATGGAGGATCTTGTCATTGGCGAAATCTACATCGACCACAAAGAAGAAAAGTCGGTGGACGATCCCGGCTGGGGGCCAGAATCGGATCACCTCGAGTCCGGATTTATATTGACGATCGGCCGGATCAATATCTTCGTCGACACGGTACGAGCGACTAACTTAAAAGGACAATATCATGTGCATACTACAGGAACTTCTAGCAGGAACAAAGAGACATCAAAGCAAGCGGCAAATTCGGTTTCATCAGCCGCGCCGGGATATCTTAGATGGGCAGAACAAGAGATAACGTGGAGTAGAAGAGATCACCCGGAAAAGGTGGAGCGTCCAGGAGTCTTGGCGTTGGTGGTCGCTCCACAGGTTAATGGTTACGAGCTGAAGAAGGTCCTGATGGACGGTGGAAGTAGCATCAACATCCTTTATTGGGAGACCTTCTTACGGATGAGTCTCAAAGAGTCCCAGCTGCAGAAAAGTTCAACAATCTTTCACGGGATCGTACCGGGTCACTCGGCGAGCCCCGAGGGAAGGATCACCTTGGAAGTTGCTTTTGGGGAATCGACGGATAATTATCGAGTGGAGTGGCTCACGTTCGAGGTGGTCAAGTTGCGCAGTCCTTACCACGCGCTGTTGGGGAGGCCGGCTTACGCCCAATTCATGGCTAGGCCGTGCTACGTGTATTTGCAGCTGAAAATCCCGGGTCCTAAACGGACCATCACTATACATGGGAACCGGGATATAGCGGCCGAGTGCGACGAAGGAGATTCAGTTATGGCCGAGCAGGCATGCAGGAAGGAAGAGCTCGAATATTACCGGTCTCAAGTAAACCCGGACGATAGAACAGCCTTGAAAAAGCCGAACACTGAGGATGAGAGAGCAAAATTCAAGGCAGCGCAAGACACCAAGAAGATAGATTTTGTCGAAGGGGATTCTACTAAGCAGTTTACCATAGGGTCTAACCTGGGAAAAGAGCAGGAGGGAGCGCTCGTGGAGTTCATTCGCTCGAATGCAGATGTGTTTGCCTGGACACCCAGCGACATGCCGGGTATCCCTACAGAATTGGCTGAGCACAGTTTGCATGTGGATCCCAAGTCCAGGCCCGTGAAACAAGGTTTGAGGAAAATGAATGAGGAAAGAAGGAAAGCTATAGGCGAAGAGATCGCTCGGCTACTGGCAGCCGGCTTTATCATGGAAGTATTTCACCCGGATTGGTTGGCTAACCCGGTCCTGGTGATGAAAAAGACCAACGAGTGGAGGATGTGCATTGACTTCACTAGTCTTAACAAGCATTGCCCAAAGGATCCGTTCGCGCTCCCAAGGATAGATCAGATTATAGACGCAGTAGCTGGAAGCGATCTGTTATGCTTCCTGGATGCATATTCCGGGTATCATCAGATTAAGCTCAAAAGGGAGGATTGGGAGAAAACATCATTCATAACCCCGTTTGGGGCCTTTTGTTATAAAACTATGACATTTGGGTTGAAGAACGCTGGCGCAACTTACCAACGGTGTATTCAAAAGTGCTTTGAGGACCAAATCGGACGTAACGTCCATGCTTATGTGGATGACGTGGTCATCAAGACCAGGAAGGCGGAGACATTTATCGATGATCTAAAGGAGACATTCAAAAACCTGAGGAGGTACCAGATGAAGCTTAATCCAACGAAGTGCGTGTTCGGAGTTCCGGCTGGGAAATTACTCGGCTTCATAGTTTCCGAGAGAGGAATTGAGGCAAATCCAGATAAAATCAAGGCAATCCAGAGTTTGAAAAAGCCGGAGAACTTGAAGCATGTTCAAAAGCTCACGGGCTGTGTAGCAGCCTTGAGCCGGTTCATATCTAGACTCGGAGAAAAAGCAATACCCTTGTATCGGCTCTTGCGAAAATCGGATAAATTCGTAGGGGACGAAGAGGCAGATGAAGCGTTTGAAGCACTAAAGAAGCAATTATCTGAAGCACCAGTACTAGCGGCGCCGGGTCCTAAAGAGCCTATGTTGCTATACGTGGCAGCTGGCCCCCGAGCCGTTAGCGCAGTGGTTGTCGTGGAACGCAAAGAGGACGGGAAAGGTTACCCGGTTCAGAGGCCGGTTTATTACGTCAGTGAGGTGTTATCAGAAGCAAAGCAGCGCTATCCGCATTGGCAAAAGCTGGTGTTCGGGGTCTTTATGGCTAGCCGGAAGTTGAAGCCGTATTTCCAAGAGCATCCGATAACAGTGGTTAGTTCAATACCAATGTCGGATATCATCAGAAACTCGGACGCGACGGGAAGAATAGCCAAATGGGCGATAGAGATGGGGGATTATCATATCAACTACGAACCCAGGTCAGCAATTAAGTCTCAAGCTTTAGTTGATTTCGTTAACGATTGGACACATACAGGCATGACTGCAACGGTTCCAAATTCCGAGTCATGGGTCATGCACTTCGACGGATCAAAGCAGTACGAGGGATCAGGAGCTGGGGTGGTGCTAACATCACCCAAAGGGGACAAATTGAGTTACGTGCTACAAATTCACTTTGACTGTTCCAACAACGTTGCCGAGTATGAGGCCCTATTGCATGGCTTAAAGGTAGCCAAGGAGATGAGCATTAAAAGGATACGATGCTTCGGAGATTCGGATCTTGTGGTACAACAGGTATCGGGAACTTGGGACAGAAAGGATGCAACTATGGCAGCATATCGCAGGGAGGTCGACAGGGTTGCCGGGTGCTTTTCCGGGTATGAGGTGGAGCACATAGACAGAAGAAAAAACGAGGCAGCAGACGCACTCGCCAGACTCGGCTCGCGTAGAGAGCCGGTTCCACCTAATGTGTTCCTGGACGAGTTGTGGCGACCATCAGTTAAAACCGAGTCTGAGGAAGAACTGGCAAATCAAGACCCGGATTTGGAGTACGTGGCCACAGTACATGCCATCCCCGAGTGGACAGAGCCATACCTGGCCTACCTATCACGGGGCGAGTTACCAGAACAGGAGGTATTAGCAAGACAAATTCTGAGGCGAGCAAAGGGGTATTCTATCATCAATGGAGAATTATACAAGAGAAGCGCAACAGGAGTCTTCTTGCGCTGCGTAGCGCCAGAAGAAGGCCGACAGATTCTCAAGGAAATACACGAAGGCGACTGTGGGCATCATGCATCTACAAGGTCTCTGGTGGCTAAAGCTTATCGACACGGATTTTTCTTGCTTACGGCTCTAGCGGACGCAGAACGTTTGGTAGCAAGATGTGACGGATGTCAAAGGTACGCTCGCCAAACACACGTACCGGCTATGGAATTACGGACCATCCCATTAACTTGGCCGTTCGCCGTCTGGGGTATGGACATGGTTGGTCCCTTCCATATGTCACCATGCAAGAAGACACATCTTTTGGTGGCTATTGACAAGTTTACCAAGTGGGTTGAGGTTATGCCAGTTACTAATTGCGAAGCGGCTACAGCAGTCAAGTTCCTGAAAAGGATTATCTACCGGTTTGGGTATCCCCACAGCATAATCACCGACAACGGAACTAACATGTCTCTTGGCGAGATGGAGAAATTCTGTGGCAACAATGGCATCCGGCTTGATGTTGCATCAGTGGCTCACCCGCAGGCCAATGGGCAAGTGGAGAGAGCAAACCAAGAATTGCTTCGTGGGTTAAAACCACGGTTGCGAGTCCCCTGTGTTAGGGCTGCTGGCGCATGGGTCGAAGAATTACCTTCTGTGGTTTGGGGTATCAACACTACACCTAACAGGTCTACCCAGATGACGCCCTTTTTCATGGTATATGGTGCGGAGGCAGTGTTACCGAGCGACATTATCCACGATTCACCACGAGTATCAGCTTACGTCGAAGTGGAGAACGAAAAAACCCGGCAGGACGCCGTCGATATGCTAGAAGAGCAAAGAAAACAAGCCTTGGAGAGGTCAGCTATATACCAGCAAGATCTACGGAGGTATCATAGCCGGCGCGTGAAAACCAGGGTATTCCAGGAAGGAGATTTGGTTCTGCGACTGGTACAGTCAAACGAAGGAAAACACAAATTATCACCACCATGGGAAGGACCATTTATCATAAGCCGGAGCCTACATAACGGATCATATTATTTGATAGATGCAAGGGAAGAGTCGGCTACAGTCAATGACACCGCACACACCACTTCATCTATGCAAGAAAGAGATAGACCATGGAACGTGGCTCAGCTGCGTCCGTATTATACTTAGTAAAGACTATATTGGCAAGTGGAATTGCACGATGTAATAGGCAGCAGGTTTTCTGACGTACTCTTTTCCTATCCAGGGCACCTTTGGGGACTGGACGGGTTTTTAATGAGGCGGCTTGCTGACCTACATTTTTCATATCAAGTAAAGAGATGGTTATCAAGAAAAGAGATGGTTGTTATCAGTTTTTCATATCAAGTAAAGAGATGGTTGTTATCAGGTTATGTATTCTCAGTACGATGCGTATATCTAGGTCTTGGGGGCTGATCGCTTAAATAGCACAGTTACAAACTCAAAGACCCGGCCATGATGCCTATGAGTTATAAGGGCCGATTACTCGCAAACGAGTACGGCTACAATCTTATAACCGGACAAAGAAGTCCAAATTTCTTGGCTACTCTTACTTAAGCTCGATGTGACTCGCATTAAAGTGGCATGATTTGTTCGCTTACGATGGCAGTTAGTCATGAAACCCGACGGGAATTGGCTGGCTACGTCTTCGTATTGATGTAACAACATGGTATCCACGCGAAAGCCGGCTTACAGTACAAGACAGTCAAAAGGGTCATCTAAACCACAAGTTATGCAGAGTACAAGGCTGAATAGCTGGAAACTCAATGACTATTAAGCATAACTTCAAAACCGATGTGAAACAACTCATGGATCTTTGTGAAAATAGCAATAAGCATTTTGTTGCCTTTTCAAGATCAAGTGTCCTAGGCTCGGCAATCCGGGCCCGGTAGCTTGAAATCTTGAAAAGAACTGGCTTACTTGTATAGTTGCAAAAATCCAAATATCCGAGTCTTGGGGACTTGGGGACTTCGAAGCAAAATCCGCTTGTCAATACCCATGAGACCCGGAAATTGAGTTTTCACAAAAGGAGCAATAAATAAAACCAGATATCGAGAACAGATGAGCTTAAACTTATAAAGGTCGGAACAGGCATCGAGTATATCAAGGCCTTAGTGTGCATTACAAAATACTGGTGAAAAAATATCAAAGGTGCACAGGCGCACCGCCTAAAAAATGACTGTTTCAAAAAGTATGTCGACCGACTGACGCTTAAGAAGAGGCATCGGAAACCATATATCACTCGGCGCCCATCTTGGCCTTACCCTTGCCATCATTGGTGGTAGCAGCAACACCCGGTTCGGCGGCGCCAGCCCCTGCAGGGGGCGGAACGACTGATGTTGAGGCAGCAGGAGCAGAGCCGGCTTCAGCTTGTTTCTTGGCAGCCTCCGCCCTTATCGCAGCAGCTTCCTCCTTCCACCGGGCCAGCATGTCATATGGTTCGGGAAGATCTGACTTAATTGCCACACCAGCAGCATCATAAGCGGGGACAAGAGTATTGACGTCCAGTTCATCAGCGATCACGCTAGCCGGGTAACGGACCTCTTTCTGCACAGCCTGAAAATCCTCCCGCGAGAATTTTGAACCATCAAGCTTGAATTCGGGGAAGCCGCCCATGAGCTTTGCCAGATCGAGCTTGGGGAAGTAAGCCTTGGCGAGTGATAGCCCCCGGGTCATTCCAACCCGGCAGGACGAGCGCTTCCAGTGCCAAATCCACTCAGGAATCGTGGAAAAGGCGTCCAGCATCCTCTTCAGGTCAACATGTCCTCTACCTGGCCACCGTAACTCTTCCAAGATCCATCTGGTTCCGGCACACAGCTGCCGGATAACATTCTTCATGGTCTTCAGCTTGGCAATATCATCCTCATCCGGCATGGCTTCATCCGGGCCTGGAGTAAAATGAATATATAAGCTGAGCATTTTTTGCTGTTGGTCAAAAGGATAAACCCGGAGAAGGAGGCATACCAAGCAAAGAACGATAGGTATCAGAAATTTCGACAGAAAGGCTTGTCAGGTCGTCTTCGGCTCGGTGAGCCCTTCTTCGGTACTTCTTCATTAATTGCCTATTCCTTCTGGCTTCAGTCTCGGCCGCTTCGCGTAAAGATCTCTCTTTTTCAACGAGCTTGGCGGCGTCCGCAAGTTTCTCCTCGTATTGAGTCACGTAAGACTGCATGGATGTTAAGAAAGCATTGGTCAAGTAGAAGAGCACAGTTATCAGTCATTGGCATAATAAAAGTACCGAGCAAGTCATGAATGAACTCCCTCGGAACTTGGGGACTGGACAAAGGTACAAGTAACATTAATCAAACTTACCTCGTGTTTGGTTATCAAAGACCCCAAGATATTTTCCTCGTTAGCCCTTAAGGCGCGCAGGGTCTCTAGCATCTGGGCAAAAGTTAACTCCTCGGAGCGAGTCCCGGAAGAGCCGGCAGCTTGATCATCTGGTAGGGGGGTTCCCCTTGCATTTGGAGTGGAGACCCGGACAGTCTGAGTGTCCGGGTTGGGAGGGCTCATCTTTGTATCTAGAATTTCTATCTCTTCGTCTACTGGTTCCGATAAGGAAGGAGATCCGACGGTTTGGGAAAGTGGATTGTTCAGAGGGCCTTGTTCCCGGTTAGTGGCCGCATCACCACCAGTTGCGGCGTCTGCGTCGCCAGTCGGCTTCTCCACCTGGGGGTTATCCGTTTCTGTGTTTTCCGGGTCACTGACGGTGACCTGAGCACTGAAAGAAAGACGAAAAAAGGCAGTTATTAATGATGACGGTGGCTCGGATGAAAGTTCGATAGAGGCAAAAAGAAATAGTAAGGCAAAAACTTACCCGGCATTTACGGTGTAATCCGATGGGAGCTCGCCACTTGAAGTAGATGAGGTATTTGCAGGAACCACTAATGGAACCCGGAATTGCCCGGCACGTGGGTGGTTAGGAGAAGGGTGGCGCTGAGGAGAGTTGGAAGAGCGAGATGGAGGAGCACTGCCACGAGGGACCGAGGGGGCGGAAATGCCCGGGTTAAGTGGATCTTCACCTGGGGAGCTCCGAGTTACCCTGCGCTTGGCTGGGAGGGAATCCTTCAAGCATGATGAATTTGATAATTGATGGTTAAGTCGTCGCATGACGTCAAAGGAGTAAGGTTCAGAGGATAATGAGGAAAAAGGAACCTTGGACACTGTCCCCCTGCCTTTCCTCTTGGCCCCGACTGTGGCCTCTGGGTCAGACTCGGTTCTCTCCGGGTCGTCTTCATTGTTTCCACCCTCGTCTTCTAGCCCTGCGGACCGGATGTGTATTCATTGGGAAAAAGACAGACGAAAGGAAAGTAATACAAGCAAAAGTATGCAGATCCTGGGTGAGTACCTTCGCTGTCGTCAGTCGTCTCGTCCTCCTCTTCCGGGTCTCTGGAGGGGGGGAGTGGGTCCACTCTCCAGAAGGGGTCATCAGCCTAAAGTAAAAAGATAAAGTTAAGGTTTAGAAGCAGTATCGAGTTGAAATGTGGAAACAAGTTATGAGTGCCGGGTATTACCGTTGGAGCTGGATTTTCCCGAGTAAACGGAGGTAACCCGGAGATGCCCTTTATCACCTCCAACTTCTCTGCCAAGAGGCTCTTGATGGTCTTGATAGTGTCACCGGTCGCAAAGCTTTTGGAGGAATAGCGAAGTGCATCTGTAGTGTGACCCGAATACTCGCACATCAATTTGGTGCGGATGGAATTAGGTTGGATTCGGAAGTCGACCCATGTCTTTATCAAATTGAGCCCTAGGAGGCCTTGGGCCGAGAGAATGGCTATTTTGGCCAGTGCAGGAAGGATTGCTTCCCTGTCCGAGTCTGGTGCGAAGGCACTGAAAGACTCGGAGGGTTTGAGGGGGGTCTCTGAGTAACCCGGCAGCTTCTTTTCGCTGTCGGAGGAGGTATCGCGGCAATAAAAAAAGGATAACTGCCAATGTTTGGCACAGGATTGCAGGTTGAGGGTTGGCATTAAAGAGTTCCTACGGCGTTGGATGGATACCCCGCCGCAAGTGAGAAGCGCCCCGTCGCCGCTTTCGCGGCACGGTTTGCATTGGAATAACTCAGTGAAAAGAGTCAGGTTTGGTGGCATGCACAAATACGACTCAGATAGAACTATGAAGTGGGTGATGTTCAACATAGAGTTAGGCCCTATGTCGAACACCCGGAGTCCGTAGTGATCTAAGACCTCCCTAAAGAAAGGGTGACCCGGAGGGCGAAATCCTCGGGTCACGTGCTCTACAAAGCAGATTACCTCGTCTTCTGCGGGAGTGGGATGAGTTTCGTTACCCGGCACCCTCCAGTGGATGTCTTTCTGAGAGGGGAGGGTGCCTAACTCGGTTAGTTCGTCCAACTTGGCCTTAGTGGTTGTGGAGCGCCCCCAATTGGCGGATATGGCTTGGGTGGTCCTTGCTTGAGCCGGATGTTTTCCTTGTCGCTTGGGAGCCATGGGGTCAGCCTGCGAAACACAAAAAGAAAAAGATGTATGAAATAAGACCCGGGAATGTTGGAATATCCGAGTATAAGGTACCCAGAAGGTACAAAGTTGAGAGCTGTCCGGGTATTGAGCACACTTATGGAAATTGTTGCTCACTTACGTAGGAAAAGGTATTTGGGGACGACGGATGGTTGCCCATATTTATATCGCAAATGAAATAGCTGGAAAAGGAGGGTTTTTCCGGGTGTTAATGCAATAAGCGGAAAACGGCGGAGGAACGGATCTAGATGGAAAAGTTCGCGGATAATTTTTAAGCAAAATTGGTGATCAATAATGATTGGAGGATCATTTGTGACTATCAGGCAGGTGATTAAAGTGTTTGGCAAGCACCGAATCGATCTAATTCGAGGCAATCGGACAAATAGCTTGCGGGTTGACCTAGATCTGATCTTGGATGAACTGAAAATTGCGAAGCTGAATTAATTGGCTGCGAAGAGCTTACCGAGGAGATTGGGGCCAAGTGTGATGGCGACGAGCGGCGTGGCACGAATGGGAGGAATAGAGGTATAAAGGTGGCGCTTGGCGGCGGCACGAAACGATTCGAGGACGAGCGCGGCCGCTGTTGATCCTGCGTTGGTAGCAGGCGCGAGTTCCTCACAGTGGTGCTGTGAAGGTGTTAGGAGCAAGGAAGAAAAGGGGGAGTTGTGGCTTGGTGATGGGCTTAGGGTTGCCCTCTAAGCGCTATTTATAAGGCAAGGGTGAGCTTATCTCAACGGCCCGAAACCGGAAATCGCGGGGTAATGGTTATCTACAAAGATTTCGCAAGATATGTGTAGAACATTGGGAAAAGCATTGGGTTAGAAGAAGGAAGGGGTTCGCCCGTGATGACAGGACTGGTTGTCAAGTGTGAGATCTTGGCATTTCTTATTGCGGTCTGGGCCTGGGGGTTTGAACTTAAGTGTTTGGAAGAAAGGTCCGGGTTATTACATGGCCTCCATGGAGTAAGGCCTAGCAGAATATCAAAGCATTTTAACTCGGTTTCCATGTGCTCGCATGATCGATATCTTCTCAGGGAATAGCAAGCGCTTCAAGGAGGTCCGTGAAGCCCAGGCTATTCTGGGGACTACTGATGGGGGGATGCTAACCCGGTATGCCAAGATCCGAGGAATAACCCGGCCCGGAGACAGTGAGCAGGATACGGCTAGGGATAAAGATGTTTGTGGAGGCCCAAGCTCGTGGGCCTAGTGACCCGGATTGTGGGTGTTGTAAAGGAAAGTTAGGGTTAGCACGCCGTGTTTGGGTAGGACCCGGGTGTGCCTTGTAAAGTAAGTTAGGGGGTACGGGAGTTATATAAACCGACCCCTGGGTATAGATTGAGAGAGAGATCTAAGAACCCTAACAATATCGTGTGGTATCGAGTATCCAGTGTAAACCCTAATCGAGTTATTGTATCGAGAATAGAGATCCGGCGACTTCGATTGCCGGCTGTCAGATCAAGTTATACCATGTCTTCCCTCGAGCTAAACCCTCTCCCGAACGCCTGTGTCGACTTGCCCCAAGATCAGTTACCCCTGGTAACATCTGCCGTGATTATCCCACGACACGCTGGGTATGCGGGTAATCGGTACCCATTTCCATCAGGTCGTCGGTCAAAGAACCATACATGTTGAAGTGGTTCATCGGCGAACTAAAGATTAAACACTCAGATTTGAATAATATTTAATCGGGAAAAGATATTGTGCATGTATTTTGTCGCATTTGCGATGTGATGTGGAGATACATCCATTTAAGAGTCGAGTAATATGGAACGGAGGAAGTATAATGTTTCACTGTCATGTAATTGACACCTATCCAACTTTATTATTGTGTCGATAGATGTTTTCACTATAAACTGAAGAACATGTTGCTGAAAAGGTGAGCAAAGTAAGGATAACCAAAGCAATAAATAATTAGCACATGGTTGAGTTTTGGGTAAATTTGAAAAAAAAACTATTTTGGAGGAAGTTAGGGCACCCACAACGCGGCGGTTGTGTGTGTTGGGGTGAAAATTCCAGCCGATCGGTAGTTGTCCGCAAGAATCCTGAGCGCCCCACACAAATATTGTCGGCCAATGTCACTTGCCTTTTCTCTTGCGCCGTGAAAATCATGTGTTTCAATGCGCTGATTGGCGTCTGAAGTGAGAGCGGAGCATTGCGTGGCTGGGCGCTTCCCTTCATTATTTTATTTTATCGATTTATTTATATTACCCATGCGGCTAACTAAGCATTCCTGCATTATGGATGCTCTTAAGAAAATCTTTGTGGTGTGTGTTGCTTTCTACAATGTTTATAAGATCACATGTCTAATATATACATTCACTGCGTTATGATCCATATGATAGATAGTTGCATGTTCTTTGTTGCCTTCCAAACATCATTACAAACAAACTAGACGGTCCAAAAAAAATTCAAAAACTAGACGGTCCAAAATTGTTACCGAAGGTGAAGTGTCGTGGAAAAGATCCATGTGCAGCCCGACGAGATCGGTGCACACCACCGCGTCTAGGCAAAGGATCCCTTGCTACAAACATAAATCAACAACTTGGTCATCATATGATAATCTTGTTTGCCTCACCTGTTTTTGTCTACCATTTAGTGTTTATTTTACCTTATTTTGCCAAAAAAAAAAAACTATACATAACACCACACAAAGAAACTCAACAAGTTGATTCTAAGGACCCATGTCACGAGGTTGGTTGTCCTCATTCTTTAGTCCTGGACCATGTAGTTTCTCTTCGTCACTAAGTAATGATGGTCTGGTTTAGATTTTCGCAATGAAGCTCTGCTATTTACGGAAAATGTATCTCCGTCACATCTATTTATCCTACCAATATGAACCAGTTGTGCAAGTTCGGTCGGTTTAAATTTCATCTATCTATGTTCAACGGCTCACAAATTAATACTAACCATCTACCATTGTATTTGCTTTACAAAAATAAATTGCATTTACTCTCCTCTAATGCATACTCAAATAGTTTAAGAACCCTTACGTTAGGCTTTATCACACTGCATGTTGCGGTTGTGCAAGACGTCAATGAACAATTATGAGCTTGTAACTTTGTGAGATATATCCATAAACATTGTAATTACTAATTAGTCACTGACATGGGTTTGGGTTATGTGTCCTATGATATTAAAACAAATACTCCTCTCCGAATAGAGATATATGCGACCCGAATACTCCTCTCACAACATCTCATTTCAACTCTTAGATGCTCAAAAAGAATATAGTCTTTCAATGGTACTCTGATTCTAGGATCCTTCCTATGTATCCATTGTGAAGTTGCAGGCGTTGGCACCCGCATATAGGCGAACTCTCCAATTTCACATAAATCTGAAAATCCAGGCCAAAATTATTGTTTCTATTATTTATCTCATGTTGATGGTCATGCTTTTCTTACTACTTATACCATGATCATGCGCCATGTCTCAGCTATTACATCTAGCAATAAAATAATAATATTTGACATTACAACAATTACTCAAACCATCAGAGCCCCATAAATAAAATACAGAGTGGTAAACCTCAAAAGAGAGATGTTATAAGCAAAAACTTCAGGTTCCAGCATGTCTAAAGGCAACCATATTCAGAAACTAATTTTGGTTCATGCATACTAACCATACAATTTTCTAACAAACTTTACCATACATATAATAATGTATACAATTTTAATAAAACAAAAAATGTAAATCATACCTAAAAAAAAGTCATAGGTCAGAGTTGTGTGTTAATATTTGTAAACACTACTTATTTCTTCAGCATGAGTGCAAGGACAGAGAACTGAATGAGAGAAAACAAAACAAATCTTAGAAACCTAGCCCCGAGTCACCTGCTCATCTCGATATCGTGAATGTACAGAAGTTTCGCAACAGCTGCGACGGAGAGAGACATCCCATGTGAGGCCGGCCAGCTCCAGCGCCTCCCATAGGCGCGTCGTCTTGATCCAGTTCTCTGCGGCCTACCCGCACAGCCCAGAAGCTGCGATCTCCAATGCACGGGATCACACCTGCGATGACGTTCGAGCTACGGGAATAGAGGCAGCCGTGCAGGTCATAGATGGAGCAGCACTAGCGCCGCCGGTCGTTTTCAAGGTTCTGCCTCATCGTCCTATCTGTTCAAGAAGCAGTGGGAGGAGATGTCTTGAGGGGAGGGGGGAGAAGATGGACGGCATCGTACGGTTCGCGGTCACCAGCGTCGGAGGAGATGGCCAAGGTCGAGTGGCGCTAGGGTTTGAGGAGGGTAAGCAACGCTACGTTTCTTCCCACAACTAGAAGGGGATGTGGTCGCCGGTGAGGGAGAGCCACGACTCACGACCCAATAAATCGATGCTATTTCCTCCGATACATAAAAAATGTCGCTCATTTTAAACTTTGTACTAAGTGAGCAAAACTTTTTATAGATCGGAGGGAGTAGCTCGGTTTGGGTTTTCTTTGGCTTGGCTGCTGGTCTATGCTGCATAATTTAAAAAATTTGCCTATCAGTCCGTCAAGATCATTATGCAAATAATGAGGCATGCTCATACATGCAAGGATCAGGACCATGGCTCACCAGGCAGCATATTCGATGTAGTCCTAAAAGAACTCTGAACAATCGTGGATACTCACAACTAGGCCTAGTTGCAAGGATGTCGCTAAGCTTCCCTCATCAAGGATCGCACATGTAATCCCTCTTATGGTGTGCACGTGTACGCTCGTGTCAACTCGTCAGCGCTCTTCCGTCCAGGACTCGGCATCAACGAAGAGAGACAGCCTTCCGGCGTTGCTAATTGGTAGCGTCTAATCAACTGTGATTAGAGCTATATGAAATTGGAAGTTCTAAACACATGAGAGAGATCTATAATTAAAGCTAGATCTAACTGGGAGAGGATACCTCAAAACACAATTAGAAGAGACTGTAATTCAATTAGAGGGGCTCTAATTAGACCCTCTAATTCTACTAGAGAGAGAGACTTGTGATCCAATTGTGTTTTTCCTTGAGCCTTGGGTTCTTATATAGTGGGAGAGAGGGGAGACTTGCCAAAGGGAGAGGGGAATCCTAGTTGTGCTAGGAGGAGGGTGGCCATACCAAGGAGATGGATGTACCCCCTCCCTTAGTGTCGAATCTGTAACTCGTCAAATCCCTCAGGTGAACCCATAGGGTTTCGAATAGGAGAACCCATGAGCGCTGGTGACGATCGTCGGCTAGACAGGGGGCACAATTTACCCAGGTTCGGGGACCTCGTAGAGGTAAAACCCTTACTCCTGCCTCTGTCGATCTGTATTATCGAATAGATCGGTTACAATGATGATTGCTCAAGTTGAGAGTACAATCTCGAGCTCAAGGCTTTGGTGGTGCGGTATTGCTTGGTCCTCTCTCGGTGGTTCTCCGGGCCTTATATAAGAGGCCAGGTCTCAAACCCTACCCGGAGAGGACTCAAACTCTAACCCTACATCGGTCACAAGTTTCCTAACTTAGCCCGCAAGGCATTGCGGGAAAGCTTCAAGTGGGCCTTCCAGAATACTCCAGGGGCCTTTCTCCTTGGGCTTTAGCCTTGGGCCTAAGACGGGGTGTCCTTACTCGCAGGGTCCAAGGTCCATCCCTTCGTCAGTAGCCCCCAAGCGTTTGCTCGATTGGGATTTTCCAGTCGAGTAGACGGTCAGATTTTTCATCCCGCTTTCTTTCGGATAACCACTATGGTCATTTCTTGGAGGGCGTGTACCCTGTGTGATGAGCCTTTATACCCGAGTATCGAGTAATGAAAGTGCCTGTTTTTATGGTTGTTTATCGCAGAAGGATGTGGCACAACAACTTGGCTCTCTGGAAAGATCAGGGCCAATTAGTTGCAACTAGGGCAAAAACATTTCTGGCCTACACAGATTCGAGACCTCCGACTCGAACCCGATGAGGTGATCATTGCGACTGGGCCGTAGTGGTCTTACCGAGTCGAACTTAGCCTATGGGGGTACCCGGGGCGTCCGCTAGGATTTTTCTTCGTGTTGTTGACACGGAATTGTACCAGAAGATGCAGCTTGAGTGCGATTCCAGGCCCTCAAGAGAGATCCTTTGGGTCTTACCTTCATATTTGAAAGAATATGGCATCCGGATGTACCTAGTCGGCTGAACAATCCAGGTCTATGATGCGTAAACATCATGCGAATACGAAGTTATTTTCGTGTTTGGAGCTTTTAATCCCATACGAAAGAGCTTTCGTGCTTAGGGTACTGTTTTCCTGTGAAAGAGATTTCACGCCATAGTTTTTCCATACGAAGTTATTTTCGTGTTTGGAGCTTTACTCGAAAGATTCGCCATCTTGATGATGCACGCTATGACGTCACTGCGCATTTTTATCCTCCCGATGGGACGTGACGGGGCGAGAGCAGAAATGCTGGCCCACCTTGTCAGCTTTTTGACCGGAAACGAGACATCGTTCCCGGTTATTACACGAACTGCGCGCAGTAAATGCGCACGATCCACTGTTAGGATCGTGGCACGAAACAACATCCGCCGCCCTTTCGTTTCGCCTTCGCACGCGGCGGCCGCGATGGATGCCACGTAGCCTAGTGAACGATCAGGATCGACTGGCGCTGTGTATAAATGCGGGGCCTTAGGTGAAACGGTGAAAATTTCCCAGCCTTCGTCTTCCTCGTCGTTCGTCTTCCTCGTTCTCCAATCTTTCTCTCTGCTAGCTCGCACCAGCACCAATGGCAGGAAGCAAGAAGCGCGGCGCCACTGTTTCTTCATCGAAGGCGCCGGAGGAGGTTCCTGCGCCACCCGCACCGCGCTCGGGCGATTGGCGCTCGCCCAACACCACCCAGAAGAGCATCAAGGAGATGCAGCGGGAGGGGTTGCTGCCCCCGGAAGCTGAGAAACGGGTGCATCTCGGCAAGAAGGAGGAGGTACCCAATCCTCACGCGAACGAACGTGTGTTTTTCGCAGACCACGTGTCCTGCGGACTCTCCTTTCCTCTTCACCCCTTCCTCGTGGCATTGCTGTATGTCTATGGCATACAGCTCCACGATCTGCCTCCGAATGCAGTGCAGCACATCTCGTGCTTCATTGTATTTTGCGAGTGCTTCTTGGGCATTCGCCCACATTGGGGCCTCTGGAAGGCCCTATTCAAGGTTCGAGTCTTCCGCGAGAGATCGCAGGTAGAATCTGAGCCGGGCGAGCCGCTGTGCACGGGTGGTTTCGGCATTCAGGCGAAATCAGAAAACAACTACTTTTGGGATGTACTTCATCGACTCCGCCCAAGGATGGAGGAAGAAGTGGTTTTACGTCACCGACAGCTCGGGTGGAATTCAGGAATTCCACCCGTTCGCTGTTCTGAAGAGGAGGAAATCCTGGGCGCATAGACTGTCGGCTGAAGAGAACCAGATCGTTACGCCGCTACTCGCCAAGGTGGCCGCCCTTCGGGACCAAGCCGCTGGAGTCGTGCTAAACGGGCTGCACCTGGCGAGCATCTTCCTCAACCGCAGGATTCAGCCCCTGCAGCACAGGCCTTCCACGATGTGGGAGCACCAGGGCACTGAAGACCCCAGTCGCGTGAGCCGCGAAGAGCTCTCGAACGTCGAGTTCGAGAAGAAGATCGCGGCCATCACCAGCTTGAAGGTGGGCGAGACTTTCCCCGACTGCACGGTCGCAGCTTTCGAGGCATCAAGGCCTCCACCACCAGAAGTAAGTTTGTCTTTCCTTCAAACTTTATTTCTTTCCTTGTTCTGAAATTTGACCGACTGAATTTTTATCTTGCTTTTCTTCTGTAATTCTTTGATAGAGCCTAACCGTGGCCACCTGCTACCCGCCAATGTTCGGAGAGGATGCCTCGGATTTGTTGGCGAGTAACTTGGACGGCCCAGCCAACACCAGTGTTGTTGATGCCTCCTCGAGCTCCGAGAGTGACTCCTCGGACAATGCGGAGGATTCGGGTGACGGTCTCCTCCACCGCAAACGCCGTCGAGTGGAGGGCGATGAGGCCACCTCCAAGGACAACTCTTTGGACAAGGAATCGCCCGGGAAGTAGCCCCTCATCGTGACTCCGATGCACACGCGCGCCCCTTCTCCTTCATTTCCGAATATCCAAACCGCCTGGAATGCGGATATGTTGGATGACGAAGATGACGACGAGTAAGTTTCTCTTCTTGTTCTTAGTCGAACATTTTTCTTTCGCGTATTTTGACATATTGTCTTCATTGTAGTCTGCAAACTATCAGCCCACGTAGATTCGTCTCTTCCCGTCCTGACAAGAGGAAGAAGGCTGAAACCGCGGGTGGGACCCCTACTGCTGACACCGTGCAGAATTCGCCGAGTGTGGCCCCTACAACGGCGACTACGGAATACATAATTCCTAGTTTTGCTGCTGGGGCCTCGACTCCGAAGGAGGTGTCGGGTAGCTCTGCGGATCCCCTTTCCTTCGCCCAAGGCCAGGTAAACCTTGCTGCTTGCTTCTTCTGTACTCCGTCAATTTGGATCTGTTTTTTATCGGGTGCACAGCAGTGTTCCCGATGGGAGTAGCCCCCGAGGCTGTAGTTGATCGCATGCGATTGGCTACAGGCTCAAAGATAGACCTTTTCCTTTCTTCTGGCTTTATCGGGTGCACGATAGTGCTCCCGATGGGAGTAGCCCCCGAGGCTATACTCGAATGTTTTCAATCATGTATAGGCTCAAATTTCTCTTTTCTGATTCTACAATCTTCATATTCTTTGCAGTCGCTCATTGATTCCCTTGTGGCCGTTGGTCGTCGTGTCGTTCTTGCCAAAGCGGAATGCAGTACCCTTCGGTCAGATCGTGATCGACTCGCCAGCGAAAATGAGCTCCTTCGAAGTGAGTCTATTACCTTCCCCCATCGTTATCTCTTTATCTCTGCCAATTTCTTCGTTTTTGACAATCATTGCTGCACAACTCAAGTTGAGTTTATGAAGGCCGAGAAGGCGGATGCCTCCACTCGGGCAATTGCTCAAGAGGCTCAGTTGGCAGCTACTCGAGAGGAACTTGAATCCTCCCGCATGATGTCGGCTGAACTCGAAGGAAAGCTTGCGGCCGCCCAAGATGCTCTGAAGAACCTGGAGGAGGCTGGTACGAAGGTGGACTCCGACCTTGTCGACTTCCTTCGTCCTCTAGCCGAACGGTTTGCGGGTAAGTTGCTTTTGGTCTATTGTCATCTTATGGTTGTCTGATAGGTCCTCGGATTTTAATATTTTCCTTTGCAGGTCTTCTGGGCGTCCCACTGGAGCTTCCTGGGGTCCAACGGGTGGATGCGCTGACCGATTCCTGCGCCCAGCTCAGGAGGCACGCCGAAGGGATTTGCACCCTGATTGGCGATGCCGTTCGAGTACTGACGCAGCTTCACCGTGGCCTTCTAGTCAACGCCGTGTCTCCACCTGTGCTGGGTGATCTTTTGAAGATCTTCTCGGAGAGCAATCTCCTTGGCGCCTACGCGGTCGCGCAGTCGGAGTCTGGGGCGAAGACCGCCATCCAGTTCGCGCTGGCGCATGGAGTCACCGGATTGGAAGAGGCGTACTCGGACCTTCCCGTCGATCCTTCTACGGGCAAAAAGGTAGGGCTTCGTCGTTTTGGCGAGCCAGCCGGAGTCCTTGCTCGGAAGTTATCAGAGTTGTTCGCCCGTGCTAGGGGAGGCACCGTCGCGAGTGGCAGCACATCTGCAGCTCCTTAGTATCTTTTCTTTGTATTTCGCTCTTTCGGTTGTAATGAACCTTGGGATGCATTCCCGTATTTTCATCGTTTAATCGAGATGTTTTTCTGAGATGCTTACTATGACTGATTTGCTGTGTGTTTCCTCCCGATGGGAGTAGCCCCCGAGCACCTGTCGAATAGGTGGTTGTTATATCTCGAATGGGGGCATCTTATTCCTTCAATTTCCATGTATTCTTCCAGGTAGTCGGGGTTGCTGCGGAGTCTTCAGGTGGACTTGCTACTCCAGCAAATCCTCTTGTTGCCGCTGTTGGGACCTTCGCAGGCCTCCGTGATCGTGTTGCGGATGGTGAACGCAAGCTAAAAGCATTGCGTGGGATAGCGGATCTGGCCAAGTCCAAACAAAAGCTGGCGATTGAACGCAAGCAGTTTGTGATGAATGAATTGGCGTCTATTGCCCAGGATTTGCTCTGTAAGTGGTTTAGTCCCCTGTTCTTCTTTGTCCTGTATCTTTCTTTGATCATATACCTTTGTTTTTCAGTTGTTCAACCAGATGATACGAGTGAGAAACAGTGGGTGGAGAACCACATCCTTCAGGAAGCTGGCAGCTCAAAGCCTCATGCAAGCAACTTTTGGTCCGATCGTAGTCGAGGCTTTGTGCTTGCTACCTTGAAGTTCCGGGTCATCCAGGCGAAGATACTTGTGAGTTCCTTTCACGAGGTTTTGATTGCAATGAACGCCGCTTTCTATCCGTTGGAGAGGGGTCCTGAGGATTGGGGCCATCTCCTCAGGGTGTTCGGGCAGGAAGGAGAAATTCGCGAGTGTGTTCGCAATCAGATGATTTGCGGCTCGGTAGTGGCCCTATCTTTCGTCCGGTTGTGGCATCCTGAAGTGAATTTCAACTCCGTAGCTAAGCTTCCTGATGGCCCAACCGTCGACCTTTCTCCTCATTATAGGGTTGTTCGACCTGCGGCGGAGGAAATCATTCGACTGACCTCTGCTGAGGTAGATCGGGTTTTGGCGGCTGAGAATGCTCATCGCCATGTGTGATTGTAGGATGTATGTATCCTGTTGTAGTTGTAAAAAACTGTTGTAAGGTGTTTACCTTGTATATAAAAAATTCTTCCCTGATGTTGTGTTAGGTGTAGACCCCGTGTGTTTGTGGGGTGTATACTTGTTTCTTTTAGCATGTAAAGATGGAGAACTCGAGTATCTATGGTTGAGAAACCATGTATTTTATTGCAATGACTGAAAAGTCATGTGTTTTTCTTTCGAGTTACAAGATGGCTAATATAGCCTTATTATGATGAGTAGAAATAAATCTAAGGATAAAATTTTCGGAGTTGTGCAACATTCCAAGGGTTGGAATAGATGCCTCCAGTCGCCGGATTCTTCAGTCGATAGGCACCACCTGGGATAGCTTCGTGTATTATGAAGGGTCCTTCCCATGGTGGCTCGAGTTTGTGTCCTTCCTTCTGCTTGAGCCGTAGCACCAGATCTCCTGCTGCGAAGGCCCTGTGGCGTATGCGGCGACTGTGATAGTTTCGCAACGACTGCTGGTATACTGCGGATCTTGCGAGTGCAATGTCGCGCATTTCATCGAGTGCGTCCATATCATCCGCGAGCGCCCTGTTGGAGGTTTCTTCGCTGTAAGCAACAACCCGTGGGGCGCTGAACCTGACATCCTCGGGAAGGACTGCTTCGGTCCCGTATACCATGAAAAATGGTGTGTGGTTTGTGGATCGATTGGGAGTTTTGCGGAGGCTCCATAGCACGGAGGGTAGCTCTTGTGACCAATGTCCCGCTGCTGGGTGTAGGTGATCGAGTAGACGTTTTTTGATGCCAGCCGAAACTAGTCCGTTGGATCTTTCGACTTGGCCGTTGGTTTGCGGATGGGCAACTGAAGCAAATTTGAAGATGATGCCCTTTTCTTTGCAGAACTGCTGTGTTTCTTTTGCCGTGAAGTTGCTACCATTGTCAGTAATGATGTCATGTGGTACTCCAAACCTGCATACGATGGAGTTGAGGAATTTGACGGTGCATTGGGCGCTAGCCGAGGTTACTGGCATTGCTTCGATCCACTTGGTAAATTTGTCGACTGCGACTAGCAAGTGTGTGTATCCGCCTGGCATGGACTTGCGTAATGGTCCTACCATGTCCAGCCCCCATTGTGCAAAGGGCCAGGCGATTGGTATTGTATGTAGTTCCATAGCGGGTGCGTGCGGTTTTGGTGCGAATCGCTGGCAAGCGTTGCACCTGTCGACCAGTTCATTTGCATCCCTGGCTGCTGTAAGCCAGTAGAATCCTGCTCGGAAGGCTTTTCCCATGATTGCTTTCTAGCTAGCATGATGTCCACAGTCCCCTTGGTGGATGTCCCGCAGTAATTCCTTGCCATCTTCGGGTGCTATGCATCGTTGCAGTATGCCTGAGATTCTTTGTTTGTACAACTCGCCGTTGAGTACCCGAAAGGATTTGCTACGTCTGATTATTTGTCTGGCCTCGCGAGGATCTGTTGGGAGCTGTTTGGCGGACAAGTAGTCGAGGTATTTCTGCGTCCATACTGGCTCGACCAGAAAAACTTGTCGCGAACTATTATGAATGAGCTCGATAATAGCGATCTGCGGGCTGGCCTCTGTTTCCAATGCTGCGGGTGCTTCTGGAGTTTTCTTGACTTTGACTGATCGCCTAGTCATCCGCTCGAAATATATCCCTGGCGGTATGGGTGTGTTTGTGGAGCCCATGTTTGCCAGCCTGTCTGCTTCTTCATTGCTGGACCTCGCAATGTGCTTCAGCTCGCACCCTTTGAAACTTCCTTCGAGTAGGTTGTACATGTCACGATAGGCAACCATGTTCTCAGCGATAGCGTCGCACTCCTTCATTGTTTGTTGCACGATGAGATTGGAATCGCCGTAGATCATCAGTCGGGTGGCTCCGCACGCGACTGCCATCTTCATCCCATGCAACAGGGCCTCGTATTCTGCGTCATTATTTGATGCTGGATCATCATGTGGAAAATCCAGTCGTAGTACGTACTGCAGCTTGTCTCCTCTGGGTGATATTAGGACGATCCCAGCTCCTGCTCCTTCGTTTCTCTTGGATCCGTCGAAGTACATGATCCAGTTACTCGTGTATTCCGGCGGCCCGAGCGTTTGTAGTTCTGTCCTGTCGCACCCGGACTTCTATAGGATACTCACCGTACGAACTGAACAGTATTCTGATGGGATTACGGGGCTTTCCGGCACCCGCGTCCTCTTACGAGTAGGCCAACACTTATGTGTGACAACCCATCGCTACTGTTCACCGTCGGTGTAAACTATCCTGTAGAAATCAGGACACTACCATTGACGTACTTCATACCATACACACATGGTACGTCAACGGCGTTGAACAACTGATATCACAACAGATCTCTACGACACAAAAGATTGAAATAACTTGCAAATGGCTCTCATTAGAGCAGAGATAGCAAATACAATCATCCAGAGGACACATGTCCCAACAATACATCAGTACATCACATCGGAAGCATTCAACACGTCTGAGTACAGACAAGAACCAAATAGGCCTAAGAGGCCAGAAACAAACAGACGGAGCCCATCCACGAAGTCTCGGATCCTGCCCGGGTCCGCTATCTACTCGTCATCAGTCTCGTCATACTCCACGTAGTTGCCACCATGTAGATCCTCGGAAACGTAGGTCTGCGAAAACCACAGCCCCAAAGGGGTCAGTACATAAACGTACTGGCAAGCAAGACTCACAGTTCACCAAAGTGTAACCCGTCAACACCAAGCACAGATGCTTTGGGTTCAACGGAAGAAAGGGGATATAAAATATGCTGCAACTGGCTGCTCTAACCAACTACAGAGAACTACAACTTCCAACTAACAGAAAAGGGATAAGATCGAGTATAGTAACCAACTGAAAGGTAACTTCAAACAAACCCATCCTGGATCTCGCCCCTTATCCGAAGAAGCAGTCCGAGGATAACTCACACCGTTGAATTAATGATGGTTCAAATTATTGTGTCAATAAGCCTATTACTAGTCAAGTTGTTAATCATTGGGTGTAAGGTTGTTAATCATTAGGTTTAAGTTGTCCTGAGTACTTGTTAGCCAGTACTTTCACCAAGTAATCCATAACCGCGGAAAACACGGCTTCTCGAGAAGATTATCCCTGCAGGGTTGCACCAATTTGGCCGTACACGTATGAATAACCCGCCAGATGGGATGCCTCCCACCAAGCGGGGCACTCGACACAACTCAACTCTTCTTCGCATCAAGCCCAAAGCACCTTGGGCGCACGGCTAATCGAGCCCAGAAGAAAATGGACCCTCATAGCACTCTAAGAACGTGTCCCCCTATATGCCGACTACAAAAGTTCCACCCTGGCCTGGGCTCGCAAAAACATGCATGCGGCAAATAGAACACACGAACTAAATGAGGCGATTTGGACGAGATGCGAATCGAATCAAATTGAGGGGGGCGCCCATACTCGCTTCCCACATGCGGTTAGTGCGCTCATCATGGATCAGTAGACAAGACCCTTTTCCTATTAGGGTCGACACTAGCAGGCCTCAAAACCACTTAGGGCCTCCTGCCGGTGCCTTATCATCAAATTATTATTACCATTAGCATTAACATGATTGATTGATTAACATCGAGCCCCCAGAACATAATGAAGTAGTAACAGAAAGTAACGGGTAATAGACTCGAGCAAAACAACCTAAGCATGCTAGTAAGACACTGGCTCAACCAAAGGGGTGATAGGAGTGGAAGTGAGGCAATATCAAGGTTAAGGGATTCATGTGATGGGTTCGTAACAGAAACAACTACTACTAAGGCTAGCAGAAAAGAATAACGGAAAGTATCGGTAGCCAATGTTGAAAGGAACACGATGGTTCATGTGAGTGAATACTTGCCTGGAAACCCAGTAGCCTCGTACTGAGCTAACTCCTTAGAAGGGGTGTCGTAAGTATCGTCGGTCTCAACGTCGTCGTGTATCCGAGAAGAAGCAAACAAACAACACAGAGAGATAACAATCAATATCATGGCATAGTTCACAAACATGGGATGATGCATGACCATTTAATTGAGGCATCAAAATAACTAGTTGGCAAGATAACAACATGATTAAATGGACCCACAGGCAACTTGAGTTGCATATGAAAGCCCATGAATTATGGTTGAATTAATTGTTCTACAACTAATCATCATGTGAAAGTTGATTAGCATGATGCATGGATGAGGAAAACAGCAAAATAACAACAATAGAATCAAATAGAAATAAGGTTTAACAAGTTTGGAAATTTGTTTATTAAGTTAAGAAATTTTGGTTACTTAAAGGTGTCACACAAGCATTTGTTGTTTTCATCAAGTTAAATTGTTCAAATTAGGTAACAATGTTTATATTTGATAAGAACACACAATTTTAGGTGGATTGCATGTTTCACTTGTTGAAAAAGGATTTCAAATGATTTATTTATGAATTAAACAAGGTTAAGCAAGAATTAAATGAATTTAACTCAAACATGAACTTATTTGAGTTTTTATTTGTTCAAAACATTAGATGAAGTTCATATTTGAAAATGGTATGCTTTTATGGTTTGAAAACATATTTTATATGTCCCAAAAGAATTTGTTTTGATCAAGTTAGGAATTTAGCAATTTTAAATGAATTAAATAAGATTTAAATTATTTAACCAAGTTTAATTATTCAAAACATGAAACAAATTTTATATTTGGAAAGGTGGTTTAATTTTGCATGGAAAACATATTTCATTTGTTGAAATTGGATTTAAAATGAGCAAGTTATTATTTTGGAAATTTTAAATGCAATAATTAAGAAACAGTTGTTTTCAGCAATTTAAATTATTCAAAACAGCAAACAAAATTTATATTTGGAAAGTACATGAAAAGTTGATTGGAAAACATATTTAGTTTGTGGAATTTGGAATTTTTATGAACAAGTTATGAATTTTGCAAGTTTAAGTGAATTTGACAAGTTTTCAAATATTGCACCAATTTAAAATATTCAAAACAGTAAACAAATTTTATATTTGGAAAGAACATTTAATTTGGGACAGAAAACATATTTAAAAAGTCAAAATTGGAGTTACAATGATTTTCTTATGCAATTTACAAGATTTGGGGTAAATCTGCCATTTTTAATTCATCTAGGGACTTGAAAAAAAATTAGCAGGGACTAGAAATACTTTGCAAGGGCCTATTGCTGAATACCAGGAAGTTCTATGACCAAACATATGTAAAATAAAAATTTGGTGAATTGTGCAGGGGGTGGGATTCGATCCCCCCACCTCCTGCTGCGCCAAGGGGTGAGGAACCAGTGGGCTAGTGCGGCTGTTGTGTTAGGGAGGGGGCCTCGGGGGGTATAAGCTTCAGTACGCGGGATGTTTTCTGAATTTCGAACTGAACCCGAACAGGCACCACGACAGGGACTTGGCCGTCGGCCTGCTGCTCACCGGAGGGAGCTGCTGCGAGGGGTGTGGGTGCGGCCGCTAGGGGAGGAGGTAGAGGGGCGAGAGGGAGAGGGAGTAGCGATCGGGGGGGAAAGCCTCACCTAGATGGCCTTGAGCAGGAGGGGGTCGGGGCGGATGCAGGGAGGCGGTGCAGGGGAGGTGGCCGGCCGGAAACCTCGACGGCGCGGCCGCCCGGGGCCTCCTCGGTCCACGGCGCCTTCGCCAAAGAGGGAGAGCATGATGGGGCGGTTCCATTTTTGTACCCGGGACGGTCAACAGAGATCATGGCGACAGGCGACGATGAGCTAGCGGGAGATGATCTGTACCTGCTGTGCTGTGATGGCGAAAACAGACAGAGAGGAGAAAGAATGATGGCGGCGCTGGAGGAACAGGGAGAGGATGGAGGGAAGCTAGGGTTCACGGCAGAGGGGAAGGTGGATGCTTTTTATGGTGGTGAGTGAGGTTGTACGGCAAGCATCTGAGAGGAGGAGGGAGAGATCAGAGGGTGGAGGAGCAGTTCGTACGGTGGAGGAGGAAGACGACAAGGTTGGAGGGGGTACTGGGCCAGGGAAAGTGGGCTTGGGGGAGGAAAAGAAAAGGCTGGGCCATGCCCCTCTCCCTTGTGGTTTTAATTATTTGTTCTATTTTTTTTTTTGCATAAAACCAAATGGAAGAAAAGGATGGGGTTTTAGGTTAATAAAATTTTGGAAAAAATTATGGTTAGTTTAGGTTTTCAAATAGCAACTCAATGCTAACCTTTAATTCCAAAAAGTTTCAAGTTTATTTGTTGTTTGTTAATTAAACCAAAATTGGATGTATTTTATTAGTGAATAAATATTATTGAAAACCAACCCTTTACTAGGGTGACCCTAATGTTTAAATTGATTAAGTGCTTATAAATGTTTGGTAACTTTCATAATATTCAAATTAGGTGCTATTGATGATTTACTTTGAATTTGAAACCAATTTGGATTTAATTAGTTAAAATAAAACCACCATTTTATTAGTTGATCAAACATGGAATAGATGGAAACAAAAGATTAGATTGTTTTGGTAATTTTCATAATTTTCCAATTGGGTGTTGTTTATACAATGTATTGAATTTTTGAATGTGATTTTGGAAACAATTGATTGATTAAAACCAATATTTTAATAAGTGATCAACATGGAATAAAATGGAACAATTTGGTTGTTTTTTATTTGTGATTTTTATTTCAAAGGTTGTAACAGAACAAGTATGAAAACAAAGCAGTTGAAATTGTTTGATTTTCATTGTGAAAACAAGAATAACAGATGCAAAACAAAAGAAACAAATGCAACAATATGATGACATGATGCAATACTTTAATAACAAGAAATCAAACATTCTAAATGGTAGGTTTTCATACTTGGGCTGTTACAAAACGCCCCCCCTTGAAGGAATCGCGCCCCGAGATTCCTACTGAGAAAAGAAAAGGTCCGGAAACTTCTTGGGAAGATCCTCTTGAGCTGTGTCACGTGAAACACATCGTGCACATTGGATAGTTTTTATGGAAGTTCAAAACGATAGGCAACCCTGGCAACTTTTCTGGAAAGATGTCAGGGAATTTGGAAACCACCGGAACATTTTCAAGTAAAGGGAGAGGTTTTGTATCGAGGGTGTATAGCTGAACAGGATTTGATTGATTTATAGAATAGATTATCTGGAATGTGGTGATTCAGGAATGCTTCCTCGAAACAACCCCAGGTGATAGGAATGCCAGCTCTCATAGACTAGAATCAACAACAACAACAACAATCTTTCTGACCAGATAGACTTGATATTTGGGAAGTTTTGATTAGACGCCGGTAGAAGAATTGATGTGGAAAACACCAACAAGATTTCAACGGACGAAAAGGATGTTGAGAAGAACAGGATAACGAAGCAACACCGGGAAAACGAGAACAAAAACTCCTGAGGTACTACGGAAAAACCCATCCGGGCTTCTAAAGGATCAATATCTACTGCTTAAGGAATAGAGGATCTGCTTCCGGGGCTTACACGCCTCCGTTCTCAATCGTGAGTAGGCAACATGATAAATCATGTCACAACCACCTCCATTCCTATGGACTAGTAGATATAACCATCCTAGAGAAACCAGGATTCGTGAAATCCTAACTTGAAAGTTTAGGTGAGAACAGAAAACAACGTTGCACTTCCTTACCAGAAAAGGGTGGGTGGGTGGGGAAAGAAGAAAAATGGCAGAATTCCTACTCTCACGTTTCATTTTCCTATATAGCTACAAAATAGTTTCTAGACTCAACTGCGACCAATAAAAAGGGATCCTACAGGCAGACAGGCTCTGATACCATTTGTCGCACCCGGACTTCTATAGGATACTCACCGTACGAACTGAACAGTATTCTGATGGGATTACGGGGCTTTCCGGCACCCGCGTCCTCTTACGAGTAGGCCAACACTTATGTGTGACAACCCATCGCTACTGTTCACCGTCGGTGTAAACTATCCTGTAGAAATCAGGACACTACCATTGACGTACTTCATACCATACACACATGGTACGTCAACGGCGTTGAACAACTGATATCACAACAGATCTCTACGACACAAAAGATTGAAATAACTTGAAAATGGCTCTCATTAGAGCAGAGATAGCAAATACAATCATCCAGAGGACACATGTCCCAACAATACATCAGTACATCACAGCGGAAGCATTCAACATGTCTGAGTACAGACAAGAACCAAATAGGCCTAAGAGGCCGGAAACAAACAGACGGAGCCCATCCACGAAGTCTCGGATCCTGCCCGGGTCCGCTATCTACTCGTCAGCAGTCTCGTCATACTCCACGTAGTTGCCACCATGTAGATCCTCGGAAACGTAGGTCTGCGGAAACCACAGCCCCAAAGGGGTCAGTACATAAACGTACTAGCAAGCAAGACTCACAGTTCACCAAAGTGTAACCCGTCAACACCAAGCACAGATGCTTTGGGTTCAACGGAAGAAAGGGGATATAAAATATGCTGCAACTGGCTGCTCTAACCAACTACAGAGAACTACAACTTCCAACTAACAGAAAAGGGATAAGATCGAGTATAGTAACCAACTGAAAGGTAACTTCAAACAAACCCATCCTGGATCTCGCCCCTTATCCGAAGAAGCAATCCGAGGATAACTCACACCGTTGAATTAATGATGGTTCAAATTATTGTGTCAATAAGCCTATTACTAGTCAAGTTGTTAATCATTGGGTGTAAGGTTGTTAATCATTAGGTTTAAGTTGTCCTGAGTACTTGTTAGCTAGTACTTTCACCAAGTAATCCATAACCGCGGAAAACACGTCTTCTCGAGAAGATTATCCCTGCAGGGTTGCACCAATTTGGCCGTACACGTATGAATAACCCGCCAGATGGGATGCCTCCCACCAAGCGGGGCACTCGACACAACTCAACTCTTCTTCACATCAAGCCCAAAGCACCTTGGGCGCACAGCTAATCGAGCCCAGAAGAAAATGGACCCTCATAGCACTCTAAGAACGTGTCCCCCTATATGCCGACTACAAAAGTTCCACCCTGGCCTGGGCTCGCAAAAACATGCATGCGGCAAATAGAACACACGAACTAAATGAGGCGATTTGGACGAGATGCGAATCGAATCAAATTGAGGGGGGCGCCCATACTCGCTTCCCACATGCGGTTAGTGCGCTCATCATGGATCAGTAGACAAGACCCTTTTCCTATTAGGGTCGACACTAGCAGGCCTCAAAACCACTTAGGGCATCCTGCCGGTGCCTTATCATCAAATTATTATTACCATTAGCATTAACATGATTGATTGATTAACATCGAGCCCCCAGAACATAATGAAGTAGTAACAGAAAGTAACGGGTAATAGACTCGAGCAAAACAACCTAAGCATGCTAGTAAAACACTGGCTCAACCAAAGGGGTGATAGGAGTGGAAGTGAGGCAATATCAAGGTTAAGGGATTCATGTGATGGGTTCGTAACAGAAACAACTACTACTAAGGCTAGCAGAAAAGAACAACGGAAAGTATCGGTAGCCAATGTTGAAAGGAACACGATGGTTCATGTGAGTGAATACTTGCCTGCAAACCCAGTAGCCTGGTACTGAGCTAACTCCTTAGAAGGGGTGTCGTAAGTATCGTCGGTCTCAACGTCGTCGTGTATCCGAGAAGAAGCAAACAAACAACACAGAGAGATAACAATCAATATCATGGCATAGTGCACAAACATGGGATGATGCATGACCATTTAATTGAGGCATCAAAATAACTAGTTGGCAAGATAACAACATGATTAAATGGACCCACAGGCAACTTGAGTTGCATATGAAAGCCCATGAATTATGGTTGAATTAATTGTTCTACAACTAATCATCATGTGAAAGTTGATTAGCATGATGCATGGATGAGGAAAACAGCAAAATAACAACAATAGAATCAAATAGAAATAAGGTTTAACAAGTTTGGAAATTTGTTTATTAAGTTAAGAAATTTTGGTTACTTAAAGGTGTCACACAAGCATTTGTTGTTTTCATCAAGTTAAATTGTTCAAATTAGGTAACAAAGTTTATATTTGATAAGAACACACAATTTTAGGTGGATTGCATGTTTCACTTGTTGAAAAAGGATTTCAAATGATTTATTTATGAATTAAACAAGGTTAAGCAAGAATTAAATGAATTTAACTCAAACATGAACTTATTTGAGTTTTTATTTGTTCAAAACATTAGATGAAGTTCATATTTGAAAATGTTATGCTTTTATGGTTTGAAAACATATTTTATATGTCCCAAAAGAATTTGTTTTGATCAAGTTAGGAATTTAGCAATTTTAAATGAATTAAATAAGATTTAAATTATTTAACCAAGTTTAATTATTCAAAACATGAAAAAAAAATTATATTTGGAAAGGTGGTTTAATTTTGCATGGAAAACATATTTCATTTGTTGAAATTGGATTTAAAATGAGCAAGTTATTATTTTGGCAATTTTAAATGCAATAATTAAGAAACAGTTGTTTTCAGCAATTTAAATTATTCAAAACAGCAAACAAAATTTATATTTGGAAAGTACATGAAAAGTTGATTGTAAAACATATTTATTTTGTGGAATTTGTAATTTTTATGACCAAGTTATGAATTTTGCAAGTTTGAGTGAATTTGACAAGTTTTCAAATATTGCACCAATTTAAAATATTCAAAACAGTAAACAAATTTTATATTTGGAAAGAACATTTAATTTGGGACAGAAAACATATTTAAAAAGTCAAAATTGGAGTTACAATGATTTTCTTATGCAATTTACAAGATTTGGGGTAAATCTGCCATTTTTAATTCATCTAGGGACTTGAAAAAAAATTAGCAAGGACTAGAAATACTTTGCAAGGGCCTATTGCTGAATACCAGGAAGTTCTGTGACCAAACATATGTAAAATAAAAATTTGGTGAATTGTGCAGGGGGTGGGATTCGATCCCCCCACCTCCTGCTGCGCCAAGGGGTGAGGAACCAGTGGGCTAGTGCGGCTGTTGTGTTAGGGAGGGGGCCTCGGGGGGTATAAGCTTCAGTACGCGGGATGTTTTCTGAATTTCGAACTGAACCCGAACAGGCACCACGACAGGGACTTGGCCGTCGGCCTGCTGCTCGCCGGAGGGAGCTGCTGCGAGGGGTGTGGGTGCGGCCGCTAGGGGAGGAGGTAGAGGGGCGAGAGGGAGAGGGAGTAGAGATCGGGGGGAAAGCCTCACCTAGATGGCCTCGAGCAGGAGGGGGTCGGGGCGGATGCAGGGAGGCGGTGCAGGGGAGGTGGCCGGCCGGAAACCTCGACGGCGCGGCCGCCCGGGGCCTCCTCGGTCCACGGCGCCTTCGCCAAAGAGGGAGAGCATGATGGGGCGGTTCCATTTTTGTACCCGGGACGGTCAACAGAGATCATGGCGACAGGCGACGATGAGCTAGCGGGAGATGATCTGTACCTGTTGTGTAGTGATGGCGAAAACAGACAGAGAGGAGAAAGAATGATGGCGGCGCTGGAGGAACAGGGAGAGGATGGAGGGAAGCTAGGGTTCACGGCAGAGGGGAAGGTGGATGCTTTTTATGGTGGTGAGTGAGGTTGTACGGCAAGTATCTGAGAGGAGGAGGGAGAGATCAGAGGGTGGAGGAGCAGTTCGTACGGTGGAGGAGGAAGACGACAAGGTTGGAGGGGGGTACTGGGCCAGGGAAAGTGGGCTTGGGGGGAGGAAAAGAAAAGGCTGGGCCATGCCCCTCTCCCTTGTGGTTTTAATTATTTGTTCTATTTTTTTTTTGCATAAAACCAAATGGAAGAAAAGGATGGGGTTTTAGGTTAATAAAATTTTGGAAAAAATTATGGTTAGTTTAGGTTTTCAAATAGCAACTCAATGCTAACCTTTAATTCCAAAAAGTTTCAAGTTTATTTGTTGTTTGTTAATTAAACCAAAATTGTATGTATTTTATTAGTGAATAAATATTATTGAAAACCAACCCTTTACTAGGGTGACCCTAATGTTTAAATTGATTAAGTGCTTATAAATGTTTGGTAACTTTCATAATATTCAAATTAGGTGTTGTTGATGATTTACTTTGAATTTGAAACCAATTTGGATTTAATTAGTTAAAATAAAACCACCATTTTATTAGTTGATCAAACATGGAATAGATGGAAACAAAAGATTAGATTGTTTTGGTAATTTTCATAATTTTCCAATTGGGTGTTGTTTATACAATGTATTGAATTTTTGAATGTGATTTTGGAAACAATTGATTGATTAAAACCAATATTTTAATAAGTGATCAACATGGAATAAAATGGAACAATTTGGTTGTTTTTTATTTGTGATTTTTATTTCAAAGGTTGTAACAGAACAAGTATGAAAACAAAGCAGTTGAAATTGTTTGATTTTCATTGTGAAAACAAGAATAACAGATGCAAAACAAAAGAAACAAATGCAACAATATGATGACATGATGCAATACTTTAATAACAAGAAATCAAACATTCTAAATGGTAGGTTTTCATACTTGGGCTGTTACATGTCCACTCGCTCAGGAATTCCACGAGTACCTGGGATCTTATTGAATTGCGCCCTGCATAGATGATGTCCCAAGCGCCCAGCTCGATGCTCCATTTTGCTATTCTTCCGGATGCCATTGGGTTGTTCATGATTGTGCCAAGCGATGCATCATTAACCACCGTTATGGTATGTTCCTGGAAGTAGTGCTTGAGTTTTCGAGCTGTGAGAACGACTCCATATGCAAGCTTCTGGTAGTGAGGATATCGTTGTTTGCACGGTGATAGCACCTCGCTGATGTAATAGATTGGTCTTTGAACTCCATATGCCTTGCCTTCCTTAGGTCGTTCGACCACGATGGTCGTGCTGATGACCTGGTTTGTTGCGGCCAGGTATAGGTATAGTGGCTCCCTCTCTTGTGGTGTTGGCAGAATGCGCCTGCTCTGCAAGGATCTCTTCAGGTCTGCGAATGTCTGCTTAGCTTCTGGTGTCCATTCGAACTTGTCCGTCTTCTTCAGCAATTTATAGAAGGGTAACGCCTGCTCACCCAATCGTGCAATAAATCTGCTCAAGGCTGTTGGACTCCGCGTAGATTGGTTGGCTCCTTCATTGTCAAGATTGCTTGTATCTTCTCTGGGTTGGCTTCAATGCCTCTGGCGGATACCAGGTACCCGAGAAGTTTTCCTGCTGAGACGCCGAAGACGCATTTTGTCGGGTTGAGCTTAATCCTGTATGCGTTTAGAGCATCAAATGTTTCCCTAACGTCCTCGAGGAGTGTATCCTCTACTCGAGTCTTGATGACGATGTCGTCAACGTACACTTGTACGTTCTTGCCAATGAGCTTGGCGAGGCATTTTTGCATGCAGCGCTGATATGTTGCGCCTGCATTTTTGAGCCCGAAGGGCATTGTCGTGTAGCAGTACACACCACGGGGTGTGATGAATGCTGTCTTCTCCTCGTCTTCCTGCTTCATCCGGATCTGGTTATATCCCGAGTAGGCGTCCAGGAAGGAGAGGCGTTGACAGCCCGCGGTGGAGTCCACGATCTGGTCGATTCTCGGGAGGGGAAAGTTATCCTTGGGGCATTGCTTATTCAACGACGTGTAGTCGATGCACACTCGAAGGATGTTAGTGTTATTCTTCGGGACCAGCACTGGGTTTGCTAACCAAGTGGATATCTTTATCTCTCTGATGAATTTTGCTGCTAGCAATCTGTTTACTTCTTCTCCAAGCGCTTTCTGCTTGGGTTCTGAGAACCGTCGAGTGGTCTGCTTGATGGGTTTTGCATCTTTGAAGACTTCGAGTGAGTGCTCGGCGAACTCCCTGGGTATTCCTGGCATATCTGAGGGTTGCCAGGCGAAAATTTCCTAGTACTCACGGAGGAGTTCGACGAGCGCGCTTTCCTATGCTGGCGAGAGCGTAGTTGAAACCATCGCCGTCTTCGCAGAATCTGTCGGGTGCACCTGATGTTTTCGAGTGTCGTTGTTGGCGCTGAATTCCAATTCTGGCGTGTTCTTCTTTGTGAGGGGCATCACGGAGTGGTCCGTGGTCTTTGCTATCTCCTCCAGTTCTTCTTGCATCCCGAAAGACTTTGCGATCTCGTTGAACTCGATGTCGCACTTGTTGGACTTCTGGAAATCTCCGTCGATGGTGATTACACCATATTCTTCGGGTAGCTTGAGCTTCAGGTACGCGTAGTGTGGTACTGCCATGAATTTGGCGAACGCTGTTCGACCAAGAATGGCGTGGTACTGTGAGGGCCAGTCGACTACTTCAAAGTCGAGGAATTCTCTTCTGTAATTGCGTCGATTGCCCAACACAACCTCTAGGTTGATTGTTCCGAGTGGACGGATCGCCTTTCCTGGAACTATCCCGTGGAATAATGTTTCTGATTCCGCAAGTCCATCCAGGTTCCTGTTCATCCGGCGGAGCGTATCCGCGTAGATAATGTTGATGCCGCTGCCTCCGTCCATAAATACGCGAGTCAGTTCGTAATTACCGATTTGCGCTTGGATTACCAAGGCAGTGTGTCCTGGTCGATAGACTCGTGGTGGGTGGTCTTCCATCGAGAAGGTGATCGATTGGTCCGCCATCTTTAGGTACTCGGGCCTTGTTGGCGGGGTTTGCACAGCCATGCACAGTTGCCGCGTGTTTGTCTTCTGAGCTCTGCAGGATGGGCAGACTTTTTGTATCATCCCTAACTGTCCAGCCGGGTTCGGGTACGCGTTAGCTCCTGCGTTTGGTGCGGGTGGCGCGTTTAGTGCGGCTAGCGCCATGTTTGGATTTCCTGGTGGAGGTAGGGGTAGCGGCGGTTGGAATCCTTGATGTTCTCCTCCTGGAAGTGGCGGGTAATTTTGATTAGCTGCTGATCTCCTTTTCTTCGAGAAGGCCTCGTGGATGTCGATGAACTTTCGGCAATCCTTGAGGAGGTGTGTTGCCTTAGTTTTGCCCGTGCGCTTATCTGTAAATAGATGTAGGAGCAGTACACGTTAAGGTCCTCCTCGGAACTTTGTCTTCGGCTTTTGGTTTCCACCCGCGACTCCCGCGGCGTCCATTATCGCGGTTTCGCGTGAATTCTGCCGCTACCATCTCTTCCCGATCGTCGTGATCGTAGTATTTCCTCCTTTTCTTTCGACCATGGCGGTCTTCTTCGGGCGCGGGCGATGATGTTCTCTCGTTGCGCACCGCGTCTTCTCCATTAGCCCATTTGTCGGCTATGATCATCAGTTCCCCAATAGTTTTGGGTGCGGCTCGGCCCAGCTCTTCTCTGAAAGCAGTTCGTCGGGCGCCTTTTGCGAAGGCCTCAACCGCTACTTCCTCTGAGATATTTCCTGCGGTGTTCCTGAGTGTTGTCCATCGCTGAATGTACTCGCGGGTGGACTCGCCACTCTTCTGTTTGCAGGCACGCAGTTCTTCAATGATTGCTGGTCTCTTGTAAGTGGCCTAGAAGTTCTTGCAGAAATTGTAGTGTAGGTCATCCCACGATGCGTAACAGGATTTTGGCCTTGCTTCCAGCCAGCTACGTGCCGCGCCAACCAAGTGTAGATTGAGGTACTGCATAGCCGTGTTCTTGTTCCCACGTTGGCATTTACTGCTGTGAGGTAGTCGTTTAGCCACGACGAATGTTCGAGTGAACCGTCGTATTTCGTGACTTTTGTGCTGAGCTTGAATCTCATGGGTAGGGGTGCCTCGCGGATGCTGCGGGCGAAACACAGCGCGCCGCAGGTCTCGTCATCCGAAGAACTGGATGAGGAGCGCGCACGGTTCCTTGCAGCTCTTGCCTTGTCCACCTTATTTTGCGCGATATCTGACCGCGCGTTATATCCTGGCTGCTCGCGATCAATTTCCTTCCTTGGCTCTTTGTTGTGCTTCCGTGAGCGGCTGCTATGACATCGCGAGCTTTTATTTCTCGGGCTGCCTTTGCTACTACTTCGACTATCACCGCGTCGCCGAGCTTCTTTTCCTCGACCACGGAGAGGTGATTTGTCTCTCCCAGGCGAAGTGCTCATGTGCTTGCGCAATGCCTCTTTTTCTTTTTCCTTCTCTTGTTGTTCGACAGCTTTCCTGCGGTCGTAGAAGGCGAGCCTTGAGGCCACCATGCCCAATCCTTTCCGAACCTGCTTGTACTGCTCTGCTCGAGGGTCGTTCTCCGCTGGCTGGTTCATCTGCATGTAGGTTGCTGCGGCCAGGACTGCGGCAGCAGGAGTTTGCGGGTAGACGTTTCCGTCCTCGTCAACCCGCATAAGGGAGGGTGCGAGTGACTTACTGATCCCACCCAGGGACTCGGCGTCCATAGATGTTGTTCTTGATGCGTATCCCTTCCTCGTGGGTCGAGTTCCGACCGAAGGTGTTAGGGACAGCTCAGCCCGGAGTTGACTCGATTCATTCGCCAATCTCTTCCGATGGGCCAGGTCTTTCCGAGCTTCTTTGATAGTTGTAGCCGCTCTCACTAGATGATAGTGGTAGGCGACCATATATTCGTGTGGCGCTCCAGCCACATGCGGCTTGCTTGTTCGCAAGGCTTCTTTGGCTCGGTCCCAAGCGTCCCGCGAGACACCAATCTCAGCGCGTTCTGCAGCGCTTTGTTCTGTTTCTGGGGGCTGTTCCGATCCTGCCATGCAGACTTGAGCCATTCGTGGCCCGTGCGTCCTAGGCGCAGCTCGGAAAGCTTTCTGGATTTGGGAAGGTTCCTCTGTCGAGAGGGTATGGTAGTCACCGGTGTTGAAGCGGATGGACTCGCCACTTTTCTCCAGATGAGGACGCGAGTCGACGGCTTCTGACTTAGATCCTGATTCTTCAGGGAAGTGGAGGATCCCGTCTTTGTTGGTGTAGAACTTCAAGCTTCCGAACGTCAAGGTGACGCTCTTGTCCAGATCGCTGAATACCGGGCGTGATTCCGGCGAGTGAGGGGTGACCACGACAGATCCAATCCGAATAGGATTGGTTGGAGCCGAAGTCGAAGGTTTCCAACGTGAGTTGGATGATGAAGCCAAAGATGCCGGAGATCCATCGCCCGCCGTTCCCACAGACGGCGCCAATTGTCAAATCTGTAACTCGGCAAATCCCTCAGGTGAACCCATAGGGTTTCGAATAGGAGAACCCATGAGCGCTGGTGACGATCGTCGGCTAGACAGGGGGCACGATTTACCCAGGTTCAGGGCCCTCGTAGAGGTAAAACCCTTACTCCTGCCTCTGTCGATCTGTATTATCGAATAGATCGGGTTACAATGATGATTGCTCAAGTCGAGAGTACAATCTCGAGCTCAAGGCTTTGGTGGTGCGGTATTGCTTGGTCCTCTCTCGGTGGTTCTCCGGGCCTTATATAAGCGACCAGGTCTCAAACCCTACCCGGAGAGGACTCGAACTCTAACCCTATGTCGGTCACAAGTTTCCTAACTTAGCCCGCAAGGCATTGCGGGCAGGCTTCAAGTGGGCCTTCCAGAATACTCCAGGGGCCTTTCTCCTTGGGCTTTAGCCTTGGGCCTAAGACGGGGTGTCCTTACTCGCAGGGTCCAAGGTCCATCCCTTCGTCACTTAGTCCAACTCGGATTGGGTGGTGAAGTTCAACTCCAGCTCCCTCTCATTTCCTTTTCCTTTTGTTCCTTTTATTTTCTATTTTTTCTCTCAAATAAATTTAGAAAAAAATACCGGGACAATGAGTACCAACTTGTGAAGCCACTGGGCCCCACCTGGCAGCCCCCTAAAATAAGGTGCGACCATGAGGGGCATTTCTGCCTCCTCCGGCACTTCCCCTCCCCTTTATGGGAAGTCCTCCGAAACTCTTCCGGTACCATATAACCTATCGTGGTGTTGTCGAGGCAAGTGTCCTCATGTGAGAACAAGTTTGTGAGGTCATTGATTTTAAGAGAAGTATCGAAAGGGTTGAGGTGGAAACGAGAGACGCAAGTTTACCCAGGTTCAGCCCCTCTATTGAGGGTAAAACCTACTCCGGCTTCTTGACTATTGGGAATTCGAGGTCTCGATTACAAGGAGCAATTCTGACTACCGATGACTCGAGAGCTATTGTTATCAACTAGAACCTATATTTCTACGTCCCAGGAACTCTCTTTATATAGAAGACAAGTTTCTGGTGGTTACAGGAGAATCCAGGTCACATCCGTCCTCGGAGTCCTTTCTACACTCGACAACCTGGGCTTGCCGGTTCCTCTCACGATCCTGGTTACGCCCGCCGGCTCTAGATCGTTGCACCAGGTCTAGAACCTTTTGTCCGTGCCGTAGCCATGTTGGGATCCGCTGGGCCTCGTCGGGTCTCGGTTAGCACGTTCCCGCTTCTGAGCCTCGGAGCTTCCTTGCTGTAATCTGGTTCTTCCCTTCCCGCTGGTTCTTGACATAAACCGGCACTTTAATTGTAAACCGGATTCTACCAAATCCGGTTTAGAGACAAGCACCTTGGGTGCCCCCTTATCCATTCCCCCAACAAAACCCCAATAGATAAAATCATGCATATTATCTATCGATGTTAGAAACCTATTTCTAACATCCCGGGACATCTCATGTCCGTTATTACCTCTGATATAAATTCGGTCTAACACTAGCACAATAACTTCCCTGGAACCACTCTGTTTGACACCAAACTTGTTTATGTGACATCATATGAAAATCAAGCATTCATAAAAAATACAACATATTAGTTCTATCAATTAAAGGTTGAAACGGCTCAACCATATGACCCGTAAAGCCTCGATAACACACAAACATGTTCGGGGAACAATAACCAACAACGGGACCATGGACGCCCATGATGGCTCATGTGCGTTCACGAAGAACGAGAGAACCTTATAAGTTACTTATTGTACTTATTCCCTTAAATTCAAGATACCAACGATATCCCGATTTGAGACTATGTGATCTGATCTGATGAAACTCTTTGATCATAACACATATTACTCGTTAACGATATCGTCATCTTTTCTCATCCATATCCATGGTGTCCTGTAATAAATCACACTATGTCTGGCCATACGATTGGTTGACATCGGTGATAATAAGAGGGCCCGTAGTGTGTATCTCTCTATCATCTAGATGAGTGAAGTACTAATCTTGAACGATCTCAGTTTGATTACACTTTGATATCACTGTTGTGATCCCCAGTTACGGCAAGACTGTTGATGATATCCCAAAATATAACTTTCGATCGTGTGGTCACCAGATATTCTCATTTCATAGGAATTATAGCCAATAAAAACTTCATATGTACTTTGCTAAAAATACATTACAATTGTTTATTCTCTTTTAGCAAGATCATATCCTTGGGTCGGTTCAATACTATTGTTACCCTAGAAATGGAATCTGAAGTTTTGCTAGAGTTTTAACCAAGTCCATGATCAGATAAATATGATCATCTCACAAAGCATAAGCTAATCTTAGAGACAATATTATGAAAGATCATGTAGCTTCACATTTTTTCCGACAATACCATGAGAGATCATAACATTATCTACCAACAAATAAAAGTAGTAATTTATTATGAATGGAGCAGTAGAAGTGAACTATATGTACTAGTTAACTGGTCGGATAACAACACCACCTCTAGTAGTAACAACTAATTGCCGCATTGAGGAGAAATGCCTCAAGACGCTCTAGAAAGCATTAAAAAGATGATAAAATCACTACTTCAATCTCAATAAAAAAATGGTACCATTCCGATCAGTATTCACATATGCTAGAAATAATTCCGATTAATTGAAACAATTACCTCATTATGAACTTTAAAAATTTGAGCAGCCGAAGGCATGCCCACAGCTTGTTCAGCCAATTTATCACTTTAAGTTGAAGACAAAAAATCTTTATATTATATTTATGAACCACTACAAGCATGATGGGTACTTTTCTTTTGCAAACTGCTACCACTAGCTTCATGAGAAAACACAAACCTGTCAAAGTACAAATAGCACACAACTTCGGATAAGATCTCTACCGCGGTACATGAAAGGATCGTATGTGCACCTAGAGATGGGTGAATAGGTACTACTACAATTTTTAATACTATTTAGATTTAGGCTTGACACGAAGGTAAATTCTCTAGATATGCAACTAAGGTGAATTTACCTATATGAAAATTTTAACACTAAGCAAGATAGAAGATACAAGTAAAAGCTAAAGGATAGAAGTAACCGAAATGGGAAGCACGCAGAGACAAGGATGTATTCCCGTGTTCCTCCTTTTTAGGGGAGTACGTCTCCTCGGAGGGGGTGTGAGATTCGCCACAACAGGCTTGCTCAACGCCATAAAGGCATCACCCTATTCTCAGGTGAACCTTGCCACAAAAGGCTTGGTTCACTTTCCACTATCGAAATCTTTCGAGGCAGAATACAGAGCCTTTACAATGACCTTGGGCACACACCCACAACTTAATTGGGGCTCCCAAATCAACACAAATCTGTCACAAGAGACAAGAGTAAGAAACAAGAGGCCTCAGTTTTCCCAAGAGAAATCCTAGGCACGAATTCCTCAAATGAACGAGGGGGAAATGAAAATCCCTTTGGTGCGAATGTGGATATTAGCCTTCTCCTTCAACCAAATATCAATAAGTTTGAGTGGAGGAAGAGGGATATCTCTTGATTTTGGTGGCTCAAATGAGTGCGTTCTTTGTGTTGTGTTCGAGTTGACCAAGGTTGAAGAATACATGGGGTATGTATATCCCTCCACAAAAATATCCGTTTAGGGACGTTGCAGGAATTCAGGGGCAAGATTATCCAGCCTTAGCGGGGGGGGGGGCGGATATTCCATTTTTACTGAAATATATGGTTTCTATGGGAATCTATGACCAATAATACGACTCTTTCCAGTGGCTCGCACAACTTTTTCCTTAGCAAAAATTCAAACCATGACTTGAAATATTCGGTTTCCTTGGAATCTCCGGCAAATAATCCGGCCAAATATCCGGCCTTGTTCAGTGGCCCGCGCATTGCATTGCATTGCAACATTTTCCTTAGCCAAAATCCTAGCCATGATCTTCCAGGCCAGAATATCCGTCCCCTCAAGGGCCGGATTATCCTATTTCTCTGATAGAACAAATTCAGAACATAATGTGTTCTTTCTCTTTTAACTTTGGGGTTCGATGCTTTCAAGATGTAATTTCATAATATATGCACCACTTCAACATCAGATTAGATGTGCACTAGTGTTTTTAACTAACACACAAAACCAATTAAGGGATTAAGAAATGTTCCTTAAATCTTCCCCTTTTTGGTGTTAGATGACAACACTGGGATTTGCAATAGGGCATAACCAATATCATGTTTCATGAAAGATAGAAGAGCTCCCCCCTAGATGTGTGCATAAGACTGAATTGCAATGCATAATAAAATTTGCACACCATATAGGTTCATAGCTTCTTTTAAGAGGAATCAAGCAACATGATATAGCGGAATTTTTTTGCACAAGATGAGACATATAAATAAAAACTATGAGATTTTGGAGAACATATTTTATGCATCGATAGTGTAAATATAATACCAATGAATAATAGGGAAGGTCTCAATTTTTGATGACATGAATCCCAAATGTCTTACTCAAACATAGTATAGTAACATAGTTCAACAAAAACATAAAATTTCAAACACAAATTTGAATGGACACAAGCTCTCGATAAATGGTAAAAGCATATGCTTGTGTCCGACGCTTGCAAATCCCGCAACATAATAGAGAAGCTTCTCCTCCTTTGGAATCGAGACGCTAAAAATTGAAAAGGAGTGATGCTACGTCCCTAAAGAATCACTCAAATACCTCATCATCGTCCTCGTTTTCCTCAGAAGAAGCATCACCTACATCATCATCTTCAGAGTCTAAACAGATTGGTACGTGAGTGGAGGAAGGAATTGTTGAATATGTGAGGACGCACTTCTCCATGTCAACCCAAGAGACCTTGGAAGTTGCATTCCACCTATCATAGGAAAGAGATGGTGTGGCTACGGGAGGAGCGCCTTGTGCACCGCTGACATGGTGGAGAATGAGCTTCTTAGTGTGAGCAAGATCATGGCGCTCACGGTAAGCATTATACTGTTTCCTCCGAATGTCTACTCCCATGCAAAGAATGCTCCTCTAAAACCAGTTCAGCTTCTTCACCTCAATAGCAATGGATGGAGCAGCGGTGTTCATCCTGCGGGTGCTTCCACTAGCACGGTTATTTCTCATGAAATCCCCGGAAGCAGCAGGTTCTACAGCCTTCTTCTTGTTGTGATCCTCACAGTCATCATCATTTAGTTTCTTCTTGATGAGCAACATAATATAAGGAGCATAAGGAATGGTCAACCTGCTGACCATAGAATCATACATCTCATTGTAGATGTAATCCATCACATTAAAGCAAGTCTTTATCAGGATCATCATTGTTGGCACGCTTGTGGGAAAGATAGAGAAAGTTGACGAGATTAGTGCGAATGGCATCATTGTTGCCACCACTTGCAGCAACGTTCTCTCCAAACATATGGACCAACTGATCATAGAGAGGAAGAATTCCTCGAATAGTGCCAATCTCACCCTCACACACATAATGTGAAAACTTGTTCTTGTTAGGCCTTCCTGGAGAGTGAACATAGATTCCCACAGCCTGGCTAGCACCATTGAAAGCATATCCCAAAGCTTCACCAAACTCATAGATAGTGGAATTATAGTAATTGGATCATGTCATCCACTTCATAGTGTGACCCTCATCAGTCACCATCACAAGTGTAGAGAAGAACTGCTGAACAAGAGGAATGTTGTGGTCACATTTAAGTCCCATGAGATGATGCATCCCCAACAATTTAGTCACATGCAAAGCCTCTTCAAAATAGTTCTTGGACCTCAAGTAGCTCATATCAAGAGGGTGTGTTAAACGCACGAGAGTTGACATAGTGAGATAGACGTCCTTGTGAATAAAGAGTTTCTCCATGCACCAGAAGCTAGTATCCTCAATGTCTTCCTCATGAGGACCTCAGTGTACCAATCACCTTGCCTCAAGGTTGAATACTCAACCATGTCCATATTTTTGTAGTTGACAAGTTGTTTTGTGCCTTTCCGCTTCTTTGCACGATCTTGTGGGTCCTCGGATTGCTCTTTCATTTTTCTGACACCGTCAATTTTCTATTGCCTAAGCAGTGTCTCATCAACCAATTTGCCGATGCATCCTTGAGGAAATAGCAAGGACGAGACCTCTTCGGTGCATTGCTAGCAACCCCTGCGAAATAAATAAATAGATGGATATCAAATATAAGTGCACACACAAGTCATAGGATTAAAAATACACTAAAAGATGAGACACTGCTTAGGCAACAGAAAGCAAGCAAACAACAACCACAAGTCAACTAGGTGAAAGAACCCTAGATTGGAGAATGTGGGGGTTACCCTGTTCCATTTGAGGAACTTCTTGGAGGAGATCATTCCCGGTATGAAGGAGAAGCTGATCCGACGAGGGCTGGAGATTCTAGGGGCGGAAGAGCTCCGGGGAGGGCTAGGGGCGTCCGACATTGGATGTAGAGAGTGGAGAGGTCGGGGTGGGGTAAATAACTTGAATGAGTCCCTCACCCCGACCTTCCCTATTTTAAAAATCCAAGCATCTGAAACCGGATATTCTGGCCCAACTTGGGAAGGTATTCTGGCCCCGGATTATTCGGTAAAAAATCTAAATAATCTGGTCCCTGAAACCGAAACCTGTGAAAATAAGGAAACATGACTCGTGTGCTTAAGATAGAAATGGTTTTAGATGAGATAGGATTAGGTTTAGACAACCAAACTGATGATGGTACTTCACACCCAATACTTGCAAGATGCAAAAAAAATTAAATGCCAAGATTGAGTGTGTTTTCCATAGAACCAATGAAACACGATAAAAACTCAATAAAACCAAATAAAAACTAACTCTTCACAAAGAAGAGTTCGGTGGCCTAGGCCACCATGTAAGAGTGCATGGCATGACACCGCAAAGATGTATCTTGGATGCACAACTAATACTCAACATTTAAGCTCACAATTCATGAAATGGAAATAGAGACAAATGAGTTCTTACTATGGACATAATGGGGGGAGGGAGAGACCAATTAATTAGGACAACACTCCCCCTATTTCCATGCCTACACCTAAACCAAATATATAGTCAACACATAGGTGTGCATGCAATATAATCAAGTCAAGCTCCTTGAATCAATGATATTTATCTCATTCCTAAAATAAGTGAATCTTGCTTCATCAAGTGGCTTTGTGAATATATCGGCAAGTTGGTCTTTGGTGGGAACATAAGCTAGTGACTGCTTTGATGGTGTGTTGGAACCCAAACAGGAGGGTGTGATGAGCAAGCGGCAAGAATTTCCCTCAGATAAGAACCAAGGTTATCAATCCAGTAGGAGGAAGAGGATCTCGGGAAGGTTGATGCCACTGACGGTGGTGATGGCGCCTCACCGGTGTCAGCAACAACATGGAACCTGCACACAACACAACCAAAATAGTTTGTCCCAACGGTACAGTGAGGTTGTCAATCTCACCGATCTTGCTGAAAATAAAGATTAGACATATAGTGTAGAAAATGATGTATGCTTGCAGTAAGTAAAGAGAGCAGGAAATTGTTGTGGTTTGTTTAACAATGTGGAAAATGGACCGGGGTTCATAGGTTCACTAGTGTTGTCTCTCCATAAAGATAACATGTTGGGTGAACAAATTACAACTAGGCAATTGACAAATAGAGGTTGCACCGTAGTGCACATTATAACATGATGACTACTATGATATTTAGTGCGGGCATTACAACAAAATATATAGGCCAAAATCCATCTGCATCTATGAATAATAATCCACCCTCAGGTTATCATCTGAACCCCCTTAGGTATTAAGTTGAAAGCAACAGATAACTGCATTAAACAATGTGTGTAATGTAAGCAATGCTTGTGCACGTGGGCACTCACACCGCTGTTTTCTCCCTAGTGGCAACAACACATCCTCCCCCGTCACGTTTCTGTCACTCGAGCACAGGCAAAAAGGAGGCATGAACCCACTATCTAGCATAAATACTCCCTCTTGGAGTCACTAGCAACTACTTGGCTAGAGAAACCACTAGCAACGGAAAGCATGCACGATCACAAATAACATATGCAATAAGGACTATAATCAACTTGGCATAAGTTCAATATTCATCGGATCCCTGCAAACACAGCATATATAATTACATAAGATCAATCTCGATCATGATAGGCAGCTCACGAGATCTAAACATGGAGGAATATGAGGAGAAGACAGCCATCTAGCTACTGCTATGGACCCGTAGTCGAGGGATGAACTACTCACGCATCACTCTGGAGGCAGGCATGGTGATGTAGAATCCTCCGGTGATGATTTCCTCTCCGGCAGGGTGCCGGGAGACAGCTCCAGAACCCCCTGGTCTAGGGTTGACGACGACAACGGCTGCGGAACTTTTCGGGGATTTTTTTATCATGTCTTTAGGGTTTTCCATCCGGAGGAATAAATAGGCTAAAGGGCAAAGGCGGTGGAGGCCAGGGGGCCCACACCTATAGCTGGCGCGGCCAGGGGAGGCCGCACCACCCTAGGGTATGGCCCCCCTGATGCCCGTCTTTGACTCTCCTTCGGTGTTCTGGATGCTTCCGGGGAAAATAGGCACTTCGGGCTTTATGGGGTCCAATTCCGAGAATGTTACCAGAACAACTTTTCTAAAACAAAAAACAACAGAAAATAGGGAACTGGCACTTGGCATCTTGTTAATAGGTTAGTCCTGGAAAACGTATAAAAATGTTATAAATGAGGGAGAAAACATGTAGCATAAGAAATTATAGATACGTTGGAGACGTATCAAGCATCCCCAAGCTTAGTTCCTACTCTTCCTCGAGTAGGTAAACGATAAAACAATAATTTGTAAGGTGACATGCTACTATCATAAACTTGATCATTAAAATGTAAAAGCATATGTACGCTGAGATCATAGAACTTCAAACACTAACATTATAAATAGAACTTTAATAATAAAGCATAGCAATCACTTTGCATCATGAAGAGTATCTTAAATAAAGGATCATGGATAATAATGCAAAGAAAGATAAATGTTTATTTCGGGTATACAGAAAGCATGGCAAAGTGGTATTTCGCTAGTCCTTAAGAGTGGAACAAAACATAAATGCCAGGACACTTTCAAAGTTCAAGAGGAAGACTAGAATAAATAATATCACATCATGAAGTAATTATTGATGTTTATGGAAAAAATGCACATAGAACTCATAATGGAAAAAATGCTCTCTCAATTGTGCATAAAGTTAGAAGATGGAGACTCAACATAAAAGTAAAAGAAAGGCCCTTCGCAGAGGGAAGCAGGGATCACTCATGTGCTAGAGCTTTTATTTTATAAAACATATGTATTAAGAATTTGACACCGTGGAGGAGTGTCTATTTTTTTAGAAGAGGTGTATGCTTATGTCAACGAATGGTAAACAGACAATACAGTACATCACAAGCCAACTGGATTCACAACAGCGGCTCCCATGGTGAAGGACGCAACTGGTGTAGAAGGTCATCCCTCTTTCTCTTTTGTTTACACAATTATGCTTTGACTGATAAATCAGGGGCCAAAATAGTGAAGAGAATTTGTTTGTATTAATTTGGGGCTGGGCATCCCGCTGCCAGCTCTTCTATCATTTGGATAAGAGGATGAATCCACTAGTCCAGGGTGTGAAATCCAATCAACAAGTGAGATAAAGATTCTCTATTGACATCCTCATGAGCAAAAACAAGAACACAAAACAGGAGTAATTTTGAAGGTTGTAAATGTAACACATGAGCAATTTACCTGGAGTGGCAGTTAAATACCACATGTAGGTAGGTATGGTGTACACAATGGGAAAAATTTGGTTTAAGGAGTTTGGATGCACGAGTAGAATTCCATACTCAGTACAAGTGGAGGCTAGCAAAAGACTGGGAGCGACAAATCAAGAGAGCATAAGAGCCATAATCATGCACAGTGACATAAGCATCATTAATTAAAGCATAAGCAGCATCACAAGTTCAAAAACTAAGTGGTCATGGAGGCTATTCGTGACTGGTTTGTATTCATAAACATGGTGTGAGCATGCGCCAAGTCATCCAAATAAAACATTCGAAAGAGAATACCACAAATTGATCCTTTACTATGACAAGAACAACTGATGAATCTTTCAAGAAATATTAAACGCTCTCAACTATTTAAGTCTATTCATGCTACTCAATAACCACAAGGTTTTAAAACTAAAATAACATTTATCATGGTATGAAAAAGTTCTAGCAACAGTCTATACAAGCTTCTACTAGTACTGTTATAAATTCTACATCAAGCAGTTGTTTTCTTTTCCCAACAAGCATCATATAAGATATGTTTTAACAAAAATAATATTTATGATACATCAAGCAAACATGAGAGTACTTATATAATACTACTAAAAATAACAACTCTGATAAGAGATGCATGCAAAACAAGAGCTAATAAATGCAGCAGCCAGACAAAGACTAAGAATACAACGTATTCTCATAAAAAAGCGGAGCATGTCACTCTCCAATAAAATAATGCTGGGGTACAACCAAGCTTAATGTGAAAATAAAAACAAACTGAAAGCAAAAATAAAAGACGCTCCAAGTAAAGCACATAAGGTGTGACCGAATAAAAATATAGTTTCACTAGAAGTGACCTGATAATTTGTTGATGAAGAAGGGGATGCCTTGGGCATCCCCAAGCTTAAACGCTTGAATCTTCTTGGAATTTGCTGGGATGTACCACCAGGGCATACCAAAGCTTAGGCTTTTCACTCTTCTTGATCACATAATATCATCCTCTTCTCTTGACCCTTGAAAACTTCCTTCACACCAAAATTCTCACAATCTTCATTAGCAACGTTATTGCAATCGAAATAATAAATTCACATGGTTCAGTTTCAACACAAGCCTAGCACTCAAAAACAAATTAGCTACTTTCACATCTTCTTTTAAAACTCTTTTTATCAAAAGAACACCAAAAGAAAGAGATTAAGATGCAAATGCAATAATTGGCAGAAATCTGTCAAAACGGAACAGCAGGTAAAGATCAATTTTTTTAGAAAATATTTTGTTGCTCAAATCAAGAAGTGGTAAACTAAGAAAAGTTGCGTATATATCCCAGGATTAAGCACAAAAAAGCTCAGGTAATTTTGAATTTTCTGTGATTTTATACGTAATTAACAGTGGACAACAGAAATCTGTTTCCTGCGCAGAAATTCGAAATATAGTCTCAACTTTCCAATAGAGGTTTTACTTGGATCAACAAAAACACAAAAGAAAATATACAGCGGGGTTGCTAAGGAAATAGAAAACACCCAGGTGAAAAGAACACAAAAGAAAACAAAGGAAAACTGATTGAAAACAGATAAATAAAACGGGTTGTCTCCCGGTAGTGCTTTTCTTTAACGCCTTTCAGCTAGGCATAGAGAGTAACTCAAGTATTTTCAAGTGAAGAAGCATCAAAATCACAACTTGCTATAATAATAGAGTCAAAAGGTATCTTCATCCTCTTTCTAGGAATTTTTTCGATAACTTTCTTGAGGGGGATTGATATTTAATACTCCCCTCTTTCATATCAGTAATACCACCAACTGTTCTAAGAAAAATTCTTCCCAAAACGATAGGAAAAGAAGCATTGCATTCAATGTTCATAACAACAAAATCAACAGGGACAAGGTTATTGTTAACCATAATAAGAACATCATCAATTCTACCAAGAGGTTTCTTCTTAGCATTATCAGCAAGATGAACATCCAAATAATAGTGTTACAGCGGTGGTAGATCAAGCATATCATAAAGATTTTGAGGCATAACAGAGATACTAGCACCAAGATCACACAAAGCATTGCAATCAAAATCATTTAATTTTATCTTAATGATAGGCTCCCAACCATCATCTAATTTCCTAGGGATAGATGTTTCAAGTTTCAACTTTTCTTCCCTAACTTTCATGAGAGCATTGGTAATATGTTTAGTAAAGGCCATATTCATGGCACTAGCATTGGGACTTCTAGCAATATTTTGTAGAAACATAATAACTTCAGAGATATTGCAATCATCAAAATTAAAATTATAATCATAAAAAGTAATGGGACCATTATCTCCTACATCTCTAAAAATTTCAGCACTTTTATTAGAAGCAGTTTCAGCAATTTGAGGCAATTTAGCACGTTTCACCGAAGGAGTAGGGACTTTATTAACACAACCTACTTTACAATTGATAGTAGGAGGTTTACTAGCACTTGGAGCTTCAGTTTTACTAGTGGTTGTGATAGTGCAAACTCTAGCAATATTATTCTTTCTAGCCAATTCATCGTCTCTTTCCCACCTAGCACGTAATTCACCCATCAACCTAACATTATTATCAATTTGAAATTGAATAGCATTGGTTGCAGCAAAAGGATTATCTTCAATGGTTTCAGTTTTAGCATCCATTTTATTGATCAAATAAAATTGTGCCTCTGACAAGGCCGAGATACTAACCTCAACACTTGAAATTTTACCTTGCAAACCAGAGATTTCTCTATTTAAATTCCCAATTTGTTGGCTAATAGTTCTTAACATAGCAGATTGCTCTTCCATAGTTTTAGTAAACAACTTATTTTGTTCATATTGCATTTGCATAAAGTTCTTAGTTGCGTTTTCAACTTCTACAATCCTTTCCTCACTAGGCATTCCAGATCTACCATAAGAATAACCACTACCACTATTAGGAGGATAGGTCTTATAATTGTTTCCACCAAAATTATTTATATAAGCATTATTGTTAAAATTATTATTTCTAATAAAGTTTACATCAACATGCTCTTCTTGAGCAACCAAATAGGCTAAAGGAACATTATTTGGATCAACTTGAGCTTTACCATTAACAAGCATAGACATAATAGCATCAAGCCTTACACTCAAAGAGGAGGTTTCCTCAACATAATTTACCTTCTTACCTTGTGGAGCTCTCTCAGCGTGTCACTCTGAATAATTTATCATCATATCATCAAGAAGCTTTGTTGCATTGCCCAAATTGATGGACATAAAGGTACCTCCAGCAGCTGAATCCCAATAGGTTCCTTGAGGAGAAATTCAGTCCTGCATAAAAAGTTTGTATAATCATCCAAGTAGCCAGTCCATGAGTGGGACAATTCTTCACCATAGTTTTCATTCTCTCCCAAGATTTAGCAGCATGTTCATTATTGAATTGTTTAAAATTCATTATGTCACTTCTCAGGGATATAATCTTAGCAGGAGGATAATATTTTCCAATGAAAGCATCTTTACACTTAGTCCATGAATCAATACTATTTCTAGGCAAAGATAGAAACCATTCTTTAGCTCTTCCTCTCAAAGAGAAAGGAAATAATTTCAATTTAGTAATATCTCCATCCACATCTTTATATTTTTGCATCTCACATAGTTCAACAAAATTATTAAGGTGGGCAACAACATCATCAGTACTAATACCAGAAAATTGCTCTTTCATCACAAGATTTAATAAAGCAGGTTTAATCCCATAGAAAGCAGCAATAGGAGCAGGTTGAGCAATAGGTGTGCAAATAAAATCATTGTTGTTTGTGCTAGTGAAATCACACAACTTAGTGTTATCAGAGGAACTCATTTTAGCAGAATAATAGAAAGCAAATAAATAACAGCTATAAAGTAAAATAATTTTTTTGTGTTTTTAGTATAGAAAAGAAAAACAAGAAAAAATAAAAACAAGACAATAAAAAAATAAAGAGGTTGAGGGTAAGAGACTCCCCTTGCCAGAAGACTTCTTCCTCCCCGGCAACGGCGTTAGAAATTCTTTGACTGCTTTGATGATGTTTTGGAAACCCCAAGAGGAGGGTGTGATGAGCAAGCGGCAAGAATTTCCCTCAATTAAGAACCAAGGTTATCAATCCAGTAGGAGGAAGAGGATCTCGGGAAGGTTGATGCCACTGAAGGTGGTGATGGCGCCTCACTGGTGTCAGCAACAACGTGGAACCTGCACACAACACAACCAAAATACTTTGTCCCAACGGTACATTGAGGTTCTCAATCTCACCGGTCTTGCTGAAAACAAAGATTAGACGTATAGTGTGGAAAATGATGTATGCTTGCAGTAAGTAAAGAGAGCAGGAAATTGTTGTGGTTTGTTTAACAGTGTGGAAAATGGACCGGGGTTCATAGGATCACTAGTAGTGTCTCTCCATAAAGATAACATGCTGGGTGAACAAACTACAACTGGGCAATTGACAAATAGAGGTTGCACCGTAGTGCACATTATAACATGATGAATACTATGATATTTAATGCGGGAATTACAACAAAATACATAGACTGAAATCCATCTGCATCTATGACTAATAATCCATCCTCAGGTTATCATCCGAACCCCCTTAGGTATTAAGTTGCAAGCAACAGATAACTGCATTAAAAAATGTGCGTAATGTAAGCAATGCTTGTGCACGCAGGCACTCACACCGCAGTTTTCTCCCTAGTGGCAACAACACATCCTCCCCCGTCACGTTTCTGTCACTCGAGCACAGACGAAAAGGAGGCATGAACCCACTATCTAGCATAAATACTCCCTCTTGGAGTCACTAGCAACTACTTGGCTAGAGCAACCACTAGCAACGGAAAGCATGCAAGATCACAAATAACATATGCAATAAAGACTATAATCAACTTGGCATAAGTTCAATATTCATCGGATCCCAGCAAACACAGCATATAGAATTACATAAGATCAATCTCGATCATGATAGGCAGCTCAGATCTAAACATGGATGCATATGAGGATAATACAAACATCTAGCTACTGCTATGGACCCGTAGTCCAGGGATGAACTACTCACGCATCACTCCGGGGGCAGGCATGGTGATGTAGAAGCCTCCGGTGATGATTTCCTCTCCGGCAGGGTGCCGGGAGACAGCTCCAGAACCCCCCCGATCTAGGGTTGATGACGACGGCGGCTGTGGAACTTTTCGGGGATTTTTTATCAGGTCTTTAGGGTTTTCCATCCGGGGGGAATAAATAGGCGAAAGGGCAAAGGCGGTGGAGGCCAGGGCCCCCCACACCTATAGCTGGTGCGGCCAGGGGGAGGCCGCGCTACCCTATGGTGTGCCCCCCTGATGCCCGTCTTCGACTCTCCTTCGGTGTTCTGGATGCTTCCGGGGAAAATAGGCACTTCAGTATTTGTGGGGTCCAATGCCGATAATGTTTCTAGAATAACTTTTCTGAAACCAAAAACAGCAGAAAACAGGGAACTGGCACTTGGCATCTTGTTAATATGTTAGTCCCAGAAAACGTATCAAAATTCTATAAATAAGGGGGAAAACATGTAGCAATTGGCATAATATAATCATGGAGCATCATAAATTATAGATACGTTGGAGACGTATCAGCTAGCTCAATATCTCCACGGGCAACATGATCTCTGATGAAGTGATGACGAAGCTCAGAATGATTTGTTCTTGAATGTTGCACCGAGTTGTAGGCAATCTTTATGGCAATTTTATTGTCACACGAAAGAGACACTTTGTCACAACTGCAACCATATTCGTTTGAAGTTTGATTCATTCGTAACAATTGAGTGCATGCACTAGTTGCTGTCACATACTCCGCTTTGGTGGTAGAGAGAGATATATAATTTTTCTTCTTAGAAGACCAACTCACCAAGGACCTACCAATAAATTGGTAAGCCCCGTAAGTTGATTTCCTATCATCTTGATCACCAGACCAATCCAAATCCATGTACACATAAAGAGTGAAAGTTTCACCCTTTGGGTACCACAAACCAAACTTTGATGTATGAACCAAATATTTAGGAGCGGCTTGATACCTTGAACACACCCCTACACTCAACACAATATCGGCTCTAGATGCACAAAACTAAAGCAAACAACCAATCATGGATTGGTATACATTTTGATTCACATCTTTACCATTGGGATCGAATTTGAGGTGACATTTGGTTTGCATTGGAGTGGTCTTCTATTTTAGATCTTGTATGTTGAATCTCTTCAGCATGTCTTGGATATATTTGGCTTGAGTTATGAAAGTGACTTCTCTCAATTGCTTGATCTCAAAACCAAGAAAGAACTTCAATTGTCCCAAAATTGACATATCAAACCTATTAGTCATAAGATTTTAAAATCCATCATTTAAAAAGCTTTGTTAGATGATCCAAAGATGATATCATCAACATATAGTTGTCATATGAAAAGCTCCCCATTGACCCTCTTTGTGAAAAGGGTGGGGTCGACTTGCCCCACCTCAAAGCCAAAGTCTCTCAATAACTATCTAAGGTGCTCATACCATGCACGCGGTGCTTGTTTAAGTCCATAGAGCGCCTTATCAAGCTTGTAGACATGGTTAGGTAAGTTTAGGTCCTCGAACCTCCATGGTTGCTTAAAATATACCAACTTCTTTAAAGGACCATTAAGAAATGCACTTTTCACATCGATTTGTTGCAACTTGAAGTTATGGTGTGATGCATATGGAAGAAGGATGCAAATGGACTCAAGGCAAGCCACAAGAGCATAAGTTTCTTCAAAATCAATGCCTTCCACTTGAGAGAAACCTTGGCTACCAATCTTGCCTTGTTCCTTATGAAAATTCCATTCTCATCTTGCTTGTTCTTGAAAATGCATTTTGTGCCTATAACATTGCGGAACTCTTTAGGATTCTGTACTAACTTCTGATACGTCCATTTTGCATCACTATTTTATATTGTTATTTTCTGTTATTCATCGATATATTTCATGTTATGATGCATCACTTATGTTATTTTTATCTTATTTTGCATGTTTTATAATTTTTGGAGAATAAACACCGGGACCAGAAATATGATGGAAAAAAGCACCGTCGAGATACCCTATTTTAGAAGATTAGAAGAAGAGGGGGGGTAACGGAGGAGTCTTAGAAGTCCCGAGGAGGAAGTCAGTCAGAAGGGCACCCGGAGGGGGGCCAGCTGGGCCCACACCACCAGGCGGCGCCCCCCTCTGGCCGCGCCTGGGGGTGCTTTGGCCCCCTAGCCCACTCATGGGCGCCCCCTTTCGCGTACTTGACCCCCAGGGAATCCTAAAACATCTAGGTATGAACATGCAACCCTAGATTGGAAATAAAACTTGATTGAACCAATATTTGCAAAAAATAATTGGTTGAAAAGGGGAGAGACATACCTTTGATTGTTGACGCATAAGGAATTGAACAAAAGATGAACGAGTAATCAGATCTCTTGAAGTTTAGGGGAAGTTTTGGAGGTGGAAGAAGTGATGAAAATAAGATTATAGATTGGAAATTTTGGTTTAGAGGCTTTTACCTGCGAAACGGGTCGGTACGGTGACTGGTACAGTCAGGACTGACCGTACCGGAATTGGTATGACTCACCTCTTCGAAGTTGTGAAGCCCTCTATTATTGGTAAAGTGGGCGATACAGTGGGTGGTACGGTGACTCACCGTACTATGACACTCATTAACTTGGTACTGGACTCTCTATTAAAAAATATTGCAATGATACGGTGGAAGTTACGGGAAACTGACCGTAACGCCACTCCTTAAGTTACCTTCACGATGTTGAGATACAAATGGTTTTGCCAGAACGGTGGTCGGTACGGTAAAGCTCACCGTACTGCTACTCGTTATCTCGCCCGCAAATAGTGGTGCCTCGGGAGTCATGAAATGTTTTTTCTTTTTCTTTCTCTCTCTCTTTTCTTTAGGTCGGTACGGTCGGTTATGACCGTACTTCCACTCGTTAAATGACATACTATAGCTAAACTGATTCTTTTCTAGAATTTTTCACTTGTTACCTAAAATATTAGTTCTCAACAAGGCTTCATACATAAATTTTGGTGGAAACAATGGTAACTATATTATGATAAAAAAAATTCTTCTCCTCCAATGTGTTTTCAACACTAAAACAAAAAATGAAAAACTTATCATGGGTTTCCTCCCATGCATCACTTTTTTCGACCGTAGTGATGCTCAACAGGGCTTAGTGACTTGTGTGCCTATTCCGAAGTAGTTTGCCTTCAATGTTATCATCCCATTATCGTAGATCTTTGATCTCTTCTTCCTAGGAAAATAAAGAACAAAAGGATCTCGAGAAGGTAATTTAACCCTCACGTTACCTTCATGTAAATTTATCAAGGCTTTAATAGTTCTTGAAAATGGTCTACCTTGTATTATAGGTGCTATTGGATCTCCAGGCATGTCTAATATAACAATATCAAGGAGTGCGTGACTTCCTTTAATCTATACTACAATATTTCTTTAATTCCCAGAGCTTGCTTAAAGGTTGAATCAGCTAAATGCAATTTGAGTTCAGTTATATTATAGTTTCCTAAGTTTAGCTTATCAAATAAAGTCTTAGGAATTGTAGAAACACTTGCACCTAGATCACAAAGTGCAGTTATTTCATTGACACCTAAATTTATCTTAATAGTAGGCTCAAATATGTCTTCAAGTTTAGTTTTCTATATTCTAATTCCATCTCACAAACTCTATAAGAAACTTGCTTAAAAAATTCTTTATATGATGCTTCATTACCTCCTTCAATTGATGGGTTATTTATACTCACCATCTTCACAAGATCTTCAATGGTGTAGTTTGGTGAAGGAACATTGGTATAATTCAAACCTTCCGGTGCATCTTCTGTGCTTCTCATCATCTTCATGCCTGCAACTGGATTTGGCTCCGGTTTAAGTGCAAATTTTGCTAGAATCGAAGTTTGACTCTCAGCTATCTTGGCCATTTGTGTCTCCACATTCTTTGTTCTTTCCTGGAGCATCTGCAAATCAATTCTTATAGTGCTAAATTTTTGAGTTAGCTGACCAAGTATATTATCATGATTCTCAACCATTTTGTAAAAAACACACTGATTTGTTAAGTTTGAGAATTTATAAAAAAAACTTAAGTGTTTCTTCAAGTGTCTAGAAGTTGCCATTGTTTCTTCCATTGTTGTAGTTACTATTTTTTGGTGCTCTTGCAGGGTTATATAGTTTCTCATAATTTTTTCAAAGCTTGGACCTTTCCATGTAGGGTTATAAGTATTAAGAGCTATGAAATCTATTTCTTCAATTTGAGCATTGGTGATGGCACTTACCTGGGCTTCATTGTTCTTTGTAAGGACATAAATTAGCTCATCTACCTTTGTTGTAAGGTCTTCTTTGTTGCTTTTAGTGACTGCATTTACCTTCTTGGTGCTTGTTCTTTCAATATGCCACCGAGCATGATTGTCTTGCATACCATCTAGTAGCTTCTTTTCTACTTAAATTTCTTTTCCCACAAATGTTCATCCTGCAGCTGTTTCATGCATAGACTCGGACATAAGGTTTAGACCATTATAAAATAAATGGAGTATTAACCACCCCTCCATTCCATGGTTAGGACAATTCCTAAATGAGTCTTTCATCCTTTCCCATGCAAGATCTAGTGGCTCGTGATCTTCCTGTCTAAAACATGTAATGATTGAACTAAGTTGCATTGTCTTAGCAGGTGGAAAATATTTAGTCATAAAAACATTACAACAATTATCCAAAGATGTAATTGTACCTCTAGGTGATGCTAGTAACCATTATTTGACTCTTCCTCTTAGTGAAAAGGGAAACAAACATAGCTTCACTGCATTTGGACTAACATTCTTAATACACATCATATCACATAATTCAGTATAAGTGTTCAAGTGCATTCCTGCATCCTCATAAGATGGACCACTAAATTGATTTTGTTGAATAAGGTTCAATAAGTTTGGTTTAATATCATAGTTCTCCGCAACAACTATGGGTTGGGTGATGGTGCACATAAATAATCATCATTGGGAGTAGCAAACTCCCCAAGTTTCTTGTTTCTCATACTAATTTTTTGTGTCTTCAAATAAGAAGAAAAATCTAAATTAATATTTTTGGGTTTTCAAATAAGCTAAGCAAGTAATAAACTAGTAACAAGAAATGAACTAAAACAAAAATTAACAAAACTTAAAGAGACTCTATGACCTCACTGAGGTAGCCAAAATACATACCCGACAACGGTGCCCGAAAAGGGGTTGATACCTTTTATATGGATTACCAGATTATATTATTGTAAGATTTTTCCCTAGAGACCCAAGGTTTTATCAAACCGGGAAACATGTGCTTGATGAGACGAGTGTGAATCCAAAGTTTGCTAAATATTGTTTTAACCGGACTAATTCTTGTAACGCAAAAGAAAATGTTATCAATAATAAAAATAGGCATGGGCATAAGGTTTCACATGCAACAGTGCATTAGTAGTATGGGATAAATAAGATAAAGTTAAAGAAATTTAGTTTAATTAATACATATGTTTTTAGTTGCGTGTAGGAAATGCATCCATAGTCCACTATGCCTCCGAGCACGAGTGAGCATAGAGTAATCGTCCAATCTTGGCCCTGTGTTTGTTCTATCTCGCGAGGTTGCCTCGGTTTTTAGTTCTAAAAAGAAATACGAAAGCATTAAGCACGGTGATGGCATTGTTAGTCCCTGTGAGATCCACTTCTAGCAGTCTTACCAATCCTCCTGTCACAGACGTTCCCGATCAACCTTTCACTTCCGCTCTCACTATACCATTACCATGATCACTCTTCGGGGTCTTGGGTACCTGACAAGTCCTAGGAGCGAGACAAAGATAATAGAACACACACACATAACATAGTAATGTCGGTCCATGTATTTTGTTGGATTGGATGACGGTCTATGTATTTTGTTGTAATGCCCGCATGAATCACATAGTAATATTTATGTCTTGCATATGCACTACGACACAACCTTCATTTATGTCAATTCTCTAGCTGTAATTTGTTCACCACACATGTTATTTATCTTTCACAGAGAGACACCACTAGTGAACTGTGGATCCCGGCCCATTTTCCTCATACTAATAAAACACCTACTGCTTTCATACTGTTCCTACCGTTCTCCCACTGTTTTCCACACCATACATTTAACCTCTTTGTGTTCAGCAAAACCGGTGAGATTGACAACTTCACTACTATGTTGGGACAGAGTGATTTAATTGTGTTGTGTAGGTTCCACGTTGCTGTTGAACAGGTAGTGCGTGATACGTCGAAAACGTATCTCCTTTTCCGGACACTTTTCCTATTTTTTTCCTCTAAACTTGTGTGTTTTGAATGAACTAACACGGACTAACGCTATTTTCAGCAGAATTACCTTGGTGTCTCGTTTTTGTGCAGAAAAATCAACTTTCGGGAAATTGCCAGAAAAACCCCATTGCTCCTAAAACACCAGAAGACCCCGGGAGCCAGAAGGCGAGAAGAGCCACAGGGGGGCCACACCACCCCCTGGCGCGCCCCCCTTAGGCCACCCTCGGTCTCCCCTTTCGACTACAAATAGCTTTTAACCCTAAAACACGAGGGGGTTCGATAGTTTTCCAGAAAGAAGTCCGTAGCTCCGCCGCCATCGCGGATCCTTTTTCGGGGTTCAGAAACTCCGTTCTCGCACCCTGTTGGGAAGGGGAATTGGAGGAGATCATCTCCACCGTCATCACCAACGCCTCTCCATCGACCATCCATGTTTCCCCCATCCATGTGTGAGTAATTCCCCCGCTGTAGGCTAAAGGGGAGGGTAGGGATTGGATGAGTTCGTTCATGTAATAATGCCGTGATTGTTAGGGCATAGTGACTAGTATCCTCTATTAGGGCTATTGACATTGTTACAACTTGTTATGCTTAATGCTTGCCACTTTGGTCCTAAGTGCCATGATCTCAGATCTGAACGTGTTATTGAATCATGATGATAATTATTGTTTCTTGATCATACCTGCAAGTTGTTTACACATATTGTTGTCCGGAACCCGAGGCCCCGAAGTGAGAGAAATTGGGACAACCGGAGGGGATGGCTGTCATATGAGGATCACATGTGTTCATGGAGTGTTCATGCTTTGCTCCGGTGTTCTATTGAAAGGAACACCTTAATTACTAGTAGTTCCCTTGAGGCCCCGCTGAAAACGGGCTGGTAGGACAATAGATGTTGTGCAAGTTCTCATTCCGAGCACGTACGACTATTTACGGAACACATGTCTATGGTTACTTAGTGCTTGGATGTTTTATCTTATTTCTCTGCAATGCCCATGACTTGATCATTATATGAACTATCTTATCCATGCAACGCCCATTCATCTATCCCCATGCCTACAGTATTTAATCCCGATGTTTACTTCAATCACCACTACTGCTGTTTTCATACTACTGCTGCTATTATTTCACTACTGCTGCTACTATAAAACTGTTACTACTGATAAACCACTGCGAACAATTCCACTTTCAGGTGTAGGTGAATTGACAACTCACTTGTTAAGGCTCACAAATATTCTTTGGCTCCCCTTGTGTCAAATCAATAAATTTGGGTTTTACTTCCCTCGAAGACTGTTGCGATCCCCTATACTTGTGGGTCATCAAGACTATTTTCGGGCACCGTTGCCGGGGAGCATAGCTTTATTTGCAAGCCCACCAGAGAGTACCATTATCTACTGCCAATCATTCATCATGGGAAGACTCGTGATGGAAGAGTTCATATATTACCATCCACTACAAGAACGGATACAACTCTAAACACCTTTATTGCTCTTGATTCGCCGTCTGTTATGAGTAAGTTGCTTACACCACCACATACACATGCTACACATGCTACTTCTGCTGAATCTGAAAATACTTCCGATACTTTTGATGATGCTTCTACTATGCTTGATGAGAGTGGTTCTCTCGGTCCTTTCTTAGATGCTACTATTGCTAAAGCTAAAAATATTGCAAACACCGAAACTCGTGATAAAATCATGTTACTCCTGCTTTTTCACCCGAGTTTAGAGAGAATCCTAGTGATGATTTTGATTATTCCTATATTGAACTTAGTGATGATCTTATTTATGAAATACAAGCTATGAAGGATAAAGATGTTGTTATACGTCTTATTGAAAGTCGTGCCGTTAAATATAAATTATCTCCTGATGCTAAGTTTTCCACTTCTCCTATTCATATTAGGGATAAGGATTATGATTTCTCTCTTGATTTATCTTCTATAACTATTGTTGAGAAAGAACCTTTTTGTGGTACTAAAAATGAAAGTGCTATGAAACATATGAATGAGCTCTCCTCTTTGACAGAAATTGGGACAACCGAAGGGGGTGGCTGCGATGTGAGGATCACATGTGTTCACGGAGTGTTAATGCTTTGCTCCGGTGTTCTATTAAAATGAACACCTTAATTACGAGTAGTTCCCTTGAGGCCCCGCTAAAAACGAGCTGGTAGAACAATAGATGTCATGCAAGTTGTCATTGCGAGCACGTACGACTATTTACGGAACACATGCCTATGGTTACTTAGTGCTTAGATGCTTTATCTTATTTATCTGCAATGCCCATGACTTGATCATTATGTGAACTATCTTATCCATGCAACGTCCGTTCATGTATCCCCATGCCTACAGTATTTAATCACGTTGCTTACTTCAATCACCACTACTGTTATTTTCATACTACTGCTGCTACTATAAAACTTTTACTACTGATAAACCACTGCGAACAAGTCCACTTTCAGGTGCAGGTGAATTGACAACCCACTTGTTAAGGCTCACAAATATTCTTTGGCTCCTCTCGTGTCGAATCAATAAATTTGGTTTTTACTTCCCTCGAAGACTGTTGCGATCCCCTATACTTGTGGGTCATCAGTGCGTCCTGCCACCTCAGCTGCATCAACCTTAAGAGATTTCTTGTCCTCCTACTGGTGGATTCAACCTTGGTTTCTTTTTTGAGGGAAAACTTGCCGCTACACTCTTCAAAACCTTTCTCTTGGGGTTTACCTACGTCATCCTCACATTAAGGCACTCCATCAAGTTTTCTGGCGCCATTGCCGGGGATTTCAAAGTCATCAAGAAGTAGCCACTTCCTCGTCAACTCTGCCATCAACAAGTTTTCTGGCGTCGTTGCCGGTGAGGAAGAGAATTTCTGCAAGGCGAGTCTCTCACTTCCAATCTCTTTACTTTGTTCTAGTTTTGCTTAGTTTATTTTATTTTATCTTGTTTGCTTCTCTTTATAAAAAACACACACAAAATTAGTTCTTATTATAGTTGTTATTTTTGCTTTATCGTGCTTGCTATCAATGGTTAATGTCTTTGAAACTAGATCTTATTGGCAAGACGGGTTCACGGAGGATCAACAAAAATATTATAAGGAACACCTCTTGTCACAAAAAGGGAAACACTTATGGGAACAAATTAATAAATTGCATATCATTGCTAGAAACTTGTGTTCTACTTATAATGTTACTTATTGCTTTGATAAATCTTGTTGCTGTAGGAGGTATAAACACCTCCCTTTTCAATATGAGTACAATGATAATGTTACCATATATTCTTATGTTAAGGGCAATTATGAATTATATGATGTGGAACAAATTGAATAATTTATTGCTTGGCAGGGTGCATTCAAAATTGCCTATTTAATTGAAAGTATTTATGATGCACCTTATAAATACGGTATTTATGCTATACTTGAATATTGCTTTGATAATTACAAGGATTGAAATTACTACATAATGGAATATCTTAATAAGTGCTCTCAACGTAAGGAAGAGACTAATGCCTTGCAGGAACCTATGGAAGAAGAAACTGCTGAATCTGGAAGCTCATTAGATGAAAGAGAGGAGGAGAGTGATGATCAAAAGGAGGAAGAATGGAACCCATGTCTACCTCCCAATGAGAGTAACTCTTTAACTCATACATTATTTGATCAAAGTTATGATCCTATTGATTCTATCGAAATACCCCTCTTTGATGAAATTGATACTTGCTATACTTGTGATCTTGATACTACTATGAATGAAACTTGTGAGAATGATATTGCTACAATTATTTATGATAATGCTCTTGATGATGGTCCTATGTTACTTGATGTTATAAATTATAATTCTACTGAAAATATGATTGCTATAATGTGTCCCATACCTTTTATGAGTGATCAATCATCTTGTTTTAACATTGCTAAAAGTGGGGAAAAAGAGGAGCTGATTTTAAACTTTGATCCCACTATTTTTGAGCTTGATATGAATTGTGTGCTTTTAGACCATGATAAATATGCTTTATGTGATAATTATGCTGTTGAGTTCGTTCATGATGATACTGGAAATTATTATGAGAGAGTAAAATATGGTTGTATGAATTTTCATGTTACCAAAACCCCTCTCATTTTGTTGAAAATTTTGAAATTGTTCTTGTTCTACCTTCCCATGATTTCTAGTTTGAGTTTCTTTAATTTATTTCTTTACAAGATTCCTATGCATAGGAAGTGGGTTGGACTTAAATTTATTTTATACTTTCTTCTTGATGCTCTTTTTTTCTTAATTCATATTTCTTATGTGAGCATCTTCTCCACTTGAAAACACTTGAATCCACTTTTCCAGGCCTAGCTAAAAGGCGTTAAAGAAAATCACTTCTTGGGACATAACCCATGGTTTTATTTTTTGCTTTGTTTTTCTCTGTTTTCTTTGATTCAAGGGGTTGTATACTTCTGTAGAAACTCCTTTGTATCTTTCTTTTCATGTTTTAGTAGTGCCAAGTAAGGTTTCTGACGAAAGTTGGAGTTGGTTTCGGAATTTCTGCGCAGGAAACAGATTTCTGCTATTCACCATAAAAAATCGTATAATTCAAATAAAAATCAGAACTATCTGAAATATTTTGTGCTTATTCCTCAGCTAATTACGCAACTTTTCCGGTCTTTAAGTTTTTCTATCTGAGCAACGTAAGTGCCCCCAAAAAATCCGTCTTTACAGACTGTTCTACTTTTGTCAGATTCTGCCATTTTTCTTGCATGTGCTCTTTTGCGATGTCAACTGGATTTCTTTGCTTCACGAAACATAAATGGCTATATCTAATGTTTAAAAGTATCAATATCACTTGTTCCGTACAGAACCAATGGATTTTGAATTGTTGTACTAACCCTCTAATGCGAATTATCTTAGAGTGTGGTGTGAAGGAAGTTTTCAAGGTTCAAAAGAAGAGGTGATATATGTGATCAAGAAGAGTGCAAGGTCAAAGCTTGGGGATGCCCCCATGGTTCATCCTAGAAATTTTTAAGAAGACTCAAGCATCTAAGCTTGGGGATGCCCAAGGCATCCCCTTCTTCATCAACCATCTATCAGGTCACTTCTAGTGAAACTATATTTTTATTCGGTCACATCATATGAAATTTACTTGGAGCGTATGTTTGTTTTTCTTTGTTTCCTTTCTGCAATAATATCATTGGACCTAGCATCCTTCTTTGGAAGAGAGACACGCTCCGCTTTTTTGTTTGAATACTTGTTATGCTAGTATTCTTAGTTTTTCTGCTAGTTACTGCAAAAAATTCCTATTTACCTCTTGTTTTTATTGCATCTCTTATTCGGAGCTGTTAGTTTTAGTAGTGTTATGTGAGTACTCTCATGTTTTCTTGCCGTAGCATGTAGAGAGTTTTTTTAAAGCATGTCTTCTATGGTGCTTGTTGGGAAAAGAAACTGCTGCTTGAAGTAGAATTTTTAACGTTGCAAGTAGAAGCGTGTATAGACTGTGGCTAGAATTTTTCATATCATGCTAGATGTTATTTTAGTTATAAAGCCCCGTGGTTATTGACATGATTATCCTAAAATAGACGAGAGTGTTTAATGTGCCATTGAAAGAATCATGAGTTGTTCTTGTCTTATTGAAGCATAAATTTGTGGTATTGTCCTTTGAATGTTTTATTTGATTGACTTGGCGCATGCTCACACCATGTTTATGACTATGAACCAGTCACTTATAGACTCCATGATCATATAGTTTTTGAACTTGTGGTACCACTTATGTTTTGATTAATGATGTTTATGTCCCTATGCTCTCTTGATTTGTCGCTCCCAGTCTTTTGCTAGCCTCCACCTGTACTGAGTATGAGCTCTACTCGTGCATCAAACTCCCCAAAACCAAAGTTTTCCAATTATGTCCACCATACCTACCTACATGTGGTTTTTAACTGCCACTCCAAGTAAATTGCTCATGTGTTATCTTTAAAACTTTAAAAATTACTCATGTTTTGTGTTCCTTATTTGCTCATGAGGACGTAAATAGAGAATCTTTATCTCACTTGTTGATTGGATTTCACACCGTGGACTAGTGGCTCCATCCGCTTATCCAATTGATAGAAGAGCTAGAAGCGGGGTGCCCAGCCCCAAATTAATACAAACAATTTCTCTTTACTATTTTTGCCCCTGATTTGATTTATCAGTCAAAGCATAATTGTGTAAACAAAAGAAAACGACGGATGGACTTCTACCCAGATGCGTCCTTCATATGGGAGCCGCTCTTGTAAAGTCTAGTTGGCTTGTTACGGACTGCGTTTTCTGTTTACCATTCATTGACATTAGCATACAACTCTGTTAAAATATAGACACTCCTCCACGGTATGTGATTGTTTGCAGTCACCCGAGGATTCGGTTAGCCATGGTTTGTGTAAGATAGATGGGAGGAGTATCAAGTTTTGTATACCTTTGTTTGATAAAATAAAAGCTCTAGCACATGAGTGATCCCTGCTTCCCTCTGCGAAGGGCCTTTCTTTTACTTTTATGTTGAGTCTCCATCTTATAACTTTATGCACAGTTGAGAGAACATAGTTGCCATTCTGAGTTTTATGTGCATTTTTTCCAGAAACATTATTAGTTGATTCATGATGTGTTATTGCTTGTTCTCTAATTATTTGTTCTAGTCTTCCTCATGAACTTTAAAGGTGTCCTGGCATTTATGTTTTGCCCCACTCTTAAGTACTAGCTAAATATCACTTTGCCATGCTTTCTCTATACTTGAAGCAAACGTATATCTTTCGTTGCATTGTTATTCATGATCTTTTATTTGTGTTACTTCTCATGATGCAAGGTGATTGCTATGCTTTATTATTAAAATTCTATTTATCATGCTTGTGTTGAAGTTCTATGATCTCGGCTTACATATGATTTTACATTATTGATGATCAAGTTCATGTTGGTAACATGTCACCTAAGAAATTATGTTTTCTTATCGTTTACCTACTCGAGGACGAGTAGGAACTAAGCCTGGGGATGTTGATACGTCATAAACGTATCCTTAATTTCTGATGTTCCATGTTGTTTTCTTATTGTTTCCCACATGTTTGATATACGCTTTATGTCATTTTTATCTATTTTCCGGACTAACCTATTGATAAGATGCCACAGAGCCAGTTCCCCTTTTCTGCTATTTTTAGTTTCAGAAAAGTTGTTCCGAAAATATTCTCGGAATTGGAAAATTCGAAACCCGGAAGTCTTAGAATTCCCGAAGGTTCCATGGAGTCCCGAAGAGACCCGGAGGGGGGGCACAGGGGGGCCACACCATAGGGTGGCGCGCCCCTGGCCGCGCCATGGGGTGGCGTGGGGCCCCCCAGGCCTCCACCGCCTTTTCCCTTTTGCCTATTTAACCCCCCGAGACGTAAAACCTAAGGATATACCACTCCGCCCCGAAAAACACCCGAGGCCGCCGTCATCGTCATCTCGAGACCGGGAGGGTTCTGGAGCTCTCTCCGGCACCCTGCCGGGAGGGGAATTTCATCACCGGAGGGTTCTACACCACCATGCCCTCCTCCGAAGTGATGCGTGAGTAGTTCATCCCTGGACTACGGGTCCATAGAAGTAGCTAGATGGTTGTTCTCTCCACGTTGTACCTCATGTTTAGATCTCGTGAGCTGTCTCACATGATCGAGATCATCTTTATGTAATGCTACATGTTGTGTTTGCTGGGATATGATGAATGTTGAATGTTATATCTTCTGTTTATCAATCTATCATGTTATCTTCATGCTTATGTTATTTATGATCTTGAATGCTCTCTGTTATTAGTAGATGCTCTGGCCAAGTAGATGCTAGTAACTCCAAGAGGGAGTATTTATGCTCGATAGTGGTTTCATGCCTCCTTTGCATCTGTGCTCGAGTGATAGAAACGTGACGGATGGAGGATGTGTTGTTGCCATTAGGGAGAAAACAACAATGCTTTGTCTAAGGAGGATGTTGTTGTTTACATTACACACTCTGCTTACTGCGATTATCTGTTGCCTGCAACTTAATACCCAACGTTTGTTCAGATGATATTCGGAGGGTGGATTATTAGTCATAGATGCAGTTGGATGACGGTCTACGTATTTTGTTGTAATGCCCGCATGAATCACATATTAATCTTTATGTCTTGCATATGCATTACGGTGCAGTCTTCATTTCTGTCAATTGCCCAGCTGTAATTTGTTCACCACACATGTTATTTATCTTTCACGGAGAGACACCACTAGTGAACTGTGGACCCCGGTCCATTTTCCCCATACTGATAAAACACCTACTGCTTTTATACTGTTCCTACTGTTTTCCACACCATACATTTAACCTCTTTGTGTTCAGCAAGACCGGTGAGATTGACAACCTCACTGCTACGTTGGGACAGAGTGATTTGATTGTGTTGTGTAGGTTCCACGTTGCTGCTGAACCGGTAGTGTGCCCTGGCAGCTCAGCTGCATCAACCTTCAGATATTGCTTGTCTCCCTACTGGCCGATTCAACTTTGATTTCTTTTATGAGGGAAAACTTGTTGCTACACTCTTCACAACTTTTTTCTTGGGGTTTACCAACGCCAGCCTCACGTCAAGGCACTTCATCAGCGGCGAACTCGCACTCGACATGGCGCCGCCGCCGTCGTGGCCCGCCTTGGAGAACGCGGAGACGCGACGACCACCTCCTCTGCCCATCAAGCCCTGGGACGTGAACGACCATGCCACTCCGTCTCGCCATCGGCCGCGTCGTGTCTCGCTGATTCGGTGATGCCGTGGGAGCTCTTAGACTCGAGCACCATGATGGTGGGGCTGCGGGTCGGCCAGAGCTCGCTGGGTGCTAGCAGGATCCTCGGGTAGAATTCCGGGGGCGAGAGCTCGTCGAAGGCAGCAGGCCGTCTATCGCATTTGTCCAGGGAGAGCGCTCGCACTTGCCACCGTTCACCACTCCACCTCTGGCTCGCGCTGCTGCTTCTAGGCGCTCGCTGACTCCTACAGCTGCAAATTCCGATTGGTTTAGGGGTTTCTTTGCAAAAATACCGAGCCGGCCGAGCACACCTGCATCGACGTGGCATCCACGCATCGCATCCACAACTAATTTGTATGAGTTTGCTCCAGGTTGACAAGTTCATGTATGAGTTTGTTCACTTTCACAAGTTTGTGTACCTTAGGTGCTAATAACTCTTTTACTTTTATTTTCTGCAAACGATCAATCACTATTTATATTCCCTTTTCCACCAACGATTCACCTTCCTTTCGATTAATGAATATTTACCAAAACGCGTGTACTTGCCTATTTAACAAAATGACACACCATTGAGTCACTGATATATGGGGCCCATGGCCTCTTGCCAATAACCCAACGATTTGCGTCGAAGTGCAATCAGATATGAGTAATTTTACCGAAATTTTCGGTTGATTAAATCAGATTACCGATCCTTTTGCCTTCAAACGAAAAACAAAGAAAGCTCGGCGGCCAGTGCTAGTGGGACGGGCAGTTCACGAGTCCACCTCGACGCCGCCGCCGCCATCGCAAACCATAAAAAAATACCCTCCACTCCCCCGAAGACCCTGAACCACTCCGGCCTCCGCCGGCGAAGCTTTCGGTAGGGGTGTGGGCGGCGGGGGCGATGGGGGAGTACGCGGCGGCGAAGACGGCGGTGTGGTGGGACATCGAGAACTGCGCCGTTCCCCGCACCTGCGACCCCCACCTCATCGTCCAGAACATAAGCTCCGCCCTAGCCACCGCCGGGTACGTCGGCCCCATCTCCGTCTCCGCGTACGGGGACACCAACGCCATCGCCCAGCACGCCGTGCACGCCCTCTCCAGCACCGGCGTTTCCCTCCACCACGTCCCCGCCGGTACGGACCCCTCCCCCACCTTACACCCAACCACCCCGCCTTGCTCCCTTTACCTCTCGCCAATGCATGTCGGTTGCGCTGGTACGGTGATGAGTATGGTCCATGGATCTGTCATAATTTTTCAGGATAAGTGTCGAATCGTAGGATTTTGCCTAGAAGTTTCCTGTTCTGGGGCGGGCTTCATCGGATGGGTCAGGATTGTCGGTTCTTCTGGCTTTGACGGTTTTCTCGTGGTGTCAGTGTGACAGTGTGGTGGGAATCGATCAATTTGTTGGACGCATTGTTGGGTGTTTTTTCATCTGATGATTGGGCGTGGTGATATTTGTGTGCATTTGTTAGACGGCAGACAGCTGTTGTTTTTTCTGAAGCGCGGTCGACCTCAACCTGTAGAGCAATCGAGGAGGAGGCGAGCATGGACAGAAGCAGAGACGGCGGCAATGCAAAGGGGCGGAGACGGTGGAACGAGGGTAGAGGTTTAGGTTCATGGTGCGTGGGTTAGGGTTGACGCACCACGCCAGAGAAGAAACCTGTTTCTCCAGGGTTAGAGGGATGGCCGAGGGCAGCGGCAGGACCGAGGCAGGGTAGGCTGGGCCAGAATGTGATGTGAAGGTAGTGGCGCCGGCTGCAGGCATGACAGACAAAAAATTGACTGCAGGGTAGGGTGGGGTAGGAGGGCGGGTTGAGGTAGAAGTTGAGGAAGATTGGCTCGAGGTAGAAGCAGGTCCAAAATATTGACTGCGATTTTAGAAACAAAAAAGCAGGCGATTGAGCTATAGGCAGTCCAATATTTGTGGTCCCTGGGTTCCATCGTCGACTTTCTGGGTCTGATTGGTATTGCGACGCAATCACGTGAGCCTGCGTGTTGTAATGATTGTGGTTATGTTTTTGCCAACGTGATCTGGAAAGTCCTAATACCCTGTTTTTCTTTTGATTTATATCGAGTTGCCTTGATTGTCCCCAAGGTGCACTATTCTGAAATGGTTAGGAATGCTTCATAAATTTTCTTAAATTAATATAAAAGGAGGGATCTATAGTTTTTCTATTTTATTCTGTAGATCCTTAATCTGGTGCTATTGTGGACATAAGCGCTGAAGCTTTCATTGCAGGATTTCTTGAGTTATGGTGCTATAGTTTCTGCATACCTCGAAATACATATAGGTCTCATGGGATAGAATTGGCTAAAACTCCATCCAGTCTGGAGAAATTATTTTTTGGGGTTTATGACGAATTAATTGGAGAATATACCACTAGTTATTCCTCCCAAAAATATAAATGTCTTCTATGTATACAGGCCAAACTTTGTAACCTGACCCTTAGTATGCCCCTAAAAATAATCAGGTTGGACATTCAAAACTTTGAGACCAGAATTGGGCTCTGAATGAAAGAAAAAAATTAGAGAATTGTTTATATACCTAAAAAGTAGCATTGATTTCTATGTGACTCATGAACTAGATTTTGTTTGAGTTTTTCATAAGATTTATCTTAACATCCAGTTAAGCAAGTGTTGATTACGAGCATGCGTGGTACATGTGAGAATCCTAAGAGAAAAAAATGAAAGAAAACTGAGTTATTTCATTAAGTGAACGAGTTATGAACTTATGATTAGTTACCATTTCCATCTCTCAGATCTGCGTATCTTATTTCGTTTTATCATTTCCCAACCATTGCAGGCATTAAAGATGCAAGTGATAAGAAGATCTTGGTTGACATGTTATTCTGGGCTATTGATAACCCTCCGCCAGCAAATTATCTGCTAATCTCTGGTGACCGGGACTTCTCTAATGCCCTTCATAAGCTTAAGATGAGACGGTACAATATTCTATTAGCACAACCTCCAAATGTGTCTCAAACACTTACTGCTGCAGCAAAGAGTGTTTGGCTCTGGAAAAGCCTTGTGGCTGGAGAACCGCCATTAGCACAGTCACCATATATAAGCAGCATATCAAGTGGCAATAAGGATGCTGTGGATATGTCTAATTCTTCAGACGCGGTCCAAGATACCAACCCTCAAGTGCAGAATAATTCTCACCGTGATCATCAAAATGGTGGTAATGGAAAGGCAGATAAGCAATTGAAAGTGAAGCCACCTCGAAAAAACCAGACTGACAGTGTATCTAAACCAGCAAGCAAAAAGGAAAATTCAGTTGATGGAGTTGCTGATAATTCTAACCAGCCAAGTCAGCCTTCTACACCATCATCAACTTCCTCATCAAGTTCTGAACCCCATGGCGGGGCAAAGGTGAACCAGATGAGTAAACCGAAAAACCCACCCCTTTTCCAGCCTAAAAAGCCTGTAAAACCCTCTCATTCCCATCAAAATAGTGCTCCCCACGATTATTTTGGTAGTAAGAATTCTGGTGTGTCAACTGAATCTGCACTGCAAACTGGTGCTTCTGGTTCTGGCATCGGTAGTGGCAGCCTTCATCCAAAATACCAGAACCAATACTCGCAGCCGCCAAATCCACAAATTCCGGCGAAACCTCGTCCTCATAATGGATCTGGTAATTTCAATACGTCAAATATACATAGAAGCAGTTCATTGCCGCCACAAGCTGGGAAAAATGTTGCTCCTACCGCACCATTGCAGTCCTGGCCAAGTGCTCCTCCTCCTTATCATGCCCCGCCAGTTAATTATCCTGATATGAGTGGCTTGAATATTTCTGGATACCCCGTGGGAGGTCACAACAACCAAGGTTTGAACATCAACTACCATCCAAACCCGTCTGTTGCTGTTCAACCTCCTTACGGTAGTTATGGTTATGGACCTCCAACTCCACCTAATGTATCCAGCAACATGCAAAATGCTGGACAATGGGGAGTAAACACTGGATGTGCACAGCCATCTTCTGATTCTCAAATTCTTATAAGCACTATCGTAAGTGCTTTGGGAGTACTAAAGACGGAGAAGCTTCCACCAACAGAACAGCATATATCAGATTGCATACGTTACGGAGGTGCCAATCTACCAAACTTTGATGTTAGGAAGGCTCTTGATCTTTCCATTCAGCATCAAGCTGTCGTCACAAAAAAGTTAGGAGCAGTGGCATTTTATCTGGGAAAAAATGAAAACCTCTGGAAATGCGTGAATACATTGGATACCAATGCACGGCACCCAAAAGAGACGCTAGATGCTGTTCATAGGTACATATCATCTGCCTGTGGTTGTTCCGCGATAAAGACCTCTCGATCCAGGTGAGGCCCGACACCCAGCTAACTATTTCTGTATATTTCTTGAGTGTGGTTGAAGTAATTACATTTTATCTGATTGTAGGTATGAAGCTGCAACTCTTTTAAAGAAAGCATGCTTGAAACGCCTTGCCCTTGGTGAAGTAATCCAGCTTACGTATACCATAACTGACAAACTGAAGTGGTTTGTTCCTCACTCTTCCGGCTGGCAGCCGCTATCAATGAACATAATTGTGGCTGATGCTACTCCAGCTGCTAAAGGAAAATCTTAGCCTTGGCACATTCCTCGGATCATATATCTGATGGACAATTCTAGTTCTGGTTATATCTAGCATGATGGCTCGTCTACATTTTACCAGTATTTTCTTTAGAAAACTGATGTGTTAGCGGGAATCAAGCTGTCATTATGCTACTGGTTTTGTTTCTAGTACCCCGAAGGGAGCAGCTCAGGCTGAGGATGGTGTCAGTTAGTTGGTTTTGCGACCGAAGACGGTAAGGGATACAAAAGGGTTATTTCTTTTGTCCAGGCAGGATAAACGTGCCTGATATTAGAGGTTATGATCCGCCCTTCTCCGGTTAGGTTTCAAGCATGACTCTAGAAGCTGCTCCTGTTCAAAAAGTTGTTCAGCGAAGCATTTACACTGAAGCATTTGTCTGTGAACGCTCACTCGTTAAGTCATGATGACACGTATGGATGGATGGATGGATAGACCATGTGATGTTCAGTGGCTCTTGGTGGTTCCAGCCTTGTACTGGGAACTTGATTAAAACTACCTTTGTTGTTGCTCCTGGCACATAACAGTAGTCTGAAACACGTTGTAAATGCCTTCGGCATAGTAGCTGCCTTTGCCAGGCTTGTCATGCTGCGTGTGTAGGTTACTGGTTCGGTGCTTGCCTTGGCTGGCCTTCCTACGTTGGTTGTAAACCCAGATGCTGGGATGCGTCTTGTAATCATAACAGTTACCTTCTATCTAGTTTCTCTTTACCGCCAATCTGTTGATCACAAAATGCATATCTTTCCCATGGTCAAATTATCACCAAACTGGATGGGCCTTTGAAATCATACAAGTTTTTGTTCTCCAGAATACGCAGGTGAACTGCATATGAGCATATCTTTGCTTCCAAATCACAATGTGATTGGTGCTTTTATTAGGTGCAGATATTGTCTTAACATCTGTACAATGTAACACACAATTCTTCTCTTCTAGACACAGAACAACGGTATTCCACTACGGTAGAAAAGGGTTCTGAGAGGAACAAACTTCTTTTTGCCGCTGGTATGCCCTTCATAATACCAAAACGAATATTTCAGTCAAGCTGTAAGAATGCCAAATTTTCAAAAGAATCATGGACAAAGTGAACTAGTACTATAGTTTACCTTGAAGCACTGTAGGAACCGAAGGAAACCGCTGCACAAATTATGAGCAGAAATGGGGCTTTGACCAATGCCTTATTTGATCTTCTGTATCCCGGGGTTGGAGTCCCATGCCTCATTACATGTACTGCATTTCATGCATGATCTATCTCATCAGCTAATAAAGATGGGAGGAAGTGATATGCATGTACGAAATCAAAGTTACCTTCCATCCTACTCCCAGATCTTCTTCCTGCAAACCGCAAGGAACATATGTCATAATGCGATCGATAAACCTGATTTCAAATTATGCGCCGATCGATAAGTGGAAACCGGAGGTTGACTATCAAAGAGAGTAACATACCATCCTTCAAACAAGAATATGCTTCTGATATCTGCAAAACACACACACAGTTAAGCAAGCCTTTGTAGATTACTACAAGTGGAAAATAAAAATCAAATTCCGAAAAATAAAGTGTGAGGAAAACTACATTCTAAATCAATATGGGGTTCGATATTTGAGTGTGATAAAGCTAAATCGTCGCCTAATTAGTTTTCCGTGGCCCAGTCACACTACAGAACATGCTAAGAACAGATATCATAAGCGCTAGCATGTCGGGAGGCGTGTGATTTGGCGAGAGATATTGCTGCTCGTAAAGTGAGGATGGCGAGCAATTGCAAGAACGTGATCACCAATCTGGAGAGGGGCTCGATGGGGACCTACTCTCATATCATCAGGGAGATCATGGAAGCGAAGAGGGATTTTGAAGAACTTCAGTTTGTTTTTGAAGGTAGAAAGACGAATAGGGAAGCGCATATGTTAGCGCGTAGTGCTGTTGGTGATGATCCTGGACGCCGTCTGTGCTTTTGTAAGCACCTATGTGTTGGTTAATTAAAGACGGCGGTTTTTTCTCAAAAAAAAAAAGATATCATCAGGATGCCAAAAACTTGTTCTTCACCCTGATAAATTTGTACCTGACCTGCTTGAATTTTGACTCGGCTTGAGGCTTCTGATGCGTCGGGACACGATCAGGGTGGGACTCCATCACCATTCTCCTGTACGCAGCCTTAACCTGCATCAATCAACCAATAAGGAGTATAAACTCAACTACGAGATGGGCACCCCGTTTTGCTAAATTCCACGAGAATTCGCTGAGAGATTGGCGCACGGGAGCAAGAACCAGCCAGTCGAAGCCATACGAACGCCCTGAGATGACTCAGGGTTGGGGATTCGAGCGAGAGAGGACGGGGAGGAGTTTTGGGGCAGATATACCTCGGAAGGGGACGGCCCGGAGTAGGGAGGGAAGCCCAGAAGCTCCAGGGCCTCGCTGCTTCTCATCTCTGCCTTCTTTTCTTCCTTCCTTCCGTGAGCAGTTGTGCCGGACTAGCCGCGGCGGTGGGCGGCGGCGACGGTGGGGGGGTGTCTGGTCAGGTTGGTCGCGGTAGGCGCAGCGCACGAGCGAAGCAGCAGCCACGGCCGCTCCACGTATTTGCTACGCGCTTCCGCCTACGTGACAACCTCCTGGCCGCCTGATCTCGTTTCAGCCAATCCAACGGACGAGATACGCTCTCTGAGCCGTCACGGTCACAGCGTGCTCGAGTACCGCCGTCGCGCCCCCAAACCGCGCGCGCTCTGCCGCGACGACGACCAAACTCGAACACTTCGCCGCCGCCAGAGAAGCTCTTCCGCTCTCGCAGCAGATGCGCGCGCGCGGGGCAGCGGCGGCCGTGCGGCCGGAGCACCTGGCGGCGCACGCGCGCCTCGTCAAGTTGGCGGGCGTGGACGCCTTCGTCGTCACCACCGTCATGCGCTCCTACCTCCGCGCCGCCCTCCCTCTGAAGGCCCTGCTCGTTCTCCGCGGGCTCCTCCCGCGCGCGCCCCATATCCTCGCCAACTCCTTCTCCCTCTCCCTCACCCTCCAGGCTTGTGCCGCGTCCGCCGCCGCCGCGCTCCCCTCTCCTGCTGCAACCCCACTGCCGCTCGGCGCCTCGCTCCACGCGCGCGCGCTCAAGTCCGGCTTCGCCGCCGCCGACATCTTCGTCCGCACCGCGCTCGTAGAGATGTACGCCAAGGCGGGCCGCGCGGAGCTCGCGCGCGCCGCCTTCGACGAGGCGCCCCGCCGGGACGTGTTCCTCTGCAATGTCATGCTCGCGGCATATGTTGCGCGCGGGGAGGTCGCAGAGGCGAGGAAGGTGTTCGACGGAATGCGGGATAGGGACCTGGTGTCCTGGAACACCATGATCCACGGGTACGCGGTGAGCGGGGAGGTTGGCATGGCGAGGGAGATATTCGACGGGACGAGGGACAGAGACGCCTTCTCGTGGAGCTCGATGATCTCTGCATACTCCAAGAGTCGACGGTCCAAGGAGGCGCTGGAGCTGTGGAGGGAGATGCGTGTGGCACGTGTTGCACCAGACTGCATCACCATGGTTAGTGTGCTTTCAGCTTGCAGCGACATGGGGGCGTTGGCCATTGGCACCGAGGTACACCAGTTCATCGAGAGCAACAGGGTTGAGGTAGACGTGAAGCTCGGCACTGCTCTGGTCGACATGTATGCCAAGTGCGGTGACATCGACAACTCCCTGGGAGTGTTCCGCACCATGCCAGCCAAGGACGTGCTTACTTGGAGCTCCATGATTATTGGGCTAGCCAATCATGGACTTGGCCATGATGCTCTCAGCTTGTTCTCCGAGATGATATCAGAAGGGCTGCAACCAAATGAGATCACCTTTATTGGAGTTCTTATAGCGTGTACTCATGTTGGTCTAGTTAGTGATGGCAAGAAGTATTTCAGCTCAATGAGCGACGTTCATGGTGTGGCGCCAAGGGTTGAGCACTATGGATGCATGGTGGATCTTTTGGGGCGTGCAGGCCATGTCGAGGAGGCAATGGAGCTTATCAGGAGCATGCCATGTGAGCCAGATGCAGTTATCTGGAGAGCACTTCTTGGAGCCTGTCGCATCCATAAGAATGTGGAGATTGCAGAGGAAGCTATGGCCAGATTGAGGGTGTTGGATCCTCTTGCTGATGGACACTATGTGTTATTGTCAAACATATATGCACAAGCAAATTCATGGGAAGGTGTTGCAGAAATGAGAAAGACGATTAGGAGGGAGAACATTCAGAGGGTTCCTGGAAGAAGTTCGATCGAATGGGAGAACACAGTTCATGAATTTGTTTCTGGTGATAGATCGCATCCGAGGTTTGGGGAGATCTACAAAATGTTAGAAGAGATGATGGACCGGTTGAGACAAGCAGGATATAGGCCAATGGCAAGCTTGGTATTGCAAGATATTGACGAGCAATCTAAGAAGCAAGCATTGGCTGAACATAGTGAGAAGTTAGCAATTGCTTTTGGGCTGCTGACCACCCCTGCAAGGTCAACTCTTCGAATAACAAAAAATCTCAGAGCTTGTGAAGACTGCCATTCAGCCATTAAGCTTATATCCTTGGTATATGACCGCAAGTTGGTTGTTAGAGACCGGAACCGTTTCCATCATTTCAGTGAAGGGCAGTGCTCATGTAAGGATTACTGGTAAAGTTACAAGATTTCACCAGAACTTCTGGTGTAGCAATTTCTCGTTCGTGCCCTACAAGTAACCTGAAGTTTAAGATCACTAGATATTCTTTTAGTTGAGCACTACAAGTGCCCTACAAGTGTATCTGAAAGAAGTGCACTGGAAGTAGAATCACTTATCATGTTTTCTTTTCTAAATCATGGACGCCATTTAGAAGCTGAAGAAGCATGACAGAAGCTTGCATTGCAGTTTGAGTACATAACTTCGAAAAGCGGAGCAGATATCAGGTAGCTCTTATTTCAGATACACTGTTTACACTATACTCCCTACTCAAAATAATTGTCGTTGAAATGGGTTAAAATGGATGTATCTAGCACTAAAATGCATCTAGATACATCCAAGTTGATGACAATAATTTTGAGACCGAGGGAGTACTTAGTATATATTCAGTACAGTAGCAAATTTTCCCATGGAGATGTAGTGTCCCAACATAAAAAATTTGATCATGGAAGTATCCAAGAGAAATCTTTTCTTATACAGATGGCCATACAATCATTTGTGGTATCGTGCAGTTTTTATATTTACAACTTAGGTTTACAAAAAATGTTCATACATGGTGCCTAGCGGGTCCTCTTGTAAAAAATGGGAGGGTGCCCTTTTACCTAGTGGGTACTCTTGCTAACGAAGAAACAGAGAGATCGAGGGAGGGTATCAAAAGCTACTGTTAAATCGATATAGCTCTTGTCTCATAGAATCCTTCTTCAAAAGTTTCTGGCTTTTGCATATTCCCAAGTCATCTGAGAGAGTGGCACACACCTGCAGCAAAGCCATATTTACGTTTTGCGCTGTGAGTGAAATGACCAAGAAAATGAACACATGATTTGAGACAGACTCAGCAAGGGATGAAGGAATACCTGTCTGTATAGGGAACAGTCTCCAGATGACCTTTTAAGCTCAACAACAAAAAGAGATTCATTGATCTCAAATACCTGGAATCACAATACACCAATGTTAACAAGCAGGAGCTTCTAATATGAACTCGTTGCACACAATGAAACAGTAGCTGGGTTGCATTACTTTTTTGAACCAAAGTGTATTTCATGTGCATCTTTAATTATTATGATAGAAGTACCTCAGCGGAAATTAATAACGATCCATGCCCTCTTGGATTTGTTGGCCCCCTGCGTTCCTGGGTCACTTTTAGCTGTAGGAGATGATAAATAACTTTTAGCATCATCAATTTCGAAAAGAAGTTTCAACATAATCCTTTCAAACAATAATTTTTAATATCATACATTGTACGTGAGTAGAGTAGGGTTAGTTTGTGGTCATAAACAGATCAGAGGCCACTAACCTTGCCATTGTTTCTCTGTACTTGGAAGCCCATGTTTGTGACATTGCTTTCTATCTTCTCAAATAGATAAGTAGGGGAATAGTTTGATGCAAATCTGACTTTCCTTTCCGAGACATCCTGCAACAAAGTCGCACATCAAACTTTAGTGAAGCGTCACTACTAAAATGAAGTTTATATCTCCATGACTCCATAGTATGGCCATACAAATGACCCAGTAAGGATATGTATACAGTGTGCTAAAAAATGGTTTCACTCAAACAGTAGAAGCCAACTTATTCAGTTGTTTGAACTGGAACGTGTTGCTTGGCCATGGTTAACGAAATAAATTGTACTAATGTCGCGCAGCCGGTTTTGACTGGGTTCGAATCAACCTGTCCTATGTGCACCCCTACATATACATTAATATTGCTGGTTGCTAGCTGCTCTTGTTTTCTTCTATTCGCTACCATTATCAGCGTTCTCTATCCTCATGATCTAGCTCACCCTTAATAGTAGAACGCGCAAACAGACACTAGCAAGTGGGAAGAAGAAACACAGATCGGACTCACCTCTTTCTCGAAAAATCCAGATAAATCAAGGCACGAGGACATTCCAATGAGTTGAAAAGCATTGATCTGGTTGATTGCGGGGTTGTCTAAAATGCCATTTTGCTTCTGAAAATTGAGATGAAGTTCAGTCTTTGCCACTCAGTACAAAGTTAGAGCTTGAGATCATAAAGCAAATATCACTGCAAGACTGCAAAGCACAATAGGCTACCTCGGTCATAGTTGGGTTGTCATCACCAATGTAGTTATCGTCATCATCATCAAATGGCACAGCCGGAGTATAGCTTTGATTGAACCAATCATGTGCCCTTATGCCATCCATTCCGAAGCGGGTAATGGGGTTAGGATCCAGGATTTTCCGCAGTATATCTTGGGCGCCTGGTGAAAGCCATTTAGGAATATGAACAGTCCCCTTCAGAATCTGGGAATAATATCACATTGTGAGATATGGTTGCAGCAAAAAAAAAAGCCATAGTTTGCTAACGTTAGCCTTGATCCCTTGCTTCATACCTTCTGATAAAGGACAACCATATTGTCGTCATCAAATGGAAGATTCCCTGTAAGCATTACATACAGGATAACACCACAGGACCATATGTCTGACATGGAGCCATCATAGCCTCTGTTGAGAAGGACCTACATATACCATTATCAGAAATTCTATCCTCCATAGAACCATGAATTAATCAGACCTGTTGGAAACAACATTTAGTCCTTACCTCAGGTGCTATGTAGTTAGGGCTGCCACATGTGGTATGCAGTAATCCATCTTTCTGAAAATGTGGGCTACATTTTAGATGCCAGATAAATAATTACGCTTAATTTTAATTTTGACCCAAAAGAAAAAAAATGTCATACCCATTGATTCTTTGGAAAGGCACTTAATCCAAAATCAGAAACCTTGATGTTCCCTTTTGCATCAACCAGGACATTCTCTGGCTACAGAAGGTGCATAAGAATGACAAGTCTTAACCTTTGGGCCATTCCTCAGAAGTTTGGTATCAAAAGGGGGAAACTCTCAGAAGTTAAGAGTAACGATTAGTACGGTGTAGTTACCTTAAGGTCCCTATGGTAAACTCCCTTGTCATGGCAATAGCTTACAGCATCTATTAGCTGCTGGAACAGTTTCCTGCCTTCTTTCTCTGACAGCTTGCCCTTTAATGCCTGTCATGCATAGAGGAGTGTTAGAATTGCATATGAAAGCCCATTTTAAAACTCTGGAGTTTGCTTAATTAGTTCCTGAAGCATGCTTAGTTTTAGTGAGAGCATAAGGAGAAGGATCCTTACGATTTTCTCAAATAGCTCTCCTCCGTTCACATACTCAAGGACCATGTATATCTTGGTCTTGCTCGCTGAAACCTGCAGAGTCAGCGGGGGAGAACTGTAAGACACTCAGGCTGGCAAAAGCGACGTGGACAGTCGATACAGAAATGCCTGACTGCTAAACATTTTTTCTGAAACTCGAAACAATTCCCGTTTCCTCACGCAATTTTACGTTTCAGGTAACCATGATTTCAGTGGAGGAAGATGGGCTCAGCTTCTTTGGCTGGTACTGCATCTCCTATTCCCATAGATTAGGTAGCAGTTCTTTTTGTAGTCATTTAATAAATTTGGAGACGCTTGCTTCAGCGTGCAGGCATCACTTTTCAATCTTACTGATGAGATAAGCCTAACATGGAGGTTATCCATTAGCGCAACTAGTTGTAGAAAACCCAAGTTACGTATCCCTTATAAAAAAAATACTCCCTCCGATCCATATTAATAGGTGCTGAAGTGGATGTATTTAGACATGTTTTATTGCTAGATACATCCACTTCAGGACCTATTAATATGGAGTACTTTCATCTGGCTTGTTTGGCACTTATCCTCTATACGCATCGTTGCGGTATATGATACGTGCGGTGGGCTCATGCCGTGCAGACTTTCGTTCGTGTCTTCTTTGCCGTGCAGGACCAAGTAGTGTTGCCTGAAACGTACAAAAGATTAAGTACACGTCTCCCCCAATTATTGCCTTCGTTTTGGGAGCATCCCATTTGGTGGCTTCTGGCTTAGCTCAGTTATCATTGTTGTTAACCAGGCGTCCGTCCGTCAGAACATGCATGTCACTGTCGGCCGCCGTGGGCAGACATCGGCCGTCGGATATTCGGATTCCACGGCCGAGATGGCACGCAGGTAAGCGTCATACCTAGGTCGACTTAGCATGATCTCAACTGGATCATAATGTCCGATGGGGTTTGCAGTAGGCCCTACTTTGCAGGATTCGATTGCCAGCCTACAGTCTTGTTTCTGTTGCAGGCGACAATACTGGATACTAGGCAAATGGAATCCATCGTCCTAATACAATACAAATACTACTCCAAGAAACACAAAGGGTAAAAGAATAATGCTGTAGAGGGGATCTTGCCCTCTCCTGCTTTGGTTGGGTAGAAAGTTCATAGTTTGGCCGAGGTGTTCATTTGTCTATGACGGATGTCGCAGTCGAAGAAAAGGAAACAACTCCATTTTAACCACGCATGTGGGCGGTTATTCAAAGAGGACCCAGCTGTCCTCTATGTCGAATTCCTTTTATCTCCCCGCAGCACAATTAAAATGAACAACAAAACAATTGATGTTTTGTTTGACAGGAAAAATAGAAGAATTGGTTGATGCTAGCCGTATTTGATTGGAAGTTCAGACGGCAGCTTCAATGGCATGGGACGAGCCAATCACGCAGTTTTCGCGCTGCTCGTACACACACCCCTACCAGCCTACCCAACCACCCATTGGCGCTTTCAGCCCCAATCAAGAACAATCACGAAGAAAGCAGAGAAAAAATAGAGGAAAAGTGCCGGAGCTGGATGAAAGACGTGAGATGTGGCGGCGAAGTCTGACCTCGTAGAGCCGGACGACGTTGGGATGCTTGAGCAGCTTCAGCGTCGCGATCTCCCTCTTTATCTGCACGCAACCACGCCGATTAATTAGCCCCCACGCCCATTAATTACCGCGAACCAGGGCAAGACGACGGAAACATGGAAGGGAATCAATCAATCGATTCGAAGGAGGGGAGGACGCGCGGTACCTGCTCGTCGATCTTCATGGCGAGGATGCGCTGGCGGTCGAGGATCTTGATGGCGAAGGCGCGGCCGGTGTCGGTGTGCCGCGCCAGCCTCACCTTGCCGAAGTGGCCCTCGCCCAGCGTCCGCCCCATCTCGTACTTCCCCATCCGCATTGCTCCCTCCGACGCCGTCATGGGGGCGAGGTCCGGGTGAGAAGCTTAGCTCGGTGTTCGTCTGTGGGCGCGCGCTGCACGGTCGCCTTTAACCGGACCGGCGCCGCACACCACAGAGGGCGGGAGCTGGACTCTGAGAGCGAGCTCGGACCGCGTGCGTGGTGGACTGGAGGGTGAGAACGTTAGGTGGGGGAGCTGGGACAGCGCGCGCGCGGGGTTTCATTTATCGGAAGCTGCTGCGGCCTGGCGTCTCGGGCGCGCCTGGAAGCGGGGGTGCCGCCGTGCCGGTGACCGGACCTGGACTGAACCTTATTTTGACTTGTTCATAAAAAATTCGCGTGCATCAACTTCTCATTTTCCTCCTTTTTTTGTCCGTAGAATAAAAATTCTCCACGAATCATGAGGGATCGGGTTTAGTCGTAGGTTAATGAGTGCGTGCGTTGCGTGTCTTGGTCTCGGTCTTCTGATGATCCGGAGAGCCGGTATCTTTTTATGAAATCATATCTGTGCACATGGCTAAGAAAAATCGGGGTTTAGCTCATTTCTTCAGTAAATAAATGAGAATATATGGGACGGAGTCTGTCTGCGTCGCGTGCCCTGTCGTTGTGATGGTTCAGAGAGCCGGTATTTGTGTAGGCACGAAAAGTCGAAGATTATTTTGATTCTACCTTGGTTTCTCTTTTGCGCGTTATTTTTGGATTTGGCAAAGTCCATTGGAAAGCTGCATCTACGGATTATTGAATATATCTTGAGGCTTGGCAACCTTTTTCTCTTTTCGCGTAAAAGATTTACCACGTTTCATTAATTACGAGAGAGTGTGAGGGAGAAGTAACGTCAAAAGAAATTTAGTATAACCGGACTACTCTCCTGGCATTATTTCCCCCAATGAGTTTCGCCCCCGCAAGGACCCGTAACTTCCCCTCGTGTTTGATCTTGGCGAGGATGTTGATAGGCGTGGCATGCTTGTTGCGGAATATCCGAGCAAGCGGGGTGAGTTGGACGAGAAATGCCATTGCTTTGCGGTTCATCATACCCGCACCGGACATGAGACGCCCCCGTTCCGTGAGTGAATGGGCTGACCAAGATGTACTTGATGGCTAAGAAAAACCATACTTGTGTGTACTTGATGGCTAAGAAAAATCGGAGTCTACTCCATCCGTCCGTTTTTATTCTACATTCTAGGTCATGATTTTGTTCGGAAATAATCTACATCCTGGATGGTCCCCACCCTGGTAATTAAGAGGAGAGAGAGGCCACACACCATGCATAGATAGAGATTAGCCAAATTATATGAAATTTGCATGCATTGCATTAATTAAGATTGGTTTAACCAATAGGATGATTTGTTTCCTGTGAGACCTATAATTATGATGCATAGGAGATTGTGCAAAGTGGTACTAATAAATGGTATCCTAATTTGTCTGAATTTTTTCAAGATGTAGATTAAATCTGGACGGAGGGAGTAGTTCATTTCTTCTATAAATGAGAATAATATGGGATGGAGTTTGTGTCGCGTGCCCTGTCGTTGCGATGGTTCAGAGAGGCAGTACTATTTCGTTTCTGAATTATATTGCCTGGGCAAGAAAAGTCGAAGCCTAATTTGATCCTTCGTTGGTTTTTTTTCCTTTGCGCATTATTTTTTTGGATACTTTGTCAAAGTCCGTTCGAAAGGTTGCATCCACGAATTGAATACCTTTTCGATTCTCAATTGTTTTTTTTTCATGATACACGAGAGAATATACTCCTACAACACCAGTTATCCATTTCTGCAGTAAACCAAAGGAACAGCTATGTGTCTCTCGAGTCTCGGCAACCTTTTCAGTACTCTCTCCGATCCATATTAATAGGTGCTGAAGTGGATGTATTTAGACATGTTTTATTGCTAGATACATCCACTTCAGCACCTATTAATATGGATCGGAGGGAGTACGTGAAAGCTCATCCATATCTATAAGTGCGTCGTGTTCTCGATCAAGCAAAAGGCGTGCTATTATCAGCGCTCGTCTAGCTAGATCCGAAAGGCACGCCGCTGAATGATTGCTTTTTAATTTAACTGGGTAATTTCCGGCGGCCAAAAAGTTTTGCGGATATGTATGCGTGTGTTCGTAAAGGAAACATACAGCACGCACGCAACACCTCGTGCAAGTTCAATGTTCTTGACTGTCAGCTCCAGCAGGTACACAACTAAATTAACCAACTTCTCTCCCTGCGTCACTGAACCCGACAGACAGAATGCGTATGATACAACACGAATATAGCAGGCGCGCGATCACCATTCACCGCATCCATTCGTTTTCCCTGGATCGTGTAAGTCGGTCCCGAGATATGGACATGAGACTGCGCCGAGGCCGCGCGTCCTCTCCCGGCCGGCGATCGCCATCCATCGGCATCTAAAACTCAGGATCGCGGCCGGGCTGTGACCCCGGCCGCTCGCTGCGTCCCGCTGTCCGTTGTGATCCGGTCGCCACGGCTTTCCGCCACCGGCAGGGGCCGCGCGGCCCGTGACCGCGTCGTTGCCCCCGTGCGGCACCGTTTGTTTGGCCTGGCGGTCGGCTCCCGAAGATTGGGGCCGTGAGGTGCGTTCGTTTTGCGTTGACCGGTGCCGCCTCCGGAGACACACGCCGCGTCCCCGGCTGCTTCCTGGACCACCGGCACCGCGTGTTGAGGGACGCGTTTGTGGCGGAGCGGGTGGACGGGTCCGGGGCATCTGGGACCGGAAAAGGGGCGGTGCGCCGGGATGCACGCTCCAGGTGTGGTGTACGGTGTACCGTCTCGCTCAACTTGTTTTCCGTTTTAAACTCCTGCGCCCTGCGGAACGGGTGGACGGCGCTGGCGCCGCGGCGGGAGCAACGTTCCCTTCCAAGAGCGTCCGTCGGCGCCACGTGGTACGTGGACTGGACCCCGTGGCTGACGCGCCACGGCAAACGGTGACGGCGCTCGTTCGCGCTTTCTGGGTATATATCCGGTATGTACACGCGTACTGTGAGGCCATGCATCACCCGGCTGAAGCTGAACTACAGATAATGGTGATATGTTTTCTTACAGAAGCGAGCACGTGCCGCTTATGGTGGACGTGAGGCACATGCACACTCTTCTAGTCTTCTGGAACATGTCGAACGTCGTCGTGCGCTTTGGGGTTAGGGCATGTACAGAGACATCCAGTCTCCCAACTAGGATATTTGGTGAGCTGAATGGGAGAGAGAAAGAAAAAAGAAGGAGCTTGTCGGTAATTATGCAGACGGTCGATTCCCGTAATGTTCGCTCGCTAGCTACACCTCTTCTCCCATTGTATAGGTCCGTCGGTATGTGTGGTTCCAAAAGAAGTCGTGAGTCTTGTTGGGATCCTTAATTTCAGCAGATGGCAGTTGGATTTATTTACGAGACTAGGAGAAGTTTTTTTTTTTTTTTTTGAAAACGAGACTAGGAGAAGTTGGAGGCCTACAGATAGTCAGAATGATAGGCTATTGTACATAGAGATTTTACATCCGTCTAGAGGTGACGTGGAGGATTGCTATAGACACTATCTGAACTAATGTACATGCCCTTACGAGTCTGGATGTCTCAGCAGTCAGCGCCAGCTCAATGCCTTGTTTCCAAAAAAAAAAGTTTGCTGTTGACGGGATACAGTCCGCGCGGAGGCTCGCGCATCTCGGCCTCAAACTCGCAACAGCAAGCACCCAATAGGCCAGAAACCACAACTAGCGTGGAGGCGGAGTGGAGAAGGTGTGAGAGAAATAGAAGTATTTACTCCATCTCAAAGTAAGAGCATCTCCAGCGGATCCTCTACCCGAACGTCTAAACCAGAATAGAGGATACTGTGCCGAAAATTGCCTCCCAGCGGCTCGTCCACAGCGTCCTCTATCCTTTGGATGACCTAGAGGAGCAGCTCGCGTCCTCCATACCTGGAGGACAGATCGAGGATCCTCCATCGCTCTACGGCTCGTCCCCGAGCTTTCGCGCGCCCATCTGGAGCATTCCCCCTGCGCGTCGGCGACCTCCTCCCTGCAGACAAGGTTTGTGAATCCTTCCCCTACCGTGAGATTTTGCGAGAGAGAGAGACGGGGGCATCTGGGCCACCGTGGGTAGGCCGCCGCCGCATCCTTTTGGCCGGAATCGAGCCGGTGGGAGTGGAGGTCGTGGTGGAACGTGGGCGGCCGGTGGGGGTCGTGGTGGAACGCGGGCGGCCGGTGGCTGTCGATTTCATGGTGGGAGGCGACCGGTGGCGATGGCTCGGGATGGGAGGCGGCCGGTGGCGGTGGCTCTCGGGCTGGGAGGGACTGGACCCGGCCGGCGGCGCTCGGGATGAGGGCAGGGAGCCGGCCGCGGTCGGGAAGAGAGCGGGGAGGGACCGGACCCTGCCGGCGGCGCTCGGGAAGAGGGGCGGGGAGGGACGGGACCCGGGCGGCGGCGCTCGGGATGAGGGCAGGGCGGCGGCGCTTGGGAAGAGGACGGGGAGGGAGCCGGCGCCGCTCGAGAATAGGGCAGGGAGGGAGCCGGCGGCGCTCGGGCTGGATGCAGGCTGCCGAATCGGCCATGGCCCTGCTCGGGCGCGGGGATGGTGGGGGCTCGGGTGGAGATGGAGGGGGTCAGGCGTGGAGCTCGGGCGGCGTAGAGGATGGTGGTCGAGCTCGGGATGCATGGAAGATGGTGGGGGAGCTCGGGCTGGTTGCCTGTTCTGCTCGGTGAGGTAAAATGGGGCAGGTTGAGGTGAACTGGGCAGATGATATCCTGCCCTGTATGTGTGCTAGACGTACTGAATGTGTGCTATGCAGTAGGCAGATGAATATTTTGTAGCTGTTGTTTGCACTGATACATACTGCCATTGTTCCTACAGATGGATGACTCCCAGGAAGACAACAACACTGCATTCCTGGATTTGTTGAATGTTGGATCCGGTGAGGTGAACTGGGGCACCACACAAGATTGTAGCCCTTTTGGAGAACAAGGCACACCGTCAACCCAAAATGTCGGCGCATCTGCAAAATCAAAATCGACAAAAGGAGGCTCCGCAAAAGGGAAAAATTGGTCAAGTGATGAGGACAAGGTGTTGATAGAAGCATGGGAAAACACTGGTATTGATGCGGTTACCTGGACGGATCAAAATTCAGATTCTTATTGGTTAAGGATTACAGATTACTACAACCAGCACAAGCAACCATCATGGCAGGAGCGTAATAAGGGTTCGGTCAATTGCCGTTATACCACTATATCATCAGCTACAAGCAAGTATTGTGGATGTCTTCAACAGATTATAAATAGAAATCAAAGCGGAAAGACTATTGGTCAGAAGGTATGCATCCATCTTCTTATTCGCTTCAAATATTTTACATGTGATTTCTATATGTTTTAATAATACTTATTTTTTTGCAGCGTGACGAGGCACATCTTCTATACATTGAGTTGGATCCAAAAAGGAAGCCTTTTCCATTTATGCATTGCTATTTGGAGTTTTCAAAGTATCCAAAGTGGGAGACTAGAGAACAAGATGTTTCTCAAAAAAAGCAAAAGAAGAAGTCAAATGCAAGTCCAGGTACAACCTCCAATGACGAAGACTTTCATGTATCCTGTCGCACCCGGACTTCTAGAGGATACTCACCGTACGAACTGAACAGTATTTTGATTGGATTACGGGGCTTACCGGCACCCGCACCTCTTACGAGTAGGCCAACACTTATGTGTGACAACCAATCTTTACTATTCACCGTCGATGTAAACTATCCCGTAGAAATCAGGACACTACCATTGACGTACTTCATACCATACACACATGGTACGTCAACGGTTTTGAACAAGATGATAACACAACATATCTCTAAGACACAAAAGATTGAAATAAGTTGCAAACAGCTCTCACTAGAGCAGAGATAGCAAATACAATCATCCGGAGGACACATGTCCCAACATAACATCATTACATCTCAGCGGAAGCATTCAAAGGGTCTGAGTACAGACAAATCCAAATAGGCTTAAGAAGCCGGGAACTGAAATAAAGACGGAGCCCATCCACGTAGTCTCGGATCCTGCCCGGGTCCGCTACCAACTCGTCAGCAGCCTCGTCAAACTCCACGTAGTAGCCGTCACCTGGATCCTCGTAAGCGTAGTCTGCGGAAACCACAGCCCCAAAGGGGTCAGTACATAGACGTACTGGCAAGCAAGACTCACAGTTCACCAAAGTGTAGCCCGTCAACACCAAGCACAGATGCCTTGGGTTCAACAGAATAAAGGGGATATGAAAGATGCTGCAACTGGCTGCGCTAACCAACTACAGAGATTCTACCACTTCCGGCTAACAGAAAGAAGAAAAGATCGAGTATCGTAACCAACTAAAAGATAACTTCAAACAAACCCATCCTGGATCTCGCCCCTTATCTAAAGAAGCAATCCGAGGATAACTCACACGGTTGGATTAACGATGAATCAAGTTATTGTGTCAATAATCCTATTACTAGTCAAGTTGTTAATCATTGGGTGTGAGATTGTGAATCATTAGGTTTAAGTTGTCCTGAGTACTTGTTAGCCAGTACTTTCACCAAGTTAACCATAACCGCGGAAAACACGGCTTCTCGAGAAGATTATCCCTGCAGGGTTGCACCAATTTGGTCGTACACGTATGAATAACCCGCCAGATGGGATGCCTCCCACCAAGCGGGGCACTCAACACAACTCAACTCTTCTTCGCATCAAGCCCAAAGCACCTTGGGCGCACGGCTAATCGAGCCCAGAAGAAAATGGACCCTCATAGCACTCTAAGAACGTGTCCCCCTATATGCCGACTACGAAAGTTCCACCCTGCGCTGGGCTCGCAAAAACATGCATGCGGCAAATGGAAAACACGAACTAAATGAGGCGATTTGGACGAGATGCGAATCGAATCAAATTGAGGGGGGCGCCCATACTCGCTTCCCACATGCGGGTAGTGTGCTCATCATGGATCAGTAGACAAGACCCTTTTCCTATTAGGGTCGACACTAGCAGGCCTCAAAACCACACAGGGCCTCCTGCCGGTGCCTTATCATCAAATTATTATTTAACAATAACATTAGCATGATTGATTGATTAAACATCGAGCCCCCAGAACATATGAAATAGTAACAGGAAGTAACGGGTAACAGACTCGAGCAAAACAATCTAAGCATGCTAGTAAGACACTGGCTCAAACAAAGGGGTTGTAGGGGTGGAGGTGAGGCATTATCAGGGTTAAGGGATTCATGTGATAGGTTCGTAACAGAAACAACTACTACTATGGCTTAGCAGGAATAGACAACGGAAAGTATCGGTAACCAATGTTGAAAGGAACACAATGGTTCATGTGAGTGATAACTTGCCTGCAAACTCAGCAGCCCGGTACTGAGCTAGATCCTCAGAAGGGGTGTCGTAACGATCGTCGGTCTCAACGTCGTCGTCTATTCGAGAAGAAGCAAACAAGCAAGACAGAAATATAAACAATCAATATCATGGCATAGTGCACAATCATGGGATGATGCATGTCAAGTTAATAGTTGCATCAAAATAAACTCGTTAACATGGTAGCACAATTTAAATGGACCCATATGCAATTGGATTGCATATGGAAAAGGTCCATGAATTAAGTGGAAACAAATGATCTATAATTAATTACCATGTGAAAGTTTGCTTAGCATGATGCATGCATGATGATAACAACAAAATAACAACAATAGATGCAAGTGGAAAAGGAACTTAACAAGTTTGGAAATTATTTATTAAATTTGGAAATTTTGGGTTACTTAAACATGTCACACAAGCATTTGTTGTTTTCATCAATTTAAAATGTTCAAAACAAATAACAAAATTCATATTTGAAAAGAATACAAAATTTTAGTTGGATTACATGTTTCAAATATTGAAATAGGAGTTAGGATGAATTTATTATGACTTAAACAATATTAAACAAATTTTAAATGAATTTAAAACAAGTGTGAATTTTATTTGTTCAAAACATAAATTCAAATTCATATTTGAAAAGTTTATAATTTTCTAGTTTGAAAACATATTTTGCATGTTCAAAAATAAATTATTTTGAGCAAGTTATGATTTTAGCAAAATTTAAATGAATTAAACAAGGATTAAATTATTTAGGCAATTTAAATTATTCAAAACATGAAACAAAATTTATATTTGAAAAGGTTATTTGAAATGGCATGGAAAACATATTTTATTTGCATTATTTGGATTAAGTATGAATTAGTTATGAATTTTAGCAAATTGCAATTGAATTATTTGAATTCAAATTTGAATTGCATTTGGAAGATTCAAAACAGAAAACAAATGGTACCAAAAGATAGATAATTTAATTTAGATCAGCACACATATTTTATTTTCATTAATTGGAGTTATAAAACAAAAGTTATAAGCTTTTTAAAACTAGGGACCATTCTGCAATTTTTAAGGACTTGGATTAAAAGAAACGTGCTGGAAAAAACTTTTGTTACCGCGTAGGTATCTAACCACAGCCACTGCCAGTGGGCCACGGGCCTACGTGGTGCTGCGTGGCAGCACAGCTGGCCACCACGCCCACAGACGGGTGGGCCACGGCTTAGGGGAAAAATCCCCAAAAGAATTGGCGCTGCGGGGACTCGAACCCACGACCAAGCGCTTGAGTGAACAGCGCACTGCCACTGCGGTAAATTCAGTTCGTTGACAGATACCGCGATGCAGTGAGGTTAAGGTGTTGGTCGTGGATCTGAACTTTAAACTGACGAAACGCGACTGAAACTCTGACAGAGGTAGACGCTCGCCGGCGGTGATCAACGGGGCCGTGCTGCGCCGTGGTGGTGCTCGTGGGTGGATGCAACGCGTGCACGGATGCGTGATGCAGAGGGTACAGAGGGGAGGACACGGTGGAAGCTCAGCTGCTGCTCACCGTCGTTGTCGTGGAAGCAGTGGCTCGAGGGGGAGCGGCCGGCGGCGACGTCGATGATGGCGGCGGTGATTCCGAGTGTCTCCGGGGTAGCTAGGGTGTCCAACAGAGAGAGGGGAAGGTGGGGGGTTGGTTCCCGTGGCTAGGTGAGGTGGAGGAGTGCCATGGCGACTGCGATGGTCGGAGATTCAGAGCGGATGACCTCCGGTGAGGGGACAGCGAGTGGAATTGCGACGAGGAGAGGAATTGGCGGCGGCGATCTCGAGGGGAACAGGAGCCTAGGGTTTAGGTCTAGGGATGCGGGGTCTAGGGGGGTCTTTATAGGGGCCACGGGGCTCTGGTGGCCGTCGCTGCTTCGCCGTGCCGCCGTGGCATGCGCGAGATTGCTGCCGTACGGGAAACAGACGACGGGGGACGGCTGCGAACCGTTTTCGGGCCGTGTGGGCTGGCTGCGCGCGAGGAAAAGGAAGAGGTGGGCTGGGCCGTGTTGCTAGCTGCCGCGCGCGCGCGCTTTTCTCCTTTTTTTTGTTCTGCAGTTTTTTTTTGTAGCAAATGAAATTGGAAGAAAAATGATAGTTTTTTGAGTTGATAAAATTTGGAAAAATTCATGTGAGCGTGTTAGGTCAACATCTACCAATGCCAACCTTGGTTTTTGAAAAATTCAAATTTATGTTTGCTGTTTGCAAGTTGGTTTGAATTTGAAGAATTTGGTAATTATTTGATTAATACTTGAAAACAACAAATTTAATAGGGTGAACCCTATTACTAATTGGATTAAAATATTAGAATGGTTTGGTAGTTTTCATGACTTGGAATTTGGTGCTGTTTGAATGTTTCTGATTTGAATTTGAATTACCATTAGGAATTAATGGTTTGATTAAACCCTCATTTTTAATAGTTGACCACTATGAAACGAATGGAAACAAAATGAGATTTGGTTTGAACTTTTGATTTGAAAATATTGTAACATGACAAGTATGAAACACATCATTTGAAATTGTTTGAATTTCCATTATGAAAACAGAATAACAACAGATGCAAAACAAATAGTAAACAAATGCAAACAATGAAATAAATATGATGACATGATGCAATACTGTAATTAAACAGGAAATTAAACATTCTAGGGGTATTTTCATACTTGGGATGTTACAAAACGCCCCCCTTGAAGGAATCGCGCCCCGAGATTCCTTACTGAGAAACGAAAAGGTCCGGATACTTCTTGCGAAGATCCTCTTCGGTCTCCCACGTTGCCTCTTTATCGGAATGATGAGACCACTGCACTTTCAAGAACTTGGTGCTCTTGTTGCGAGTCTTACGCTCGGTCTCATCGAGAATACGAACAGGGTGCTCCTCATAAGAGAGATCATCTTGCAGTTCAATGGAATCATGATCACTGCACGATCTGGATCTTTGAAACACTTCTTGAGTTGTGACACGTGGAACACATCGTGCACCTTGGATAGTTTTTCTGGAAGTTCAAGACGATAGGCATTTTCTGCCCGCCTTGAGAGAATGTTGAAAGGACCAATGTATCTTGGTGCAAGCTTTCCTTTCACACCAAAACGATGAGTGCCTCTGAGAGGAGTTACACGGAGATATGCCTTGTCACCAGGTGCATAGACCATATCCCTGTGCTTGTTGTCATAGTAGCTTTTCTGACGATACTGAGCAATCTTGAGATTGTCACGAATGATACGAACTTTCTCCTCGGCTTCCTTAACAATGTCAGGGCCTAAGAGTGAACGTTCACCAGCTCCAGACCAATTGATTGGACTCCTGCATCTGCGGCCATAGAGTGCTTCAAATGGTGCCATGCCTAGGCTTGCCTGGAAGCTGTTGTTGTAGGAGAATTCAGCATATGGAAGGCAATCCTCCCATTTCATGCCAAAGGAGAGACCACATGCTCTGAGCATATCCTCGAGAATCTGATTGACTCTTTCGACTTGCCCCTAAGACTGAGGGTGATAAGCTGTGCTGAACAGAAGTTTAGTGCCCAATGCATCTTGGAAACTCTTCCAGAAATGAGAAGTGAATATGCTTCCACGGTCTGAGCTTATTTCCAATGGAACACCATGAAGAGGAACGATCCTTGCTGTGTAGAGCTCTGCTAACTGGCTAGCTGAGATAGTTTCTTTGACAGCAAAGAAGTGAGCTACCTTAGTGAGACGATCAATAACAACGAAGATTGCATCGTTGCCCTTCTTGGACTTTGGAAACCCAGTAACGAAGTCCATTTCAATCATGTCCCACTTCCACTCAGGAATTTTCAGAGGTTGGAGTAGACCTGCTGTTTTCTGATGGACTGCTTTAACACGTTGACAAACGTCACATTCAGAAACGTATTGAGCAATTTCACGTTTCATGCCAGGCCACCAATACAGAGTCTTGAGATCCTGGTACATCTTTGTACTTCCAGGGTGGATGGAGAGAGGAGTTTCATGAGCCTCCTTGAGAATGACATCTTTGAGACTTTGAATCTGAGGAACTGCAATGCGTCCTTCGAAGAACACAGTTCCCTTGTCATCAATTGAGAAGGACTTGAATTTATCATTGCCTTCTTTGATGTGCTCTACAATCTTCTTGATTTCAGTATCACGAAGTTGTTCAGAACGAATCTTGTCCTCGAGAGTTGGACTGGTTGTCAAGCTAGCAAGGTAACCTTGAGGGACAAGACCAAGGTTCAGCTTCTGGAATTCTTCATGAAGTGGAGGTTGGCTTTCCATGATCATGAGATTATTGCAATAGGACTTGCGACTGAGAGCATCGACCATAACATTAGCCTTGCCTGGAGTGTAAGAAATGGTGAGATCAAAGTCTTTAATCTTCTCAATCCATCTCCTTTGCCTGAGGTTTAGATCTGGTTGAGTGAAGATGTATTTCAGACTCTTATGATCGGAAAAGATTTCAGTTTTGTTACCCAACAAGTATTGTCTCCATTTCTTGAGGGCAAACACAACTGCTGCAAGTTCAAGATCATGTGTGGGATAGTTTTGCTCATGTGGGTTCAACTGACGTGAAGCATAAGCCACAACTTGACGTTCTTGCATAAGAACTGCACCTAGACCTTGGAGAGATGCATCGCAGAATATCTGGAAAGGTTTGGTAGTATCTGGGCCAACCAAAACTGGGGTGGAAGTGAGTTTAGTCTTCAAGAGATTGAAACTTTCATCACATTGTGGAGACCAAACGAACTTCTTGTCCTTCTTTGTGAGATCAGTGAGAGGTTTGGCAATCTTGGAAAAGTTTTGGATGAAACGACGACAACAGCTAGCCAAGCCAAGAAAACTTCTGACTTGCTTCACCGTCTTAGGAGGTTTCCAATCCACAATTGCCTTAACCTTTTCTGGGTCAATGGCTATGCCTTTGGCAGAGATGATATGACCAAGGTAAGCAACTTCTGGAATCCAGAACTCACATTTGGAGAACTTGGCATACAGACGATGCTCGCGAAGTTTCATGAGAGTGAGACGAAGATGTTCTCCATGCTCTTCCTGGATTTTGAGTAGACTATAATGTCATCGAGATATACCACAACGAACTTGTCGAGGTATTCGTGGAAGACAGAATTCATGAGTCTAGAGAAGGTCGCCGGTGCATTGGTGAGACCAAAGGACATGACGGTGTATTCATATAGACCGTACCGAGTGGTGAAAGCTGTCTTAGGAATATCTTCCTTTCTGATCTTTATCTGATGGTAACCCATCCTCAAGTCCAATTTTGAGAATATTGAGGCTCCAGCAAGTTGATCAAAAAGATCATCGATACGAGGAATTGGATACTTGTTTTTGATGGTTTTCTCGTTGAGAGGACGATAGTCAACCACGAGTCTTTTTGTTTGATCCTTCTTGGCAACAAACAGAGTTGGGCAACCCCAAGCGGAGGAACTAGGCTGAATGTAACCTTTCTCCATGTACATATCGATCTGCTCCTTCAACAATTTCAGTTCAGGAGGTGCTATCTTGTATGGATGCTTAGAGATTGGAGCAATACCTGGTTCAAGCTCGATCACGAACTCAACTGCTCTGTCCGGAGGCATCCCTGGCAACTCTTCTGGAAAGACGTCAGGGAATTCACAAACCACCGGAACATTCTCAATTGCAGGAAGAGGTTTTGCATCAAGGTTGAACAGCTTAACAGAACTTGATTCATATGGAGAATAGACTATCTGGCCAGAAGGGTGAGAGAGAGTTATTGACTTTTGAGCACAGTCAATTTTAGCTTCATTGGTCTTCAACCAGTCCATGCCCAGAATGACATCAATGTCAGAATTTCCCAGCAACATGAGTGAAGCAAGGAATATGCGACCTCCAATTAGGATTTGATTGTCCATACTTATCTTGGAAGTCAACATTTGCGGTCCCGGAGAGTGAACAGTGATTTGATTGCTTAGCGGAACCAGAACTAGGTTGTATGCTTTTGCAAAGATCTTTGACACAAAAGAATGCGATGCTCCGGTATCAAACAACACTTTAGCTGGAAAAGAGTTTACGGGTAATATACCGAGAACGACGTCAGCAGCTTCCTCAGCTTTGTTGGCCTTGATATGATTCACCCTCGCGGTCCTCCCGACAGGCCTGTTGTTGGAGTTGAAGGCTTTAGCCGGAGGAGCACGAACCATTGCCTGGTTGGTGTTGGGGCGAGGAGGTGGAGGTAGCTGCCTCTGAGTGCACTTATCAGCGTAGTGTCCAGTCTCCTTGCATTTGTAGCAAGTGACGACACGAGGAGGACCTGGCCTTGGCTGCCCCATTGGAACCCTCTGACTCTGCATCTGAGCTGGGTTGGGTGGGCGGGGAGCAAAGCCTGGAGAAGCTTGGGCATATGGAGCCCGAGTGACAGCACCATTTGGCACCCAGATGCGGCGCTTCTGCGGAGGGGTGGTCATGTTGGAGGAGGAACCACCCTCATGTGAGTGCTTGCGGGACTCCTCGAACGCCTTGCGCCCATTTTCCTCATTGAGCGCGGTGTTCACGAGCTCCTCGAAGTCCTTGCACTTGATGTTGGTGAGAGCGTACTTCAGTTCCGGGTTAAAACCTCGGCGGAACCTTGCCATCTTCTTAGTCTCAGTGGACACCTCATCACCAGCGTATCGAGCGAGACGATTGAACTCATTCTGATAGCCAATGATGTCCAGCTTGCCCTGCTTGAGAGAGAAAAACTCCTCACGCATCCTTTCCATGAGACCATCTGCGATGTGGTGCTTCAGGAAGGCATCCTTGAAACAACCCCAGGTGATAGGATAGCCAGCTCTCATGGTCTGATAGTTCTCCCACCAAGTGGATGCCTGACCCTTCAGTAGGTAGGTGGCATACTTGACTTTGTCTTCCTCAGCAACATAAACAATGTCCAGAGCCCTGGCCATCTCCCTGATCCAGTCATCAGCATCCAGAGGCTCACGTGTTGCCACGAAAGCTCTCGGACCCATACTGAGGAACTCCTTGATACTGACCCGTGGAGCATTCTGGTTGTTGTGCTGGTTAGCCTGGAACTGGGCCATCTGAGCCACGACCTGAGTCATCTGAGTCAACAGCTCCGTGATCGGAGGTGGTTCAGGCGGGTTGCTCCTTGTTGGCGGCATCCTGAATAGACATGCATTTTAGCACAACAACAGAAAAAGGATAGACTTGGTAACCGAAAGAGAGATTATTCCGACGCATGAATAGATAACCAACAGGTACATCATCACATGTTCAAATACATCAGAATATCCAACACACCAATACATGGTTCGAAATCCAAAAGATAACTAAACATAGCTAGGAATGGATACATCGGTACTCCCATGCTCATCACGCAGGACGGCGGTGAGTAGTACGACGAGAGATACGGTGAGGAGGAATCCCACGAAAGTAGGTAGAACGACGATCCACGTAGATCGGGACTGCTCTGAGTGCGACTCTCGGTGTGGTGAAGTAGAAAGCGTCGTCTCCCTGTGCCCCAAAGCGTGGAATCCCAGTGTAACCAGCTCCGAGGTTGAGGAGTGGACCTCTGATCGGCTCGTAACCTCCAGCATCTGGTAGACGACGACCAACTGGCTGATCGAAACGTGCAAAGCGCTCATCTCCAACAAAGTATGTGGTGTACGTCGCCAGACGAGTCAAAGCAAGGTAGAGCTGCTCCCTGACTGAGGCCAACTCCTGAGAAAGTGTGGTGGCAACAGCGTCACTGTGCCTCACAAACTGAGCGGTGGTGTGCAGCCTGGTGTTATCATGCTCGTAGACATCTAGGTTGTCGTAGAGAGTGAAGTGAGCTCCCTCCGAAGTGATGTAACCACGGGGGATGTGGCGATAGATAGAATCGTCAAACCCCCAGTAGTCAGCACGAAGGACGGTGAGACTCACGTAAGCTGCCTGCTGCACAGCCATATCCACTGTGGAACCTACTGCCTCGTAGCGGTGGACAACGCTCATGCCATCATCTGACAGAATGTAGACGATAGCCTGGTAGTAGGTCTGGTCAAACTCTCGCTGCTGCTCGTAGACCTGGTACTCTGGTGCCCAATGGAACCCCAGATAAGTGACCATGTCTCTCAGCATCTCCGGATAACCGGCGGTGCTCTCACAACGAGTCATCCGAACCACCTGCGGGAAGAACCTGAGATCCATCTGCAGATGATCGGGGAAGTTTTGATTAGACGCCGGTAGAGAACTGAAGTGGAAAGCAACAACAAGGTTCAACGGACGAAAAGGATGTTGAAAAGAACAGGATATTGAAGCAACATCGGGGAAACACGAGACCAAAAACTCCTGAGGTACTACGGAGAACCCAAAACACGTGAAATCCTAACTTGAAAGTTTAGGTGAGAAGAGAAAACAACGTTGCACTTCCTTACCAGAAAAGGGTGGCTGGGTGGGGAAAGAAGAAAAATGGCAGAATTCCTACTCTCACGTTTCATTTTTCCTATATAGCTACAAAATAGTTTCTAGACTCAACTGCGACCAGTAAAAGGGATCCTACAGGCAGACAGGCTCTGATACCATTTGTCGCACCCGGACTTCTAGAGGATACTCACCGTACGAACTGAACAGTATTTTGATTGGATTACGGGGCTTACCGGCACCCGCACCTCTTACGAGTAGGCCAACACTTATGTGTGACAACCAATCTTTACTATTCACCATCGATGTAAACTATCCCGTAGAAATCAGGACACTACCATTGACGTACTTCATACCATACACACATGGTACGTCAACGGTTTTGAACAAGATGATAGCACAACATATCTCTAAGACACAAAAGATTGAAATAAGTTGCAAATAGCTCTCACTAGAGCAGAGATAGCAAATACAATCATCCGGAGGACACATGTCCCAACATAACATCATTACATCTCAGCGGAAGCATTCAAAGGGTCTGAGTACAGACAAATCCAAATAGGCTTAAGAAGCCGGGAACTGAAATAAAGACGGAGCCCATCCACGTAGTCTTGGATCCTGCCCGGGTCCGCTACCTACTCGTCAGCAGCCTCGTCAAACTCCACGTAGTAGCCGTCACCTGGATCCTCGTAAGCGTAGTCTGCGGAAACCACAGCCCCAAAGGGGTCAGTACATAGACGTACTGGCAAGCAAGACTCACAGTTCACCAAAGTGTAGCCCGTCAACACCAAGCACATATGCCTTGGGTTCAACGGAAGAAAGGGGATATGAAAGATGCTGCAACTGGCTGCGCTAACCAACTACAGAGATTCTACCACTTCCGGCTAACAGAATGAAGAAAAGATCGAGTATCGTAACCAACTGAAAGATAACTTCAAACAAACCCATCCTGGATCTCGCCCCTTATCCAAAGAAGCAATCCGAGGATAACTCACACAGTTGGATTAACGATGAATCAAGTTATTGTGTCAATAATCCTATTACTAGTCAAGTTGTTAATCATTGGGTGTGAGATTGTGAGTCATTAGGTTTAAGTTGTCCTGAGTACTTGTTAGACAGTACTTTCACCAAGTTAACCATAACCGCGGAAAACACGGCTTCTCGAGAAGATTATCCATGCAGGGTTGCACCAATTTGGCCGTACACGTATGAATAACCCGCCATATGGGATGCCTCCCACCAAGCGGGGCACTCAACACAACTCAACTCTTCTTCGCATCAAGCCCAAAGCACCTTGGGCGCACGGCTAATCGAGCCCAGAAGAAAATGGACCCTCATAGCACTCTAAGAACGTGTCCCCCTATATGCCGACTACGAAAGTTCCACCCTGCGCTGGGCTCGCAAAAACATGCATGCGGCAAATGGAAAACACGAACTAAATGAGGCGATTCGGACGAGATGCGAATCGAATCAAATTGAGGGGGGCGCCCATACTCGCTTCCCACATGCGGGTAGTGCGCTCATCATGGATCAGTAGACAAGACCCTTTTCCTATTAGGGTCGACACTAGCAGGCCTCAAAACCACACAGGGCCTCCTGCCGGTGCCTTATCATCAAATTATTATTTCACAATAACATTAGCATGATTGATTGATTAAACATCGAGCCCCCAGAACATATGAAATAGTAACAGGAAGTAACGGGTAACAGACTCGAGCAAAACAACCTAAGCATGCTAGTAAGACACTGGCTCAAACAAAGGGGTTGTAGGGGTGGAGGTGAGGCATTATCAGGGTTAAGGGATTCATGTGATAGGTTCGTAACAGAAACAACTACTACTATGGCTTAGCAGGAATAGACAACAGAAAGTATCGGTAACCAATGTTGAAAGGAACACAATGGTTCATGTGAGTGATAACTTGCCTGCAAACTCAGCAGCCCGGTACTGAGCTAGATCCTCAGAAGGGGTGTCGTAAAGATCGTCGGTCTCAACGTCGTCGTCTATTCGAGAAGAAGCAAACAAACAAGATAGAAATATAAACAATCAATATCATGGCATAGTGCACAATCATGGGATGATGCATGTCAAGTTAATAGTTGCATCAAAATAAACTAGTTAACATGGTAGCACAATTTAAATGGACCCATATGCAATTGGATTGCATATGGAAAAGGTCCATGAATTAAGTGGAAACAAATGATCTATAATTAATTACCATGTGAAAGTTTGCTTAGCATGATGCATGCATGATGATAACAACAAAATAACAACAATAGATGCAAGTGGAAAAGGAACTTAACAAGTTTGGAAATTATTTATTAAATTTGGAAATTTTGGGTTACTTAAACATGTCACACAAGCATTTGTTGTTTTCATCAATTTAAAATGTTCAAAACAAATAACAAAATTCATATTTGAAAAGAATACAAAATTTTAGTTGGATTACATGTTTCAAATATTGAAATAGGAGTTAGGATGAATTTATTATGACTTCAACAATATTAAACAAATTTTAAATGAATTTAAAACAAGTGTGAATTTTATTTGAATTTTATTTTTTCAAAACATAAATTCAAATTCATATTTGAAAAGTTTATAATTTTCTAGTTTGAAAACATATTTTGCATGTTCAAAAATAATTTATTTTGAGCAAGTTATGATTTTAGCAGAATTTAAATGAATTAAACAAGGATTAAATTATTTAGGCAATTTAAATTATTCAAAACATGAAACAAAATTTATATTTGAAAATGTTATTTCAAATGGCATGGAAAACATATTTTATTTGCATTATTTGGATTAAGAATGAATTAGTTATGAATTTTAGCAAATTGCAATTGAATTATTTGAATTCAAATTTGAATTGCATTTGGAAGATTCAAAACAGAAAACAAATGGTACCAAAAGATAGATAATTTAATTTAGATCAGCACACATATTTTATTTTCATTAATTGGAGTTATAAAACAAAAGTTATAAGCTTTTTAAAACTAGGGACCATTCTGCAATTTTTAAGGACTTGGATTAAAAGAAACGTGCTGGAAAAAACTTTTGTTACCGCGTAGGTATCTAACCACAGCCACTGCCAGTGGGCCACGGGCCTACGTGGTGCTGCGTGGCAGCACAGCTGGCCACCACGCCCACAGACGGGTGGGCCACGGCTTAGGGGAAAAATCCCCAAAAGAATTGGCGCTGCGGGGACTCGAACCCACGACCAAGCGCTTGAGTGAACAGCGCACTGCCACTGCGGTAAATTCAGTTCGTTGACAGATACCGCGATGCAGTGAGGTTAAGGTGTTGGTCGTGGATCTGAACTTTAAACTGACGAAACGCGACTGAAACTCTGACAGAGATAGACGCTCGCCGGCGGTGATCAACGGGGCCGTGCTGCGCCGTGGTGGTGCTCGTGGGTGGATGCAACGTGTGCACGGATGCGTGATGCAGAGGGTACAGAGGGGAGGACACGGTGGACGCTCAGCTGCTGCTCACCGTCGTTGTCGTGGAAGCAGTGGCTCGAGGGGGAGCGGCCGGCGGCGACGTCGATGATGGCGGCGGTGATTCCGAGTGTCTCCGGGGTAGCTAGGGTGTCCAACAGAGAGAGGGGAAGGTGGGGGGTTGGTTCCCGTGGCTAGGTGGGGTGGAGGAGTGCCATGGCGACTGCGGTGGTCGGAGATTCAGAGCGGATGACCTCCGGTGAGGGGACAGCGAGTGGAATTGCGACGAGGAGAGGAATTGGCGGCGGCGATCTCGAGGGGAACAGGAGCCTAGGGTTTAGGTCTAGGGCTGCGGGGTCTAGGGGGGTCTTTATAGGGGCCACGGGGCTCTGGTGGCCGTCGCTGCTTTGCCGTGCCGCCGTGGCATGCGCGAGATTGCTGCCGTACGGGAAACAGACGACGGGGGGCGGCTGCGAACCGTTTTCGGGCCGTGTGGGCTGGCTGCGCGCGAGGAAAAGGAAGAGGTGGGCTGGGCCGTGTTGCTAGCTGCCGCGCGCGCGCGCTTTTCTCCTTTTCTTTTTTTTTGTTCTGCAGTTTTTTTTTGTAGCAAATGAAATTGGAAGAAAAATGATAGTTTTTTGAGTTGATAAAATTTGGAAAAATTCATGTGAGCGTGTTAGGTCAACATCTACCAATGCCAACCTTGGTTTTTGAAAAATTCAAATTTATGTTTGCTGTTTGCAAGTTGGTTTGAATTTGAAGAATTTGGTAATTATTTGATTAATACTTGAAAACAACAAATTTAATAGGGTGAACCCTATTACTAATTGGATTAAAATATTAGAATGGTTTGGTAGTTTTCATGACTTGGAATTTGGTGTTGTTTGAATGTTTCTGATTTGAATTTGAATTACCATTAGGAATTAATGGTTTGATTAAACCCTCATTTTTAATAGTTGACCACTATGAAACGAATGGAAACAAAATGAGATTTGGTTTGAACTTTTGATTTGAAAATATTGTAACATGACAAGTATGAAACACATCATTTGAAATTGTTTGAATTTCCATTATGAAAACAGAATAACAACAGATGCAAAACAAATAGTAAACAAATGCAAACAATAAAATAAATACGATGACATGATGCAATACTGTAATTAAACAGGAAATCAAACATTCTAGGGGTATTTTCATACTTGGGATTTTACATATCCCCTACTATTATTGAACGAGAGGAAAGACCTTCTGGGAGCAAGCACGAGAAGAAAGAACGTCTGCGGAGAGGTAAAACCCCTATGTCTGATGATAGTGCTTGCAAGTTATCATTAGAAACTGTGTGGGCACAAAAGCAAGAGAAGGATGCGGTCAAAGAGGCCGCAAAAGCTGCTCGCTATGCTGAGGCATTTGTATTGCAAAGGGAGGAGCTTGTACTGAAGGAGAGGGAGCTTGCACATAAACAGTTTGAATTAGACGAGAGGATCATGCGCATGGACACTAGTGGTATGAATGGTGCACTGAAACAATTCTACGAAGACAAGCAGAATGAGATCATTGCTCGCCACCGCGCTCTGTGATGCGTGAGTTATTTGTTGTTTGAACTATGTGATGCGTGAGCTATTTGTTGTATGAACTATGTGATGTGTTAGCTATTTGTTGTATGAACTATGTGATCAGTGAGCTATTTGTTGTATGAACTATGTGATGTGTTAGCTATTTGTTGTATGAACTATGTGATCTGTAAGCTATTGGTTGTATGAACTATGAAAGGAAATGCATTTTATTGATAACACAAACATTACATCACTTCGTGCATAAGGAAATGGATTACATCACTCACTGCATAAATGTAAAACTAGATGAAAGGAAATGGATTACATCACTCATTGCATAAATGTAAAGCTAGATGAATAGAAATAGGTTGCATCACTCGTTTCCAAACTTTTGCCAGATGTGCTCAACTAGATCATCTTGAAGCTGAGAATGATCCGCTTTATTTTTAATCCGGTGATGCATCTGAAGAAAATCACTGAGCTCTTCTGCATAACTACGAGATACGGTGACTCTTTCTCCCATTCCATCATAAATGTAGTTCTGCCCTCCATTGTCTCGCTCTTCTTCAACTATCATATTATGCATAATGACACAAGCTGTCATGACATCACTTATTTCTTTACGCTTCCATCCTTTGGCAGGTCCTCGAACAATGGCAAAACGAGCCTGCAAAACTCCGAAGGCTCGTTCCACATCCTTTCTAGCTGACTCTTGCATTTGGGCAAATTTCTTCTTCTTGTTGCCTTGTGGAGCAGGTATGGTCTTCACAAATGTTGCCCACTTTGGATATATGCCATCTGCAAGGTAATACCCCATTTTGTATTGATGACCATTGATACTATAATTCACCTCTGGAGCTTTACCTTCGGCTAACTTGGCAAACACAGGAGAACGTTGAAGAACATTTATATCATTATTGCACCCCGGTACACCAAAGAAAGCATGCCAAATCCAAAGATCATGTGAAGCAACTGCTTCCAAGACCATGGTGGGCTCTTTCGCATGGCCTTTAAACATCCCATGCCATTTTTTGGGGCAATTTTTCCAAGCCCAATGCATGCAATCTATACTCCCTAACATACCAGGGAATCCTCTTTGCTCTCCTATTGCAAGCAATCTTGCAGTATCTTGTTCATTTGGTGATCTCAGGTACTGGTCCCCAAAGACTTCACAAATTTTGATCACAAATTTCTTGCAAGACTCTAAATTAGTAGATTCTGCAGACCGGATGTACTCATCCGCAAAATCGGCAGCTATTCCATAACTTAGCATCCGCATTGCCGCGGTCATCTTCTGTAGTGGATGCAACCCAAGAGCTCCAGAAGCACTTCTTTTTTGAGTAAAATAACCATCATAGTCATGCTCAAGTACACCAGCAACTATGCGGTTAAACAAAACACGAGACATCCTAAATCTGTTCATAAAAAGTAAATGAGACAGGGAGCTGAAAAAGAGGCAAACACAAAGTAGTTTGATAATGACGAACCTTCGCCGGAAATAGCTCTCGGGGTAGCGAGGAATTTCTCTGAAGTAGTCATCCCAGAGAAGAACAAATCCGGCATCTCGTCCTCTGTTGATTGTTTGACGTCCAGGCTTGGAACCGCCATGGCGTCGAGCATTTCTCTGATCTTCATCGTCGCGCTCGGCGAATGCAACCTGAATGAGCTCATCGTCGCCAGAGGAAGACGACGATGAATTCCTGATCATATCCCAAGATGTGCTCATTGTATGTTGAGAGAGTGGTGATAGGAAAATTTAGAAGAGATCACAGAAGACACAGCCAAGAATGACGTGAGAGAGGTGGGAGGTGCTGTTATATATAGACCTGGAATATAGCCGTTGCAAATAGAGCCGTTGGGAATATAGCCGTTTGAAATATAGCCGTTGGGAATATAGCCGTTAGAAATAGAGCCGTTGAAAAATTCACGGTGAAAATAAAGCCGTTGAAAAATTCGCTGTAAAATTAGAGCCGTTGAAAAAAAACTGTTCAACGGTAGTTATAAGATATTATTAAAAAATATGAGAGAGAATATAGACGTTCTGAATATAGACGTTCCACTGGAAAACTAGGAACCTCTAAAAAGGAATCTTTTTAGATGATCCTCTATATGGAGATATAGAGGACCAAATTTAGAGGATCCACTGGAGATGATCTAACCGTTGTGGATTTGATAAATATGAATGTATCAACACACTAAAATACATCTAGATACATCTATATTTTGATAAATCCATATATCGATTAATCGGAGACGGAGGGAGTAGAAAATCTTTTCAGGCGGGAAGTTTTCGTGGAAAATAAATTTTCTCTGTTGTTGATAATTTCTTTCCAAGGATACGGCAGAGGTGCATCATTTTCGTATACAAGAAGAGACCAAGAGGTCTGTTACAACGCGGTTGGCGTAGACGCCAAGAGACTATGATAATAAGGTAACACAATTTGTGTGTGTTGTGCATGTCTCTGTGATGTGGCCGGGTAGGCAGGCGTCGAAGGTGACGAACTGATGGTGAGCAATTCCTCGTGGGCAACATCCCCTTTGTCAGGGTATTTATCGCATCACGGTATTTTTGACACTTCCTTCTCCCGTCTCTCCGTATATTCAGTTATAACCATATTTATGTTAGTTATCCTAATATAGTTATCTGGATGTCAATAACACCATGACATCAATGCAGTTGCTAAGGTGTCTAGGTTACAATTATCATCATAGTTATACAACTTTTAAGTTACAATTGTCACCATCTCATTGGTGTGGTTTCTTTGATATTCAGGTTACAATTCTTAAGTTATCCAAATTACATGTGCCCCATAGCACCAATGTAGCTATTAGATCTTGAGGAAAGATAAGGCTCTAAAACGACAATTACCGCTAAATATCCTAACAACAAACGTTTATTGGTGATAACGTCCACTTCAAATACTAGCAACTACCCTTTCCTAATAACCACTAACAAAGGCAATCCTTGGCTTCATAGAAGTTGATCCGGCATGCATCTATAGAAATAACTTCCACCGATAAGCGCTAAGGAACACTCAGTGAGTGAATTGTCGGTTGAACCCTAATGGGCCACCTACATCGACAACTTCTACGGGTGGGACGATACTAAATAGCGCACGTGAGTGAAGGTGTCACCTGAACCCCATTGGATTACCTCCACTGATAACTACTACTAAGAGTGGAGGATCCTATTGGCACACTCGTGAGTGAAGTGTCGGCTAAACCCTAATGGTCCACCTAAATTTGGTTAGAGGATGCACACAAGTGATTATAATGATTTTCTCTTAGATTATACCAAGCGAAGGAAATGAATTAGAAATTTTGATTTTCTTGCTGATTTTTTCTATAATCTTATTATTGCGTATTTGGGTATCCTTCCGATTTACAGATTTTATGGATCTTATTAAAGTGTTACTGAAAATATATACGATTAGAGAAATAAGAAAATAAGATCCTAAAGTAAACAAACATACGATTTTTTTTCATCACACTGTTCATGAATGCTTACCATATACATATGTTCACATATATGAATTTTGTTATAACTTTACGATCTTAACTAACCAACACATAGTGAATTAACTTTGATATAAAGGAGGAATATATAAAAAGCACATAAAATATAACGGGGTTTGCCGACAATCATTTATAGGCCTCTCGGAAAACATTTAAAATGGGCAGGAAAATTTACCGTCGACAAACATAAATATATGGTTTTTCGAGTGTTCTATATAGGCACTCGATGAACATTTAAAATAGACGGGGAATTCCACCGGCCAGAAAAACTCGCGAGAAATAAAAATATGTGTTTTTTCCCCGGTTGTTTTGTAGCTGCACTCGGTAAACATTTAAAAGTAGGCATCAAAAGTGTAGGAAAAAATGTAAATAGTTTGTCGAGTGTCTATTATCGGCAAAGAAGGTTGCGCCTCTCCATGATGTTTTCTGAGTGCAAGACTTTGTCTAGAGTTTTATGTCCTCTTTGCCGAGTGCAAGACATTGCCGAGAGTATTTTTCGGAGTTTGCCGAGTGCTTTGTGGTTTCCAGAGTGCTTTTACCAGACATTTGGCTTATAACACCTTTGTATGTCCTATTAAAAGCACTCGGAAAAAGACAATGCACATGGTGTAGGATATATGCCAAATGGGGTATATCCGGCATTTGCCAAAGGCCGGATTATCAGGATGGCCCGCAGGTAATTGAACGAAGTTCATTGGGCAGCCCAGTAAACTGACGTACAAGGAGGCGGATTCTAGAAGAATCCGGGTCACGGCCCAATGCGTGATCCGGCTTGGAGAAGAAGCTGGATGTCTTACTTTTCAAGAATAGGAATATTTTTCGTATACTTCAAGGTTTTCCTTCCTGTAAGACCTAATCCGTCTATCTATATAAAGCCGGACGGGATCAGCCGTAAAGGCAGAAGCTAGAAGTTATATCGTCGAGAGTACAACCTCGCCGAGATAGCGAAGCCCTAGACTCATATTGTACTTTGTATACTTCAAACTTCAGCCCTGATTTAGTGAGATTGCAGGAGTAGGAACGCGCCGCCTTAGTTGCGACGTACCAAACCTGGGTTAACTGTGTCCTCGCCTCCGGCTTCCCCCCTGCGTTACCACCCACGACTCTACCATCAGGCTTATAGCACCCCTTGCCATGAACCTAACTAAGAACACTCGACAGTTGGCGCCCACCGTGGGGCCAGCGGCGTCGAGAGTCACATTTCGAGCGTGGATACTTGGAAGAATCGACAGTACAATAACTGTCGGAAGCCTGAAATTTGACGGAAACGTCGGACGCTTCGTCGACAACGGATCTTATCTGCCTGTACGGAATCACCCGGTAAGTGCTTGTGTCCTTCCTATTGGATCTGCTAATATCTTCATAGGTTTAATGTCGGATGCAATGGGTTTCCGTGGTGGAAGAAAATTTATCCCACCTGCCCTATGCCCAGTAAAAGACGGCTTTGACGCCGGATTTGGAACGAATATGCCTTATTCATACATCGGGGCAGACCAAGATTTATTGTCCGCATACCGCCAAAGCATGACTGGGTTTACTGCCTCTCAGGAGATGGCTACCCCCAGATCGCACTTCATTGGCATGGTGCAATCAGAGATCGCCAAAAAGACGGAAGACAAAAGTCCCGTGGAAAAGGCAGATAATGAAAAACCCACTAAAAAGTTGGAAGACCTGACATCGGCCAATCAGGCGACAAGCTTGGAAGCAGAATACATCCTTGTCGCGGTTGAAGCAAAGCTTGACTCAAAAACCGGATCTGCATCTGCCGACACAGATTCTGATAATGATGGTGATGCTTTCGAAAGAAAGATCAAATCCATGCAGGCTAGCTTTCACGAAGTACTCATGGCTAGACCGACTAAAAATCCGGACAATGAGGAAGAAAAAGAAGCATATCCCAACCCACCTCCACCAAGCGATAATGAGAACGGAGAAGAAGAGGGCGAGGATGACCCAAAATATCCTGATGTTAGGGAGTTGACGGAAGATGAACCTCAGAAAAAAGAACTTCCTCCAAGAAAAAGAAGAAGTCCGCCAAGAGGTTATTCGCCAAAACCTAGAAAAAAAATCAGAGAAACTGACTGATATAGCCAATGAAAACCTGGAAGTTGGTGGAGGCAGTGGTTCCAAAACGGCGGAAAAGAAAAAGAAACAGATCGAGGTAATACCAGTTCCCCAGATGTCAGAACAAGATGAGATCGGTCTGATACAAACCCCGGTAGGAGTAAACGAACCACCGAAAGTGCTGGAAGCCAGGAGGCAAGCCATAATGCGGCAACAACAACATATCCTCCGATCTCGAGAAAGCCTCTTGCAAACCCAAGGTGTCGTCAAAGCCCAGGAAAAAATCGAGGAATACGAACGACGTAATAGATCTGGAATAAAACCTACAAGGTTACCCGAAATGGCAAAGCCGGAAGAACTGTCAGCCAAAAGGGGATTGGATAATCCGTCTTGGCAAAGACAAGTTAACATCACAAATGCTAAGGGAGAACGCATCTATAAGACTGTTGATGACAACGCAGAAGCCACGTTCTCCATCCTCAATGAAGACCTTTACTCCAAAGATGAAAAACTTCAGGGAGTGTATGCTTTCCTAGGAAAAGCATTATAACAACAGCAACGTGGGCAAGCGCGTTCCGGCAAATTGCATGATAGTTCAACTTTATGTAAAACTGTCAAACCGTAGCTGCAGAGCCTGATCCAATCGAACTTGGAGATTCTGGAAGTTCAAAGGGAAAGAATGAGAAGCCCAATAAGGACATGAAAATTCCACACGGTAAGGATGCAGATTCCAAAACAGGGTCCTATCCGCCGAAAGGCGAAAAGAATACAAACCCCGTGCCAATGACGACCGGGAAGACAAAAATCGTAAAGACGGCAATAAGTCTCACCGTAGGTCTAAAGAAGATAAAGACGGAAAAACAATGCCACCTCCGAGGAATCCGGATGATAGAGACGGAAGATACAAACATCCTCATAGGCGTGAGAGATCCTGAACCCCGCCACGGTATAAGGAGAGAGTCCAAAGTAGAACTCCTCCTTATTCCAAAAGCGGGGATGCCGGAAGACATTGGGATAAACCAAGACGAGCGTATTCACGCAACAGTGGGCTAAGGAGAAGTAGATCCCCCTGATTTCACTCAGTTGGAAGATATTCCGCACACGCTGATATAGCGGAAAGAGATGATTTATATTTCGGGCCAAAGTGTTTCACTGATAGGATCCGGAATATAAACCTACATGTTGGCTTTGTCAAAGTCGGGCCAATTTACCAAAAGTATACCGGAAGTAAAAGCACGGATACGTGGCTCTCAAATTACTATACCGCCATCCAAATCAATAAAGGAACAGACTTGGAAGCAGTGAAATTCCTGCCTTTGATGTTGCTGGATGTAGCGTGTGACTGGATTAATGAATTACCATCAAGAACAGTGGACAGCTGGGAGGATATGGCTAGAGTTTTTGCTCACCATTTCCGAGGCACATATAAGCGCCCCAAAAGCATTAACCAGTTAAATCGTTGCATCCAATACGAAGACGAGTCGTATGTAAACTTTATTTTGAGATGGATAGCAATAAAGAATAGTTGCTCTGGAGTAAGTGGCGTACAAGCAACCAATGCATGCTTTCGTCAATGGTCTCAAACCTGGCCTCGTACCATTCACGATGGGATAAAAAATGCATAAAGCCCTAAGATCTATGCTAACGACAACCAATGAGCATGCATCGGCCGAAGATGATATTAGAGCAAGAGGCGGAAATATAGATACACGGGCACAAGCCAAAAAGACCCCTCGCTCTGAAAAGAAGGCCACTACAGATGCACAAAAAAACCTAAAGAAGTAAATGCCGCCTTTAGGAAAGATAACTCCAGCAAATGTAAAGGCAAAAGCGCGTAAAGAAGGGAACATATCTCCTACTCTAAGGAAGAGTGGGAAAAGATTAGAGGGGAACCTTGCGTACATCACGCATAGTTTGGAAAGCCAAACGATACAAACCAACAATGCAGACTTAATAAGCACATGAAGAGCAATGCTGGAGCTGGAAGCAAAGGGAAGAATTCCAAAAGGAAATTCAACAAAAAAAATCCGAAAGCTGAAAAAGACAAAAATATTCTGACACTGACGACAAAATCCAGAAGCAGTAGCGAAAAGGCGAACCCAAGTTCCCAAGAGTCGAGGGAGAGTGCAACCTAACTTTCCTGGCGACACCATCAGCCAAAAAGGTGAAACAATCATGGTGAGAAATCAATGTCGTCGTTCCACCTACCCCAAAGTATCTCAAGTATGAAAAAACTCCAATCACCTGGGATCAGTCTGATCATCCTGACAATATCCCGGAACCTGGCACACATGTCCTGATAGAAAGCCCTATTGTGCAAAAACTAGGCTCAACAGAGTGCTAATGGACGGAAGATCAAGCATCAACATTATGTACTTGAGCACTTTGAAGAAATTACACATATCACAAACCCAGATCAAGCATAGCAATGTACATTTTCACACCATTGTTCCTAGCAGACAAGAAACTTCCCTAGGACAAATTCCCTAGAAGTAACGTTGGGAAGGCCCGATCACTTCTGGCAAGAGACGATATCGTTCGAGGTAGTACCGTTCGAAAGTGTATATCATGCAATACTCGGACGACCGACTTTTACCAAATTTATGGACTACAATAAGCTTAAGATGCCATGGCCAAAAGGCGGAGTAATCACCATTGAAGAAGATTTTGCGTTGGCAAATGAGCTAGAGTTGGGAAACGCCCTTTGTGCTAAGAAGGTCATTGCAAAGGAGGAATTGAAGGAGCTGGCAAAGAAGGTATCACCGACAGAAATGCCGGCAGGAAAAGAAACCCGAAAGCCGGCGGACATCTTTAAAGCTTCAGAGAATACAAAGCAGGTCATCCTGGACCCCAAAGATCTGACTAAGTACGTTGTTGTGGGAACTAGAATGACTGACATATAGAAAGACGAGCTCATCAAGTTCCTGCGTGAGAACGGGGATATTTTCTCCTGGTGTTTTGCTGATATGCTAGGTGTACCTTGGGAGCTCGCTGAGCACAAATTGAAAGTTTTTTCGGGATCAAAACCCGTCAAACAAGGCCTCCGCCGATTCAAAAGAAGAAGACGGAAGGTTATAGGTAAGGAAATTATCCGGGTTTTAGCAGCTGATTTTATCCGGGAAGTTATTCATATTGATTGTTCTGCCAATCCGGTATTAGTCCCGAAGAAAGATACCATTGTTCTTAGGATGTGTATAAATTATACCGGCCGGAATAAATTGTGTCCAAAAAATAGGTTCGTGTTGCCACGAATTGATGAAATAATAGATGCCACTGTTGGCTTTGAACTTTTATGCTTTTTGGATGTTTATTTCGGGTATCATCAAATACGCCTAAAGGAAGATGATCAAATTAAAACCTCTTTTATAACGCCCTATGGGACATATTATTACATAACCATGCCTTTCGGCTTTAAAAACACCGGAGCATACAAGTGTTGCATGCAAAGGTGCTTGCACGATCAAATAGGTAAAAACGTCCTTATTTACGTGGAGGACATTGCTGTCGTTTCCAAGGAAAAGCATAAAATGAAGTTAAATCCATTAAAATGCGTTTTCGGGGTTCCCTCGGGAAAACTTCTAGGTTTCATCATTTCTCATAGGGGAATCGAGGTAAAACCAAAAAAGATCAAAGCAATCCTGAACATCAAAAGGCCTACATGCTTAAAAGATGTCCAGCAACTAACGGGTTCTGCAGCCGCTGTAAGCAGGTTTATAAACCGGCTATGCGATAAAGCTCTGCCATTATACAAATTGTTGAAGAAATCCGACAAATTTGTTTGGACAGAAGAAGCAGACACAACATTAGCTCAGTTAAAGGAAACTATACTGAAAGCTCCGACTTTGGCATCCTCAAAGGAGGAAGAACAAATATTGTTGTATTTAACAACAACAAATAGAGTTATAAGTGCTATAATAATTGTGGAAAGGAAGAAGGATGATCAAAGCATTCCAGACCAACATCCGGTATACTACATAAGTGAAGTGTTCTCGGAGTCAAAACAAAGGTATCCACATTATCAAAAACTGGCATGTGGAGTCTTCTTCGCATCTCAAAAACTTCGCCATTACTTCCAAGTGCATTCCATAACGGTGGTAAGCAATGCACCACTAGGGATATCATAAACAATAAGAATGCAACATGTAGGGTTGCTAAATGGGGCATTGAGCTTGCAACGTTTGGCATTAAGTACCAACCCCATGCGGCAATTAAATCTCAGGTGTTGGCAGATTTTATAGCTGATTGGACAGAAACCATAGAAAACACGCCAATGCGAGAGTCGGAATATTGGATCATTCATTTTGACGGATCCAAAATGAAAGAAGGCACTGGTGCGGGTGTGGTGCTAAAATCTTCAAAAGGCGACAAAATGGAGTATGTGCTACAAATTCACTTCAATGTCAGTAATAATATGGCAGAGTATGAAGCGCTACTTCATGGCTTACATATTGCAAAGTAAATAGGATTAAACGCATACTATGTTATGGAGACTCAGATTTGGTACAACACTAGCTTAACCACACATGGGACACTAAAAGCCCCATAATGGCGGAATATCAAAGAACTGTATACGAATTCGCCATATGCTTCTTGAGATTTGAAGTAAATCATGTAAAGCGGGAAGAAAACTAGAACACAGATGCTCTAGCTCGAAGGGGCTCGGAAAGGGTAAAAACATTGCCGTCGGGTGTTTTCGTTCAACATTTGTTCAAACCAACCATCAAAGGCGGAGATGTAGACTATCCTCTAATCTCCGAGTCAATTGAAGTATTGTTTGTAATCCCGGACTGGAAGGTACCATACCTGTCGTGGTGGTGTCACGGCAGATGCCATGGGATGGCTAAAGATGTGGGGACGATGGACGCTGGAGGTGTCCGGGGAGGGATCACGCGACGAGTAGCCGCGTGCGGTAAGATCCACACAACACAAACAACACGATGTACCCAGGTTCAGGGCCCTCGTGAGGAGGTAAAACCCCTACTCCTGCCTTTCCCTATGTATTACGGTGTCTCACCGAGTAGCCACAGTACAAATGGTAACGCTACCGAGTAGCCCCTTGCCCCTCTCCGAGTAGAGCTAGGTCAAGGACTTAGGGTTTCTAGGGTTTCTAGTGAGGCACTATGGGAGCATATGAGCATTCCTCTACCTCCCCCCTCTCGCAGGAGGCGGCGGGGCACCTTATATACATGGTGCCCAGCCGGATACGTCCAAATCCTAGACAAGTGTCGACATAGTGTCCACACTGTCCTTTCTCCGAGTACCCGCTGACAGCTTTGGTCGTTGGTCTTGGCTGCTTCTGTAAAGTCGTTGGGCAAAACTAGGGGACAGACTGGTATCACTGTACCTAGTCACAGAGTAGGTCCCCCTTATCCTGCCACCGACTGCTTCCATGCTGTCACTGTCAGACAGACCGTCCCCACGCGAACAGTAGTTCGAATGCTGCCAAGTACGGACCCAGGATACGTGGGATCCTGTGTCAGAACGGCTCCTTTGACTTCCTGCCCGAGTAGTTTCCCGCCAAAGGTTCCCGCCAATTGTACTCGGGCCAAACCTTCTACTCGACATGGTAGAAACTGATTGATATCTCCTTCTGATCATCTTGAGGTGAGACCGGGTAGCAGTCGACCGGGTAGCGAGTACCCGGTAGTCGGCTACTCGGCCAAACCTCTCTTCTGTAAGCGGCCTTTACCACCTGTCTTTACCCTACTCGGGGGTAACCCCCCGACAGCAGTCCCCGAAGCTGGTTGAGTCTTGCGAACTTGTTCACTAGGCTCTGCCAGCTTAAAACCAGCCTTTGCATCTCAGCCATCGAACCTCAAGATGCCGAGTAGTGCCTCCGAGTAGCTATCCGGAAAGTATCTTGAGTCTTCTCTTTCCGAGTAGCACTTGCTTTCTACTCTGTATCCGAGTAAAAAGACTTAGCGAAATTTCGCAAACTGAGCCTCTGCAGCGCAGAGCAACATCCAGCCCTTCACGCAGGTACTGCCTACGTGTCAAGCATCCACGACCTTGTCGTTTGGTTGCCCAGGACACGACGCCACGTGTCCAGTTTTCACGCCGTGGGCCCACCGGCCGTCATGTCCCATTACGCGCATTTACTGACCACGATCTTGTAGTGGGATCCAATGCGGCCGTTACGCGCGCGGTTCTCGCGTGTGTGCGTTTCTAGCCGGCCACAGGACCCACCACACGCCACAATCGATCCCACTCCCGTAGCGGTAACGGTAATCTCGCCGAGGAGGTATAAATACCCCCGCGGTAACTTCCTTTTCCCCTTCCCTGCTCATTTCCTCTTCTTCCTCCCGTTCTTCTCCGCCACCGAGCGCTCCGCCGCCGCACTAGCCTCTGCGCCGCCGCGGACTCGCTCCACCACCAACCCCGTCTGATTTCGGATTCTTCCACTCGCGACCATGGCCAAGTCCTGCTGGGCCGGTTCTTCCATCACCCAAGCCAACCTCGCCTGGCTCGTGAACGAGAGAAGGGTTCCCCCCGGCGTGGAGTGCCGGGCACCCGACGACAAGGTCGTGCCCAAGCCCAGGGACGGAGAGCGCGTGGTGTTCATGTCCCACTTCGAGCGCGGATTCGGGCTGCCAGCATCGGACTTCATGCGTAAGTTCCTGAATCACTTCGGGCTGCAGATGCACCATCTGCCGCCCAATGCAGTCGTTTTCCTCGCATACCACGTCGTGGTGTGCGAGGCCTTCCTCGGCATCAGGCCCACCGTGGAGACGTGGCTCCACTACTTCCATCTCCGCCAACAATCCGTCGGGAAGAAGGACAGCGCGGGCGTTGCCCGCGCCACCGACGTCGGCTGCGCCATGATGGTGCAGCGCAACGGGACGAACCACCCCCGCATCCAGGGGCTGGATTCCTGCCGAATGTGGCAGCAAACGTTCTTCTACGTGAGGAACGTTGCCGCCGCTGATGGAGGCCCCGTCGACGATCGGATCAACCTGCCCCCTTGGAGCAAGCGTGCTCCACTCGGGTCGAATTGGAAGGAGAAGCCCGTCAACGACGAGAACGCCACCGAGATAGAGACGCAACTCGCCTGGCTGAAGACGCATGGCCTCAGGAATGACGACCCAGTAGCGTGCTGGATCAAACGCCGGGTGCTTCCTCTGCAGGAGCGATGCCACCTCATGTGTTACATGGGAGGGCCTCGCGATTGCACCAGGACCACCACCGTCGAGATCGACGATGCTGACGTTCCCAGGCTTGCCAGGAACATCCTGAAGACCAGCCTCAACGAGAAGTGGCGGTACGGGTTCCTCCCGTTCAGCCGTAGGACTCCAATCTTGCGGGTACGTCTCCCTTACTCTGTTTTCGTCTCTGCCTTCCGAGTAGATAGCTTCTCCTTTCGCCTCGACTAGCAATTGCCTTGTGCACCGAGTAGGACACTTAGCTAAATCGCCTTAGGCTTAGTGTGCTTTGTGCCTGCACGCCTCGTCGAGTAGGAATTTTTAGAAAAAGGCCTAGGCTTAGTGTGCTTTGTGGGTGCACGCCTACCCGAGTAGAGTTCTATTCTGGTACTCGGCTAACTTGTGATCCTTCTCTGCCTTTCAGACTCTTACTCGCCAGCTCACTGAAAGCAGCGAGGTCTTCGAGGACAACTGGTCCAAGGATCGCGAGGAGGATGATGTACCCCCCTCTGATGACGCGGAGCAGAGCAGCCCCGTTCCCGAGAAGCGCGACGTCCTTAACACTTGGGCGGACGATGGCTCCGACGGTAATAGCATCCTCATCTTGCTTGTTTCCGGGAAGCATCAACTCCTTGTATTGCTATTTCTGATTCATTTCTTCTTTCCTTTGAATTTCTCAGATGAGGCCGCTGCGGAGAAGGACGACCAGGATGAGGACGAGAACGATGGTGATGCGCCCCTTGTCGTCAAGCCTCTGTCGGTTGCCCCTCCCGAAACTCGCAAACGGACAGGCGGCGAAGCACAAGCGCCTCCTGCCAAGAAGAAGAAGAAGCCCGCCGAGGAGGGAGAGACCCCCGAGAAGAAGAAACCCACCAAGCTCACCACGAAGAGAAAGAGGAAACAGCTCTCTTCCACTACCGCGTAAGCCTCCTTCCCGGTCGTCTTTCTTCTCGCGCAGTGCCATTTTCCCCATTTTCTGCCAATTCCTGATTCCCTTCTCCTCTTTCCGCAGAGCTCCCTTGGACGTGAACGCCGCTTGTGCATCCGGCCAAGCCAAGGAAACTCCGATTCCTCTGATCAACGTCGATGACGACGAGGAGGACAACACTGCCCACGCTGCTGCCGCCAAAGCACCGATCACTTCCGCTCAGGGAGCAGGATCAGAAGCGGCAGCTCAGGACGCTGCCGTCCACCTCGAAAGACCACCTTCTCCTCCGGCTAGCAATGCCGAGGAGGTCCGAGACCAGGATTTGCAAGACACTGCCGCCCCCGAGCGGCCTGAAGTAGAACAAGAGCAAACCAGCACAGAGGCTGGTGCACGAGACAATCTTGCTGCCGAGCAGCAAGTAGGAGACAACGCCGCTGCGGACGCCACCGTAGAAGATGTTTACCCACTGCCAGGCGGCGTACCGAGTGGTGTTCTGCCAGGAGCTGCAGCGGCGCCTCCAACTGCGCAGGGCCCTACGCCACCGACTGCACAAGGCCCTACACCACCAACCTCCTCCTCGTCTCCTCAGAGCAAGGACACCTCCAGCCCTCCTGGGCGAGTAACCAGGCAACGGGCCCTTGATGCTCTGAGGGATTACTGCTCCGAGAAGGGCCCTTCCGAGAGGAAGGCTGCCGATAAGGTGGCTGCCGAGGAGGCCAAGGCCAAGGAGGAAGCCACCGAGAAGGCCAAAGCCGAGAAAGAAACTGCTGAGAGAGCCAAGGCCGAGCAGAAGAAGGCCAGGGCTGAACAGAAGAAAGCCGAGAGGCGAGCTGCCGAGGAAGCAGTCGCCGAGAAGGCAAAAGCCAAGGCCGAGAAGGCAAAAGCCAAGACAGAGGGGAAGAAACCCGAGGATCCCGAGAAGCAGAAGATCGAGAAGGAGCAGACGAAGAAAAGGGCCAGGGAGCAAGGCGCATCCGCAGGCGGAGCACTCGTGATCCGCGACTCCGGCCCGATTCCTGCTGCACTCTCTGCGGGCGCTCGCGCTGCTGGCCAGCCCTGCTACCCGGAATATATGATTGAGGTTAGCCACCAACACCGCATCGGCTTCCCTCCCCAAGATAGAGCTGTAGCTATTCAGAAGGGGAGGAAGGCAGTAGCCAGGAATACTCCTCCCTTCGATCCAGCCCAGAATAAACCCGTCAATATTGCTTCTCGGGGACCCCAAGACAAGCCAATAACCTCCAAGGGTCTTGAGCAGGTACTGGATACTGTCGGCTATATCAGCGCTAAGTGGGACAGCGGGGTTCTCGGAGAGGAGAAGTGGCACGGCTTGACCCTTGGCCCCGTCGACCACTACCGCGTGGAGTGGAACAAGATCGACCTGGGACACCAGCCCATGTCCGTCTCCACCGACACCGCCACCCTCGCAGCCAAGATGTTCTTGCACCGCAAGAACGCCGAAGATATCGAACAGAGTTACGCAGTAAGTCTTTTTGCCTTTTCCGAGTATAACTTTCTTCTCTTCTACCCGCCTTTCTTCTTTCTCACCATCACTCCCAGTCCCCGAGATTTGGGTCGAGTAGGTGGATACTCTCCGAGTAGCCTCCTACTCGGGCCGAATCTTCTCTGCTTTGCCTAACTCATTTTCTTCTCGGTTTTCAGGATAGCGTTCTCAAGCGGACCAGCTTGTACCGCATCCTACTCTGGAACCATTCCATCGCCAGGAGACGCATCGCCGCACTGGAGAAAGAGAAGGCAGATGCCGAGGCCGCAAGCAAAAACGCCAACGAGAGCAGCCAGCAGCTGGCTGAAGTGCAGGGTAGGCCTTTTAGCTATGCGGTTTCTGCGTTTTATTTTTACGCCCGCTCCTGCTTTCTTTGGCACTAACCTTCCCTTCTCTGCAGCTAACCTGAAGGCCCTAGTCGACGAGCACGAGAAGTGCCGCGCTTTCGTGGCGAACGCCGAGGCCACCATAAAGAAACTTGAAGGTGAGTTTGCTGTTTACTCGGTGCTGTCTCGAATTTGTTTCTTCTCTGCATATCTGCTGACCTTATCTATCTTTCCGCAGAAGATCATAAATCATTTGCTGAGGCGCACCAGGATTGCATCAAGCCAGCGGAGGTGGAGAAACAGCTGTCTGACCAGGCCGTAGCCCTGGTGAAGGACCACACCACCGAGATGGAATCCCTGCAGCTCCGACTTCAGCAAGCACTCCAGGATGCCGTTACCATCGGCGCAGAGAGAGACAGGGCGATCTCCGAGAAGGCCAAGGCCGAGACCACCTTCCGAGCCAAGGAGAAGGCCCTCGAGTCTGAGTGCGAAACTCTGAAGAAAACCAATGCCGATCTCTTCGCTCAGATGACCACTCTTCGCGGAATCCAAGACAAACACATTGGCAACGAGGAGTCCTGGAAATCCAAGCTGCAGCAGCTGCACCGCCGATTGATCGGTAAGTTTTCTTCTTCCCTGCATCTTTTCTTCTCGGTCTCTCTCTTCTTGGTTTTTGAAGTTGCCATTTGCTATTTCAGATATCTGGCCTGCTCTTGATTCCACATCTGCGCCTATTCTGGCCACAAACCGAGCACTTCGCCTTTCGAAGGGCGAGGCGGCAGATACCAGTTCCGAGATCGAGGACGTCTTGCTGGTGCTCAAAAGCTTCTTCGATCAGCTAGTCGGTGTTGGAACCGACTTGGTGCACGTGGGCTTTGAGCTCCACAGGTTGTTCTGGCCTCATGACCCCCAGCCAAGAAAGATGCGGGATCTCGCCCACAAGCTGGAGGAAGCGAAGGCCGAGCTGAAGAAGTGGCGAGCCTCTGCAGCCCGTGCCGGTGCAGATGTGATGCTTCTCTGCATGGCGTCTTGGTATGAGAACCTTGACATGCAGCGCATCCGCGGGAAGCGTAATAACTCCAAGTGGGAGAATGATGCCGCTAGCGTGGCCTTGCGCAAGCAGATCGCTTATGAAGTTGCCGAGTGTGCCGAGACGGAGGTCTACATCGACGGCCCCCCCGAGCCGGACACTGATTATGAAGACGAGGAGGAAGCCGATATGGAGGACGACGAGGACGACGAGGAGGACATGGACGAATACTTCGCATCTCCCAGGAGCAAGGCCGGGAAGGGGAAGAGCGCCGCCGTCTCGGGTAGCGATGAGGAGGAGCATGCCCACATCGACAGCGAGCCACTCAACTTCGGCACCTCCTCGGGTGCTGCTCTTGACGACACGGTGCCACCTCCTAGCCACACCGCTGGCTCCTCTTCGGCTCCAGGCCCCATCTCGGTGGCCACAGCTACATCCGAGCAGACGGCCACCCAGGATGATGTTGAGATGGAGGAGTCCGCCGCCGTGCAGACGGAAACGGACGCCACCAACAACGAAGAAGCTGCCGAGAAAACCACCGCCGAAGAAACTGCTACCAAGACAGTCGTCGAGGAAACAACTGCCCATGCCAGCGCCGAGAACCTTGCCTCCTCAACCTGAGGCCACCTGCAACTTTTTTTAACTTGAACATTTATCAGATCCCCGGGATGCCGGGAGCATATGTATCAAACAATATTTGTTTTCGCTCGCTACCCAGTTTTTATGCCCACTCAGTTTACGTTGACATTAATCAATTTGAACGACAGTGGCTCAATGCCGAGCTGTGTTCCCATGCGAGTCCCCGAGTAGCTTTTCTTATTCACCCTGTCTTTTCATCTCTTCTCTACCTGCGACTTGTCGCTTGTTTGGTATTCGAGTCACAAGAATCAAAGAACAAGGCTGCAAATACTTAGCCGCTAGAAAACAATCATGATAACGCAGCCCACCACTTAACCGAGAAGACGAAAACGAGGAACAAAAAGTAACCGACAATCTACTCGGTTCCTGCACTTTTTCTTCCTTAGTGATTTTCGTGTGCTCATTGACCTTTTGCTTGTTCTCTTGCTTGCCATGAAGCCGGGTTTCGGACAGCAGCAAAGTCGAAGAGTTGGCATATAGGTTTAAACACAGTACTCAATGCACTTTTGAGTTCTGAAGTGAAGCAACCGAATAGACAAAGGAACGAGCCGAGTAAAAACACTTAGAGCAATTTTGGACGAGGGCAGTCCCCGAGAACAATTTTAGATTGCAGAGCAGAATTTCAACTCGGATGAAAGGGTACATACACATCTTTGCTTACGAATGAAAACGACGAAGTAGAGCTATATTCCAGGGACGCTTGGTTTCCTCTCCAGCTTTATCTGCCCTGTTCGCCTGCGATGGGCGCACATCTACAAGATAGTACGCGTCATTGTGCAGCGCTTTGCTGACAATGAAAGGCCCTTCCCATGGAGGAGACAGCTTGTGCATCCCGGCTGTGCGCTGCACAAGCCTAAGGACCATGTCTCCTTCTCGGAAAACCCTTGGGTTCACCTTTCGGCTATGATAGCGCCGCAGGTTTTGCTGGTAGATAGCCGAACGTGACAGAGTCAGCTCTCTTGCTTCTTCAAGCAGGTCAACGTCGTCTTCTCGAGCTTCTCTCGCCTCCACCTCAGTGTAGAGGGCTACTCGGGGGGAGTCATGCTCTAAGTCTATTGGCAACACGGCCTCAGCCCCGTATACCAAGAAGAATGGCGTGTAGCCGGTTGACCGGTTAGGGGTAGTCCTTAGACTCCACAACACCGCTGGCAACTCTTCTAGCCAACACCCAGGTGTTTTCAGCAGTGGCTCAATCAGCCTCGGCTTGATGCCTGCCAGTACCATCCCGTTTGCTCTTTCAACTTGCCCATTGGAGGCAGGGTGCGCGACTGACGCAACGTCTAGTCGGATATGCTTATCTCTGCAAAATCGCACCATTGCCCCCTCTGCAAAGTTGGTGCCGTTGTCGGTGATGATACTGTGCGGGTAGCCATATCTCATGATCACATCTTTCACAAACTTCACAGCTGTGACTCCATCGCACTTCCGAATAGGCTTCACCTCGATCCACTTGGTGAACTTGTCCACCATGACCAAGATATGTGTCATATTGCCCTTAGCCGGCTTGAAAGGACCAACCATATCCAAGCACCAAACAGCAAACGGCCATGTGATAGGAATTGTTTTCAACTCGGATGCTGGCACGTGAATCTTACTTGCGAACATCTGGCAGCCGGCGCACTTCCTCACAATGTCCTCAGCTTGCTGCAATGCAGTGAGCCAGTAGAAGCCATGCCGAAAAGCTTTCTTGACTAAAGCCCGAGAAGAGGCGTGATGCCCACACTCTCCTTGATGTATCTCCACCAGGATTTCTTCTCCTTCCTCTGGGCTTACACAGCGTTGCAGCACACCAGTGGCACTTCTCTTATGCAGCACATCTCGGACTAAGGCGTAGCCCTTGGATCTTCTCTGAATCTGCCTCGCAGTCACCTCATCTTCAGGTAAAGTGCCGTCCCTTAGAAAGGATAATATGGGCATTGCCCAACTCGGTGTCTCCCGCACGGGAAACACTGGTTCGTCCATTTCCATTGGGACAGGCTCTGGTGGTTGCACAGGAGGAGTAGGAGCGCTTCTCTGCAGCCCAGATCGATTGGCGAGAACTTCTTCAATGAATGCAACAGCTTCAGGGTTGAGGGCGGCAGTCCCCGAGTAAGGAATGGCAGTCCCCGGGTAAGGAACGGCAGTCCCCGGGTAGGGAGTGGCAGTCCCCGGATAGGGAGCGGCAGTCCCCGAGTAGAGAGCGGCAGTCCCCGAGTATAGGACGGCAGTCCCCGGGTTCCCTGCAGCACTCTCCCAGTCAATCTCCATTGGGTCAGATTCCTCACTTGGCAGAGAAGGGACAAAGATGGATTCCGAGTTGGGGGAAGGCTTGATGGATGGCTTCCTCAAATGCTCCAAGGCAATCCCTGCCGGGATGGACTGCCGAGAAGATCCCAACTTGGACAGCTCATCTGCTGCTTCGTTTTCTGCTCGGTGAATGTGCTGGAACTCACAGCCTTCGAAAAACCCAGTCATTGACTGCACCAGGAAGCGATACGACGCCATGTTGGCATCCAAGGCATCCCAGGTACCCGAGACTTGCTGCACCACCAGATCTGAGTCGCCATAACAGATAATGCGCTGCACGCCAACCTCCTTTGCTACTCGCAAACCATGCACAACTGCCTCGTACTCGGCTACATTGTTGGATGCCTTGAAATGGATCTGCAACACATACTTGAGCTGATCCCGCTTGGGTGATGTAAGCACAACGCCAGCACCAAGGCCTTCTTTCACCTTTGAGCCATCAAAGTGCATCTTCCAATAGTTGGAAACTGGAGCAGGAGGTTCATACTGCATCTCGGCCCAGTCGACAAGAAATTCCGCCAGTACCTGAGACTTGATTGCTTCTCTTCTCGTATACGCGGGAGCGTACGCGGCTAGCTCGATCGCCCACTTGGCTACTCTGCCACTCGCCTCCTTGTTACCCATGATGTCCGAGATGGGAGCTGAGCTCACGACAGTGATGGGATGCTCCTGGAAATAATGCTTCAGCTTCCTGGCGCCCAGGTACACACCATAGGTCATTTTCTGGTAATGCGGGTAGTTCTGCTTGGAGCTCGACAACACCTCGCTCAAATAGTACACAGGGCGCTGCACACTCTTGCCTTCTTCTTCTCGCTCCACCACTATCACCACGCTGACTACTCGGTTAGTCGCGGCAATGTATAGCAGCATAGGCTCCTTGGGTAGCGGACTAGCCAAGACAGGAGCGCTAGCCAACATTGCTTTCAGCTCATTGAATGCTACATCCGCTTGCGGAGTCCAGACAAACTTGTCGCTCTTCTTCATCAGCTGGTACAGAGGCAGAGCCTTCTCGCCCATTCGGCCCAGAAAACGGCTCAGTGATGCCAGACAACCCGTGAACTTCTGCACATCCTTCAATGATCTCGGCAAAGACATGCTTTCAATAGCTTTTATCTTAGACGGATTGGCTTCAATGCCCCGACTAGAAACCAGGAAACCGAGTAGCTTTCCAGCTGGTACACCAAAGGTGCACTTACTCGGATTCAGTTTCATTTTGTACCTGCGTAGGTTAGCAAAGGTTTCCTCCAAGTCGGCAAGCAGAGTATGTGTTTTGTTCGTTTTGATGACAATGTCATCTACGTACACCTGCACATTCTTGCCGAGTTGGTCGTGCAAGCATTTCTGCATGCATCTCTGATAGGTTGCACCCGCATTCCTCAGGCCAAAACACATGACACGATAGCAATAAGCCCCGTACGGGGTAATGAAAGCAGTCTTTATTTGATCAGCAGGATTGAGTGCAATCTGGTGGAAACCAGAGTAGGCATCTATGAAAGACAACAGTTCACAGCCGGCAGTGGAATCGATCACCTGGTCGATGCGAGGTAGCGGGAAAGGATCCTTGGGGCATGCCTTGTTCAAGTCGGTGTAGTCGACGCACATGCGCCATGCAGTGGCAGCCTTGGGATCTTCCTTTTTCTTCTCGACCATGACCGGGTTGGCCAACCAGTCCGGGTGCAGCACCTCCATGATGAAGTTACTGATCAGCAGCTTGGTGATTTGATCACCGATGGCCTTCCTTCTCTCGTCCCCGAAACGGCGCAAGGCCTGCTTCACGGGCTTTGCGTCAGGACGCACATGCAAAGAGTGCTCAACCAACTCCCTCGGGACTCCTGGTAGATCTTCATTGGTCCAGGCGAACACGTCCCGATTCTCACGGAGGAAGTGGATGAGCGCGCTTTCCTATTTCTCGGCCAGCCCGGCACCAATGATGGCCACGCGCTCCGGGAACTCGGGGTCAACCTGGACTGTCTTGGTCTCCTTGGCAGCTTGGAAAGCAGTACCATGCTGAGTACTCGGCACGCCTTGTGCGCCAGCTTGTGCGGACTGAGCCATGGCCACCACCTCGTACATCTTTTTCTTCTCGGCAGCAATCACCATCGATTCCGCCAGCTGAGAGCTAGCAGAGGCACACTCCATGGACTTCTTGTAATCTCCCGAGATGGTGATGATGCCATTGGGCCCGGGGATCTTCATCTTCAGGTAAGCCACATGGGTAGAGGCCATGAACTTGCTCAGAGCAGGCCTGCCGAGTAGAGCGTGATAGGGACTCTGATGATCCACCACCTCAAACTGCAGGCGCTCTGTGCGGCAGTTCTCCCGAGTACCGAATAGCACATCAATCCACACTCGGCCAATCGGGTTGCATGAGATCCCGGGCACAATGCCATGAAAAGTGGTCTTGCTGGGCAGCATCATGTTCTCGGCCAGGCCAAGCTTCTCGAGTGTGTCCTTGTACACAATGTTGATGCTGCTGCCGTTGTCGATCAGCACCTTGCTGAACCTCACGTTCTTCTCGGGGCCCAAGAAGGTGGGATCCAGCACCAAGGCATAGGTACCCGGATTGGGCATCACCTTGGGGTGGTCCGCCCGAGTCCACCTGATCTCCTGGTCGCACCAGTACATGTAGTGAGGGACAGCCGGAATCACTGCATTGACCTCCATGGCCCGCCTATGCTGTGACTGCTTGTCGACTGCCTCAGAAGTGAAGATCATATAGCTCTCATGGTGCTCTTGGTACTGGTTAGGGCCATTGCCCCCATTGTTGCCGTTGTTGCCATTGTTGTTGCCCTGATAGTTGTTGTTGCCTCTGTTGTTGTTGTTGCGGTTGTAGTTGTTGTTGTTGTTGCGGTACCTCTCGTTGTTGAAGTTCTGGTTGGCTCCTAAAGCCACCTGGTTCACATTCTCTCTTCTCGGATAGACTGGCGGCCGAGCTGCGGGTGCCCGAGTAGGCTGAACAGTGGCATTCGCGGCTGGCAGAGGAGGTGGAGGAGGCAAGCCATCACTCTTGATCACATCCCACCATTCGCATTGCCGAGTAGTGTGGTTCGCAGGCCTTGAGGGGTGATGAGTGTGGAAGCTGCATGGACCATCCTTCATGTCATCGAAGACAAACTTCTTCGGCTGCTCGGAGTTCCCGCTACTCGGCTGCGCAGTGCGGAACGGTTTCTTGTTGCCTTGGCCCTGGTTCTGGTTCTGCCCGTAGGCTCCAGCAGGTTTCTGCCTTTGGCCACCACCGCCTCCAACATTCACTGCATTCACCTCCTCGGGATCATACCGAGTATCTACTCGGCGCTTGTTGCGGAACTCGTTGCGCTTGTTGCTGTTGAAGTTTCTTCTCGGCTCAGAGGAATCCATCAGTGGCTGAGTAGGGTCACCGAGTGCGTACTGATCCGCAATCTTGATGGTCTCGGCCAGGGTGTTGGGCATTTCCCTCTGCAATCTCTGCCACAGCATGCTGCCATGTCGGCAACCCTGCGCAAACCAAGTGATGGCCTGCGCTTCATTCACACCCTCACAGGTGTTCCTCAAGGTGCTCCACCGAGTAAGGTACTCGCGGTCCGTCTCGTCTTCTCGCTGCCGGCAAGCCGACAACTGCTGTGGCCTATTCGGCCTCTTGTAGGTGCTGGTGAAGTTGCTGATGAAGGCATCCGAGAAGTCCAGCCAGCAGTTAATGCTGTTCTTGGGCAGGTTGTTGAGCCAAGTGCGAGCTGGACCCTCTAGCATCTGCGGCACATAGCGCACCGCCCATCTCCTGTTGCCGTTCGCGATATGGACCGCGGTGACGTAGTCGTTGAGCCAATCTTCAGGCTTGGTGCTACCATTGTAGCTCTTGGTGCCTCTCGCGAGCTGGAAGCCCTTCACGGACGGCTCGTTCATGATGCGCGGGCCAAAGCACTCGGGGCCAGGAGGACCCGTGCTCTCAAGCCGCGCCGACAAGCTGATACGGTCCAGCTGGTGCCTTGCATCTCCAGGCGCCAACACGCGCTCACCCACGCGGTCATGGATGTCATAACCAGCCATCTCCATAGCCGAGTAGCCATCATCATACCTATCCACCTGCATAGCAGCAGGCTGCTCCACCGGGCTGGCGACTGGTGCCACCGGGCGCGGCTGCTGCCTCTGCCGAGTAGGCGGAGCTGCGGGTTGCCGAGAAGTACCCGGGCGTGCGGCTTCTCGGACACGGCTTTGAGCTTGATGGGCTTGAGAGCCTGCTCTTGCAGCGTTGTGTTCCTGCCCGGGCTGCTGCGGCACAGCAACCTGTTTCGCGGCAGCAGCCGGGTCATACACCTGCATTTGCCTGTCTCTTCCCGTACGCCCGCTGCGGCTCTTCTCGCGGCTAGGATGCGGAGATGAGGCTTGATCGTTAGATCTTGCCGCGTGCGAGTGAACCACCTGCGAAGCTCCAGCTCCCGGGTTGGCCTTCCGGAACTCCTCGTTCTGCCTGGCGGCCTCCAGTACCAACTCGCCAAGCCTTTCCTGCTGCCTGCGACGCGCCTCTCCCTCTAGGCGCGGCAACTCGGCAGCCACAGCCTCCGCAGCCCGCAGCGTCTTGGCGGGCGTGCTGTACCTTGGCCTTGTGAAGGTGTTCGCGGTGGCGGACTGCGCGGGCTCCTCCGCAACAGTGGCCATCTCGGCGCCCAGGTTGCGCCGGGTAGCGCCTACCCTGCTAGGCCTCCTGGCAACCGGCGTGAAGCCGTGAGCCTTGTTGTACTCGAGCTGGTCTAGACTCAGCTCAAGCCTGATCTTCTCCAACTCCGCCTGCTCGGCGAGCAGCTCCTGGCGTTGCCGCTCGAGCTGCTCCCTTACGGCTAGGAGCTCGACGTCGGTGGGAGTGGGCATGCCGGTTCGCGCTGCAGACGCGGGGATGACCGTAGACGTGGAAGGCGGCAGGTTGCTCTCCTTCTCGTAGGGCCGGTGAGTCCTGCCACCCGCGGGCGGGTCGTCAACCTCCTCGACGACGGCCGCAGCGCCAGTAGCAGCTGCGCCAACGTTGGCCGCCACGCCCGTCACCATCACCTCAGCGCAGCACGCAGAACTGCATGCAGGCCTTCCGCGAGCAGCAACAACCGCGGGAGGATCCTCCGCGTCGTGCACCAGCTCGGGGTAGGCGTCGTTGGCGACGGTGGCGACGTAGACGAGATGCGAGCCGAAGGAGATCACCGAGCCGCCCTCCGGCATGGCCTTGCCGCCGAAACAGCCGGCGTTGTCGGTGACGAAGTCGAAGGAGCCGAATCTGTGGACAAGGCCACAAACTACGCGCTCCGCAGATGAAGATCCCGTCCGAACAGAAACTCCAACCAGCGCCGCTGGTTGCCCCACGGTGGGCGCCAACTGTCGTGGTGGTGTCACGGCAGATGCCATGGGATGGCTAAAGATGTGGGGACGATGGACGCTGGAGGTGTCCGGGGAGGGATCACGCGACGAGTAGCCGCGTGCGGTAAGATCCACACAACACAAACAACACGATGTACCCAGGTTCAGGGCCCTCGTGAGGAGGTAAAACCCCTACTCCTGCCTTTCCCTATGTATTACGGTGTCTCACCGAGTAGCCACAGTACAAATGGTAACGCTACCGAGTAGCCCCTTGCCCCTCTCCGAGTAGAGCTAGGTCAAGGACTTAGGGTTTCTAGGGTTTCTAGTGAGGCACTATGGGAGCATATGAGCATTCCTCTACCTCCCCCCTCTCGCAGGAGGCGGCGGGGCACCTTATATACATGGTGCCCAGCCGGATACGTCCAAATCCTAGACAAGTGTCGACATAGTGTCCACACTGTCCTTTCTCCGAGTACCCGCTGACAGCTTTGGTCGTTGGTCTTGGCTGCTTCTGTAAAGTCGTTGGGCAAAACTAGGGGACAGACTGGTATCACTGTACCTAGTCACAGAGTAGGTCCCCCTTATCCTGCCACCGACTGCTTCCATGCTGTCACTGTCAGACAGACCGTCCCCACGCGAACAGTAGTTCGAATGCTGCCAAGTACGGACCCAGGATACGTGGGATCCTGTGTCAGAACGGCTCCTTTGACTTCCTGCCCGAGTAGTTTCCCGCCAAAGGTTCCCGCCAATTGTACTCGGGCCAAACCTTCTACTCGACATGGTAGAAACTGATTGATATCTCCTTCTGATCATCTTGAGGTGAGACCGGGTAGCAGTCGACCGGGTAGCGAGTACCCGGTAGTCGGCTACTCGGCCAAACCTCTCTTCTGTAAGCGGCCTTTACCACCTGTCTTTACCCTACTCGGGGGTAACCCCCCGACAATACCTGAATTTCTTAGTTGAACAAAAATTCCCAGACTGAGCAGACGAAGTCTTGGAAAGGCAGATTAAGCGCCGATGCAAAGGATACATCAATGTATACTTGTATAAACGCAGTACATCCGAAATTTTCCAGCGCTGTATTTCGCCGAAAAAAGGACGAAAAATCTTGCAAGAAATCCATGCCGGAGATTGCGGGCACTATGCTCAATCTAAGAGCATTCTGCATAAATCATTCAGAGCAGGCTTTTTCTGGCTTACAGCCAAGAAGGATGTGGAACTCATATTTAATACATATGCCGGATGGCAGTATTACGCAAAGCAGACAAATATTCCGGCCCAAGCACTCAAAACTTTTTCTGTTACTTGGCCGTTTACGGTCTGGAGGCTAGATATGATGGGACCGTTCAAAACTGCAAGAGGCAGATTAACACATCTACTCGTTGCAGTAGATAAGTATACCAAGTGGGTGGAGGCTAAACCCATCAATAAGCTTGACGGTGTAACTGCCAGAATTTTTTTGCGTACCACATAACATAATCACGAACAACAGAACAAAATTTTCCATTGGAGATCTGGCAAAATATTGGAGGCAAACCGAAATTCGCCTTGATCTAGCATCAGTGGCACATCCATAGCCTAGTGGTCAAGTTAAACGCATGAATATCTCTATTCTGCAAGGAATACGTCTAAGACTTGAATCATCTCTTCACAGAGCAGCAGGAGCATGGGTAGAAGAGTTACCTTCACAGAGCAGCAGCATACGCACAACGCCGAATAGATCAACGGAGAAGACGCCTTTTTTCCTGGTTTATGGAGCAGAAGCAGTGCTTCCTATGGACATGATCCATGATAGCCTTAGAGTGCAAACTTATGATGAGGCGGATGCCGAAACTGCATGACAGGATGTCGTCGATCTTCTGGAAGAAGAACGAGAACTTGTGTTATAAAGATCCGCCATTTGTCAGCAGGGTTTAAGGCGATATCATAGCCGGAAAATCAATCATCATTCTTTTAAAGAAGGTGACTTAGTGCTAACGAGGGTGTAGGAAAGAAAACACAAGTTAGCCTCAGTGTGGGAGAGACCTTTCATAAAATGGGTCATACTACCTTGTAGATATTTGGGATGATGAAGATGACCCAAAAAATAGCAATCGCAAGAGGAAAAGACACATAGATGTAGAGCTAGGGGAGACAAAACGGCCCTAGAGCATCCAGCAGTTACATCCTTTCTATACCAAGTCTAATTCTATGTAAATATTATTGAGATCATGAAATAAAGTTGTTGGAAATCCTTGCAATTTCTTTTTCTGTCTTTTACCAATAAAGCATGTTCCGTCTTTTCTATTTCCCAATGATCGTTCAATTTGGTTCAATATTAACCCAAATTTTGTCTGCGTGCTCGGCGTAAAAAAGCTGAATGCTTTTAAGCCTAACGAAAAGTTAGCAGAACACCAGATTGTGCCTGCGTGCCTAGAGTTCATACTTTTATTTAGCTCCTTATTTTCTTAGGTATTATCTGATTCTTTGTCTGATGGGTCACTAGATTAGTAAGTTAAAGTACCAAAGTGTGACTCATGATTCCGAGTTTAGACTGATTGGTTTCTTAACCCGGTTGCTCAGCGTGAAGATTTTATAATTTTGGAATCACTCAAACACTAAGAAATATTAAAGCATAAAAACAAGAGAACTTGAAAGAAAAGGAGACAAATTAACTTGCAAGAATAATTAAAATAGCGCAAAAGGCTTGAATATTTATACGAAAGTAGGCATTTCGAATGCATTACATAGCTGAATTTTGCAATGAAAAACTGTAATGCATTCTTATGCCTTCTGGCATTCACAAGGCATAAATTCATACGACATCCATGAAGTCTTCAGAGTCTTCATCGCTATGACTCGGATTGTCCGAAGTTGACGGAATTTCTTCCTCCGGGTAGAATGTGGTGGTGGAGACCATCCAAGCGATTTTGGAGGCATATCCCTTGACAGATTCGAAGATCTCCGTCCTCTGGGTTTTAGTGTACCCTTGGGGAATGTTGTTTGCAACACGCCATGTTTTGGCGGTGGGATAGTGCATTTTCATGAGCCCAAGGGACATGTGTACTCCACCGCGGGTGGTAGACTGCATCCAGGACTCTCGCTGGGCAATAACCTCGGCAAATGCTGTCGGGAGTTGTGCAATGTCGGAGTATTCTTCTTTTTTGTCTGGAAAGCATTTGCTTACAAGTTTCCTACCAGATTTCTTCATGTTCCCGACAAAAATGCCGAAAGCCCGGATGCGATTGATCCGTTAAGAAGAGTCGCCTTCTGTTTTAAAATACAGAAGGGCAGACATTAAGAAAACTCAGAAGAAAAAAATAATGCTTAAAGTTGATTGCATAATTGGTAAAGATAATAGGCATACCAAGCATACTTTTGTCAATTTCGGCAATCTCTTCCAGGCGGTCGCTAAGAAGCCTCAAAATCTTTGATGGTGGAGCTGTCTTTCTCGCTCCGAGCCTTGAGCCGAGACTCAAAAATTTCAAGAGCCTTCCTGCTTTCGGCCAACTCCTTCTGTATCTTCACATTAATCTTCTGAAGTTCCAAATTCTCGTTGCGGAGTTCATGAGCGTTGTCGGCATTTGCAGCAGCTTGCTTCGCTTCAGCAAGTAAGGCTGAAAAGATAGATAAAACATTAACGCGAAAACATTGAAAAATCGCAAGGTAAAAAGCAAACAAGGAAAAAATAAGTATGCTTACAGGCATTCTCCTTGAATTGCTTGTGAAGCTCAGCAATCTCGGAGTCTTTCTCTTCCGTGATTTGAAGGAGGGATTTCACCTCCTCATCACGTTGAGTTTGCCGAGCACCTCCATGTTAATGCTTTCGACAGTTTGCTAAAGCATACAGAAAGAAAAAATTAGAAAAATCAAAAGATGGAAACAAAGTCCTAAAAATTACTAATGCAAAAAAGAATGCTTCTGTATTAATACTTGGGGGCTGGAAGTATACCTGGCTCATCTTTTGAAGGTCGGACAACATTTTGGTGTCCTTACTGTATTCTGGGAAGGAAATCCCCATGTGGTGAATGTCGTCTTGAATGACCTGCCGATGCAAGAAAGTGTAATTATTCCGGATAACTAAATCACCTTGTGGCCAAGGACGGATCAGGGGGTTTTGACTAATTGTTTTCTTGCCTAGGCATGCATATATCCTTCTTCGTCAAAACACGCTTCCTACTTTACCTTAAATTTCTGGTCAAAGGACGGCACATCCTCGTCAATTTGGACGAAAGACGGCCCTCCTTAGTTTTGTTGCGTCGCCATTTCCCGCACATGCGGAGTGAATGCATTGGGCTGGCTGGACTGATTGTGGAGGGGGAAGTCCGGGTCTTCTGCAGGACGGAAGGCTTTCCTGAAGCATTCGCCATTGGAGTACTCGGGGCGACATCTGGGGAAGGCTTTCCTCGGCGGGAGAATATTTTTTGTTTCTTCCGTACTCTCCCCTTTAGAGGAACAGGAGAGAGACTGAAAAGAAAAGAAAACTAGATTAAAACAAAAGACAGATAAAGTTGGTGCAAGGGAAAAAGAAAAAAAGCATGAAAAATACCTGGAAGTTGCGACGGGAACTGATACGTCCAAAACGTATCTCTTTTTCCGAACACTTTTACTGTTGTTTTCCTCTAAACTTGTGAGTTTTGGATACAACTAACATGGGCTAACGCCGTTTTCAACAGAATTACCTTGGTGTCTCGTTTTGTGCAGAAAATTCAACTTTCAGGAAATTTCCTAGAAAAGATCCCAAAGTCCTTATTTAACCCGAAGACCCCCGGAGCCAGAAGAAGATCCGGAGGGGGCGCAAGGAGGTGCCCACACCATGGGCTGGCGCCCCCTAGGCCGCGCCCCCTGGTGGTGTGGCTGCCCCAGGCACCCCCTCGGGCTCCCGTTTCGACTACTTAACCCCTATGACCTAAAAACCGAGGGGGTTTCGCCATATTCCAGAGAAACACACCAGAGCGCCGCCGCCACCTCGAAACTCAATTCAGGGATAAGAAGTTCATGTTCTGGCACCATGTCGGGACAAGGATTCGGAGGAGATCGTCGCCATCGTCATCGCCACCACTTCTCCATCAACCATCCATGATTCCCCCATCCATGTGTGAGTAATCCCCACTGTAGGATGAGAGGGATGGAAGGGATTGGATGAGATTGTTCATGTAACAATGCCAGATTGTTAGGGTAGTGCCCGATATCCATTGTTAGTGCTTTATATCGTTGTTGCAACTTGTTATGCTTAATGCTTGTTGATACGTCATAAACGTATCCTTAATTTCTGATGTTCCATGTTGTTTTGATGCCATATGCTACATGTTTTCTTTACACTTTATGCCATTTTTATCGATTTCCTAGGACTAACCTATTGACAAGATGCCACAGTGCCAGTTCCCGTTTTCTGCTGTTTTTAGCTTCAGAAAAGTTCTTCTGGAAATATTCTCGGAATTGGACGATTCGAAGCCCGAAAGTCTTAGAAAGTTTTCGCGCACACGGAGTACGGAGGATACCCGTAAGGGATCCATAGGGGACCCACACCATGGGTGGGCGTGCCCCCTGGCCGCGCCTAGGGGTGGTGTTCCCCCTGCTCGCCCACCAACATCGCCCTCTCGCCTATTTGGTCTCCTCGAAGGGTTAACCCTAAACACCTGAGGCATTTCCACAAAAATATCTGCAGCCGCCGTCATCATCAACCCTAGTTCGAGAGGGTTCTGGAGCTCTCCCCGGCACCCTGCCGGGAGGGGGACCCCGGAGGGATCTACACCACCATGCCCGCCTTCGGAATGATGTGTGAGTAGTTCATCCTTGGACTACGGGTCCATAGCTGATGTGGGGATGACTCCCAGTCCTGTCGGATGAGCCTACCCGGTCTAAGGCCCAACACTAAAGCCCCGCGCGGAAGGCTACCTCATGGTTCTAGAAGGCCCAGCTATGGCCCGCTCGTAATTCTTGCGAGACAAGATGGAAGGATTCCACTGACTAGAACTAGTGTTTGTAATCCCCCCGGATACGGGTTTGAGACCTAGCCACCTATATAAGGGATGGGAGAACCACCCAGGAGGGACATCCAATCTAGGTTTTACACCATGGAAACCACACCTCGAGTACCCAATCTCTCGACCTACGCACCCCCCATTGTAACCAAACATCATATACAAAAACAAACAATCATGAGTAAGGGTATTACCTCTATGAGCGCCCCGAACCTAGGTAAAATCGTGCCCCCTGTTAGCCGTCGAGTACGCCAGCGCCTACATCGTTCCTCTATTCGAAACCCTACCATCTCACCCGAGGGATTTGTTGATATGAGCAATCGACAATTGGCGCCGTCTGTGGGAACGGCAGGCACTGGATCCACGGCCTCGCCGACTTCTTCTACACCAAGCTTCAACTGGAGCCCGAAATCTTTGGCTCCCTCAGAGCCAATCTTCTTCGGGTCGTTCATCTACATGCCCCACTCGCTGGCATCTCGTCCGGCGTTCAGCGGTCTCCAGGACGGCGTCAGCATGACATTCGGCAACCTCCACTTCCGTGCCAACAAGGAAGGGATCCTACGCTTCCCCGACTCCGGGGTACTCCACGAATCTGACACCGAGTCCATCTCGAGCACGGTGAGCCAAGAATCGCCACTCGACGACTTCGATTGCAGCTCGGAGTCGAGTCATGGCTCCATCCGTTGCAACAGGCTCGATTTCCACACCATCGCCTTCGAGGAACCCATCGACTGCAACGAGGATGACTGCCCCGCACCAAAGACTCACGGGCCATATCTGGCTCACGTCTGCATGGCTGGACCCGATGATGAACCCGCCGAAACGGAGGCTAGCCTCACGGCGAGGCAACAGATCAAGGTCTCACGGGCCGCTTGGGACAAGGCAAAGGCAGCGGTGGAAGCGAGCCGCCTGATAGAGTCCGGATCCTCCCAAGAGGACCTGGTAGCGTACCACTACCACTTATCATTGAAAAACCGCGAGCTAATAAACGCCCACAAAGAACACGACGCGCGCCAACGCGCAGCAGAAGCCTCGAGTGCATGCCGCGCATAGCTCTCTAGAATTCGCGACTCGACGGGGAATCAGCCTGTCAGGAAGGGGAAGTACGCCTCTAAGACCGCCCGTATGGACCAAGGATCTCTCAGCAAGATCAACAAAACCATCGAGACCTCCCTCATGCACGTCGACGAGGCGGGCAATGTGCACCCGACAGCTTCTGCCGCCGCGGTCCTGGCCGCCGCCACCTATTTACAGGCAAACCAGTAGCCAGAAAATGACCCCCGCGCAGAGCAGCATCTCCAAATCCAAAAGGGGCTAGGCATGGCCGGAGCAGCGATCGCCGCCTAAACTCGCAGGAAAACGGCCACCCCCGAAGCTGATAAAACGCCTCGAGCAGACAAAACACGTCGCACACGTGAGAGTACGTCGCCCAAGAGAGAAGACAAGGACTCGCCCCGCTGATACGTCTCCAACGTATCTATAATTTCTGATGTTCCATGATGATATTATGCTTCTCCCTTCTTTATGTCATTTTTATCGATTTTACGGACTAACCTATTGACAAGATGCCATAGAGCGAGTTCCCTGTTTTCTGTTGTTTTCATTTTTAGAAAAGTTGTTCTGGAAATATTCTCGAAATTGGAAAATTCAAAACCCGGAAGTCTTAGAATTCCCGAAGGTTCCACGGAGTCCCGAAGAGACCCGGAGGGGGGCCTCAGGGGGCCCACACCATAGGGTGGCGCCCCCGTTGTCCACGCCGGGGGGTTGTGGGCCCCCCAGGGCTCCACCTCCTTTGCCCTTTCGCCTATTTATTCCCCTCCGAAGGAAAACCCTAGGCACCTAATAAAAAATCCCCGAAAAATTTCACAGCCGCCGTCGTCGTCAACCCTAGATCAGGGGGGTTCTGAAGCTGTCTCCCAGCACCCTGCCTGAGAGGAGATCATCACCATGCCCGCCTCCGGAGTGATGCGTGAGTAGCTCATCCTTGGACTATGGGTCCATAACAGTAGCTAGATGGTAGTCTTCTCGTCCTATGCCCCAATGTTTAGTTCTCGTGAGCTGCCTAACATGATCCAGATTGTTCTTATGTAATTCTATGTGCTGTGTTTGTTGGGATCCGATGAATATTGAACTTATGCCAAGTTGATTATAGTCTCTATTGCATATGTTATTTGCGATCTTGCATGCTTTACGTTGCTAGTGGTTTCTATGGCCAAGTAGTTGCTAGTGACTCCAAGAGGGAGTATTTATGCTTGATGGTTGGGTTCATGCCTCCTTTTCGCCTGTGCTCGAGTGACAGAAACGTGACGAGGGAGGATGTGCTGTTGCCACTAGGGAGAAAACAACGGTGTGAGTGCCCGCGTGCACAATCATTTTTTACATTACACACATTGCTTAATGTGATTATATGTTGCTTGCAAGTTAATACCTAAGGGGGTTCGGATGATAACATGAGGGTGGATTATTAGTCATAGATGCAGTTGGATTACGGTCTATGTATATTGTTGTAATGCCCGCACTAAATATCATAGTAGTCATCATGTCATGAATGTGCACTACGGTGCAACCTCTATTTGTCAATTGCCTAGTTGTAATTTGTTCACCCAGCATGCTATATTTTATGGAGAGACACCACTAGTGAACGTATGAACCTTGGTCCATTTTCCTACACTGTTAAACAAACCACTACAATTCCCTGTTTCCTTTACTTACTGCAAGCATACACTATTTTCCACACTATACGTCTAATCTTTGTTTTCAGCAAGACCGGTGAGATTGACAACCTCACTATACCGTTGGGACAAAGTATTTTGGTTGTGTTGTGTGCAGGTTCCACGTTGTTGCTGACACCGACGAGGCGCCATCACCACCGTTAGTGGCATCAACCTTACGAAGATCCTCTTTCTCCTACTGGATTGATAACCTTGGTTCTTAACTGAGGGAAATTCTTACCGCTGCACTCATCACACCCTCCTCTTTGGGTTCCCAACACACCATCCATAGCAATAAGAATTTCTGTAGCAAAGAATTTATGTCGCCACCACAAGCAGCAAGAATTTCTAGCGTCGTTGCCGGGGAGAAAGAAGTCTTCTGGAAAGGGGAGTCTCTCACTCTCAACCTCTTTATTTTGTTTATTGTCTTGTTTTTATTTTTTGTCTTGTTTTGCTTCTTTATATCAAAGACACAAAAAAATCAGTTTACTTCATAGCTGCTATTTTTGCTTTTCTGCTCTTAGTTTAATCTCTAATCATGATTCTACCCAAGTTTACCTTGAAAGACGTACCAATAGGTAGCGGTGATATAATTGGGAAAGATAATATTGGATAGTTCTTTAATTATGTTAGTAAGCACAAAGAATTTGAGGATAGATCCTTAGCTGAACTTGCTCCAGATTATGAAACCGCTGCAGCATCTCTAGTTCGTATGCTGGAAGCTAGGTTTGTTAACCTTAATCCCATAATGCAACACATGTTCCTCAACCATTGATAACATTAAGGATAGCGAAAAAAGAGAGTTTATTCTAGAAACTTTGTTTAAAGAATTTGGTGATGTTGCCATTGAGGCTAGAAAAGTTTTTAACCGATTTGAGATGTCAGGCTCATGTGTAGATTTTAATAGCACTCCGGGTAAAGCCAATGATAAGGAAATTAAAATACCAATACCCTTTAAATTGGTAGGAATGCATGAAGCTCTAGAAAAGAATTTTGATTGGATTGTTCCTGCAAACCCATTTGATGAAAGTAGTGTGCCTAAAAGTGTTGATAAAGGGACATCTAAAACTTCTATAGATGAAATACAATTCATTATTGAGGACATTTATAAGCTTAATTTTGACGCTTCTTCACTTGAAAATACTCGAGTTGTTTTCTATGCCTAGCTGAAAGGCGTTAAAGAAAAGCGCTACCGGGAGACAACCCGTTTTATTTATCCGTTTTCAACCCGTTTTCCGTCGTTTCTTTTTGTTTTCTTTGCACCTAAGTGTTGTCTATTTCCTTAGCAACCCCTCCGTATATTTTCTTTTGTGTCTTTGTTGAGCCAAGTAAAGCCTCTAGTGGAAAGTTGAGACTATATTTTGGATTTTTGCGCAGGAAACAGATTTCTGCTGTCCACTGTTAAATTCGTATAAAATCACAGAAAATTCAAAATGACCTGATTTTTGTGTCCATAATCCTGGCTATATATGCAACTTTTCTTAGTTGAACACGTTTTGATTTGATCAACAGAATATTTTCGAAAAAAATCATCTTTACCTGCTGTCCTATTTTGACAGATTTCTGCCAATAATTGCATTTGCATCTTAATCTCTTTCTTTTGGTGTTCTTTTGAGAAAAAGAGTTTTAAAAGAAGTTGTGACAGTAGCTAATGTGTTTATGAATGTTAGGATTGTGTTGAAACCGAACCATGTGAATTTATTATTTCTATTGCACTAACGTTGCTGATGAAGATTGTGATAAGTTTGGTGTGAAGGAAGTTTTCAAGGGTCGAGAGAAGATGATGATATGATGTGATCAAGAAGAGTGAAAAACCTAAGCTTGGGGATGCCCAAGAGGTACATCCCAGCAAATTCCAAGAAGACTCAAGCGTCTAAGCTTGGGGATACCCAAGGCATCCCCTTCTTCATCGACAAATTATCACGTCACTTCTACTGAAACTATATTTTTATTCGGTCACATCTTATGTGCTTTACTTGGAGCGTCTTTTATTTTTGCTTTCAGTTTGTTTTATTTTGCAATAAGCTTGGTTGGATCCCAGCATTCTTTTATTGGAGAGTGACACGCTCCGCTTTTTCATGGGAATACTTTGTATTCTTAATCTTTGTCTGGCTGCTGCATTTATTTAGCTCATGTTTTGCATGCATCTCTTACCATAGATGTTAGTTTTAGTAGTGTTATGTGAGTACTATCATGTTTGCTTGCTGTATAATAAAGAGTATTTTTGTTAAAACATATCTTGTATGGTGCTTGTTGGGAAAAGAAGCTGCTGCTTGAAGTAGAATTTTTAATGGTGCAAGTAGAAGCTTGTATAGACTGTGGCTAGAACTTTTTCATATTATGCTGGATGTTATTTTAGTTTTAAAGTCTTGTGGTTATTGAGTAGCATGATTAGCCTCAAATATCTGAGAGTGTTTAATGTGCCATTGAAAGAACCATGAGTTATTCTTGTCATACTCAAGCATAAATTTATGGTATTCTGTTTCGAATGTTTTATTGGGTTGACTTGGCGCAAGCTCACACCATGTTTATGACTATGAACCAGTCACTAATAGCCTCTATGATCATTTAGTTGTTGAACTTGTGATACCACTTATGCTTTGATTAATGATGTTTATGTCGCTATGCATGATTATGACTCTTATGTTCTCTTGATTTGTCGCTCCCAGTCTTTTGCTAGCATCCACCTGTACTGAGTATGAGCTCTACTCGTGCATCCAACTCCCTTAAACCAAAGTTTTTCCCATTGTGTCCACCATACCTACCTACATGTGGTATTTAACTGCCACTCCATAGTAAATTGCTCATGTGTTACCTTTAAAATTTTCAAAACTACTCCTGCTTTATGTTCCTATTTTTGCTCATGAGGACGTCAATGGAGAATATTTATCTCACTTGTTGATTGGATTTCACACCCTGTACTAGTGGCTTCATCCGCTTATCCAAATGATAGAAGAGCTGGCAGCGGGGTGCCCAACCCCAAATTAATGCAAACAAATTCTCTTCACTATTTTTTCCCCTGATTTATCAGTAAAAGCATAATTGTGTAAACGAAAGAGAAAGAGGGATGACCTTCTACCCAGATGCGTCCTTCACATGGGAGCTGCTCTTGTGAATCCAGTTGGCTTGTGACGTACTGTATTTTCTGTTTACCACTCGTTTACATTAGCATACATCTCCCAAAATATAGACACTCCTCCACGGTATGTGATTGTTGGCAGGCACCTGAGGATTCGGTTAGCCATGGTTTGTGAAAGATGGATGGGAGGAGTGTCAAAATTTTAATACATCTGCTTAATAAAATAAAAATCTCTAGCACATGAGTTGATCCCTGCTTCCCTCCGCGAAGGGCCTTTCTTTTACTTTTATGTTGATTCTCCATCTTCTAACTTTATGCACAGTTGAGAGAGCATTTTTGCCATTCTGAGTTCTATGTGCATTTGTCCCATAAAAATCAATAATTGATTCATGATGTGATATTGTTTGTTCTTAAGTTATTTTATCTAGTCTTCCTCATGAACTTTGAAGGTGTCCTGGCATTTATGTTTTGTCCCACTCTTAAGGACTAGCAAAATACCACTTTGCCATGCTTTCTCTATACTTGAAACAAACGTTTATCTTTCTTTGCATTATTATTCATGATCCTTTATTTGAGATACTCTTCATGATGCAAAGTGATTGCTATGCTTTATTATTAAAGTTCTATATATCATGTTTGTGTTTGAAGTTCTATGATCTCAGTTTACATATGCTTTTACATTATAATGATCAAGTTTATGTTAGTAGCATGTCACCTTAGAAATTATGTTGTTTTATCGTTTACCTACTCGAGGACGAGTAGGAACTAAGCTTGGGGATGCTTGATACGTCTCCAACGTATCTATAATTTCTAATGCTCCATGATAATATTATGCCAATTGCTACATGTTTTCTCCCTTCTTTATAGCATTTTTACACGTTTTCCGGGACTAACTTATTAACAAGATGCCAAGTGTCAGTTCCCTGTTTTCTGTTGTTTTTTACTTCAGAAAAGTTGTTCTGGAAATATTCTCGGAATTGGACCCCACAAAGCCCGAAGTGTCAATTTTCCCCGGAAGCATCCAGAAGACCGAAGAGGAGTCGAAGACGGGCACCAGGGGGCCACACCATGGGGTGGCGCGCCCCCCTTGGCCGCGCCAGCTGGTGGTGTGGGGCCCCCAGGGCTCCACCGCATCTTCCCTTTTGCCTATTTATTCCCCCACGATGGAAAACTCTGTGCACCTGATCAAATATCCCCGAAAAGTTCCGCAACCACCGTCGTCGCCAACCCTAGACCAGGAGGGTTCTGAAGCCGTCTCCCGGCACCCTGTCGGAGAGGAGATCATCGTCGGAGGCCTCTTCATCACAATGCATGCCTCTAGAGTGAAGCGTGAGTAGTTCATCCTTGGACTGCAGGTCCATAGCAGTAGCTAGATGGTTGTCTCCTCCTCATATGCCTCCATGTTTAGATCTCGTGAGCTGCCTAACATGATTGAGATTGTTCTTATGTAATTCTATATGCTGTGTTTTCTGGGATACGATGAATATTGAACTTATGCCAAGTTGATTATAGTCTTTATTGCATATGCTATTTGTGATCTTGCATGCTTTCCGTTGCTAGTGGTTGCTCTGGCCAAGTAGTTGCTAGTGACTCCAAGAGGGAGTTTTTATGCTCGATAGTGGGTTCATGCCTCCTTTTCGCCTATGCTTGAGTGAAAGAAACGTGACGGGGGAGGATTTGTTGTTGCCACTAGGGAGAAAACAGCGGTGTGAGTGCCCGCGTGTACAATCATTGCTTACATTACACACTTTGTTTAATGCAATTATCTGTTGCTTGCAACTTAATACCTAAGGGCGTTCCGATGATAACCTGAGGGTGGATTATTAGTCATAGATGCAGTTGGATTATGGTCTCTGTATATTGTTGTGATGCCCGCACTAAATATCATAGTATTCATCATGTCATGAATGTGCACTACGGTGCGACCTCTATGTGTCAATTGCCTAGTTGTAATTTGTTCACCCAGCATGCTATCTTTTATGGAGAGACACCACTAGTGAACCTATGAACCCCGGTCCATTTTCTTACACTGTTAAACAAACCACTACAATTTCCTGCTTTCTTTACTTACTGCAAGCATACACTATTTTCCACACTATACGTCTAATCTTTGTTTTCAGCAAGACCGGTGAGATTGGCAACCTCACTGTACCGTTGGGACAAAGTATTTTAGTTGTGTTGTGTGCAGATTCCGCATTGTTGCTGACACCGGTGAGGCGCCATCACCACCGTCAGTGGCATCAACCTTCCAAAGATCCTATTCCTCCTACTGGATTGATAACCTTGGTTCTTAACTGAGGAAAATTCTTACCACTGCACTCATCACACCCTCCTCTTGGGGTTCCCAACACACAGGAATTTCTGCAAGGAATTTCTGTAGCCATTGTCAGCATCAGTCCACCATACCTACGTACATGTGGTATTTAACTGCCACTCCAAGTAAATTGCTCATGTGTTACCTTTAAAACCTTCAAAATTACTCCTGCTTTGTGTTCCTGATTTTGCTCATGAGGATGTAAATAGAGAATCTTTATCTCACTTGTTGATTGAATTTCACATCCTGGACTAGTGGCTTCATCCGCTTATCCAAATGTTAAAAGAGCTGGCAGCGGGGTGCCCGGCCCCAAATTAATACACACAAAATCTCTTCACTATTTTTGCCCCTGATTTATCAGTCAAAGCATAATTGTGTAAACAAAAGAGAAACATGGATGACCTTCTATACCAGTTGCGTCCTTAATATGGGAGCCGCTCTTGTGAAATTTAGTTAGCTTGTGACGTACTGTATTTTCTGTTTACCATTCGTTGACATTAGCATATATCTCCCAAAATATAGACACTCAGTGTCAAACTTTTAATACCTTTGTTTAATAAATTAAAAGCTCTAGCACATGAGTGATCCCTGCTTCCCTCTGCGAAGGGCCTTTCTTTTACTTTTATGTTGAGTCTCCATCTTCTAACTTTATGCATAGTTGAGAGAGCATTTTTGCCATTCTGAGTTTTATGAGCATTTGTCCCAAAAACATTATCAATTGTTTCATGATGTGTTATTGCTTGTTCTCAAATTATTTGTTCTAGTCTTCCTCATGAACTTTGAAGGTGTCCTGGCATTTATGTTTTTCCCCACTCTTAAGGACTAGCGAAATACCACTTTGCCATGATTTCTCTATACTTGAAACAAACGTATATCTTTCTTTGCATTGTTATTCATGATCTTTTATTTGAGATACTTCTCATGATGCAAAGTGATTTCTATGCATTATTATTAAAGTTCTATTTATCTGGTTTCTGTTAAAGTTCTATGATCTCAGCTTACATATGCTTTTACATATTATGATCAAAATTGTGTGGTAGCATGTCACCCCAGAAATTATTTTGTTTATCATTTACCTACTCGAGGACGAGTAGGAACTAAGCTTGGGGATGCTTGATACGTCTCCAACGTATCTATAATTTCTGATGTTCCATGATGATATTATGCCAATTGCTACATGTTTTCTCCCTTCTTTATGTCATTTTTATTCCGGACTAACCTATTGACAAGATGCCACAGAGTCAGTTCCCTATTTTCTACTGTTTTTAGTTTCAGAAAAGTTGTTCTGGAAATATTCTCGGAATTGGAAAATTCGAAGCCCGGAAGTCTTAGAATTCCCGAAGGTTCCACGGAGTACCGAAGAGACCCCGAGGAGGGCCTCAGGGGGCCCACACCATAGGGTGCCCCCCTTGGCCGCGCCGGGGGTGGTGTGGGGCCCTTAGGGCTCCACCGCCTTTGCCCTTTCGCCTATTTATTCCCCTCGAAGGAAAACCCTAGGCATCTGATAAAAAATTCCCGAAAAGTTCCGCAGCCGCCGTCGTCGTCAACCCTAGATCAGGGTGGGTCTGAAGCTGTCTCCCGGCACCCTGCCGGAGAGGAGATCATCACCGGAGGTCTCTTCATCACCATGCGTGCCTCCGGAGTGATGCGTAAGTAGTTCATCCTTGGACTACGGGTCCATAGCAGTAGCTAGATGGTTGTCTTCTCCTCCTATGCCTTAATGTTTAGATCTCGTGAGCTGCCTAACATGATCGAGATCGTTATTATGTAATTCTATGTGATGTGTTTGCTGGGATCCGATGAATATTGAACTTATGCCAAGTTGATTATAGTCTTTATTGCATATGTTATTTGTGATCTTGCATGCTTTCCGTTGCTAGTGGTTGCTCTGGCCAAGTAGTTGCTAGTGACTCCAAGAGGGAGTATTTATGCTCGATAGTTGGGTTCATGCCTCCTTTTCGCCTGTGCTCGAGTGACAGAAACGTGACGGGGGAGGATGTGCTGTTGCCACTAGAGAGAAAACAGTGGTGTGAGTGCCCGCGTGCACAATCATTGCTTACATTACACACATTGCTTAATGCGATTATCTGTTGCTTGCAACTTAATATCTAAGGGGGTTTGGATGATAACCTGAGGGTGGATTATTAGTCATAGATGCAGTTGGATTGCGGTCTCTGTATATTGTTGTGATGCCCGCACTAAATATCATAGTAGTCATCATGTCATGAATGTGCACTACGGTGCAACCTCTATGTGTCAATTGCCTAGCTGTAATTTGTTCACCCAGCATTCTATCTTTTATGGAGAGACACCACTAGTGAACCTATGAACCCCGGTCCATTTTCCTACACTGTTAAACAAACCACTACAATTCCCTATTTTCTTTACTTACTGCAAGCATACACTATTTTCCACACTATACGTCTAATCTTTGATTTCAGCAAGACCAGTGAGATTGACAACCTCACTGTACCGTTGGGACAAAGTATTTTGGTTGTGTTGTGTGCAGGTTCCGCGTTGTTGCTGACACCGGAGAGGCGCCATCACCACCGTGAGTGGCATCAACCTTCCGAAGATCCTCTTTCTCATACTGGATTGATAACCTTGGTTCTTAACTGAGGGAAATTTTTTCCGCTTCACTCATCACACTCTCCTCTTGGGGTTCCCAACACACCATCCATAGCAACAAGAATTTCTGTAGCAAAGAATTTATGTCGCCAGCACAAGCAGCACCCGCCACCACAGAGGCAAGGAGGCAAGGCACCACGGCGACAGCCCGCACAGCGATGACGATAGCCCACGGCACTCGCTCGACAGCCCGTGACATCGAGGAAGACGCTCGCGACATCTTATCAAGCAACCACGCCGGGGAGACAGTCGCGATCGAGCCCATTACGATGCATGGGACGACATCGCCCAAAACAAGATCTACAGGGCCCGCACACGCAGGAACCACGCTCGCTCGCTATCCATCTCCTCTAACGAGTATGCATGTGGCGCGATGTGCTTCAGCAGCAGCATTCGCGAGGCACCAATGCCCAAGAGATTCAAGCTCACTTCGGAGGTGTAGAAGTAGGACGGCTCGCAAGAACCTAGGACCTAGCTCTCGGACTACCTGACCGCGGTAAGTGCCAGCGCGGAAATAAAGTGACGGCCATGCAGTACTTAAACTTGCACCTCGTCGGAGCCGCTCGAAGCAGACTCGAAGGCAGACCACATGCGTGCTACAGATCCTGGGACGATCTCACCCCGATTTCAAGAAGAACTTTCAGGCGACGTACAAAAGGCCCGCGTCTGTCAAGGAGTTGCGAGCTTGCAGACAGAAGAGTGGCGAATTAACTCACAAATATATCCAGAGATGGACCACGCTAAAAATACGGCTGGAAATATATCAGAGGAAATAGCAGTCGAAGCTTTCACCAAGGGTGCACGACGCGCGGCCTTCCGAGAAGAACTAGGACGATTCACGCCCAAAACTATTGGAGAATTGATGGCGATATCTGACAAATGGGCAAATGGTGAGGAATCCCGGCGCAATGAGAAACCTTCCTCACCCGCACATGATGACGATCGCAACGGCGACCGTCGGAGGAGAAAGAGACGAAACTATGATCAAGATGATCATTCGGAGTTTGTAGCAGCTGAATTCACGAGAAACCGCGACGGTGGATCTCGGGGAAATCGCGAGTGGAAGCCAAAACCGGATGAAAAAACACCCGAGGAAGACCTTGACGGATACCGCTCCCTGCATCTTTTCACAGATAAGCACACAGACAAACTCAAGGCTACCCATCTCCTCAAGGACTGTCGATTGTTTAAAGACATCCACGAGGCGTACACGAAGAAACATCGGATAGCCATCAACCAAGGATACCTGCAACTACCGGGAGGACACGCAGTTGCGCCACCACCACCCCCACCTCCACCAGCTGGACATCACAACATGGCGTTAGCCGCACTCCCAGCACCAGCAGATTCAGCCGCATCAAATTAAGGATCCAACAGATACCCGAACCCCCAAGACCTCATAGGCATGATACAGAAGATCTCCCCGTACCGACGAGTCCAGAAAACCAACACTCGCCACGTCAACATGGCAGTGCAAGCTCCACCGTCAAAAACCGAGTACCCGAAGATGTGTGAGCACCCGATAACCCTCTCCAGAGAGGACCACCCTCCACGGGTGTATCGACCAGGGCACACAATGCTCGTTATCCAGGCGCAAATAGGCAACTACGACCTAGCCAGCATTTCCATGGACGGAGGCAGCGGGATAAACATCATATACACGGACACACTCCACAAGATGAACAAGAACTGGAGGGACTCGTATAATCGGAAACATCCTTCCAAAGGATAGTACCAGGCAAGAGTTCCTCGACTTTGAGGTAGTCGACTGGCCATCGCAGCACCACGCCATTCTTGGCCGAACAGCGTTCGCGAGATTCATGGCAGTACCCCATTATGCCTACCTCAAGCTGCAACTGCCAGGAGAATATGACACGATCACCGTAAATGACGACTTCCAGAAATCTGACAAGTGCGACAACGACTTCCACGAGATCGCAAAATCCTTCGGGATGCAAGAAGAGCTGGCAAAGACCATGGACAACTCCGTGATGCTGCTATCCAAAATAAATGCTCCAGACCTCGAGTTCAACCCGAGCAACGACACTCGAAAGCATCAAGTTCACCCGACAGATTCCGCGAAGATGGCGATGATGTCAACCACCCTCTCCTCCGCATAGGTAAGCGCGCTCGTTGAACTCCTCCCTGAGTACTTGGAGATTTTTACCTAGAAGTCATCTGATATGCCATGGATTTTCATGGAGTTCTCCGAATACTCATTGGAAGTGTTCAAGGATGCAAAACCAGTCAAGCAAACCACTCGACGCTTCTCCGAGCCGAAGCAGCGGGCACTCGAAGAAGAAGTGAACAGATTACTAGCCGCCAAATTCATCAGGGAGATCAAGATTTCCACCTGGTTAGCAAACCCGATGCTAGTCCTGAAGAAAAATATAGACATGCTTCGCGTGTGCATCGACTACACATCGTTGAACAAGCACTGCCCCAAGGATAACTTCCAGCTCCCACGGATTGACCAGATCGTTGATTCCACGGCAGGCTGCCAACGTCTCTCCTTCCTGGACGCCTATTCGGGCTATAACCAGATCACGATGAAGTAGGAAGACAAAGAAAAGACACCTTTCATCACACCACACGGTGTTTACTGCTACACGACCATGCCCTTCGGGCTAAAAAACGCAAGTGCCACATATCAATGCTGCATGAAAAAATGCCTCGCCAAGCTCATTGGCAAGAACGTACAAGTGTACGTTGACGACATCGTCATCAAGACTCAAGTGGAGGACACGCTCCTCAAGGAAATAAGGGAAACCTTTGACGCTCTTAATGCGTATAGAATCAAGCTCAACCCGACAAAATACGTCTTCGGTGTACCCGCAGGCCAACTGCTCGGCTACTTGGTCTCAGCCCGAGTAATAGAAGCCAACCCGGAGAAGATTCAATCCATCCTGACGTTGATGGAGCCGACAATTCTCCGTGGCGTCCAACAGCTGGCAGGGCGACTGGCAGTCCTCAGCAGATTCATCGCAGAATTAGGCAAGAAAGCCCTCCCTTTCTACAAATTGTTGAAGAAAACCGATAAGTTCGAGTGGACCGCAGATTCAAAGAAGGCGTTCGTCGATCTCAAAAAAGCGTTACAGAGCAGGGGAGTACTGGCCACGCCTCAAGAAAGAGAACCTTTGTACCTATACCTGGTGCAACTAATCAGGTGGTTAGTACAATAATTGTGGTCGAGCGACCAGAGGAAGGGAAGATGCATGGCGTACAGAGACCAATCTACTACCTCAGCGATGTAGTCACCGTGCAAACAACGCTACCCCCACTACCAGAATCTCGCATATGGAGTGGCCTTCACAGCTCGAAAGCTCAAGCATTACTTCCAGGAGCATACCGTCAAGGTGCTAAACGACATATCACTCGGTACAATCATGAACAACCCTATGGCATCTGAAAGGATTGCCAGTCGGCGCCTGGGTCATAGTGTACATAGAACAAAACACCCTCAAATCACAGGTAGTCGCAGATTTCCTCTCGGAATGGACGGAACTGCAAACTCCAGGACCTCCAGAATACTCGAGTTCCTGGATCATGTACTTCGATGGGTAAAACAGGAACGAAGGAGCAGGATCTGGCGTCATCCTCATATCACCGAGAGGCGATAAGCTCCAGTACGTCCCGCGACTCAACTTCCTCCTCGACGACCCAACATCAAACAATGACGCCGAGTACGAGGTACTCCTGCATGGAATGAAGATGGCGTTCGCCTGCGGTGCCACTCGACTGATGATATACGGAGACTTCAACCTCATTGTACAACAAACAATGAAGGAATGTGATGCAGCCGTGGATAACATGATCGCTTATCGCGATATGTATAACCTGCTCGAGGGAAGCTTCAAAGTATGCGAACTGAGGCACATTGCACGTTCATGCAACGAGGAGGCTAACAGACTGGCGAACATTAGGTCGACAAATGCCCCAGTCCCGCCAGAAATCTACTTCGAGAAAATCAACAAAAGACCAGTCAAGCTCAAGAAGCCCATAGAAGTACCCGCAACAACAGAGACGGAGGCCAGTCAACAAAAGCCCTCATCACCCTCGTCCATCACATCTCGCGACAAGTCTTCTTGGTCGAGACTGTCTGGACGCACAAGTATATTAACTACTTGCTCAGAAAGCGGCTCCCGGAAGATATCTCCAAAGCAAGGAAAATAGTACGGCACAGTAAATCCTTTCAGGTGATAAAAGGCGAGCTCTACAAGAGAAGCATATCGGGCGTCCTTCATAGGTGCATCGCGCCCGAAGATGGAAAAGAGTTACTCCAAGACATACATCAAGACGACTGTAGACACCATGCAAGTTAGAGAGCCATCCTGGGCAAGGCATTTCGAGCAGGATTCTACTGGCTCACAACATCCCGAGACGCCAAGGATCTGGTCGAGAGATGTGACGCTTACCAGTGATTCGCACCCAAGCCGCACGCACCAGCCACGGAGCTTCATATGATCTCTCTATCCTGGCCCTTTGCTCAATGGGGGCTGGACATGGTGGGACCATTACGCAAGGCAACACCCGGAGGATATACCCATCAGCTGGTCGCCGTCGACAAGTTTACTAAGTGGATTGAGGTCGTCTCAGTCACATCTCAGCATGTCAAGTGCTCCGTCAAGTTCCTCGATTCCATTGTTTGCAGATTTGGTGTCACCCACAATATTATCACGGACAACGAAACCAATTTCACAGCCAAAGAAACTCAAGATTTCTGTGAAGAGAAGGGGATAACTCTCAGTTTCACCTCGATGGCACATCCCCAAACCAACGGCCAAGTCGAACGATCCAACAGATTAGTTTCGACCGGCCTGAAGAAGTGACTACTCGCAAGATTAGACGCAGCAGCCGTGCATTGGACCGGAGAGTTGCCATCATTCCTGTGGAGCCTGAGAACAAATCCAAATATGTCAACAGATTATACGCCATTCTTCATGGTTTATGGCGTCGAGGCAGTCCTACCCGAAGATGTTAGATTCAGTGCACCACGAGTCGTCGCCTACAGCAAAAAATCCTACAATGAAGCACTCGCCGAAGACATGGACGCACTGGATGAAGCTAGGGACGTCGCACTCACAAGATCCTCCGTTTACCAGTAGGCGCTATGCAACTATCACAGTCGCTGCATCCATAGCAGATCCTTCGTGGTAGGCGACCTAGTGCTACGGCTCAAACAAGACAGTTGCCACAAGCTCGAGCCACCATGGGAAGAACCCTTCATCATACACGAAGTTATCCCTGGAGGCGTCTACCGCTTGAAGAACCTAAAAATAGGCGGCATATACTCCAACCCATGGAACGTAGCGCACCTGCGAAAATTCTATCCTTAGGAGAGCACTCTACTCGCAAATAAGGCTGCTTCAGCCACGATATAATTCGAGCAAACACATGGCTCCTCAGCCATAGAAATAAAGATTTCTTCGACTACATACTATAGTTATCAACAAATCAAATACATGCTAAAAAGGTCACACCCCAACGCACGGGGGCTACGCCAAACTAACATAAAACTTCACAATCACAACTACAAATAAAAAAATATTTACAAGGTCACAAGATTCACACCTTAACACACCTTCAACAAAATACAAAATACAAGGTACAAACACCTTCCAATAAAACTAATGTCGACTAGCACCTTTCCGGAGCAATCACTCTGTCTCGGAAGCAGTTAGCTGAACAATCCGCTCAGCAGCTGGACGCACCACCTCGTAGTGAGGAACAAAATCCACAGGATCCCCTCGGGTAACATGTAGCCGCGCCACAGAATTAAAGTTCACGTCCAGATGCCACAGCCGCACAAACGCAAGACCAACCTGAGCTCCACAGACAAGCTGTTGACGCACGCACTCGCGAACATCTTCCACTCGACGGAAGGTCCGAGGCTGCGCGTTCAGTCGATCAGGTACTGTCGTGGGATAATCACGGCAGACGTTACCGGGGGTAACTTGTCTTGGGGCAATTCGACTCTGGTGTTTGGGAGAGCGTTTAGCTCAAGGGAAGCCATGGTGATATGCGATCTGGTAGCCGACAATCAAGTCGCCGAGTCACCGATCGGAATATATTATCTCAACTCTCGTGTTACAAAGGATACTTGAATATCTCGCGATTGTATGATTCCTTATCGATCTAACCCTAGGGGCCGGCTTATATAATATCCGGACCCACTGGTTTACCGTCCAAGGCATACTCGGAATCCTACCCGGACACTGCTTACAAACCCTAAGTTTCCCTATCGGAACCCACAAACCGGGTTACGAGGCCTACACTCTTGGGCCTTCCAGAAACTCCTTTTCCCTAAGCCGGATCTTGCGCAGCGCCCTTTGGGACGAGTTACACCTGGGCGTTAACCTACCGGGTTATCATCCCTTCATCAGGTACAGTCCCAAGTGGGTAAAAGGTCCGATGAACCGAGGAAAGAGCCTCTCGGCACGACTCGACAAAATCATGTACTTGACGTACTCGACATTGTAAGGTCGCCAAGATGAAACCTCTACTTTGATCGGACCAGAAGTTGCACGCATTAGGATTCAAACTCCTCGACTCGCAAGCTATCTTCATATTTACCCATTGGCCTTCGTACGCTGCATCAGGATCGATAACTGCACAAAAAGGAAAATGTAAGCACATAGCTACTTACACCGAACTGACTCGGGTGCTTGTGGAACTTACATAACAAACTCTTCGCAACACTGGCCAATTCCTCAATGACGAACTGCTCGCGTTCAGCGGCAAGCTTTTGCTTGGACTTGGCAACATCCGCCACACCTTGTAAAACTTTCAGCTTACGTTCGCCATCCGCAATACGGCCACGGAGAGAAGCAAGCATACTCGTATCTGTCAGCAAAGGTGCAGCCAAAGGTACAGGAGCACTCGCCGATCCATCGCCAGACTCGACTACCCTGCATAGGATGAAGAACATGCAAGAAGTTGACTCGCAGAGCCGAGGGCCACTCGATGAATACATCAAGAAAATACTATCGAGTGCACAGGGGCTACTCCCATCAGGAGAATACAAAGTAAAGCAAAAAAGAAATTGCTGCCAAACACTTCAAATCTCAGCATTCTGAAAACAAACAAAATACTCCAGGCATAATTTTAAGTTCTTTACAAAACCACGAAACAAAGCAACACTACTGTCCACTCTAAGGGACAACAGATTTCCCAGAAGTAGCCCCGCTCGCAGAAGTTTTGGCGCCACGGTCGCGCGACACTAACTCCGATAGCATCTTGGCTAGCTTCTCAGCGCGATCGGCAAAAGGTTTGAGCGCTACCTTTTTGCCCGCGTCGTCCCTGGGAGGCACCGAGTACACCTTCTCCAAATCACCTTGGACGTTGTTCGCCAAGGCAAATTGAATCGCCATCTTTGCGCCACACTCGGTCTGAGCTAAGGTATAGTCACAGAGAGGGTCCCCTTCGCCAAGGAAAGCTTGGACAAGAACTTCTGGAGTCGAAGGGACATGCTTCCCCACGAACGGTCGCTGGTGTAGCAGGGACAACACATGTGAAGCATCGCGAATGACGGAAGCGGTCTTCGTCCCGTGTTCTTGCAACTGCTGGCAAGCTTCCATCACCGCACCGACCCTGGTTTGGCCAGGAATCGCCAAGGTAGCCCCGGGCGTGTCTACAACAAATCAAAGAAGTCACGAAAAGAAACAAAGCGAGTCAGAAATACGGAGAAATTTGGCAAGTGGCATACCTGACAAGCCCTCAGCCATAGGTCGAAGAATACCGACCAACTCATTATCACGAGCCGTGCCTGCGACGTCCAGCTTCTCAAGGTCCTCCTTGGACTTCGCGAGTCGATCCGCGGCGTCCTTGCGGGTGGACTCCAGATCCTTCTCGAGATTTTTTGCCCGCTCGTAAGTTGTCGCTTTTTCAGCATTGGCACGGGCAGCTTCATCTAGAAAACGAGGCAAAACATGTTAACGGAGAGAGCTTCACTCGAGGCAAAATCAGGAAACTAATCTCTCGAAGACTGAAGACTCTGGAGGAGCTGGTCGCGCTCCTGACGAAGAGCAACGCAGTCCGCCTCAGCGACTACGAGACGACGGCCGAATACCGCCAAGGACTCGAAGACAACCTACAATGAGAAAGGGTTGAAATCAATGCAACACTACTTGAGTCTGTGATTGTCTGCAAACAGTCAAACACGGACTTGGGGGATACTCCCATCGGGAGCACTGCCGTGCACCCGATAAAACCGAGCTAACATACAACAAATGACCAAAAAAGACTACTACTTGAGTTTGTGACTGACTGCAAGCAGTCAAACACAGACTCAGGGGATACTCCCATCGGGAGCACTAGTGTGCACCCGATAAACAAGAAACGAAATTTAGCGACTACTCGAGGAGGAACTCTTACCTCACCATGCGGAGTCGACACACGATCGAGCGAGCTACCCGAAACTTCTTTGATCGCAGGCGTCCCGGCATCACTCGGCTGGTCGATTGCGAAGCTGGGCATCATGTACTCGGAAGTATCAGTCGCTTTCGCAGGACTCGAGGGTCGTCAACAAGGACTCGAGGCTTCGGCAGTCTTCGCAACAACTCCCTTCTGCTTCGCAGATTGGGCCGATGAAGCGAACTGATCTCTGCTGAGCACTCGAAGACTAAACAAGTGTTAAAGAGGAATAAAACAGCTAATCAACAAAGGAAAAAGCAGGGGACTTACTCTTCATCCTCATCCTCATCGAAGAAATCCACGTTCCACGCCGTCGGAACCTTCGGCTGCTGAAACACGGGAGGAAGCGTGGTCAAAGGAGTAGCTTGGAAAGGCTCAATCTCCTCGACCATATCCTGGCTCAGGGAAGCATCCTTTGAGGTCACCTCATCCTCCTCGCATATGTGGCGCTTGCGGTGGTGGAGTTGGGGTTCATCGTCCTCCTCCTCTTCCTCTAGATCCTCCTACTCTTCACTCGACTCCACATTCGCGACACTAGTGTCGGGAGGGGCTTCGAAGTTACTCGCAAGAAAGTCCGAGCTCCCGTCATCCGCGGAAAGCGGCGGGTAGCTCTTCACCACGTCCTGGTTCTACAAAAAGGAGAAAGAAAGGAAGAAATAGATTCATTCGACAAAAACTCAAAATGACAGAAGTACAAGTCAAGAAGGAGGAAAAACTTACCTCACTCGGAGGATGTTTAACGTCGAAGGGTACAAAAGGACAAGGCGAGTAGTCCTCCCCCTTCTTAAAACTAGTGATAGTAGTAATCTTCTTCTCGAACTCAATGTTTGAAAGAATATCATCGCACGTTCGACTCGGGTCGTTGACGCCCGAGAACTCCCACAAGGTGGTGGGCCGAACTTGCAACGGCTGCACCCGTCGGCGCAAGAAGACACTCGCCAGATAGATCTTGTTCAGCAGAGGCCCCTGGTCCTTCCGTTGGAGTCGCACAACTTGTGCGAGTAGTGGTGCGGTCGCCTTAGCTTCTTTGGGTGACAGCTTGTGCGCCCAAGACTTTTTTTGCTTCAAGATCGCGAACGGCTTGAACTCAGGGATGCCACTCGCGTGAGTGTCTTGGATGTAGAACCACCTCTAGTGCCACCATTGAGCTGACTCGATGAAGTTCATCTCAAGATAAGGGAACTCGTGGGTCGCCGGGATTCCAAAGCCTTCGGTCGCCAACGTTTCCCCAATATTCCCACCGTAGGAGCTTTCTCCCGGTGAATCTTCATGTTGAAGATAGTCTTCCACAACCCCCAATGTGGGCGAATGCCCAAGAAGCATTCACACAGAACGACGAAGCACGAAATGTGTTGCACCGCATTGGGGGGGAGATCGTGCAGCTGTCTGCCGTAAACATACAACAGCCCGAGGAGGAAGGGTGAAGAGGAAGATACAGACCTCGGACCATGTGCTCCTAGAAGGCGACGTGTTCGTTGGCGCGCGGGTTAGGCACATCCTCCCCTTTGAAAGAGCATGGTTCCCCCATGTGTGGTTTTGGTAATTGATGACAATCACTATGGACTAATGGTTGCATTGAGCTATACTTGTAGAGTTTGTCCATAGGCAATTCTTGATGTCCATGTGTTGGATTAAATATAATCAAGTGGTGACCAAGGTGTTATTATTGTGAATATCCCAAGTGTGGTCATGAGAGAGTTGAGCATATTACAAGTATGTCTTGAAGAAGAATATTGTGTGAACATTCATCTTTACCTTCAAGACATCATTATTATGAAGAGAGAAGAAAAGATAAAAGGTTGATCAAGGAAAAGTGCTAAGCGATCTTTAATATTGATCAACTCACAAAGCAAGAAGATGTACCATGTGGTATCATGGTATCGTAAGTAATTGTTCATATAGCTTTGTGTTCTAACCCATTATATGTGTGTGTGGTATATCTATGTGGGGTTAGGTATCTTTCCATGGGCTTGCATCAAAAGTAATATTTCATATAGTCCATGGTGGATGACGTCAAGTTGTGGTCGTCATCAAGTTCGAGAAGTGAAAGTTCAAGGGGAGCATATTGAAGAACTCACATTCTTGAAGCTTGCCACTCTTTTGGAGATAATTTCCAAGTAAATATGTACTTAAAATAGCCTCTCCCATAGTGGCATATGGGGGAGCAATCTTTGTGTCTTCATCGAGCAAAGCAAAATAAACAAAGGTGTTCCATCTTTAGGAGGTCAAGATCGTCATATTCTAGATCAAGTGGAATGCTCAAGGAAAAGGTATGATCTTGATAGGTTTTCTATTTTACCGGTCTCATAGCATTAGGAGGGAGACCGGGTTATAGGATAGATAACCGTACTATCAAAAGGAGCTCTCATATTAGCAACTTGGTCGCATCACTCGGAGAGAGCTCAAACATTTGCATACTTGGCATAATCTTTCTTGGTTCTTATTTTCTCTCTCCATGTGTGGTTTTAGAGCTTGTCATGTGCTTCAATACAAGCTCAAGTTCATCAAAAACGGGTTTCGCATGAAAAACTTATTGCGTTTTTTATATTGGAGGTTTTACCGATTGTTCCTTTATAGAGAGGTAAAAACTTTCATCATTTGGTTTTATCATCCAATTATGGACTATGATGTTTCTTTGCATAATCTTATCGTGATTGTTCTTGCGATTTCAACGAGCCCAAGATCATCAAAAACGGAGTCCGGATGCAAAAGATATCGCGTTTTTAGTGAAGGAGATTTTCTGGAAACTCGGAGGCCGGCCTTAGGCCGGGATGGGCTCCCTAGGCCAGACACCTAACAGAACAGGCCGGCCTGGCCGGCCTGGGAGGCCGGGGTGGCACAGAATGCCCCCAACAGGCTGATTTTGGAGGCCTATAAAAGGGGTCTTCTTCCCCAATGGTTCCCTACCTTTTAGGAAAGTCCCCCCCCCACCATTGTTGACCTTTTGGAGCTTGCTCTCTCTCTCTATTCCTCCATGATTCTTGCCTCCAATTAGTGGGAAAAGAGAGAGGAGATCTAGATCTACTATTCCAACAATCCATCTCTCCTCTTAGTGAGGGGAAAGTCTTTGGATCTAGATCTTGTGGATTCATTTGTTGAGTTCTTCCTTGTTCTTCCTCTCTTCTCCCCCCATAGAATTTGTTGCTTTGGTGGGATTTGAGAGTGAAGGATTTGAGCAGTTCTTGTGTTCTTGCCATTGCATAGGTTGCATCGGTTTGAGTTCTCTACGAGGATTCGTTCGAGTGAAAGGTTGAGAAGCTTGTTATTCTTAGGTTCTTGGAGTTCCCTTGAGCTTGTCCTCTTGGGTACTTGGGGTGATCTAAACGGTTGTTGTTGTCTCGGAGTTTTGGTAGCTCCGGACCTTGTTGTCCCAGAGTTTTGGTGGCTCGCGGGATATTGTTGGGAGCCTCCAATTGAGTTGTGGAGATTTCCCCAACCTTGTACGGGATCGGTGACCGCCCTCAAAGGTCCCATAGTGGATCGTGACACTCCGCATTGGTGGAGGCACGAGGAGAATAAGGTGAGCCATTGGGCGCTTGGAGTCATTGTGACTCCACACCTCTCCAACGGAGATTAGCTTCCATTGGGAAGTGAACTTCGGGATAAATCATCGTCTCCTCGTCTCTCGGTTATTTCTATACTTGATCTCTTTACTTATGCAATTTACTTTGTGATAGCCATCGAGCTTGAAGTAACATATCTTGATATCACATAGTTGCTTGAATTGTTTAGCATAAGTTGTTGGTGCACATAGGTGAACCTAGTTTGTTTAGGTTTTGGCTTGATAAATTAAACGCTAGTTTTATTCCGCATTTATTCAAGCCTTAACCGTACTTATTTTTAAACGCCTATTCACCCCCCTCTAGGCGACATCCGTGTCCTTTAAATTGGTATCAGAGCTGAGTCTCTCTTCATAGGATTTCACAACCTAGAGAGTAAAGATGTCGGCTAGGGGATTAGTTAATGACACTTTTATATTCTATGGCACAAATTATAATACTTGGAAAATTAGTATGCTTAATATTTTTAAGGACATGGGTCCAAATATAGAGAAAATTGTAGATATGGGTTTTTCTACTCCAACGAGTATTGATTGCTCTTTAGAGGATGAGAAAAACTTATATCTCAATACTCAAGCTACTAATGTGTTTTTCAAATATTTGAGCATTGTAGTTCTTGAGTCAATTAGGCCATCTTAGAAAGCTCATGAGATATGGACCAAGCTTGAAGATAAATATGATGTGTCCAAAATTTGTGGGGATGCTCCCTCCACCTCCGGGCATGATGAGTTCTCAACTTCTTCTACTTCACCAACATGTGTCAAGGCACAACATAATGATATGGTGAGTAGTGACAAAAATTGCAATCTTGATAGTAAGCTTATTGTTGACGATTCTTTCATCTCTATCTTATTGCAATACTTTTTCTATGGACTTAAACACATCTAGCACCCAAAATGATTTACATTCTTATGTTTATAGTCCATGCATATCATGTATAAATTCCTTGACTAAATCTTATAATGATATGCTTGATACATCTTGTTTCCATAGTAAAAATGGTTGTATTTCCTCTAGTACTTGTGTTACTAACCATGTAGAAGAAACTCAACATTCCATGGAACAAGATGTGGATTTAAGTGGCGCTTCAAGTAATGGTTCATCATCATCTACCATATCTCACTTTTGACTTATGGCTAAAGGTTCAAAGGTAGCTCCTACTTTGAACACCAATGTATCTAGTGATGATGATTATGATGGTGATGATGATGATGACGATGACGACGATAATGACAATGATTCGTTAATGGAGAAAGGTAAAATGATTCACAATATCCTTTATGAGGATAAATATGCTTGTGCCAATTTCCTAGAGATCATTAGAGCATTTTATAGGCGCAATATCTCCATTAAGGAGTTGGAAGCATGCATTGACGCGTGTTATAGCCGCGAGCGTGATTATTCCAATGAAATTGCAAAACTAGAGGAAGCTCTTGTAGAAGAACAAACCACCAATGAATCTCTTGAAGAGACTTTTACTCTAGAGTTATCAAAAGTAAAGGACTCTCATGATAGAAATCTTGAGTGGTTAATTGTCTTAAAACTAAAAATGATGAGCTAAAAGTCGCACATACTCAACTTAGAGGTTCATATTAAAAAGGGCTTGCCAAGTTGCCTTCTCCTATTTCTATTGATAATGATGCTTGTGCTACTAACTCTATTTCTTGTGAAGCATCTACATTGAAGGAGATTGAGCTAAGGGCTCAACTTGAGTTGCTAACTAGCAATTATGGGAAATTGGAAGAAACTCATGAAAAGATCTCAAGCTCTCATGAGGATCTTTTAGTCTCACATGATAAGCTAAAGTTAGCTCATGAGGCTATTACTACCAAGGTTATATCTTGTGAGCCTCATGTGTACATTAGCACAAACTCTACTCAAAATTCTATTTTGCCTCGTGCTAGTCCTATTAATTCATTCACTCATAATATTGCTACATCTTCTGATGAATTGCTTTCCATGCCTTGTTTCTCTAACAATAAATCATCTACTTCCTCTATTACTTGTGTTGCTACTAACCATGTAAAGGAAATAAAAGTGCTCAAGGTCCAAGTCGCTTATTTGAAGAAAGACTTGGAAAAGCGTCATGGGAAGTCCGCTTGACAACATGTTGAGTGTGCAAAGATTACCCAATGACAAGAGTGGACTTGGATTCAACTCCAATAATAACAAGAAGTCCAATATCAAGAAGAATCATAGAATCAACAAGAACAAGGGCCAAGAATTCGTCCAAGATTGTTTGCTTCAAGTGGAAGGTTGAAGGGCACCATGTTAGGTCTTGCCCATTAAAGAAGAAGGATCTTAGTGAGAAGCAACAAGGGAAACGGCCACAAGTTCAATCTCATGCTCAACCTCAAGATGAAGAAATGGCTCTTCCCAAGAAGAATCAAGTTAGAACTCCTCAATTTGAGAAATCAACTAAGAAGAAAGGAGGAAGCCGATGTTGCTACTTATGCCGTGAAAAGGGCCACTTCGCTTCCTCGTGCAATAATGGTACCTTATCCAACCCTATCATTATTGATGATGTTTATTCCCTTCGGAAGGATAAGGTTGGAAATGTGTTTGCCAAATATGTTGGGTACTCCAAGTGGTGTCAAGAAACAAACCATTTGGGTTGCCAAGCCTATTGTGACTAACCTCTTAGGACCCAACTTGGTTGGGGACCAACAAGCTAAAACTTTATGAATAGGTGTTGTTGGAGGGCATTTGAGATTTGACTATATTATGAAGAATTAAGGTATCTTCATGAATTATGTTTACTCAAGACAAGTCATTTGTATCATCATATATCTATCTGATATCCAATGTGTATCCTTGTGGTAACTTGTATTTAAATTATATACATTGAAAGATGCTTGCCCCTTGCATGTGTGAGTTTTGTATCTAGCATGTGTTTGTATATGGTGTTCTTACTAATTACCTATCTTGAGTAATCTAGTATGTGTTTGTTGGTTTGTACTCCATGTACTTGTTTGTTTTGTGTTGAGCCTTTATTGCAATTTATGATTAATTTAGTTGCCTCTTTTGAGAGATTAATGAACTATCTCATTTTGGGGGAGTGATGTGCTTTGCCACCTCACAATCCTAAAATATGTGTACGTGAGGTATATCACTTATTATTAACGTGACAAGATTATATAGTCTCCATGTGGTATTTCATTCTCATGAGAAATTCAAATTTGACAATGTTCATTAATTATCTCTTATTTGATTTCACTTGCCTCTTGTTGAAAAGAAATGGATTATCACATTATGGGGGAGTAATAAGCTATGTGCATATTACAATCCTAGAAAATGTGAACATGTGAGCTAATGCCACTTAGAATTGATATTCTAAATTATCTTGTTACTATGTGGAATGATTAGCTCAAACAAGTTCCATACTTTCTTAAATGAGTTTTTGTATCTCATATTTTGGTTTCTTGAATTTGAGAGAGTTTCTTCGTGAGGTGTTCCTCAAATGTGCACTAGTATGTATTATTTGGGAAACCGTTTGCTTCAAGATATATTAAGCATTGCTTTGCATGATAATTTGACTAGTTGAAGCCACCAAGAATCTCTATGTAAGCATGGTAATTAACTCATATCCTTTTCCATAAACTTTTGTGTTTGAACATGATCATGAATATTTTTGCAATATACCACAAAAAATTAACACCATGCCCTCCTTGTCCTTGGACAAGTGACAACCATATTTGTGGTAGAAGTTATTGATCATATTTACATTGTGCTTTGCTTCCATTTGTATTATCGACGAGAAATTGTTTTGTATGAACTCACATTTTCTTCCTTGACTCTTGAATATCTATGTGTTATAATCAAACAAAATTCTAGTGTAATGGTTGTAAGAAAAGAGAGGATCCCCTTATAGTGATTTTGTATTAAAATGCAAACATATAGATAATGCACAAGTCATGTGAGAGCTATATTACTTCCTTTAGAACACTATATTTTCAATTGGATCTCTTGCCACTTAATGAAAGTTTCTATTGTATGCGTGTGGAGAGTGATGATCTCATTTGTGTGCAAAATTCAAAAATCATGCATATATCATGGGGGGCTATCATAGATTCTTTTTGAACACTAGTTATCATCAATTGATATTAGATCTTTTTAAATCGGTATTTTAATCAATATCTTGTGTATTTTTGGAAGGCACAACTTTTATTTTTTATTACTTTGTGCCATCATAAAAAGTGTAGATGGCTTGGTTATCTCATTCCTTGTGTTGCATTCTATTGTCTTGAATGAGATAAGTCTTTGAGCATACTTTATATAGACATATTCTATGCTCATTTTTTTTTGCTTTGATGCCCTCAATTGGTATTAATTGGAGTTTGATATCTCACTCATAGATATTTGCTTCAATTGACATCTCTTGGAATTTGACATGGTTCATTTGATGTCTATTGGGATATCAATATTTTACTCGTTGATGCATTTTCATTTAGTATCCCCCAAGTGATAAGTATTTCCTTTGGTATTTTATTTTTACATGATATATTTTCTAATTGGTATCTTATCAATCATGAGTTGATTTTGTTTGGTTCCGATTGGTATCTCCTTTCATGTGTTGACGTGGACCTTTGATATAATTTGGTCAACCTTTATATCGTGTCATACCTTTGTGTGCATATCTTGGTTTACTAGGTGATTTGTCTAAATTACATCTCTTTTGGTTCTTGAAAGTGATTACATGCATAATTACTAATCTATATGTTATGGCATGTTTATCTTCATTGATCCAATATTTATATAGAATAATATCCATAAATCCTAAATTGGCTAAGATGTTCATGATATTCAGTTTCATATCTATATGCCTATATTCATGTGGATTGAATCCTATATATTGTAGTTTGTCTAACTACTTTGGACCCAATGAGTTTGGGGACCATTTTTGTACTTAAATATGTTTTAGGTACATTTTATATGCATTGGGTGCTTGCCTCATTCACAAATAAGGTGTTATCACTACATGCTTATTGGAGTCAATCTATGATGATGGATGAATTCTTATATAGTACAACATCACCAATGCTACCTCGGTAACAAGTATCTAGCTCGTGCATATACTCTAACATTTCAAACTTTTGTAGGTTGTATCATGGCATGAAACATATTTACTCCTTGTGATACTTGTTGCTTGTATCAAAACGTCCCAACTATCTCTTTTTCCCTTATTGATGTTTGTGATGTCTTTGATGTTTTTTTTGGAAGGTCATTCATATCCTCTAAGAAAAAAAAATTAAATCTATGTGATATGCTTTCAAGCAAAGATCTTATTGTCGTATTTATGTCTTCAAATTGGATATCTCGCTCTTTCTCTTTGTAACTATATTGTGTGTACATGTTTCTTTATGGATGTACATCATATTATTGTGGTCTATTTAGAAACTTATACACATGATACGAATTACATGTCTTATTGGTATCCTAATGGTTCGGTGTCCATCCTTTTATTGGTAACTTATCTTATGGCTCAACCACCTGTTGCTCCCAGTGATATGCCTTGTTTTCTTTTATGATCACTTGCACTTGCTTTGAGTTTTGTACAACAGTGGGGGATTTATGATTCCATTTTTGTGCACTTTGCATTCAAAATGCAATATTTCTAAATCATGCACAAATATTGGGGAGCTCCTCTATTTTCTTTAAAAACACTCATTTTCTCAAACCACAATATACCTTGTTCGTTTGGTTTGTTAGATCTTTTTGATTGCTTGCTTCTCTTTAGGAGAATATTATATTTGTATACCATCTTATTTGCAATCTTTGGATCCTCGGTATAGTTCCTCCAATTATTCATCATTGGATAAGTGTATTTGATTTCACTCATATTATGAGATGTGCATATCCTACGGAGGAACCCTTACTATATTGGCCATCTAAAATTTCTATGATCCCATTTTGGAAATGGATTCCAATGGGGGAGAAAGTTTAGAGGGTTTAAGGAATTTTGGTTTTATACTTTGGTTTTGTTCTTAAGAATTTGCCTTTCATGCTCATGCATCCTTGCTTGTTTATTTGCATGGTTGTTAAACTTCATTATATAAACCCTCGTAAAAGAGTTTGTCATCAATTACCGAAATGGGGGAGATTGAAAGAGCATGGTTCCCCCATGTGTGGTTTTGGTAATTGATGACAATCACTATGGACTAATGGTTGCATTGATCTATACTTGTAGAGTTTTTCCATAGGCAATGCTTGATGTCCATGTGTTGGATTAAAGATAATCAAGTGGTGACCAAGGTGTTATTCATGTGAATATCCCAAGTTTGGTCATGAGAGAGTTGATCATATTACAAGTATGTCTTGAAGAAGAATATTGTGTGAACATTCATCTTTACCTTCAAGACATCATTATTATGAAGAGAGAAGAAAAGATAAAAGGTTTATCAAGTATGTCTTGAAGAATAATATTGTGTGAACATTCATCTTTACCTTCAAGACATCATTATTATGAAGAGAGAAGAAAAGATAAAAGGTTGATCAAGGCAAAGTGCTAAGCGATGGTTAATATTGATCAACTCACAAAGCAAGAAGATGTACCATGTGGTATCACGGTATCGTAAGTACTTGTTCATATAGATTTCTGTTCTAACCCATTATATGTGCGTGTGGTATATCTATGTGGGGTTAGGTATCTTTCCATGGGCTTGCATCAAAAGGAAGATTTCATATAGTCCATGGTGGATGACGTCAAGTTGTGGTCGTCATCAAGTTCGAGAAGTGCAAGTTCAAGGGGAGCATATTGAAGAGATCACATTCTTGAAGCTTGCCACTCTTTTGGAGATAATGTCCAAGTAAAGATGTACTTAAAAGAGCCTCTCCCATAGTGCATATGGGGGAGCAATCTTTGTGTCTTCACCGAGCAAAGAAAAATCAACAAAGGTGTTCCATATTGAGGAGGTCAAGATAGTCATATTATAGCTCAAGTGTAATTCTCAAGGCAAAGGTATGATCTTGATAGATTTTCTATTTTACCGGTCTCATAGCATTAGGAGGGAGACCGGGTTATAGGATAGATAAACGTACTATCAAGAGGAGCTCTCATATTAGCAACTTGATCGCATCACTCGGAGAGAGCTCAAACCTTTGCATGCTTGGCATAATATTTATTGGTTCTTATTTGTGTTTTCTCCATGTTTGGTTTTAGAGCTTGTCATGTGCTTCAATACAAGCTCAAGTTCATCAAAAACGGGTTTCAAATGAAAAACTTATTGCGTTTTTTATATTGGAGGTTTTACCGATTGTTCCTTTATAGAGAGGAAAAAAACTTTCATCATTTGGTTTTATCATCCAATGATGTACTAGGATATTTCGTTGCATAATCTTGTAGTGCTCGTTCTTGCGATTTCAACGAGCCCAAGATCATAAAAAACGGAGTCCGGATGCAAAAGATATCGCGTTTTTAGTGAAGGAGATTTTCTGGAAACTCGGAGGCCGGCCTTAAGCCGGGATGGGCTCCCTAGGCCGGACACCTAACAGAACAGGCCGGCCTGGCCGGCTTGGGAGGCTGGGGTGGCGCAGAATGTCCCCAACGGGCTGATTTTGGAGGCCTATAAAAGGGGTCTTCTTCCCCAATGGTTCCCTACCTTTTAGGAAAGTTTTCCCCCATCATTGTTGACCTTTTGGAGCTTGCTCTCTCTCTATTCCTCCATGATTCTTGCGTCCAATTAGTGGGAAAAGAGAGAGGAGATCTAGATCTACTATTCCACCAATCCATCTCTCCTCTTAGTGAGGGGAAAGTCTTTGGATCTAGATCTTGTGGATTCATTTGTTGAGTTCTTCCTTGTTCCTCCTCTCTTCTCCCCCCATAGCATTTGTTGCTTTGGTGGGATTTGAGAGTGAAGGATTTGAGCACTTCTTGTGTTCTTGCCATTGCATAGGTTGCATCGGTTTGAGTTCTCTATGAGGATTCGTTCGAGTGAAAGGTTGAGAAGCTTGTTACTCTTGGGTTCTTGGAGTGCCCTTGAGCTTGTCCTCTTGGGTACCTGGGGTGCCCTAGACGGTTGTTGTTGTCTCGGAGTTTTGGTAGCTCCGGACCTTGTTGTCCCGGAGTTTTGGTGGCTCGCGGGATATTGTTGGGAGCCTCCAATTGAGTTGTGGAGATTTCCCCAACCTTTTACGGGATCGGTGACCGCCCTCAAAGGTCTCATAGTGGACCGTGGCACTCCGCATTGGCGGAGGCACGAGGAGAATAAGGTGAGCCATTGGGCGCTTGGAGTCATTGTGACTCCACACCTCTCCAACGGAGATTAGCTTCCATTGGGAAGTGAACTTCGGGATAAATCATCGTCTCCTCGTCTCTCGGTTATTTCTATACCCGATCTCTTTATTTATGCAATTTCCTTTGTGATAGCCATCGAGCTTGAAGTAACATATCTTGCTATCACATAGTTGCTTAAATTGTTTAGCATAAGTTGTTGGTGCACATAGGTGAACCTAGTTTGTTTAGGTTTTGGCTTGATAAATTAAACGCTAGTTTTATTCCGCATTTATTCAAGCCATAATCGTAATTATTTTTAAACGCCTATTCACCCCCCTCTAGGCGACATGCGTGTCCTTTCACCCTTCACCAGCCTCCACACGCACCCAGAGTCTTCAGGAGTAAGCTGCCCCTCCCTCTGCATCACGGTGATGCTTTTCTTCGTCACAATTAACGGGCGCCATTCGCCCGTCCTCTTCACTGGAGCAGCCGAGGATGCGTGATACGTCTCCAACATATCTATAATTTCTGATGCTCCAGGATCATGTTATGCCAATTGCTACTTGTTTTCTCCCTTATTTATAGCATTTTTATACGTTCTCCGGGAGTAACCTATTAACAAGATGCCAAGTGCGAGTTCCATGTTTTCTGTTGTTTTTGGTTTCAGAAAAGTTGTTCTCGAAACATTCTCGGAATTGTACCCCACAAATCCCGAAGTGCCTATTTCCCCGGAAGCATCCAGAAAACTGAAGAAGAGTCAAATACGGGCACCAGGGGGGCCACACCATAGGGTGGCGCCCCCCCCTTGGCCGCGCCAGCTATGGGTGTGGGGCCCCTGGAGCTCCACCGCCTTTGCCCTTTTGCCTATTTAATCCCTCCGGATGGAAAACCCTAAACACCTGATAAAAAATCCCCAAAAAGTTCCACAACCGCCGTCACCGTCAACCATAGATCAGGGGAGTTCTGAAGCTGTATCTGGCGCTCCGCCGGAGAGGAGATCATCACCAGAGGCTTCTACATCACCATGCCTGCCTCCGGAGTGATGCATGATTAGTTCATCCTTGGACTACGGGTTCGTAGTTGTAGCTAGATGGTTGCCTTCTCCTCATATGCCTCCATGTTTAGATCTCGTGAGCTGTCTATCATGATCGAGATTGATCTTATGTAATTCTATATGCTGTGTTTGCTGGGATCCGATGAATATTGAACTTATGCCAACTTGATTATAGTATTTATTTGCATACGCTATTTGTGATCTTGCATGCTTCCGTTGCTAGTGGTTGCTCTGGCCAAGTAGTTGCTAGTGACTCCAAGAGCGAGTATTTATGCTCGATAGTGGAGGGTTCGTGCCTCCTCACCGCCTTGCTCGAGTGACAGAAACTTGAAGGGGGGGAGGTGTTGTTTCCATTAGGGAGAAAACAGCGGTGAGAGTGCCCGCATGCATAATCATTGCTTACATTACACACTTTGTTTAATGCAGTTATTTGTTGCTTGCAACTTAATACCTAAGGGGGTTCAGATGATAACCTGAGGGTGGATTATTAGTCATAGATGCAGATGGATTTCGGTCTATGTATATTGTTGTAATGCCCGCACTAAATATCATAGTAATCATCATGTCATATATGTGCACTACGGTGCAACCTCTATTTGTCAATTGCCCAGCTGTAATTTGTTCACCCAACATGCTATCTTTTATGGAGAGACACCACTAGTGAACCTATGAACCCCGGTCCATTTTCTACATTGTTAAACAAACCACAACATTTTCCTGCTTTCTTTACTTACTGCAAGCATACATCATTTTCCACACTATACGTCTAATCTTTGTTTTTAGCAAGACCGGTGAGATTGACAACCTCACTGTACTATTGGGACAAAGTATTTTGGTTGTGTTGTGTGCAGTTTCCACGTTGTTGCTGACACCGGTGAAGCGCCAGCACCACCGTTAGTGGCATCAACCTTCCTGAGATCCTCTTCCTCCTACTTGATTGATAACCTTGGTTCTTAACTAAGGGGAATTTCCTACCGCTGTGCTCATCACACCCTCCTCTTGGGGTATCCCAACACACAACATCAATGCGCCAACCACATCCTTGCCGGAGGCCGCAGCCGCATCACGCTTGATTTTTCCTCCCGCCATTGGAGCTTGCTTTCGTAGAGAAAGGTGGGCGCACTAGAGGAGGAATACGATGAATAGAGCCGGAGGAAAGTAATTTTCCCTAAGGCCCGCACTTTATATTGTCACTAGGACATCATGAACCGTATATCTATGCAGAAGGGGCACACGTGGAGTACATCCCGGCCGCCACGCGCAAAACTGAAACGAGGAGGTGGGGGCAGTTACCCCGCACGATCTTTAAACCAAGACCGTGCATAATTCATGCACGTCCAGCAGGAAAACCGGCGCACGACCGCCCGCCTCCGGTCAAAAAGCTGACAGGGTGGGCCCTACACGCCCTGTCCCACTGCGTCACGTCCCATCGGGAGCAGACGAGTGCGCAGTGACGTCATCGCACAACTCAGAACACAAAATTTCTTTCGTGTGGACCCAGAGGAAAAACTCACCTCGCTCGAGGATTGTAAAGAGGAAACAGTGGCACTCACCATTAATCAATACAAAAGGCAGCACTCGTTTTTTAGGCTGCAAGTGAGGTGTAATCTTGCTGAAACTGAAGACCAGCAAGTTGCAAGGTACCTTAATGGGCTCAATGATCTTATCCAGGATCGGTCGATGATGCAACAAATTTGGTCCATCGATGAAGGCTGCGCGGCTAAGAGGAAATCACGGGTGCGCGGCTCCCGCAAACACCATAATTCGCTATTACGATGAACACATCACTCGAGAAATCCCGGGTCGTTCGGCCATCGAGGCACATCCGGATGTCGTACTCTTCGAGTACGAAGGTAAGACCCAAGGATCTGTCTTGTGGGTCTGGAATCGCACTCAAGCTGCATCCTTTAGCAAACTTTCTGTGTCAGTGACACGAAGAAAAATCCTAGCGGACGCACCGGGTACCCCTTTAAGGTTAAGTTCGACTCGATAAGTCCTCCATGTCCACCTAGCCGGATTCGAGTCGGAGGTCTCGAGTTCGTGTAGGCCAGAACTGTTTTTGCCCGAGAGCAATTATTTGGCCCTGATCTGTCGGGTGAGCCAAGCGACTGAGCCATACCCTTCTGTGAAAAAGCCGACACATGACACATTTATCGCTCGATACTCGAGTATATTTCATACAGGGTACACACTTTCAAGTCAAAAGCCTAATTCCTCAATCGCAAGATCCAGGAGCAAGTCTTTGAGTGTTTATTCGACTATTTTCAGTCGAACAAACACTCGGGGGTTACTGATGTGGGGATGACTCCCAGGCATGTTGGATGAGCCTACCCGGTCTGAGGCCCAGCACTAAAGCCCCGCGCGGAAGGATACCTCATGGTTCTAGAAGGCCTAGCTATGGCCCGCTCGTAATTCTCGCGGGACAAGATGGAAGGATTCCACCGACTAGAACTAGGGTTTGTAATCCCCCTCGGTACGGGTTTGAGACCTAGCCACCTATATAAGGGCTGGGAGAACCACCCAGGGGGGGACATCCAATCTAGGTTTTACACCATTGAAACTGCACCTCGAGATCTAATCTCTCGACCTGCGCACCCCATTGTAACCAAACATCATATACAGAAAGAGACAAGCAGGAGTAAGGGTATTACCTCTACGAGGGCCCTGAACCTGGGTAAAATCGTGCCCCTGTTAGCCGTCGAGTATGCCAGCGCCTACATCGTTCCTCTATTCGAAACTCTACCGGCTCACTCGAGGGATTTGTTGATATGAGAAATCGACAATGGCGGTAGCTAGATGGTTGTTCTCTCTTCTTTGTGCCTCATGTTTAGATCTTGTGAGCTTCCCTACATGATCAAGATCATCTTGTTGTAATGCTACATGTTGTGTTTGCTGGGATCCGATATATATTGAATGCTATGCCTCTTGATTATCAATCTATCATGTTCCTTTCATGTGTATGTTATTTATGATCTTGCATGCTCTCTATTGTTAGTAGATGCTCTGGCCAAGTAGATGTTAGTGACTCCAAGAGGGAGTATTTATGCTCGATAGTGGGTTCATGCCTCCTTTGCATGTGTGCTCGAGTGACAGAAACGTGACGGATGGAGGATATATTGTTCCATTAGGTAGAAAACAACGATGTTTACATTGTTTATATTACACACTTTGCTTACTACGATTATCTGTTGCTTGCAAATTAATACCCAAGGTTTGCTCGGATGGCATTCTGAGGGTGGATTATTAGTCATAGATGCAGTTGGATGACGGTCTATGTATATTATTGTAATGACCGCATGAATCACATAGTAATCATCATGTCATGCATATGCACTACGGTGCAGCCCTTATATCTGTCATTTGCCCAGCAGTAATTTGTTTACCACACATGCTATCTATCTATCTTGGGAGAGACACCTCTAGTGAACTGTGGACCCGGTCTATTTTCCTCATACTGATAATACAACCACTGCAATCTATGTTTTCATACTGCTGCTACTGTTTTACTACTACCATCACTATTCTCTTTCATCTACTGCAAACAAATAGTATTTCCACACGATATGTTTAACCTCTTTGTGTTCAGCAAAACCTGTGAGATTGAGAACCTCACTGCTCCATTGGGGAAAAGTGATTTGATTGTGTTGTGTAGGTTCCATGTTGCTTCTGAACCGGTAGCGCGCCCTGACACCTCAGCTGCATCAACCTTCGGAAGTGATCTCTTTCTCAAACTGGTCGATTCAACCTTGGTTTCTTTCCGAGGGAAACTTACTGCTGTGATCTTCATACCTTCCTCTTGGGGTCTTCCAACGAACGTGTGTTACACGCGCATCACTTTTCACTAGGGCCCGAGTGCCATGATCTCATATTTGAACATGTTATTGTTTCATGAGTATAATTATGTTTCTTGATCATATCTGCAAGTTGTTTACACATTTCATTGTCCGGAACCCGAGGCCCCGAAGTGACAGAAATTGGGACAACCAGAGAAGATGTCTGTGATGTGAGGATCACATGTGTTGACGAAGTGTTAATGCTTTTCTCAGGTGCTTTACTAAAAGGAGCACCTTAATTACCAATAGTTTCCCTTAAGGCCCCACTGCAACTGGCTAGTAGGATAAAAGATGTTGTGCAAGTTTCTCATTGCGAGCACATACGACTAAATTGGAACACATGCCTATGGTTTTCCTAGAACTTGGATGTTTTATTATCTATCTGCAACACCCATGTTTTGATTATTATATAAACTATCTTATCCATGCAACGCCCGTTCATCCATCCCTATGCCTACAGTACGTTAATCCTGTTGTTTCCTACAATTGCTACCGCTGTTACTATTTACTTATGCTGTTATTTTACTACTACTATTGCTATAAAATTGTTACCACTGATAAACTGTTGCGAGCAAGTCTACTTTCAGGTGCAGCTGAACTGACAACTCATCTGTTAAGGCTTATAAATTTTTTTTGGCACCCCTTGTGTCGAATCAATAAATTTAGGTTTTACTTCCCTTGAAGACTGTTGCGATCCCCTATACTTGTGGGTCATCAAGACTATTTTCTGACGCCGTTTCCGGGGAGCATAACTTTATTTATTTTCTCACTTGAACGTGATATTGTTCGCTGCAAGCCTTTCATCATGGGTAAAACTCGTGATGGAAAAGTTCCTATATTACCATCCACTACAAGGAGAGGTATAACTCTGAACACCTCTGTTGCTCTTGATTCACCGTCTGTAATGAGTAATCTTCTTACACCACCACCACCACATGCTACACATACTGCTACTTCTGCTGAGTCTGGAAATGCTTCTGATACTTTTGATGATGCTTCTTGCTTCTGATACTTTTGATGATGCTTCTACTGTGTTTGATGATATTGGTTCACTAGGTCCTTTCCTAGATGCTACAATTGCTAGAGCTAAACAAATTAAAGACACTGCAATTCCTGATGAATATGTTGGTACACCTGTTAATTCACCTTAGTCTAGAGAAAGTCCTAGTGACGATCTTGAGGAAACTTACATTGAAATCAATGATGACTTTACTGAAGAAGTTCAAGCTACTACTAGTGCAAGTGCTATTAAGAGTCTTCTTGCAAGACATGCTGTTAAATATAAATCTTCTCCTGATGCTAAGTTTGCTACATCTCCCCTATGAGCTCTCGAACTGCATATAGAACTTGCTTGAAATAGCGTGATATAGTCTCGTTGGATCTCCCGAATGTGTTGTAAATCACTCTGAACCTCTGGTTGTGACCTACAACTTGCAAAAACATTTCTACTTGCTCTTTCATGAAGGTGTGAATGCTATCTTTGAGCAAGCCTCTGGTTCTGAACATCTCCACGAGCCCGGCAAAAGGGGCTCTGCCCATTAGCAACATGTTGACTGCCTCCACCTCGTCGTTGTTGTATATGTAGTTCAGATTTCCCATCAGCTCCTGGTCTCGTGGGAACAATAGAGTATACCTGATTACACCCCTATAATTTCGGCGCACTGCTCTGTGATGGACAAGCAAAAGCCACGTCTGCATCACAGCTATAAGTGTTGATGTCTGAACAATGAGCGGCATATGAGCTTTTCCGTCCTATTGTAATAATGGAGCGGCATACAAGTCATGCCCAAATCGCTGGTACTAGTACAACTGAAGAAGAAGGGGAATGGTGCTTACCGCCATGGGATAAGAGGTCCATGACCTACCGGTGTCGTTAAAAGGGCGGAGGATGGCCTAATCTTGGTCGCCCGGCCTACAGTTCTCGCCGTCTCCTTTGCCCTCGCCCTCGCTGCCAAAGATTTAAGATGCCATCGTTGAATGCCTCAGATCTAAAACGCCTATACTGCCTTCGCTGCTGCCGAAATATTAGAATTTCCTCTGCCGCTCCGGGTGACCGACTAAAGAGGAGGGCAAGTCTACCTTTCATGCCATACACCGCCACCAATATTTCGTCTCTCGCCATCTACATGGTTGCATCCCTCGAGCCCTCGCGCGCACGATTTCGTGGCTACTGTTCCATCCCCGAAGGTGGCTCTAAAAAACGACCGATTGGGACTTTCCCGCCGGGCTTGGCTGAGGGGTGCTTAAAGGTTCGTGCGGGCTCCGGCCAAGTTGTCTTACGGGCAACCAAACAGTCCATTTTTGCATGGAGCGGGCCTGTTTCGAGACTCCACGGCCAACCAAACACGCCCTTGTTTCTTGGAAGAAATGTTCACTCAACTAATTAATTCTTAGTTGAAAATTGCAATGTAGATGCAGGTATAGCTACAGTTAATAGAACAAGACATCGATCCAGTGTTGTTCTGAAGAAACAGAGACAAGTCAGATACTCATGTCTTATGTTCATTCTCTTACCGTTTGCTTGAGTTGGAATAACAAAACCAAGTTGAAAAGCCCAATGAATGGTGTAGGGATTTCGTGCACCCGAGCTCCAGTGCTCTTTGCATCTGATTTTTTTGGAAAATCAGTTGTAAGTTTCAAAAAAAATATGAAAAAAATTCTTGATATTCTCATTGATTTATTATACAAATGTGAAAAATTACAATTTAAAAAGCTTTGTATTTTGAGCTATACAGAAATGACAAGTATAAAGACTATAATATAGTGTTTCTAATCACCAAATTTTTAAGATTTTGTCATTTTTATGTAGCTCATAATACAAATAATTTCGCTTTGTGATTTTACAAGCTTGTAGGCTATATCATGGAATATCCTCAGAATTTTTTTAATTTTCTCTAAAACTTCTATATAACTTTTTTTTTTGATTTTTTTAAACGGGGCGAGCACTGGAGCTCAAGAGCCAAAATGACTTTCTGCAATGAATAGTCTAAATTTGATCACTGCCAATGATTCTTCGGAGAAGCCAATACACATGCTCATACAATCACTAGTGGAAACAACCCCTCTCGTCCAGGGGGCCGGGGGGCAGCTGTCCCGGTTGCAACCAAATCCGGGACAAATGCCCTGCATTGGTCCCGGTTCGTGCGCCCGGGGCAACAGGAATCGCCTGGGCGCATTGGTCCCGGTTCGTGGGGGCATATCCGTCCCGGCTCGTGCCACGGACCGGGACCAATGCCTAGCCACAGGCCACGTGGCACGCGCATGACCTGTTGTCCCGGTTCAGTCCACGAACCGGGACCAATGCCCCCTTCCCCTATATATACTGCCCCAGCCCCCCCCCCCCTTCCTTCCATCTTTTTTTTTGCTTGGAGGTGTGAGAGAGTGTGGTGTTGCTGTTTTTTTTTTACTATGCACACGAGGTGTTCGACGAAATTCCCGAGACGCACACAAGCTCACTGAAAATGGTTTCTTCGACCGAGGTTAACAAATTATCTTTTTCATCTGTAACTGATACATAAAAAAGTATTATTTGTCGATGTACTGTGGTTATCTCTGTATTAATATGTATTTTGATAAACTTAATTATATGATGCAGATGGATGCACGGCAGCGATGGATGTACGGTGACCGACGCACCTCCGAGTATATGGCAGGCCTGAATGCATTTCTTGCTGTAGCTCAGGCGAACAAAGATAATGGCTTCATGTGTTGCCCATGTGTTGATTGTCGGAACGTCAGAGAACATTCTTCCGAAAGAATCCTTCACGGCCATCTACTTCGGAGAGGTTTCATGCCCAGCTATAATTGCTGGACCAAGCATGGAGAAAGAGGGGTTGTGATGGAAGACGATGAAGAAGAAGAAGAAGATCCTTTGTTCCCTGAATACGACGATACTGCAATGGAAGAGAATGCAGAAGAAGGAGGTGATCAAGAACAGGCATCAGAAGAGCCCGATGATGATCTTGGCCGAGTTATTGCTGATGCAAGGGAAGACTGTGAAAATATATTGGAGAGGTTGAAACTGGACAACATGTTACAGGATCACAAAAAATTGTTATACCCAAATTGCGAAGATGGTAGCACAAAGCTCGGTACCACACTGGAGTTGCTGAAATGGAAGGCACAAAACGGTGTGACTGACAAGGCATTTGAGACTTTACTTCAACTAATGAAGCCAAAACTTCCAAAGGATAACGAATTGCCTGAGAGTACGTACGAAGCAAAGAAAGCTCTCTGCCCTCTAGGATTAGATGTGCAGAAGATACATGCATGCATTAATGACTGCATTCTCTTCCGCGGTGAGAAGTACGAGAATTTGGATGAATGTCCGATATGCACTGCACTGCGGTATAAGATCAGAGCAGATGATCCTGGTGATGTTGACGGCGAGCCCCCCCGTAAGAGGGTTCCTGCTAAGGTGATGTGGTATGCTCCTATAATACCACGGCTGAAACGTCTGTTTAGAAACAAAGAGCATGCTAGGTTGTTGCGATGGCACAAAGAAGACCGTAAGAAAGATGGAAAGTTGAGGCACCCCGCCGATGGATCGCAGTGGAGAAAGATCGAGAGAGACTTTCCAGACTTTGCAGGAGAGGCGAGAAACTTATGGTTTGGTCTAAGTACAGATGGCTTTAATCCTTTTGGGGAGCAGAGCTCCAGTCATAGCACTTGGCCTGTAACTCTATGTATGTACAACCTTCCTCCTTGGTTGTGCATGAAGCGCAAGTTCATTATGATGCCAGTTCTCATCCAAGGCCCGAGGCAACCTGGCAACGACATTGATGTGTATCTAAGGCCATTAGTGGAAGAACTCTTAGAACTGTGGGGCAAACCAGGTGTACGTGTGTGGGATGAGAACGAACAAAAGCCATTTGACCTACGGGCGTTGCTTTTCGTGACCATCAATGATTGGCCAGCTCTTAGTAACATTTCCGGTCATACAAACAAGGGATACAATGCATGCACACACTGTTTAGATAAGACTGACAGTGATTTTTTGGATAAATGTAAAAAGGTTGTATACCTGGGGCATCGTAGATTTCTTCCGATCAAGCATCCCTTAAGGAAAAAAGGAGGGAAGCATTTCAGAGGTGAGGCAGATAACCGAAAGAAGCCTGAGCTCCGTAGTGGTAATGATATATTCGATATGGTCAAGGACCTAGAAGTAATCTTTGGTAAGGCTGCTGGCAGCCAACCAGTTCCGTACGGCCCTGATAAGCGGGCACCCATGTGGAAGAAGAAATCTATATTTTGGGAGCTACCCTATTGGAAAGTTTTAGATGTCCGGTCTTCGATCGACGTGATGCACGTGACAAAGAATCTATGTGTCAATCTGCTATGCTTCCTGGGTGTGTATGGGAAGTCAAAAGATACGCCTGAAGCACGGGAGGACCAGCAACGTATGAAAGACCCAAGCAACAAGCACACAGATACAGGGCGCCATTCCTTAAGCAGCTACGCTCTTACTAAAGCAGAGAAGGAAATATTCTTTGAAGTCCTTTACAGTATCAAGGTTCCGTCTGGCTTCTCGTCGAATATAAAGGGGATAATAAACATGGCAGAGAAAAAATTCCAAAACCTGAAGTCTCATGACTGCCACGTGATTATGACGCAATTGCTTCCGATTGCATTGAGGGGGCTTCTACCGGAAAATGTTCGAGTACCCATTGTGAAGCTATGTGCATTCATGAACGCAATATCTCAGAAGGTAATCGATCCAGAAAGTCTGACAAGATTACAGAGGGATGTGGTCCAGTGTCTTGTTAGTTTTGAGTTGGTGTTCCCACCATCCTTCTTCAACATTATGACTCATCTCCTGGTTCACCTATGTGAAGAGATTCATATTCTTGGTCCGGTATTTCTACACAATATGTTCCCCTTTGAGAGGTTCATGGGAGTCTTGAAGAAATATGTTCATAACCGTGCTAGGCCAGAAGGAAGCATCTCGAAGGGCTATGGAACAGAGGAGGTCATTGGGTTCTGTGTTGACTTTATTCCTGACCTTAAGACAATTGGTGTTCCTGAATCGCGGCATGAGGGGAGACTGAGGGGAAAAGGAACGCTGGGAAAGAAAACAATGATACCTAGGGACGGGCATTCTTTGACCAAAGCACACTACACAGTTCTACAAAATTCTATGTTCATGGCTACGTATGTCGAGGAACACAAGAATATTGTACGGTCTGCAAACCCGGGGAAGGATGACTCATGGATTAAACGCGAACACATGGAGACTTTCGGAAGTTGGTTGCAAACACGTCTTATAAATGACACCACTGTTGAAGATCAGCTATACATGTTGGCAGGGTCACCATCTTCGACTATTGGGAGTTTTCAAGGGTACGAGATAAATGGAAATACATTTTACACGAGCTCCCAAGATAAGAAGAGCACCAACCAAAACAGTGGTGTCCGCTTTGATACAACAAACGAGAATGGAAAAACTGACACATACTATGGTTACATAGAGGAGATATGGGAACTTGACTATGGACCTTCTTTTAAGGTCCCTTTGTTCAAGTGCAAATGGGTCAACCTGAATGGAGAAGGGGTAAAGGTAGACCCGCTTTATGGAATGACAACAGTGGATCTCAACTGTATTGGTTACAATGACGAACCATTCGTTCTAGCCAATGATGTGGCTCAGGTCTTCTATGTGAAGGACATGTCTTCCAGACCAAAGAAAAGAAGAAATAAGGGAACAATTTCATCATACGATGAGCCGAAGCGTCACATAGTTCTCTCAGGGAAAAGAAACATTGTGGGAATCGAGGACACGACAGACATGTCAGAAGATTATAATAAGTTTGTTGAAATTCCACCCTTCACAGTGAAATCTGACCCCACCATCCCGTTAAATAATGAAGATGCTCCATGGTTACGGCCGAAGCGATCATAAGCAAGGGACACGAAGAAAATTCAGAAGACTAGATAGGGATGTTGTTGGTGATGTGTAATAATAAACGTGGAATACATGATCATAGTTCTTATAACGTAGTATGAACGAGATTTTGTTAACCAAAATGATATTTATACATATTATGTGATTATGAATGGAGTAGGTGCAAGTTTGACCAATAATTTGTATTGATCGGTGTTGAAGAACATGTTTCCCAATGGTGTTAATGTGGTGTCCTTATTCTCCGGTATTGGAGGAGGAGAGATAGCTTTGCACAGGCTTGGCATCCACATGAAGACAGTGATTTCAGTTGAGATAGGTGAAGTTAATAGGAGGATTTTGAGGAGTTGGTGGGATCAGACACAAACTGGCACTTTAATTGAGATTGCCGACGTGAAGTCTCTCACTAATGATAGCGTACACGGAATGCAATTCATTCCAAATTGATACTGTGGGTTGCCACTTGTCGGTGTTGAAGAACATGTTTCCCAATGGTGTTAATGTGGTGTCCTTATTCTCCGGTATTGGAGGAGGAGAGATAGCTTTGCACAGGCTTGGCATCCACATGAAGACAGTGATTTCAGTTGAGATAGGTGAAGTTAATAGGAGGATTTTGAGGGGTTGGTGGGATCAGACACAAACTGGCACTTTAATTGAGATTGCCGACGTGAAGTCTCTCACTAATGATAGCGTACACGGAATGCAATTCATTCCAAATTGATACTGTGGGTTGCCACTTGTCGGTGTTGAAGAACATGTTTCCCAATGGTGTTAATGTGGTGTCCTTATTCTCCGGTATTGGAGGAGGAGAGATAGCTTTGCACAGGCTTGGCATCCACATGAAGACAGTGATTTCAGTTGAGATAGGTGAAGTTAATAGGAGGATTTTGAGGGGTTGGTGGGATCAGACACAAACTGGCACTTTAATTGAGATTGCCGAGACAGATATTGCAGGATTATAACTACTTTCGAGATGTATTATGTGTTGACACACGGTATAGAACAAGTGATTATGGCAGGCCTCTATTGTTATTCATTGGAGTTAATCACCATAAACAACCCAAAAAAGTTTTGACTGACTGCTTTACATCGATAGGGGATGCAGTTGCTTCTGCTTGGCCAGGGACTGTCCACCGCTCGGATATATATCTGTCAACGTCAGTCCTGGCTGCTTGTTCATCCTCTAGAGTCTGCTCTGCTCTGCTCTACTGCTCGTTGCGGCTCAGGTTGGTAACGGTCCATGTTTGCGTATGCTTTGTGAACTTATGGTTTGATTTGAGAATTTCAAAACTTTGATTTGATAATCTTTTGGCCGGAAGCACCTAGCAATATCTTTTAAACCTTGTTTCTCTCCATATGCTATTTGTACTTCTCATCGGCTGTAATGTTTCTCTACCTGATTCTACTTCTCCTCTGCCTAGTTTACAGATGTTTGCTCTTTTCTGTAGATGTTTCTACACTGTAAAATGGACATGTCCTGCGAAACATGCAGACAAGGCGCTGATCACCACTACTGGGACATGCCCATTTTACAGTGTAGAAACATCTACAGAAAAGAGCAAACATCTGTAAACTAGGCAGAGGAGAAGTAGAATCAGGTAGAGAAACATTAGAGCCGATGAGAAGTACAAATAGCATAGGGAGAGAAACAAGGTTTAAAAGATATTGCTAGGTGCTTCCGGCCAAAAGATTATCAAATCAAAGTTTTGAAATTCTCAAATCAAACCATAAGTTCACAAAGCATACGCAAACATGGACCGTTACCAACCTGAGCCGCAAGGAGCAGTAGAGCAGAGCAGAGCAGACTGTAGAGGATGGACAAGCAGCCAGGACTGACATCGACTCTAGAGGATGAACAAGCCACCCTACTTCTACTATGAAAATGAGGCCCTAGCTCCAAAAAGTGTATGGGTGGAAATTTCCAGAAATTTGTATGACACAGAGCCGGAGTTTGTGGATTCTAAGCACTTCTGTGCAGCTGCTCAAGAAATAGGCTACATCCATAATTTCCATAATTTATATTCAAATTATATACAAATGAAAAAATAATTAATAGTTTCAATAGTTAGAATAATTATTTAGTTAAACGAAAAATGGATTTAAATTAGTTTTGCAAATTCTAGCATTTTTCATGTTGGAATTTTTGTCAAATTTGGAAGTATATAAAAGTTGTTAATGTGCAAACTTAACACTTTTCAAATTTTGGCGCTAAAAAATTTTGGGCGCGCAGAGGTGCCACCGAAATTCGAAATTTGTTTTTGGTCCCGGGCCGTGGTACCAACCGGGACCAAAGGGCTCTAGTCCCGGTTGGTGGCACGGGCCGGGACTAAAGGCCCAAGTGTATAAAAAAGCGCGGCCCTCTCTCCAGGCCGAGCGGACACCCCAGGGGCGGGCACGAGTGGATATGGCTGGGCGAAGCCCTGCCGGCGGCGGGAACGAGTGGACAGATTCGCCGGCGGAACGCCGGCGGGGATGGACTAGGGGCACAGTAGATTAGGGGAACACAACTTATATTAAAATAGGGCCAGGGGCCTTGCTTACATAGGGGCGGCGCGGCCACAGGCGGCCGGCCGTACTTGCATAAGGGGCGGCGGCGCGGCCACAGGCGGGCCGGCCGTTTCTTGGGGGGGTAGCTAGCTAGGGGCGTTGTCTATAGAGAATAGGGGGGCGGCGGCGACCTAGTCGTCCTCGTCGTCGGAGAGGTGTACATACGCGGGTGCCTGCCACAGGTGGGCAGGCGGCTGGGCCGGGCTCGCCGGGGGGGCCATCGGGGGCGCGTACGGCGGCGGCGGGGGCAGTACCTCCTGTGGCAGCGGCGGCGGCGGGGGCAGCTCCTCCTCCTGCTCCGGCGACCCCGGCGCCCAAACGCCGCCGGTCCAGGCCCAGGTCATGCCATACTCCAGGCCTGGTGGGAGCGGCTGCGGCTCCGGCATGTCCTCGGACGCCTCCAGCTCGGCGTTCATGGCCTGCCACCAGGGGATGGCAGGCTCGTTAGGGGGTGGCGGCGGCGGTGGCATGGCAGCGGCGTCGGCGGCGGCGGCGGCCACGACACGCTCCCACCTCTTGATCTCGTCGTCGACGAGGGAGCGGCGGGAGCGCTCGCAGGCCTCCTCCAGTTGGGCCCGGAGCTCGGGGTCCTGCTCCCCGGAGAAGTCCTCCGGCTCGCCCACGAGGAGCCATAGCTCCCTCTCCCGGCCGGGCGCTGGCGGGGGGTAGTCGTCCACGTTGGCCTCGAGGGGGGCGGGGATGAAGGAGCGGCGGCGCTGCTCGTGCTCCTGCTCGAGCCAGGCGGCCCAGTAGGGGGAGCTGCGCGCGTACATCCGCTCCCTGCGGACGGGGGCCGGCAGGAGCTCGCGGCGGCGCTCGATCTCCTCGAGCAGCGCCGCGCCGGTCGGGGCCGGCGGCACTGGGATCCGCTGGGGATTCAGGTGCCAGTCGTCCGGGAGGTGCACGTCGTTGTAGAACACCGGAGTGGCATTGTTCCAATGCCACTCCGCCTCGTCCACCCGGACGTACCGGCGGAACCGCTTGCCCGGGGGCGCGGCGCGGGGCGGCGGGCGTGCAGCCGGTGGTGGCGCGGGGACGCGTGGCACCCCGCCGAGGCGGACACCTCCAGGGCCGTAGCCGAAGGCCTCCGCCGGCGGGGGCGGGATGCGGCCTGCGCCGCTCGACGAGCCTCCGTCGTCGTTCCTTGGGCGCTTGCCGGAGTTCGAGAACCAGCGGGACATGGTGGCGGCTAGGGTTGCTTTGCCAGGGACGCGTCCGGGGTGGGTGGGTTGTACGGGCGGCGGGGGGCCTTTAAAAGGACCCGGGGTGGGCTGGCATGCCAACCGGCGGCCTGAACGTGGCGGCGGTTGCAGGCGGCCATGAATGCGGGGAGCCGAGGCGTGGCGCGTGGGGAGTGGGGCGTGGGAAGCCGAGGCGGGGCGGGAAGACGAGGCGGGGCGGGAAGACGAGGCGGACAGCGGCCCTTTGACCGTCCTTCGGTCTTAGTTTAATGGACCAGACGAACCAGCCACCAGGCCGCTGGCCAGTGGCCCCTGTTGACTGGCCATAATAACAGACGCGGGCCAGTGGGCCCTTCGAACCGTTGACTGTCCATAAATAAAAGACGCGGGCCAGTGGGCCTTTTTAACTAAAAAATGTGTCAGTGGGCTTAATTAAAGACGTGGGCCTGGAGCGGTTGGGGAAGGGGAGGCCGGTTGGCGATTGCGAGGCAGGAGAAAAAAAAAACGAACAAAAAAAACCTGCCGCGGCAGGGAAAATGGGCGGACTTTATTCTTTTTTTAAGAAGGCATCCATCCCGGTCCCTAAAACGAACCGGGACGAACTCCCTCGCGGTCCCTGGCCCAGAGTCGCCACGTGGGCCAGCCTTACCATCCCGGGTGCTGGCACAACCGGGACCAATGGGGAGGGCCATTTGTCCCGGCTAGCCCATCCCGGTTGCGCAACCGGGACAAATGGCCCTTACGACCCGGGACAAAAGGCCCTGTTTCCACTAGTGAGTCATTACTCCTATTGTACTAGCTTTTGTGCTGCAATGAAAAGGAAGGCATATATATACTCTGGCGGGGCACCATTGTAACAACCATGCAATGGATCGTTGCGTCCATTTTACTTGAACTAAAAATTAATTAAATCCATTACATATTCTCTCCTCCAATGCGACCACGACAAATAGAGTTGCCTGCCCACATCGCAAAAATGAATTGTCATTTATGGGTTTGTATTATATAATGTGTCCACAGAAACCGGATCATCAACCATAAACAAGATTGGTCACTTGGAGTACAAGGGAAGTTAGAATCTAAGCTAAACTGGTACCTTAAACATACCCCACATTTCCGCATATACTTCCATCATTCCATGCATATTCCTCTATATATAGCATGCACAATTCGAGCTCTCAACACCACAACAACACGAGCTGCCCACTTAGCTGTCATCTACACCTAGCTCCTCCGATCTTAGCAGCTTGCACTCCGCAGCAAGAGTTGCACCGATCGACAACAATGCAAGGCCTCGCGGCAACTTCCAAGCTGCCTCTGACCGTCATGGTGGTGGTGCTTCTGCTCGGCTTGGCGGGCAGCGCCCACGGCCTCATGAGGGTCGTCTCCAGCAACTCCGACGAGCCGTGCAAGAAGATGACGCTCTACTACCACGACATCCTCTACGACGGCGGCAACAACACGGCGAACGCGACGTCGTCGGGGATCACCAAGCCGACGGCGCTGAGTACGGCTCGCAGTAAGAACACCACCTATTTCGGCATGCTTGCAGTGTTCAACGACCCGATGACGGTGGGGAAGGCGCTGCCGGTGCCGGGGGAGAAGCCCGCGGCACACGCAGAGGGGTTCTACTTCTACGACAAGGAGGAGTCACAGAGCGCGTGGTTCGGCTTCTCCATTGTGTTCAACTCGACCGCGCACAAGGGCACACTCAACCTCATGGGCGCCGACCTCATGAGCGAGAAGACTCGGGACATCTCCGTCGTTGGCGGCACCGGCGACTTCTTCATGGCTCGCGGCATCGCCACGCTCCGCACCGACGTCCTGGAGGGCTTGTACTACTTCCGCCTGCAGATGGACATCAAGCTCTACGAGTGCTACGTCTGATGCTACAACATACCGGTGTGTGTCATTAACGGGCTGTGCTGCTGTTGTGTATGCTTTTCCATTTATCTTTGTGTGTGATGGCCGGTCATATGCTTGCGCATATGTACGCGCGGCTTGTGTGTCGTGGTCGCATGCGCCCATACCTATGCGGTATGCGCTCTTTTTTGTTCATGTTTATTGTGGAGTGTGGACTCAATTTGTAAGTGTTAATTCCGTAAAGTGTTTGCATCTTGTTGTCAAAACAAATGCAGATTTGCCATGATTATACGATTGTTTGTATCCTGTCAGAACGCTCCAAATTATAAAAAAAGTTTATTTGTGCGGTATAATCGTACAAATTTTCATATTCAAATTCTTCCGCATTGAGGTTTCTCTTTTCTGCTTCATGATAATAGATTGTTAGTGCGAATCTTACATGAGATTGTGTGTAGTATTAGTCATTCTGTAATGGTAGTATCTTGTCACAATATTATAGGCAAATGCTGATGTGACACTATATTTAATGGGGAAAGAGAAGAGTGTCGTATCTTATATAGTACTAGCACAATGCCTGTGCTTTGCTACGGAGCAAAACACCATTTGACATGAGTCAGCCCATAATATAACTAAGTGAATCAAACATCAAAAAAAGATTAAGACGCTACATATTTTTGTAAGGATGTTAACTTGTTGAGGGAATTCATTTGTTTTGGTGAAACATTTGATAGCCGTATGAGGTGTAAATGACAAGGGCATATCTGCAAATGTGTAATGAAAATGTGGGTCTTTTTGTAAAATTGCCCTAGATTGCTTCCTGGAGTTAGATATAATTCGAACGGTCGTGGATGCAAGATGGCAGGCACACCATCATCACCAACTGTGGTTTTTATAAGAGTAGAGATACTGCTCTTGCACGATATCATAGGCAAAATAACCTGTTAGACCAATCACATATAAGGTATGAGGGCGAAATCATTAAATACATGTCTATTTAGATACAACACTTAACATATAATGCATTAGAATGGTTGCATCTTATAATCGTTTACTACCTAGCATACCGCGCTAAAAGACGATGCACTACGGAAGGCATTAGAACCTCCATTCAAGAAACATCGTCTCCCACGTCCATGTCAGTTTTCACAACACATATTGAATCTACAGTTCTTGCATGCTTAACTTTACAATTAAAAATATGAAGTTAGTGGTATCTGGTGTTTGTCCTAGCCACGTCGACGTAGATAGGGTTGAAAAGGGAATGGAAACGGAAGAAAACATGCATTATCGTTTTTATTTCTGTTTATCTTGACAAAATCGGAAATGAAATCGAAAACCCCGAAAAAGAATACGGAATCGGAAATCCCCGAAATGGATATGGAACGGATACGGCACAGATACGATACACAAGCGAACATTTGTCATAACACAATAGCAGTATAATACGTTGATTCAGATCCTAAAATACCTGAATATATAAGTATATATAAGACAAATAATTATTCATGACCTCGACCAACGACAATTTAACATGAAGTACCATGCATATAATGTAACATAAGCGTGTGATTGCACACTACACATATGTAGTTAGATAAATTAGATTTAATATGAATGGTTTAATAGACCTAACTAGCCACACACCCATGCCTTGTTTTTCATGTGGGTCATGGCCTTGCATGATCCCATCCGGCGACCAACATGTATGATATGTATACGGAAACTTTACTTATTTTATTTTAGCGGAAATTTTGTTTTATTTCCGTTTTCGTCGGAATCTGCATCATCGTTTTTTTTTGTCATTTCCTTTTTAAAATACTTCTTTTTCGTTTTGTTTCCTCAAAATATTGTTTTCGTTTCTATATTTTACTCTTCATTCTTTTCTCTACGAAAATAGCCGGAAAGTTCCCTTATTGTTTTCAACCGTAGACGTAGACCCATGCAAGTAAACCTCCTCCCCTCTATTGGTTCATAGCTCACTGACTTTTGTGGCCACACCAATGTAGGCCCAGCCTAGCCCAATAAATTTCCCTTCATTATATTACTACGGCTTTTTTTGGCAGGATGGGCTTGAAGAGTTTTTACGAGTATTATCCTGATCCAATAAAAAACACCAGAAAACTCGTGTGGGGTGTTTGGTGAATAGGTATTTGACGGACTCGGCCCGCGCAAACCCAAGAAAACACTTAGATTCACGTGCAATTCATGCACGCCACGCCCCTCGCATTTCTAAAATACATGACAACTCGGCGACTTTAGCGGCATGGCCAAATAGATAAACTAGGATAGGAGATTGCCGAGGAAGGGAGTTTGGAGTGGAAGGAAGGGATTTGGGGGGGGGGGGGGAGGATAAATGTTTCCACCAAACCCCCATGGTATTACTCTCTAATCCCAGAAAAATCTCGTGTGCCAAACGAGGCCTTAAATATAAAAGGGTAGGTGTTCGCTTGGTTTCCCGTAATAAACCGGCCGACTCTATTCTTCTTAATAAATGGAAAAGTCAAAGGTTTGTCTCGTGTTTCAAAAACATTGAAGGGTATCAATATGAGTCATCAGATCTAAATTGTGTGCATGGATTTAATCGGGTAACAAAAAAGTGTTAGATAAGGGTGGTCTATACTAGTTCTGGTGACTAGTGGGCCAAGGCCTAATTTGACCCATTTAAAAAAATAGCTTCATCCCATTATGTGCGAATGTATAAAAATGAAGATGAAATGAGAGAGATTAACCCGTTTTGGTGAGTTAGGATCGAATAAAAACATAACAAATATGTTTTACTTAAATGCTAAAATCATGTGAAAACCAAAATAAAATGCAACCGAGCTCTAAAAAATCCGAGTAAATTCAAATAGCTCACAGGGATCATGTAGAATCTAAAAAAATATTACCACGGTCAAAATGCAGTAAAAATATATGACAGATGCAGGGGCACCATTGCTCATGATAATGAAGTTCGATTCTAACGGAGCATCTTATGATAGTATAATACTAGATGTGGCCCCTTCACTCATAACTCCGTACCCAATACATGGCATGTAAATCTAAACTACTTATAAAAGAGCAAACTTCGTAGATACATTTAATCTCACGCGTGCAAAAGCCTCCATCCAACGATCCATGTCGTTCCAATGTTGAGTTCAATCCAACGCGAAAAAACAAAAAACACGTACAAAACGTACCATGTCAAAACGAAGAGTAGGAAACCCACCCGGCCATGTACGTGAAAAAGAAAACCACCCCAGACACGTATTGTTCCCACTCATGTGTGTCCACATGGGAAACGAAAAGACCAGTTGATGCACCTGGCCTACTCAATTTAGTAAATTGATCTCCTACTTGGCGCTAAAAAAATACAATAATCTAGTAGAGTCCTCCCGATCACGGTGATGCATACGCGAAAAAGGAGTCTGGATGGGATCCGACTGATAGAAAAAAGGCACCATAGATGGTTCAATGTATCACTTAATGCTGATCAAGGAGACCACATCTTCCACGACAAAAGATACCTAATATCCGCCCAAAGACCCTAACACACGTATATCGATTGAACTAGCGAATTAAGCCACGGAGTGGTTGAGCAATCTGTGATGATGCAGGTCTTCGTCAAGGCACTGACCCCAATATCATCTCATGTCCTTGGAAACTTCATCAATGATCTGCTGACTGCATTATGAAAGTATATCCGTTGCTTGATTTCTCCAGGACCCAGGCATCCATCAGACCAGCAATGTCCCATCTTCATGCAGAAACGTCTTGAGGACGGGTGCAGCCTGCTCTTTAATCACGAGTCTCTTCATAATCCAAATTAGGACCATGCTGCAATCCATAACCAATCCTTTGTTCATGCAGCGGATGAAGAGATTTGCCGACGGCGCCGCTCCCGACTGGAGGAACTGAACTACGATGGAAATGGTTCCATACCTGTTCTCCTCCTCACCAGCCGGCACCATTCGAGTTCCTGGACGGTCACTCCTTCCCCGCCCCCATCACGTAGAAAAGTAATCCCATCTCCTATAAATTCCTACTGTATTACCAAGCCCGTTGTACAGATGTTTCTACATGATACCCTATGCCCAACAAAATATGTTTTGTTTCTTATGTAGATTATTTTAATCTAATACTATTTTATTGTGAGCACATTCATCTGATTTTGTTATAGACAAAAGGTTTGATGCCTGAATTCTAAGTTCCATACACCAATTTCCTAGATTTCTCAAAATCGTGTATAATAGAGTGTATAATATTTTCCTACTTGTAATTTTGCCCCCTTTCACTGTGAAGACGTGCGTTGCACGTACATGACAACTATATTTATATTTAGTCTAAACTACTTATAATAATAAAAGAGCAAACTTCGTACATACAATGGATCTCAACCATTAAACACCAACGATCAAAGGGTTCAAATTGACTCAATGTTGAGTTGTACTTAATAGGGTCGAGCACACGTTACAAGGAAAAACGGAAACATGATCGAACAGGGAAATAGAAACCTTATCACGTTAAATGAAGCAGCAACCTGGAAAACGGAAATCTTCTCACGTAAATAGAAAAGGAAGGAGCAAAGTTTCTCTCTTCCGATCAAAGCTATCGATTGCCCTATTTTAAATTCGTTCAAGTCCTCCAATCAAAATCGAGTTTCTGTTGATGGGGCGCTCACAACTGTGCCCGGGACCCGGTAAGGACATGAAAGAGGCAATGCATGGCGGCGGGAGCCAAGGCGAACCGATCGCGTGGTCGAAACGGGAGGCTGCCGTGCAGCGGCTATAGCACACAAGATCACCAAGTGGCGGCAGCCGCCGCTGCAGTAGTGTTCACGGACGTGAGCGGGTTCGATGCAGCGCTCAGTGCCGTTGGAACAGGCCCGCACCACCGCCGTGGTGATCCAGGCCGTGTTCCCTGGTGTACAGCGCGGCCGGAGCCCGTCCCTGTGCAGGGGGTGGTGCGGGGGCGTACGTGCGGCTGCGGACGGGGCACATGATGGTGCGTGTGCAGGTGCAGGTCCGTGCGAACCGCGTCGATCGAGGCCATGGAGCAGCGCAACCACCACGGCGCCATGTTCAGGGACGGCAGGTCGCGCAGAGTACGCACGTGCATCGGCACTCTAAGCTTGTGAGATGACACTCACAAATGATTGATCAGAGACAAGCTTTCTCTTCTTTTAGTTAAGCGATGGAATAAACACAAGACAGAAAAGACGCAGTCTTCATGCATAGAGCAATAGAACTTGTATCTTCGTTCGCTGTGTCTCCTAGCTTGGACATAATGTTCGTTGAGAATATCAGAAAGTGACTGGGAGAGTAGACCACGCTTTGGAAAAATGACATCGCTCTGGAGCGGCATCGCCGACAACATCTGTTCTACACGGGTTGTCTCTTGCCAAGACACAAGCAAAACACCAATCTCGATTAAAACCCACGGTTTCAGTTATCGGCCACGCGAACGGAAGAGACAAGGCTCGGAAATTTGCATGCGAGCGAGGCCGCAGCTCTTGGGCAGGGACGACATGCCTAATTCACGTAAAAAATGATAATGACACAACTTTTGTTTTTTCTATCTAATTACCCTAAATATTATGCAAGAGTAGATATTCATTGTGGTATTGCAAAAAACATCATCCTATATCTCTCCGAGAAAGTTTTTTTTTGTTCCCGTTGCATTCTATAGAACTTGACTTTCTATAAAGCATGGCTAAAGCACGATTTCTAAAAATAAGGACTATGTGTCTCGGGACTTAACAAACGGATTTGATAATAAATCCTTAAAGAATATATTTTCACCCCTATTGTTGGTATCAATGTTCTGGATCTTTATTTGATTTTTACATCAGACTCGAACTTTTTTTTGATCGATTGTATAGACGTGCGTTGCACGTGGCTGCGTACTAGTTTAATAAAAAGGCCAATGTTGTCTGACTTTAACCAAGTATATATAGAAAAGTATGAAGAACTTTAACAAAATTTAAAGAAAATATCAACATCTATAATTTCAAATCAGTATCATTAAAACCCTCACGGAATATATTCTCACAGTGTTTTATTATTTGGTATTACAAATACATATAATAGGCATCATGGGCTAGATGGGGTATAGGAGTGTAGGCCATGTAGATATAGGCTAGACACATATATCGTCCATAGATATCGACAAAGGGCATGGTTGCTTATCAAGATTTTCCGCAAATTCCTTGAAAAAGAGCTTCTGCAAACGATTATCCAATTTCTTGAGAGAAAGAGGTTGTATACTCTCCTAAGTGGGATACTGGGAACCCTCATAATTAAACATCAGATGTACTCAGGCCTTCAGAGGATGAATGCGCCGATTAGAGAAAACTAAAGTAAGGATGGCCCCGGTGCCTCCACCCTCCATCGCCCTCTTTCCGCGCGCATGCATGGAGTAGGCCCTGCACCAACTGCGGTAGACATAAAAGATTTCTCCAGCGGCTGAGTCCAATAAATTTCTTAAGGAAAATATTATTCATGCATAAAAAAGTTTGGACAACCATCCACCATGTAGTCAATCAGTGTGTGGGACAATTCTTAACCATAGTTTTTCATTCTTTTCCAAAATTGATCAACATGTTCATCATCATTTTTCCTAAAATATATAGAGACATTTGGAAAATATATAGTTAGTTTGAAAGATTCATATCAATGTGTAGATACCTTGGAGTTGTATTCACATATTCGGAGGATGTAGAGGCAGGAAAGGTCGTCATGGAAATTTTGAAAATATACAATTAGTTTGAAAGACTCATATCAGTGTGTAGATATCTTGGAGTTGTATTCAGATATCCGGAGAATGTAGAGGCAAGAAAGGTCGTCATGGAAATTTGCAAAATATGCAGTTGGTTTGTATTCGGTGTGTAGTTATCGTGGATATCTATACACTGATATGAAATCTTTCAAACTAATTGTATATTTTCCAAATTTCCGCATATATTACCTAATGAATGACAACTTTCTTAATATTTCCTTAAGGTCACGTGCATCAAAAGATCAAAACTATGCACTGATGGCTCAAAAGAAAAATTACAACTCTGAAAAAAGAGCCAAGTCTTTAATCTCTCTCACAATTTGACAATATGTACCCATAGTTCCTTCTCGAAGATAACTACTACTGTAATACAGTAGTTATTTCATCATAATGCATATAAATGGCCCACAACTGCTCACGTGCTAGTCCGATCGTAGTTTGCATGCCTTCGGGCCGACACATTTATAAAATGGCTGACCCGGCCATGCCAGGATATGCACGAATCGAACCGAACCAAACCAAAAACTCGCTAAATTTTTTTTCTCTAGAAAGAAAATGGAATACCGCTAATTCACCCACTCGCCCACGGTTCTCCTGCTTCACCCTTCGATGCGGGCACCTCCACTCCGAAAACCCTAGCCTTGCCGGCCGCTTGTACACACCCCGCCAACTCAAGCTTAGCTACCGGGCGTCTACGTCGCTGGCTTATGCGCCTCCACTGGAGTCGGCTTCGTCGTCCGCCGTGACGCATTGGGTCCACCTAGTGGCGGAGCCAGGAATTGAGATGAGCCGGGACAAACTTATAAGGTTTAAATTTTTTTAGACGCAAAAGCAAAAGCTAGTATATTAAAAAAAAAAAAAATCATCCATGAAGATTTAATTTTTATAATTCATGAAATACAAGTACCAAAACAACATAAAAGATCACAAAAACGACCTCAAAACTACTAAAATGGACTCCCAACACTTGGGATGCTCGGGCCAATCAAACAACTCGAGCCTCGCGACGGCGGACTGCGAGATCGAATTTGCGTTCGGTATGTAGAGATGATCTTAGGATCGAGAACTTTTTTTTGAGATCTTAGAGATTGAGAACTTTAGAGAGACGAGAGAGATGGCCAGAGTGATTCTTTTTTTAGCGCACCCGGTGGGATTTTTTGTTTTTGTTTTGAGAATGATTAAAAAGGGAGGGAATTTTCCTGGGCCTAGCGTATTTGCGTCCGGGTCGGCAGTACTTCTGCACAAAGCTATAAATTCAAGTGGGCTTTTTACTTATCAGACCAGGCCCATGACCCAGCATTCCATCTCTCCCTCACGGCCTAATTTACCGGTTGGACTCCGGCACAAGAAAACGCTTCGCTCAGTCCTCTAATGGCGCTGCGCCGCCGCCGCCGCGGCTTCCTTGGAGCAGGAGATGTACGGGGGTACCCTGCACAGGAATCGGTCAGCCGGGGCGGCCGCCCCTTCTCGCTCCCCTGGTGGTGCCGCCACTGGGTCCACCAAGCGCCGCCTCAGGCGCGTGCGTATCCAGGTCGGTGCGGACGGGGCCTATATAAACGCCTGGATGGGCACCGCGCCCAGGTGCGTCTTCTATTGCGATCGAGATAGTTGCTGCGGTTCTGCGAAGAGTTGGTGCGATCTCGACGCTGAGATTGAAGGTTTTCGTTGGCGGTTTTCCCTGGTAGCATTGGTTGCCGCAGGTCCCTGAATCTGCAAACAACTCGACGGAATTCTTCTAGGTAAAATTTCTAATCGAAAATATTCTTTCTGCTTTCTTGTGATTGATCGGGGTCGACTGTTCATATTGAATTTGGGATTGTTTTTGTTAAATTAGTGCCTCACTAATTGCAACTTTTTATATCAAATTTATACAACAACATATTAGATTTCCTCCGACCCTTAACGAACCTGCAAATACCTGAACTAGACAAATCTGAGGATACTTAAATTTAACAGATCTGCAAATATAGTAATCAATCTTGAATTAGGAAAACGGCGCAAAACTTTTATCTCTTGCACCTGATTGATCAATTCTTGCTAAAATTAATCCATATAAGCAATATGAGTTGAGATCTGTAAAACAATCACAACAAATTTGGGGCACCAAGCCATGGTACCTGTTGTACATTAACAAACCTAAAACTTCTGTGAAAATGTATTATCAATCTAGGTAAAAATAAAGAAAAATGTTTCCATCTATTTTTTTCTCATTCCGCTTGTTGCTTTAAGTTATGATCAACTCATTCACTTTCTTGTTGCAAATCAATTGGTTATTGTTTGAAGAAGAAATAACTGTATAATTTGCATCGAATTTGTTATTGTTTATCATGAAGTGTTGAAAATATTTTTGTAACCACCAAATTATTTCTTACCTAACTGATCAACAACATAAATTTGGGAAGAAGTGAACTGTGAATTTGATTGAAACGTGGATGTGATTTGTCAGACTTGGATGATCATATAGTCTGATCTGCATAATTTTTATCTGTAAAGGAAAGAATATGGGTACAATGCATTTTCTCTTGCAACCATGAACTCCTCGTGAAATTTTCTTAATTCAGTATTTTTCTTGATTAGACTGTTCATAAATTATACTTGAGTGCTGGATGGTTTTATCTGCGATGATTGTTATGAGAAAGAGATTGAATATCTGAATTAGATTAAGAACTGGCAATCGTAAATAGAAAATCTATAGCATCAGTGCATGCTACTGCTTAGTTGGGTATTATAAAGGTATATTGAATATACTATGAAGATTGATCATGCAAAATACAATGTGAAGTACCAATTTTTTGATTAATAGTGAAATGCTTTTGTAGTTCTTTTTTGAATTGGGTGATCATTGGAAATATTTATGCTCGTTGAGATTGAAGTGAAGAAGAAAACCTTATATGCTGGCAATTTTCCATAGTTTGTGTTACTTGTTTGTAGCTTACTAGACCTGTTTGTTCTGCTCGTTCTTAATGATTTGTTGTGTTCATACTGTTCTCTCATTTATGGTTGCAACACACATTTTCTTTTTAGGTACTGTGGTTATAACTTGTAAATGGCTATTATTGATGAGTTGGATAGAACACCAGCCTCTGTTACTGGATCCTCTCCAGTAGCCAGTCCAGATAAATTCATCAAATGTTTGAAGAAGTTTTACCACCACTGGAAGGAGCATGTGACTGATATTTGGGGATCTTCGTGTGCTATTGCTGTTGCTACTCCTCCACCCTCTGAAGACATTCGATATCAGAAATCGTTAGCCTTGAGCATGTGGTTTTTTGGTCATCATCTCCCAGAAACTATAATGGTCTTTCTCAGCAGGCAGGTTCATTTCCTGTGCAGGCAGAAAGATAGCGATCTGCTTAAATCTTTGAAAATGGCTGTTTCTAAAACGGTTGGTGTTGATATCATGTTGCATATACGGAGAGAGGGTGATGATGGGTCTGCCTTAATGGATGAGATTATATGTGCTGTACGTGCACATTCTAACCATGTTGTTGTTGGGCACTTAGCAAGAGAGAAGCCTGAAGGCAAGGTTCTTGAAGCATGGTCTGAAAAGCTGCATGGATCAAGGTTAAAGCTTTTTGATGTGTCAAGTGGCATCTCTGAGCTTCTTGCTGTGAAAGATGTTACCGAGATTATATATGTGAAAAAGGCTGCATATTTAGCTGCATCAGTTATGGGGAAGTATGTAGTTCCAAAGGTGGAGAAGATCATAGTGGATGAAAAGAAGGTAACACATTCAAAGCTGATGGTTCTCACAGAGAAGATACTACTTTCTCCAATAAATATAGATGTTAAACTAAAGGCAGAAAATGTTGACATATGTTACCCTCCTATTTTTCAAAGTGGAGGCAAGTATGACCTTAGGCCTGCTGCTTTTAGCAATGATGATGATCTGTACTACGATTCTGGAAGCGTCATTATCTGTGCTTTGGGTGCCAAGTACAGTGGTTACTGCTCAAATGTCGCAAGAACCTTCCTGATTGATTGTACTGCAGAAAAGTGTAAAGCATATAAAGTCCTTCGTCAAGCGCACGATGCTGCTATTGCTGCTTTGACACCAGGTAGCAAAATTAGTTCCAGTTACCGGGCTGCTGTTGCTGTGGTCAAGGACAAAGCTCCCGAACTTCTTCCTTTCCTTACCAAGTCAGCTGGAACTGGAATTGGTATCGAGTTTCGCGAAACATGGCTATCCTTGAATGAGAAAAATGACCGGACACTAAAGGATGGCATGATCTTTAATGTTTCACTTGGTTTCCAAAACCTGGTAGACAAAATCAACGTTGACAAGACCAAAGAATTCTCTTTATGGCTGGCTGACACTGTTCTGATCTGCAAGGAAAATCCAGAAGTCTTGACAGCTTTTGTCTCCAAGGCTGATGGCGATGCCTTCTATTCATTTGATGAGGAAAATGCAGGATTACCTTCTATAAAACCAGCTCTTAAAGCAGAGGTTATGGTCCCAGTTAAACCTGTGCCAAAACCAGATTTGATGCTCCCATTGAGAGAAAATTTGCGATCCCGTAGCAGGACACCTAAGGAGGATATTAGGAAACAGCTTCAGTCAGAAATCTTAAAGAACAAAACTAATGAAGCAGCAATGAGAAGTGATGCTGTCGATCATAAGTTGTTGGAGGGACACAGCCGTTCCAGAGCTATGGAGGAACTGGTTGCATACAGGAGTGCAAGTGACATGCCTGGTTCCAGTCGACTGGAGATTCAGGTGGACAAACAGAATGAGGCTATCCTGTTACCAATATACGGAGCTACTGTTCCCTTTCATGTTTGTACTGTAAAAAAAGTGGAAATCCGCGGGGATAGCAGCAGAGGAGTTTATCTCAGCATTACATTCAATGTCCCTGGCACTGCTTCCAGTCTCCATGCCCCCCACTTGCAGAACTCTATTTTCTTGAAAGCAGTCACTTTCCTTTCCAAAGACAGAAGTCATGCTGATGAGGTTATTAAATCGGTGAAGATTCTTCAAAAAGGAGTCGCTGAAAGAGCTAGAAGAGCGAGCTTGGTTAGCCAGGAAAGGCTTCAACTATGTGATGGAATGAGGAGGGATAGAATTCAGTTTCCTGATCTATGGATACGACCATCATTTGCTGGTCGTGGGCGGAAGGTCCCTGGAACTTTGGTGGCCCATGTCAATGGTTTTCAATATGTTGCATCTAAATCTGAAAAGGTGGATATTATGTTCAGCAACATAAAGCATGCCTTCTTCCAGCCAGCAGAGAGAGACATGATAACGCTTCTCCACTTCCATCTGTACAATGAGATCATGGTGGGCAACAAGAAGACTAGGGATGTGCAGTTCTACAATGAAGTGATGGATGTTGTGGATTCGATTGGTCTTAAACGCGGATCAGCATGGGATCCTGATGAGATTAAGGAAGAGCAGCGTGAAAGGGCACGGAGGAAGGAAATAAACGGATTTTTTGAGATGTTTGTGAAAAGGGTTGTCTCCATCTGGTCCCAGCCGAGATTTGACCAGCTCGGCCTACATTTTGAAAGCCCATCACAGAAGCTTGGCTTTAATGGAGTCCATGGCAGAACAACATGTTTTATCGTCCCTACTCCAAGTTGCCTGGTACAGCTTGTTGAATCACCGTTCCTTGTAACGACATTGAGGGAGGTTGAGATTGTATGCTTGGAAAGGGTGGCCCTGGGGCAGAAATCCTTCGACATGGTATTTGTATTTCAAGATTTAAAGCGAGATGTTGTGCACATAGAGGTCATCCCAATGACATCTCTTGACAAGATCAAAGATTGGCTTAATGATATCAGCATGAAGTACTATGAATCGAAACTGAACCTTAACTGGCGCCAGGTCCTCAAGACTCTGGACTATCCAGATTCTGACAAGAATGACGACAGGTGGAAATTCTTGAGTCCAGATGCTAGTGACTCGGAGAATACCGAGACAGAGGACGAGAAGTACGAACCATCTGATTCAGAGTCGGGCTCAGAATCAGATGACGAAGACAGTGACACTGAATCAGTGGTGGATTCTGGTGAGGATGAGGTTCCCTTGGCTGGCTCAGATGACGATGCTGATGATGGCGCCGAGTCATGGGACGAGATGGAGCGCATGGCAAGGGATGCTGATATGGAGATGGGCAGTGAATCTGACAGTGAAAACGAGAGGCAGCGACGGAGGGAGAAAACAAAACGGCATTTGAATCTCCAGCACTCAATGGGTGTTCCCCAGAAGAGGCAGCGTGCCAACTGAAGGCTATATATAGCTTAGTTCAGTAGAAGTTGTGATTTCGTGTGAGATCATTGCAGAGTTTTAAATCATGCTCTGTGCATCTGTTGTCTCCGGTAGTCGCGTTGGCTTACTGTTATATTCTTGTACTTCCTCTGTTCACTTTTATAGGGCATATGGTACACATTTTAGTTTGGTCTACATTCATATCGAAATGAGTGTATATAGACATATTTAGTGTGTAGATTTATCCATTTTGATATGAATCTAGATCAAACTAAAATGTGTACCATGCCTTATAAAATTGAACGGAGTGAGTAGCTGTTTTGGGGTATCTCCAAAACTAAATTTGTAGTGATTTCTGTCACATCTACTAGTCACTGGAGTTAATTTACACGTTCTTTTTTCTTATTTTCTGACCGGTGGTTGCATTATTCTGGCATCAGAGTAAATTTCACATATTTTTTTGTGAATAGAGTAAAATTCATATGCATGCACCACAATGTCAGAATAGATCTTTATCTCCTACTTCTTTAGATTTGTTGATGATTGTACAAGATAGAATAACGCTAATTATTTCTAGAGCAACGGGGATCTCCATGGATAAATCAAGGAAACCCGACCAGCAGGTTAAGGTTTTACATCGGCAAAGCGGAAGCGGAGTGGCACAAAAGCTCTAATTTTTTTTGCCAAAAGCATACATCTAGAAGTTCATAGAATGCACAGACGTCAAACAGATCACCTATAGGATTACAATCTAAACAGGATGATCTTGGGTGCAGGGTTGAAATGGGTGTGGCCCAGCTGGGACTGGGAGCCATTGTCATCTTCTGAGGCTGCAGCTTCTTCAGGGTCAGGGATGGAGCCGCTTCAGATATCAGCCATTTTTCGAGGAGGAAGGGTCGAGACCACGGAGCAGAAACGCTCCGTTTCCTCCAACATCTCGTCCTTGAAGATTAGCTTCCATATCTTCAGAGAGTTTATGACCAAACCCCACTCCTGTTTATCATTTAGCTCAGATTGGCCATTAAAGATCATGTTTGTTGTTGTTGTTGATCTTCACGACGTGTAACTGTGTAAGCTATTCCTGTACTTTTTTTTTTGCGGGTAAGCTATTCCTGTACTGTTCTAACTTGATTCTACACGTGTTTAAACTAGTACTCCCTCCGTATCAAAATATAAGATGTTTTAGCATTTTACAGATATAGTGTATCTAGACATGTTTTAGTGTGTCTAAAACATGTTTAGGTACATATTGTCTAGGAAATGCTAAAACATCTTATATTTTGATACAGAGGGAGTAGGCTCCCGATTCATACGCAACAAAACAGGATGATGATGATAACTGCATCTCCCCATCTCGAAACAGAAAATTGCAATTTGATACTCCTGCTCTACCTTTCTTCCTCGTGAATATATACTCTTAACATCCGTAGCACACATTCATCAGCATAACCTCCAAGGCTCCAACGGAAAATAATATTATTGGTCACATTGTCAAGAGTAATAATATTTACAGCTAAACAAGTACTAGGAACCACACGGTGCTTACGCAGAGTCAGCTCTGCAAGTCTACATTATTGTTCTGTACACATAAACGCGGCTTCCATGAATCAGTTCTTCAACATAACCAAGGACACCCACATCCACATCTCCGTCCATTTTGTGCAGTTTCCAACAAACACCTTCAGTTCAGTGAGTACGAATGTCCACTACTCAGTGCTCTCCGGAGAACGTCGGCATTCCACCCGAATACAGAATCAGAAGAGCTGTGAACACACGTCCAAGGAAAAGGTGTCACCTGGAGATTCAGATACCGACGAATGATCCTCAACCAGCTGCCACACGCTATCTATCCAAGGAGGCTGCCCACTTAAAATATTTGCACGTATGAAACTAAACGCACCTGGGGATTAAAATCTCATGGTTGAATATCCTGTCAGAGATTGAAGGAATATGATCTTTCTTCTCATTGGCGTAGTTTATGATCTGGAACAGGACTTCTTGGATTAGCAAGCCCAGCGCATCACGTCTTGAGCTTGAGCTCGCCTCTTCTAATGCTTGTCCTGACGGCACATACCATCGAAGTAAATAACTATACCCGATTATCCTCAATATGACAGAAATAGCAAAACTACCCCAAAAAGTCCTGACTAGAGGAGATGCACGCCCTCGACCTGGGTCTGAGCCCTAAAAAGGGAAATACCTTTAGTATTTGTTGGTGCTTTGGAGCCACGTGATTTTCCCTGTCCTTTAGGGCTTACGACATGTAGGTTGATGAACCATTGTTCCCAGTAAATCCTCTCAGTCTTGTTGCTAAACCAGCCTGGGTGCTTGTTCTTTTCATCGAAGAACGAGAGGCACACCTGACGTATTCAAGCTACCATGTATTAAAATGAAAATCACAAAATAGCACAACTTGCCGTTTGACCGTAACAGACTACCTGGCTTCTCCGATTTGGATGCTTTTCTGCCCAAGCAATGAACTGGTTGATCTTTTCATCAACCTCCTTTTCTAATTCTGCAAGTCCACATTGCACCTGGCCACACAAACACACAAATAACATTTTAGTTGGAGCAGGCCACAAATATGAGCACCACAGCATATAACCAAGAACTAAGTAATATTCCGCAACACCAAACATATGGAGGAAATAGAAGTATATTATAACTTTTTTCCAGGGCAAGTAATACTCACATAGGTGATCTCAAAAAGGTCACAGTCAACATCTTTGGGCCGAACAAGAGTAAGGGTTCGATGAAAGAATATCGTATGCAGAATGCCTGCAACATATTCATCAAGGATAATCATAGTAAGGAGGACCACACACACACACACACACAAAAAAGGTAGCAGCCATGTTTGATAATTGGTCTGTTTCAAGAAAAGACATACTCCCTCCGTTCCATATTAGATGACATTCAAATAGATGTATCTAACGTTTTTATTCTAGATACGTCCATTTGAAAGTCATCTAATATGGAACAGAGTGATACTATATAAATAAATGGAATTGCTTAATAATTTTAAGAGCGTGTCAACATGAAACAAAGAGCATAGGAAATCAATCTCTGACACCAGTGGGTTGACTAACTGATCATTAACAAACCGTGGATTGAGTAACACACTATCAAATTGAACATGGAGGGGAACGGAAAGGATAAACTTTGAAACCACAAGCATCAAGAAGGAAATCGAAGCAGGAGGGAAAACACAACTTACATCGCAGCACATCTTTGATCTCCGGAGGCTCCAGCTCCTAGTACCACGCAACCAACAAGACCATATATTTAGAAACACGTAGGAACAAATTAGGGTAGGGGGAGAAGGGGCGGATCGGATTGGATCTGACCAGTTCATTCAGATTGCAGGTCTCGCAGTTCATCGCGGTTGATCCGAACAGGCTGGGTGCTCTCGATCCCTTCCAATCCTCCTCGGCCGAAATTCCCAGAGAGAAGACGAGGGGAGAGAATCCGCCGGAATTTCTAATAATTTCAGAAGAATAAATAGCTCGGGCTGTTTAATTCACCGGGCAAGCAAGGTCGCTAGACCAGCGGGACGCTACTGACAAGTGGGGCCACTCTCCGGCTCGTGGGTCCGTGCTCCTTGGAGTCACACGTCAGCAAGAGTTTTATTTCTCTTTTTTTTTTCACTGCTAGGGTTGCGCGCGCTGATTCCCCGCCGTCAACCCCCAAAACACACACACGGCCCCGCCTAATTCCTCCCAATCGACGGCGTCGGCGGCGAGGGCGAAGCAAGCAGCCGGCAGCCGCAGGCACGGTCTCGGTACGCCTCTACTTAACGACCTCTCTTTGTTTCAGTCGCAGTCCCCCATTGTTCCTCCTTTCGCTTGCGCCGCGCACCGTTTAGATTACGCGGTAGTTCTCTTCTTCTCCCCCCATCTTATCCCAATTGTTAGATTTATGTGATTTATTTTACTTGCCAAGCTGTAACATCAACGATTTTTGTACTACCATTTTTTATTGATAGTTCCTGCTCCAGAATCCAGATGTTATCATCAAAGGTACTCAGCAGAGGAGCTGCTCCACTCTATGTACGATTGCATGTTAAGTACACCACCTATATTACCTACCAGTACCTTTACTTTTGACATGGGGTTTTCTCTTCTTTGGAAACAGTTCCTAACTGAAAACATAGTCTCATATTTCTTGCCTCAAGATAATAGTTTTGTGGAATGTGTACTCTGATAATTAAAATGTGGAGAATAATCATAGTTGTTGCCTTCGGACGGTTCCTTGATTCCTATTGGACGGTCCTTGTTTCCCCCTCTTTTTGCCATAAAAAGAATAAGCATCACCTGCCCTGGCTCCAAACTTCATTCCCCCTGTTCGGCGAGGATTGAGCTAGTTATAGATTCTTGTACCTGTCTGCACTAATGCTCTGAAACATTTGGGTTCACTGTCCAAAGGCTCTTAATGTATATCTTGAATAGCTCTTTAATCTTCTATTTACCTATAAAATGTGCCAGACCCCTGCTTTCCCTGACTGAGTGGTTCTTCTTTGTTGCTTCCTCATATTCAGGTTACACAATTTTTCAGCACGTGTACCACCAAAACATTTCGTTTGCGAAGGCTTAAATCTCTTGAAGCCAGAAACAAGCTGATTTCATCCTGCTTTCACCAGTCTCAAATGATGGCCAATTACACAAATGGCAATTCACGTACTGATATTCAGAGAAACTATCAAGTTGTGGTTGCTGCTACCCGTGAGATGGGAATTGGGAAAGATGGGGCATTGCCGTGGAAGCTTCCTGGTGACCTTAAATATTTTAAGGAGCTTACAATGGCTACAGCAGACCCCTCAAAGAAAAATGCTGTTATAATGGGGAGGAAAACGTGGGAAAGCATACCCCCTAAGTTTAGACCATTGCCGGGTCGCTTGAATGTTATACTGACTCGTTCTAGCAGCTCTGATTACGCAACATTGGAGAATGTTGTTATCTGTGGAAGCTTGGATGCTTCCTTAAAACTATTAGCATCAACTCCCTACAGCTTAATCATTGAGAAAGCTTTTCTAATAGGGGGTGGACAGGTACTGAGGTGAGTCATTTGTTTGATGAACATTGTTTCTAGGTATTCTGGCATCATATTTGTTGTTCACTTTTAACCGCAAAATTTTGCTGCAGGGAATCTCTCAATTCATCTGCATGTGAGGCCATCCATCTTACTGACATAGAGTCGACCATTGAGTGTGATACTTTCATTCCTCCTATTGATCTATCAGTCTTCCGCCCATGGTTTTCATCTTCTCCAGTTGTGGAGAACAATATTAGGCATTCTTTCGTGAGCTTTGTTCGTGTTAGAGAATCAGTATCAGAAGTTAATGATTCAAATGTCCACGGATTAACTGACAATGATACTAAGAAGGACAAGTTTGAAATTCAGAATTTTTCATTTCTACCTAAGAGTATTTTTGAAAACCATGATGAGTACCAGTATCTCAATCTTGTTCAAGATATAATACAAAGTGGTGCTCGGAAAAATGACAGAACAGGAACTGGAACATTGTCAAAATTTGGTTGCCAGGTGCTTTCTCCTTGCTATTTTTTTTCAGTATTTATATTTTTATTTGATGGAAAGAAATTTAGTGGTTATTTTGTTTTTACCAGATGCGGTTTAACTTGAGGAGGAATTTTCCACTACTCACGACGAAGGTACTATGTGTGGTCCATGTTGAATATTTGTACTTCTAATTTTTGAACAAAATAATCATGATGTCTGTGCATGCTGCTAGCTAGAAGTCTTGAATGCAATGCTCTTTGAACCTATAATTTTGGTAAGTTTAGAACTGAAGGAAAGAAAACACAGATAAACTGTCAAATGGTAAACAATGCGAGCCTTTTCTTTTTCGATTAAAGGCTAAAGCCCAGCTTTCAACCGAAAGCAAAGTTTACAACCTGGGGGAAACCCAGTTTTTTTTAAAAACGCACACGACAACCAAACCACCAACCGAGGTTCAGCTACAAATACTCCCCCTGAACACATACCTCCTGAGAAGCAACAAGCAAGAGCTACAACTAGTTTACTGACGGAGGACAGCTCCCGAACACAAACCAACGGCAGAGAAAAGAAAAGACTGTTCCACTAGGACCAGGCACTCCAGAAAACAACGTCAAGAAATCCTTTCCGCCACCACTTTAGCGCGCTCCATCAACTGATTGAAGATCTCCCTGTCCTGCTTGCTCCATAAGATACTCCACTGCTGAAGAAGAAAAATGGCATGATAAACCGCATCAGTAGGTTTCTTGAGACAGCTCTGCTCGAAAATCAGCTTGTTTAGGGTGGTCCACAAAGTCCACCAGATAGCTGCAACTCCAATCCAATATCGAATACCAAAAGACTCATGTTTTTGCTTGATCCAAGACACAAAAGAATCAATTGAAGAAGGAAAAGATTTCCACCCCAAAATTTGGCAGATAAAGACCCACACAAACTGAGCCATAGGGCAAAAGCAAAGAGTAAGTGGTCGATAGTTTCAAAAGCATCACAAAAAGGACATATGCCATCAGTTGGCCCCTGGCGAATTTTTATCTGTTCTCTAGTCGGTAATCTGTCTTGAATCACTTGCCACAGGAAAATTCGAATTTTCAAGGGGATCTTCAACTTCCAGATCACATTAAGGAATGGAACTGACACCCCCTGAAAAGACAGCCACCTGTACATGGATTTCACCGAATAAACTCCCGACTTGTTAAAAGCCCAAACCACCCTATCCTCTTCCACATTCAACTCCCTGTCAGAAAGTAGCTCCATCAAATTCTCCCAACTCTCCATCTCCTCCAAACCAAAAGATCTCCTGAAGCTTAAATTCCAAACTTCCTCGGATAAGTCATAGTTTGCTGCCACCGAGGCGTCAGGACAATGCGAGCCTTTTCTACTTAGGAAATGCCAGCTGCGTCAGCCTAATTAATCTAATTCAAATTCAAATGCATACCAAGCATGATTTTGTCTAGGGCATGTAGAATGGTGCTATCTTAGAAATGTCACGTAGCAAGATCTGTGAGTTGGAAAAGAGAAAAATGAATAAGGAGGATTGCTTTCTCTTAGCTAAGAGATGATCTCTTAGTAAGAAAGATATGGCATATCTCACCATTGTACGAGATGTCTTTTCTTAGCCACTCGTCTTCTAGTTAATTCTAATCATCCCATAGTTTTAGGAGCATGCAAACATTAATTGTTTGAGATAACACTAACATGTTTTTTTCTTCTCTTCTCTAGATGATGTGAAAAGAAAAATTGTACACACCCTTAGGGATTTGCACTACCTTGTTGATTTTTTTTTTATATCTCCCATGTGCTTCATACATATAGGTTAGACCATGAAACTTGAATGCACTAACAATTCTTAATCCACTACACATGTATTTCAAAATAATATTTTCATAATTTGGAAGGAACCAGTTCAATATTTGATTCTCCCATTAGCTCGGTATGTTCTCAAGTTTCTCCTTTTAAATCCTTACTAATGTTAATGTTTGGCACTCACACAGATCCTTCCATCCGAGCTCTTAAATCCATGGTCCAATAAAATGCAAATACTTGAGTCCAATTAGACTTTAAGCTCGTTCGTTATCAATTGGTTTTAGTTGTGACCAGCCATATAAATGTTTTTTTCTATCAATCTCATACATCACTCATTTTGGGAATATTAGTTTATACACCTGTATAAAAACTTTGAAATATTAACAGAAAATTTGGCACATTCCCCTGTGGTCTCATTTATGTAATGTGTTATTTTGTTTTTATGTTGTTTACTTGTTTTGACCAGAGGGTGTTTTGGCGTGGGGTTCTTGAGGAGCTGTTGTGGTTCATCAGTGGTTCAACAAATGCAAAGGTAGTTGAATATTTTTTATTTGTGCAGTTCCTAATTTTACATGCTGAATGGAGACTTTTGGTGCTGGTGTATTAGGCTGGATGATGCTAAGAACACTTGTAATGCAATTTCCTCAAAGAGGAGTATGCGCTCCTGTGGGCACTGAAATGCTTCTGATTAAGAATGTTCCTTCATAATGTACTGTGTCGTGCATTTGATGTTTTATTCTGTTGGCTGTATTTCAGGACTAGATAGTATTGGTCATATTGTTGTAACATACAATATTTTTCCTTTTTCTTTATAGTGTACATAAATTTTTATTTACAGGTTTTACAGGAAAAAAACATCCGTATATGGGATGGCAATGCTTCAAGGGAGTATCTTGACAGGTACATGTCTAGCATATAAGCGCTTAGAGTAAAACAATATAAAATCCCTAAAATTTATCTCCCTGGTATATTTTCTAGTATTGGTTTATCACAACGAGAGGAGGGTGACCTGGGACCAGTTTATGGATTTCAGTGGAGACACTTTGGTGCTGAGTAAGCTTATTTAGGACTCCTTCCCTATTGTTCCTTCACTGTGTCATCTTACAACCATCGCGACACATTTCACAGATACACTGATATGCATGCTGACTACACGGGGAAAGGTTATGATCAGTTACTTGATGCCATCAACAAGATCAAGAATAACCCTGATGATAGGCGAATCATTCTGTCTGCATGGAATCCAAAAGATCTCAAGAAGATGGCACTTCCACCTTGCCACATGTTTGCACAGGCTAGTGTAGTTCATGGATAGTATTTTCTTTGTTTTTTTGTTATCTGGAAAATCCTTAGTTTAGTGTACAAAACTGGGTTGTATATATCTTTATGGGACTGCAAATCTGTACATGACCTTAGCTTATGCCAAAAATGATAACCAATTTATCTGTATTGAATCACCCCTAAGTTTTCTCGTGGTAGCTTCCTATAGGCTCTAAGCCTCCACTATGAGGATTGTAGATTATTTTGTTTGCCCTGTTTACGCGTACACTTGTTGTATTCTGGAAAAGAAAAATCTCCAAAACTACATATCTGCTTGTAAGTCGACTAGTATGATGCTTCTTGAAGTGGATATTTTGTTGAAAATAGTTGGGTTCATAAATCATTCCATCTTTATTACTTTTATGAACAGCTAATATGCTATTTTCTTCTTATATCAGCTTATGAACATTCCCTCTTTATTGCTGAAAATCCGCAGTTTTATGTCGAGAATGGGGAGTTATCCTGTCAGATGTATCAACGCTCAGCTGACATGGGGCTCGGTGTACCATTCAATATTGCATCATATGCTCTTCTTACATGTATGATTGCGCAAGTTTGTGGTAAGTTTTCACTGGATATATACATATAGCTTGCTTCTTGCCACCCATTTTTAGAGTGCAGATTGTACTTTGTGGCTTTGTTCCAGGAGCATTGCGTCTTCTTTTGATTGTCCATTTTATCCAGTCCAGTGTATGTTTTGAATTGAGTTGCTACTCACCAATAGGTCCTCAGCTTGGGTAGTATTATGGAACAACTTAGGTAACTACCACCATGAAGATGGCTGGACGGCACAACGTAGGGGATTGGGGAGTAGAACATAGGTTGATGACAAACGAGGAGATTGATGAACTATCATGTTATAGCTTGATTCTACGTGTTACACACTAACTTGATCCGCAAGTTGGATCTCCATTCGAACTCAAGACCGAACCATAACTTTGCCTTCCTAGTTCAACTGGACTCTTCTCGGGCCCTGACACTCTTTCTTCATCCCTTGTATCTCTACGATTGCAGATCTTTGTCCAGGAGATTTTGTCCATGTTATAGGTGACGCTCATGTCTACAGCACACACGTTAAAGCTTTGGAGGAACAAATTAAGAAGCAGCCTAAGCCATTTCCTGTAAGCATTTCTCGAGCATAACATAACATAACATTGTATAATATGCAAATGAACGGCCGTACATTCGAGTAACTTATTTATCTGATTATGTTTTGCTTTTGGTATCATTTGCAGATTTTGAAGATAAATCCTCTGAAGCAGGATATAGATTCATTCGTTGCATCAGATTTTGAACTAGTTTCCTATGATCCTCACCAGAAAATAGAAATGAAGATGGCAGTATAAGGAGTTAGCACTCTCCATTTGTACCAGCGCATGATATCTGTTATTGATGATATCCTTGTTAACCAAGATACACGGTAGAAATTCTAGGCAACTTATTTTTTATTGAATGGTTGATGCCTTGGTGGATATTCACATTTTAACCATGGCATAAGCTGGCGAATGTATACCAGATAGATGGAATGGGGTTGCAAAATGTAGAGCTTGTGCTAGCTCCGTGGAGATGATATTCATGTGCCTTCTTCAATTGTCACATGGTCCTTTTTGCTATTTTTTCTGGCGTTTAAACTTTAGAGGTTGCCACAACGATTAGTCTAGTGAGACTATGCTGCTCAGTTCATCGTCATTCAAAATAATGATAAAATTTATAGTACTTAATAACATTAGCGGGACAATCCTTTCTTTATAGCTTGATCCATATATTCCTCTTTAAACTTCAGACGAGGAAATAGCGTTGGGGCCCTTAAACTTGGTGTGTTGGACCACTTTTGTCCAACCAATTGAAACCTGTTCAAACTTGTCAATAAACTTTGTGGATGCGTTGTAACTTTTCTATTTATGATATCTTGCAAATATATTCCCTATGTTCGCTATTATAAGGTTTTTAGAGTTTTTTTTAAGGAGCGCGCTGAGCGTCCCCCGGGGGATAAAACATCCCGATCCCCCGGGTCGCCAGCCGTCCGATCGGGCGGACGTGGGCCGCACGATGCCCTCCCAAGGAAACGAGCCCCCGCTTTTGCTTCGATGAGCAAAAAGGCGCGCAATCGGAGCAAAACCCGACAGGACGCGGATCGGGGCAGGTTCCCGTGAACTCCGGGGGCGGCGCGGTAGGAGATCGACGCGGCCGCCCGGCGGCAGTCGACGCGGCGCCGCGCCGCGAAATAGACGCGATGGCCCACCACGTCCGCAACCACGTGCTCTACCCACCTCCTTTCCAACCTCACAGCGTTCCCCCACCATCGACGGCAGCTTCGAGCTCGGGAGCGATTCCGGCGAGCCGGCGAAGGAGGCGCAGTACCAGCGTGTACGACGGCGGCCTGGGAGCATGGTTTGCTCCGCGCCCGAGTGAAGGGGTCCGAAATCCTCCATCCTTCTTCAATGAAGATCCGGACAATGAGGAACCACCACCATCTGTGAGTTTTATTTTGCTCAAAATTTTTGTTCCTGCAAAAAAATTGCTCCCCAATTTTGTGATGGATGCTCCTGCAATAAGTTCCTCCTGCAATTTGTTTGATCATTGGGAGCAAAAACCTTCTAAAATTGTTGCTGGAAATTGATCATTGGAAGCAAACTGTGTTGTTGCTATGAATTGCTCACAAATTTGCTCCAATTAATACTTGAATTTGCTCCTGAAAAAAAATGCTACTACGACTTGTTATGAGTATCAGTCTTGGTGTGATTGCTGTTGCTATAAATTGCTCCACTTGGTGTGTTTTTTTGGGATGGTTTGCTTGTACAAGAAAAAATGTTCTGTTTTATATGATGTTTGTACAGAAAAGTATGCTACCATTGTTTTAGATCAACTTGAGTGTTTGGTTCATTGTAGCATTACATGTAGCAAGCTTAGATTGATGCACATATTTTTGCTAAAACTTGCTACTTATTGGCATGGTGTTTTGCTCCAAAACTCAAACAAGAAAATGTGTGTTCTGTAGCATCGGCAAGAAAACTCATATTTTGTTGTTTTTTGATTCAGGGATTTGTTGCGGACTCAATATTGGAAGGATTTGACCTCAACGCCACCCCTGGAGGAGAGGATCAGAACCACTATGATTGTCGGGACAGTGCTCCGAATGGTTTCGTTGATGGGCCTCGTAGCGCGAATAGTGGTTCTGTTTCAAATGCTGTTGAGGAAGCTGGCGAGGAAATAACATCACAACCAGTGGAGCCATATGTTGGGATGATCTTTGATGATATCGAGGAAGCACAAAAGGTCTACAATGACTACGCAATGAAGTTGGGATTTGGCACCCGCATTGGAAACACGAAGTACAGCCAAGCGAGAAATGCTCCTCCGGATACTATTCTGAGCAGGGTGTTTGAGTGCGTGCACACAGGTAGACCTCCGTCCGAGAAGAAGAAGCATGGAAGCAATGCTGGTAGCAAATTGCCACTTCAAGAAGAAAATGACATGAGCATTCACAGCGCGCAAAAGTCTAGAAGCAAGCAAGCCTCGGAGCAAGTTGAAATGTCGGACACACGGCAGCGAATGAAGGTCATTCGCCATGATTGTAAAGCCCACATGGTCGTTGGCGTGCGCAATGGAGCTTGGACAGTGACGGTTTTCCGAGCAGATCACACACACGCCTTGGTGAAGCAAGTGGGGAGGCGCAGGTTCTACCGCTCACACAGGAAGGTGCCGGAAGAGGACTATCAGTTCATACAAACTTTGCATAACCAAAACATAACCACAGCGCAACTGATGGGGGCTCTGGGCAGTGTGCACGGTGGAGACCCAAGATGCTTGGGATATGTTAAGAGGGATGTTTCAAACATCCGCACAATGCTGCGCAATGAGGTAACATTAAGAGACATGGAGCTGACATTGGATTATTTCAAGCAAAGGCAAGCTGAGAACAGCAACTTTTTTTATGCTACGCAGGTTTTGCTTCTTTACTCATTTCTGATTGCTACTTTACTTAGTTTTGTTTGCTACTTTAGGTATTTCTGCTTGCTACTTTACTTAATTCTGCTTGCTACGCAGGTTGACAAGGATGGTGCTGTGAGGGCCTTATTCTGGGTGGATGGTCGAACAAGGTCATTGTATCATAAGTACAAGGATTGTGTCTTTTTTGACACAACTTTCTGTACGAATAGATACAATATGCCTTTTGCTCCCATAGTCGGAATAAATAACCACTCACACACGATTGTGCTAGGCTGTGCTCTGTTAGCAGATGAGAAGATAGAAACCTTCAAGTGGGTGTTCGAGCAATGGATGCTAGCAATGGATGGTGTCCACCCCGATAACATAATGACAGATCAAGATCAAGCAATGGCTGAGGCAATACGTCAGGTTTTCCCGCAATCGGTACATAGGTGCTGTCTCTACCATGTCCTGCATCTTGCGAGGAAGAAGTTGGGACCAAACTTGGCGGAAGGTAATCCTTTCAGTGATGCTTTCTATGGGTGCATATATGGAACGGACACAGTGAAGCAATTTGAGGACTGTTGGGAGCATATGGTGGCAGAGTTTGGCATGTCTGAAAACACTCATCTGCAAAACATGTGGAAGACTAGAACAACATGGGCCCCTGTTTATTTCAGGAAAAGATTCTTCCCATTCACGAGCACTACTGGAAGGTCTGAAGGACTGAATTCATACTTCAAAACGCTGATACGGCCAGGGGACTCGGTGTACAATTTTGTGCAACAATATGAGCTTTGCCAAACATTGATGCTTGACCGGGAGGATAACGCCGGGTTTGCAATGGAGACAACGAGAAGATCACTTTGGGGAAGGTAAGCAAAGCAAAGTAGCATTTCTATAAATGAAAACAGCACTCATTGTAGCACACCAAAAAGAAAACAAAAAAAAAGTAAAGGTAGTGTGTAGCAACTAGTGCAAAAAAATGTCTCTGCCTGCTGTGTGTTTGTAGCATTCCAGAACAGTTAAAGTAGCAACCAAAACATACTATTGTAGCATTAAAATTAAACTAATGGTGCAAAAAACTTGTTTTGCAGTTATGCGATTGAGAAGCAAGGACAGGAATTCTACACAGCAGAAATCTTTGAAAGGTACCAGAAGCATGTTGCTGCATCAACAAAGTTCTATCCACTACGGGCAGAGGTAGATGGCTTTTGTTTTGATCTAGTTCCAAACCCTGGGCTAGATGTGAGAACATACCGGGTTGAAGTTGACTTTGAGGAGGGACTATACTCATGCGGCTGCAACGGGTTTGAAATGTGTGGACTGATATGTCCACACATCATCAGGGTCATGGTCCACCTAAATGTCCAGAAAATCCCAGAAAGGTACTTGCTCTACAGATGGTCCTCGGTAGCAACAACACCAGCACCTGATCCTGGAGACAACGGGCTCAGATTTGGTGTCCCACCAACCAATACACTCAAGTACAACGCGTTATGCAGGAAAATGAATCAGCTTGCCTCTGATGCTTGTTTTGTGGATGAAGCTTATGTGGCTGTTTCAGGAATGGTGGGTGAGGCTAGCAAAAAGGTTGCTGCAATCTTGAGAGCAAAAAGGAATGTTGTTGAAGGAGGTCAAGAAGAGGATGCAGGATTGGATGAAGAGCAACAAAATGGACCACCACAAGATGAACCAACAACAATGGTTGGTGACTGCGGGCAATTTGCTACCGGCGAGCAAACTCTGAAAAATCCTAAACGGGTAAAACCTAAAGGACGTCCCACGATGAAAGAACAGAGGCGGAAGACTTTGGTTGAGCTACGCGATGAAGAAACTTTGAAGAGGCGCAAGCAAGCTAACGATGCCAAAGCGACAAACAAGACACCGGTGAAGAAGCCCAAGCAACCAAGGAAGAAAAGAGCAATGAAGTGTGCATGGTGTCATGTGGAGGGACATGCGGTGAAAGATTGTGTTGCAAAACAAGTGGAGGATGAAAGAATTGCTGCAGGGGCTGAGCTAAGGCTGTAGCTGTTTTGTCATGATGTTTTTGTAAACATGTTGCTACGATTAAGTTGTTAGGGTGGAGATATTACTTGTACATGGCATTGGTGCTATTGGTATGGAACGATTTAGAACATAGTTACCTTGCATTGGAGCAAATAATTATTCTGTGGATATCTTATATTCTTACGTTGGAGCAAATGTAAACATGTGGTCAGCATTGGAGCCCAAAAAAAATAAAATTATTACCTTTTGTTTGTGTAAAAAATGTTGGTAGCAACTTTTTATTGCAATTGAAGCATTGAAAAACTGTTATTGAAGCAAATGGATTACTCTGCGAGAGCAAAAACCTGTTCCTGTCCAGGGGTTTCAGAAAATCTCTATATGGTACAAATAGAAAGGTGTTCTGTAGCAACCAGATTTCACTATTGAAGCATTGGAAAATACCTATTGAAGCAAAGCTATACAACTATTGAAGCAAAAACTTGGTCAACTCCAGGAAAAACAAAAAACACACATAAAAGGGTGCCAGGAAATTACAAAAGATTTCATTTGATGTGAACTAGTGGATATAAACCAAGCAGGTGAGAAAAATACATTAATTCACATGGTTAAAAAGGTACACCGTCAACTCTTTGTCATTGATAGCCACATAAATTTGTTCCACAAACTGACACAAACCGTGGATCAGTAGATACCACCGCGGATAAACAATACGGTAACACAAATAGAAAGGTTCTTTCATCCATCCAAGGCTACGACGAAACTAATTGAGGCAAAGGCGAATGTACAAGTGGGGATTGTCACTCTAGACTACAGAAACTACAAATCTCTACACCCCCCTCGGGGCCTCCAAGGCAGCCTCCATGATGTCGACGATGTTGTCTTTGTTCTCTCTTTCCTCGATGAGCTTTGCTGCGACAGCCATGCGATATGACAGAATATCCTCCTTGTTGAAAGGCAACATGGTTTTAGCATCAAAGTGCTCAATGAAGAGCATTGTGAAGAAGCCACAATCAAAGCTGTACAGAAAAGAGAAAAGAAAACAAATGATCATAGTTAGTAGCAAAATCGAAAAGCAATGTGCAAATGAATGGTAACATGAAGGTAGCAATTTGTTCAACCTATTGTAGCAACCATAAACTTCTAAAAGAGCATATAAACTTAGGTATGGGAGCAATTCTGTCCCCAAAACAGAAACTGGTACAACTGCATCAAAAAAGGAGAAACAAATCTTACAGAGTCTTCTGTTGTGGGTGTGCGGGTGTGGAAAGTGTGTAGCGGTCGATGTCTATGTGGTTCGACACACCAGAAGCTTTGCAAAGTGTAGCAAAGTTAATGAACTGGAAAATAGCAAAAAAATTAGACATTAGTGTGATAGACAAAAAAGACAACAAACATGTAATACTTTTAGACAGTTCTAACAACATACCAGGTTGTTTGCTGCTTCCTCGAGAAAGCTCTTGTCCTTGTTGTTCAGGGAGTCAAACACGTGGAACTGGTCGTGGATCAAATTGACAGTGCAAACCATCCAGTGATTGCTTTTCACCACAGGGAAGTAAAGCTAGAAATGCAAGCGGAACAAAAAGAAAACCAAATTAGAAAATGTACAATCACTGGATATCTGAATGTAGCAATTATTTAAAACTATTGAAGCAAGCAAAAACTTCTAAAAGAGCATAAAAAACTAGGAATGGGAGCAATTCTGTCCAAAAAACAGAAAGTTATACAATTGTCCACAAAAAAACTGGTTCATGAAAAGAAATACCAATGAAATTACAACGTAGCGAAAAGCAAAAATGTAGAAACAGGGAAAGCATAGCTCACAAGGTCTTTCTTCATGATGTTGAACTTCGCGTTTTGCGTTTTGAACTCTCTCGCAAGTGCAGCAGGGTTGAACTTCTTTGGGTCAACTATGAGCTTTTGCTACTCATGACAAAACAGAAAAGGAGCAAAAATTGAATTACAACTTAGGACAAAACTGAGGCATGCATCTAAAAAAGGTATAAGGACAAAGAACTAACCGTTGAGTAGCAATTGAAAACATATCTTTTCACAGCGGTTGAGCAGCCATCCTCTTCTCTTTTGGCATCCTTGTTGAAGCTCTCAGACCAAACACACATAACCTGGGTGTCTAGATACTTCCTCGGTCCTAGTGAATTGTGGAAACTCCTGTAGTCACAGTGAGAGCCCCCAATCGCAATGAAAGGAGGACTGTAAAAAGAAAAACAATAAAACCTAATCAGTCGTGCCCCATTTTGCTACAAATGACCAAAAGTAAAAAGCAAAAAAAAGGAGTAGCTAGTAGCAAAACAAAGAATGTCACGTAATTACAAAAACTGTGCTAAAAAATGCCAGAAAGAAATAGACTCACGGGTCATCTTTCCCCTTGATTGAAGGCTTGAGATGGCGCACAAACTTGTCGTACAGTGCAACGGTATCTACAGATGGCTTCTTCATCTTTTTCGCCACCGGAGCCTTGACATCATCTTTCATAGCCCTTTTGCGCCTAGTCCTCCTTTGAAAAGTTAGCAAGCCAGTGCTGTCATCCTTCTTCTCTTCAGCACATGAGCTGCCCCCAATGTCTAGGAAAACCAACAAAAAGAAAGCAAGTGGATAAGGTAGCAACCATAAGTATCTAAAGGAGCAAACAGACTGAGATAAAGTAGCAAGCAGAATTAACTAAAGAAGCAAACAGAAATACCTAAAGTAGCAAATAAAATTAACTAATGAAGCAAAACTATAACACTAAGACAATAATTTTTTTAAAAGAAAACCAGCAGAAAAGAACAGCGAGGCAAACCTGTATTGTCGCCATGATCCGGTGTTGCAGCTTCCGGAATCTCCTCCAAATTTTCCGGTATGGCGGCGCCAAGGCAAGCTTTGGAAGCTACACAACAACAAAAGGTGAATCAGAAAAGAAAAACTTTGAAAAGGCTTGTTTTGGCGGGCAGTGCACACAAAAACCAAAGATGAAAAATGCAAAAATGTAACAAAATAGGGAAAAAGGGGAAGGAGAACATACACGATGGAGCAACCTTGTCTCCACCTATCGGAGCAGCAACATCAACGACCTTTTCCACAACATCGGTCTGGTCAGCGGCTTGGGAGGATTCATTGTCTTGGCTCCACACATTGAATTTCGGACAGTCATCCCAGTAGCCTGCTGGTATGTTGCGCCGAGGTGAGGGAGAAGCCGGCATAGGATCCGCAGCAACTCTAGGTGGGCTAATGGCAGTGGGCATGGGTGGAATCACAGCAGCAGGGATGGCTGGGCTACCAGCAGCAGCCACTTTGTCTGGACTGCCAACAGCAGCAGCTACAACTGGACAACCAACATCAGCTAGAACCGGGCTACCAACAGCACCTCTAATCGGACTACTAACAGCATCCTGCTCCTCGCCATCAGCGTCCGTCTGAGAGGTCCCTACAACAACTGCTGGTTGAGGCACATCATTGCGCTCCGTAGCATTGGTTTGCTCATTGGCTGCCGCCCCTGCATTGCCTTCTCCACAAACATTAGAATCACAGTCCGTAGGATCCACAGCAACAAGATCCTCATCAATTTCGATATCATCGGACTCAGAATCAGCCTTGTCACCATCCGTATTGCCCTGCCCGTCAAGTCCTACCCCAGCAGCTGGAAACACAACACTAGGGCCATCGTCTTCCTTCATGGCAGCTTCAACATCATTCAAAAGCAAAGCCATTTGCTTGGACTGCATTGATTTTAAGCCTACAGCGAGACTCTTGAGAGTAGCATCAACGTTTGCAGCGAAACTAACCCTGTGCTTGTCGTATATGCTCTTGAAGCGAGATGGAACCTGAGATGAAGAAGAAACATGGATTACATTCAAAAAAGAAGCAAAAAAACAGCAAAAACTGAGCAACTACATTGACAGAACAAAACAAAATAACTAATGGAGCAAGGTAAAATTAATATAGTAGCAGTCATGTAAAAACAACTAAAAAACAGAAAAAGTACGCACAATATAAAAACAATGGAACAAAATAAAATAACTAAGAAAGCATTTCTTAAACAATAATGGAGCAAAGTGAAATAAGTAAAGTAGCAAAATGGGGAAAAAAGCCACCTTGATACACATGAAGAAAACAAAAAAATGCTATATGAAAACAAACAAAATGACCTGCAAAAAACAACACATGGAAAACTATACAAACCTCAACTTGCTCGAAGGTCGGGAAAACAAGCCATTCATTGAGAGATGCGGACGGATTTACATCAATTTCTTCGGGCAATGAAGTGTCCAAGGGAGGCGCATACACGGTTCTGGATAACGGGAGGAACTGCACAACCAAAAAACAAATCAACGTTGAGATCAAACAAAAACGGGACACAAAACAACGAATAAGCAAAAAAGAAAACAACAAATGGGAGTCTACTTACAGGACGCCTCCCAAAGACGGTCTTGTTCAGCAATATTTTGATGTCGCGGTCGATCTTGACTACGAAGCTGAAATCTTCACTTGTCACAAAGCACACCCTAGGAATCCCATTGTTTATGAAGTGCTCGTTCTTCGGGATTAGCAAGTGGTCCATGTAAACCAGCTGCATATGGAAAACAAAACACACAAAAATAATCAACCTTCAGCTGTAAAAAAAGTGCAACTAAAAAACAGAAACAAGAATTCGCGCGAAAAAATAAAACATTTGGAGCAACAGAACATAACTAAAGAAACAAAAATATAAAACTAAAAGAGCAACAAAAACTATGTAAAGTAGCAAATAACTTACAGCTAGAACATAAGAAACATAAACTAGTACACACAAAAACTAAACTGTGGAGCAACAAAAAAAAACTAAAGCAACAAAAAGTTAAATCTATTGGAGCAAACAAAAATAAGAAAAGTAGCAAAGCTATACACAAAAATGTAAAAACCTTAAACCTATAACAAAAATAACAGAAACAAAACAAAAATGAAGCAACAGAAAATAACTAAGGGAACAATAAATTAAAACTAACGGAGCAAACAAAATTAAGTAAAGTAGCAATATGTAAAGTAAAAGTAAAAAACTTACAGCAAGAACAGGCAAAGGGCCAGACATCCAGAATTCAAACATGTTCTTCACCTTCGTCTTCTTCTTCGAAGGACCAGGAGCTTCCTCGGTATCAACCTTCTGCTTGCCCTTACGAACGGCAACGCCATCGAGCTCGAGAGGTTGCTCCTTCTTCTTCTGAATTTTTTCAATGTAAAACATCAGAAGCTCTAGGATGTGCTCCTCCCAATCATACTCGTGCGTCCTCTTTGGGTCACTCATGGACCCTATGTACTCTAGGCACATCATGTTGTTCGTGGATGGGTTCAGAACGGTGGCAAAGCATAAGAGGTCCCATGTCCTGATAATGGAATCCTCTTCACCATCGTCAACCTCCTTCAGCATCTTCGCTGCATTCTCTATGGGCAGCCTCCCCAACGAGCCTTTGTAAGCCTCTCTGATGTCGGAATGAACACTCTTTGTGAGCAACTCAACAGGTTTTGATCCTGAGCGTAGACCAAACACCTTCTTTATAATATCCCTTGTGAAAACAATCCGTTTAGATCCAAGATGAAACTCACGAAGCTCAACAACGGTGTTCACAGCAACGAAATCAATCAGCTCATTGGGGACATTGAAAGGAGAGATATTTAGAAGGGAGGAAAAAGCGCTATGCTGCTCAATAATTTCTCGCTTTCGCGGCGAGAGATCATTTGCGCACTTGAGCAGACGCTTGGCAGCGAACCGGTCCTTGCTGACCCAATACTGCCCCTGATCAGCAAAAAAAAAGATCAAATCTGTGAACAAAAAAAGGAAACAAAAGTAGCACACAATATGTACAACAGAAGCAACACAAATGCAGTAATAGAACAAACCTCCATTTGAGCTGCTGATTAGAAACTGAAAGCAAATACACTAGGAGGCCAAGTACGATCACCAAACAAGCTGCAAAAAAGAATAGATGAAGTTCAGAAAAATACAACTACTTGCGTACGTACGGTTCGAACTTAAAAAGAACAGGAAATTGCTACAAAACACGGATGTGTGAACACGGGGGTGTCGAATGTGGTTGAGCAACTAAAAAAATGCTAAAAAGGTCTAAAAACTGCTAAAATAATTTGCAATTTGCTCAAATATACAACTAACAATTGTGCACAACACAGGAAATAAGCATATGGAAAGTGCAGAACAGTGGAGCAAATTTTATCCAAACAATTGCTCCTCAAGAAGTTGCAGACTAAGCTATTGAAGCAAAATTGGAAGCAATTTCTGCTCACAAACCAAAACCATGGAGCAACAGTACAGGGGGGTCGCCTGAGACATCAATTTCACGCGGCAGGGGAGCGCCGGAGACCTCGCAAACCTGCAACAGCGACGCCGCTCGAATCGGCGGCGAAACCCTAGCTACCGGCGTTGATGCAGAATAAGCGGAAATTGGCCACGTCGGGGGGGCGCCTGAGAGCAGAGTAGGGGGCGGTCAGGGGGGCGCCGTAGTGCGCAAGGACACGCGACCGCTCCGCCGCCCGCCGGCGCTCGTGACTACAACTAAACTCCGATATGACGCCGGTGACGATAGAGGGAGGCCGAGCCGAAGAGGAGGACGGAGGCGAAAGGAATAGGAGATACCTCAGGGGATAGCCGGAGAGGAGGAGGAGGAAGAGGGCGACCGCGTCGACGGCGTCGCCTCTCGTCGCCGCCCGCGAATCCTACCGTCGCCGCCACCTCGCCTACGTCGCTCGCCTCGCGCGAGAGAAACGTAACGGCAAGGGCAGAAATGGAAACCACCAAAGGAGCAAAACGGGGCGCTGTCCTAATCTAAGCGAAACCGGCGGGGTCGTGCGTCCTAATCCAACCGCCCACATCGCACGCATCGAACGGACACGGACCCGGGGGACGGAACGAAACGTTCCCCCGGGTGATTCACAGCGTTTTCCTTTTTTTAATGTGGACTAGATACGGGCCGAAATAATTGAATCTAAACACCGTAACGTGTCTAGATACATGTATTTTTGAAGAAAAAAAATAGAATATCTTATAATAGTAAATAGAGGGATTACTTATAGTTGATATACATAAACATGTAATTCTCCCTCTATTTATACCTACTAGATGACCTGTTGCGTCGACTGGCGCAAATGTTCGAGTTACCGCATATTTATTGACATAAGGGCATCTCCAGCCGTGTCACCCCCCAGGGCCCAAAACGACGCTGTTTTGGTGCCGTCGCGGCGCCAAACGGCGCTAATCTGGAACCTGGGGGCACGGTTCCAGTCGCCCCCTAGCCCAACACTCGGCCCAAAATAATTCGAAACGGCGAACTCGTTGAAATAGGCGCAAATTCATAGATTCGACGATACTTTTACAGAAAAGACGACATAATTTAACTAAAAAACGTTAAAAAAACTACGGCAGACCGAGACTCGCCGCGATCGCCCGGCCTGGTCGTCGCCCTCCTCCTAGGCGTTGTCCTCTTCCTCGTCGTCCTCCTCGCGGTCGTCATAGGCCGGCATGTTGGAGGGGCCAGCCTCGTGGTCGTTCCCTCCTCCTAGGCGATGGGTCGCTTGGCGATGGGTTCACCGCCGTAGCGAGCAAGCGCCGCTCCGCTCTGCCTTGCATCCGCAGCCGGTGCAACTGCGCCTACTCGGAGGGAGGGCGGTTGCGCCTCGCGCTCTTCAGAGCAACCATGCGTCGCTCGCTCTCGTACCGCGCGACGAGGGCCTGCTGCTCATCCGACGCCGCGTTCGCGGCGAGCTGCTGGTAGACCTGGCGCTCCGCCTCCTCCCTCTGGTGGGTCTCCAAGGATGCCCGAACAACGGAAGCCTCGGCCGCTGCCGCCGCCTCCTCGAGGCCAGCGCGGACACGGTGGTACGCCTCCTCGTTGCGCAATGTTTCGAACGAGTGGCACGCCGTGTGCTGCTCGGGCCAGATTGGCTGCGACGGCTGCTGCTCGGGCGCCGCCTCCTCCTGCGCCTCCTCCTCCTGCTCGGGCGCCACCTCCTCCTGCACCGGCTGCTGCTCGGGCGCCGCCTCCTGCGTCGGTTGCTCGTTCTCCTCGTAATGGAACTCGTTGTCGATGTCGTCGTCGATGTGGCCACGTGGCGCGGCCGTGGGTCGGCAGTACAACGGCGAGTTGCGGAAGGCACGGAGCCGGCGAGGCATCGTCTCGGGGGGTGTCGAGGTGGAGTGCAGCGAGGGAGAGTGAGTGCGGTGAGGGCGAGGGGATGAACGGCGAGAATGGGGGAGAGCGGCGAGCGGGGGGCGCCTTTTGTAGCTCTGCCGTGCCCGTCTCGCTAGGGAGCCATTTACTGCGCTGCGTGCCCGTTCGACACGCCATTACTCCGGCAGCCTTTGACCGGGCGCATGCACTGGCCGTCCGCCACGCCATTACTCCGGCAGCCTTTGACCGACGCGGGAGCCGAGAAGGAGCTCACGGGCGGGGTTTCTGTTCCCGCGGTTTTCCCACGTGTCGCTTACAGCACTGGCCCGCGTGGGCTGCAGCGCCTTTTCGTCCCCCAAGCCGAACCCAGCGGGCTGGGTTTCGCCTGGATGCCGCGGCGCGAATTAGCGCCGTTTCGGCACTATTTTGGCTTCTGGGGGGCGGCTTGTGCGAAAACGGCGCTATTCGCCGCTTTCGGCGCTAAAAAGGTCGCCTGGGGGTGACTGGAGATGCCCTAAAAAGTATGGTAAATTTATATTCTTCATTAGTCACAAAGAAATGTGTCAAGAAAACCATCATGTACACTCACATATTTCTTTTGTCTATATGTTTTGTTGTAATATTAAATAAAAAACTAAAAAGGAAAAACGCAGAACATCTCCTCCTATGTGTGAAAGCTTCACTCTTAAGATAGACATGCTAATTAGGTACTAACAAAGATCAAATGTGGTAGCCAAACCTATCCATGACCCGGTTGTTCCAATTGGCACAAATGTGTCATACGAAATTTATTTGTATAATAAAATGATCATAAATTATTTCTAAGGTAGTACCTTGAGTCATAATAAAATCATCATAAGCATGCAAGTAGATAACAAAAAAATGGAAAAGAATGTGGCAGCTTGTCTTATCTCACATAAGCTTCAAGTTCAGCACATTATACAATCAAGCAATTGTGTGAGATATAAATCACAGTGTCAACAAGGAACATCAGAAGTGCAAAAAAAAAGGAACATCAAGTCAATTACCAATTACAATTTTCCTAAATTCCCATATAATGATGTTCAGCAACAAAACACATCTTGCATATCGAGACCAAAAAATGCAGCAAGAATACGTCGCTCGGCCGAACATCAAGGAAAATTTTGTTGTTGAACTTGGTAAAGCATGGATAGTACTCCCAGTGAAGGACTCTACTGTAGAAACACAAACAATCAGTATTGCGTCATAAGAAAAATATTTCTAGTTAGCATTTCGCCAGTCTTTACACACAAAAAAACAGAAAATAGTTCTTCAATTACTCAACCAATCAAAAGTGACAATAATATGTTATACTGATATAACAAACAAAATCTCTATCACTTCATCATGTGCCTCATGGTCTCATTGTTGCACATCTTTTTTTTTTACGAGAACTCACTGTTACACATCCGGCATTGCATATTACACAAGGTGCTTCGAGTGATATGGTGCTTGTGTGTTTGTTTCGATGTTCAGTGTGGTGTGGACACTTGCATGGATGGGATACGTATCGTGTGTGTGGAATTGATATATATAAGAGTTTGACTTGTACGTGTATTTTAAATTGAGATAAAAAGTTTGTGCTTCATTAATTAAGAAAAAATGGTGCTCGCCAAACAGGAAAACGCAAACCGCAAACCAATGGTTGACCTGCTCCGCGAACTAGCCAGTTTCTAAGCGCATCCAACGGGCCCTAAAGCCGACAGTGACCAGGCAACACCCAAATGTTGACTCCTACAGCCATTGCCCCTACATTCAATTACCAAATCCATACAAATCCATGCAACAATGATAATAGACTTAATTTAAACAAGTTTGCTAACCGAATGAAATTCTTGGCTACATAGCCGGATTCAACACATAATAAAATTCAACATGTCCATGCAGCGATACAAGAATGATGAACTCATGCTGTCTTGTGGAGCCGGAGGTCCGGCAGCCGGGGGTGCGCCAAGGTCGCACTCGACGATCTTCTTCTTCATGTGGAGGTTCCACCTTGCGCTACACTCATCCAAGGTGCTAGTGTCTTGAAACATGATTCTCGAATTCTCCGTGTACCTTGCAAGATTGACTTTCTCTTATTGCACTAAGAGGGCATCATTGATCCTTTTCTTCTCCAACTCAATTTTTACCCAAGCCTCCTCTTGCTCTAGTTTCAACTTAGTCTTCTCCAATTCAAACTTATCCCTATCTTCTCCCGTTCAAATGCAAACTTCTCCCTTTGCAAATCCAAGAATGCATTGTACCACTCCACCTTTTTCTCCTCTCTTTCCTTCTCCAATTCTTGATGGTCTCATTTTTGTTTGAGAAGATATCCATCCATGTTGCGGATATCTTGTTTGCCACGCCGTCAGGAGCAACCCTATCCTTCTCTCACCACTTCCCCATCATCCTATTCTTATTAACTTGGCTTCCACTTTCGGAGGACCATCTTCTTCATCAAGTCCAATAGTTAAGGATGAGCTCGATCCAGTTGCTCTTCATCTTTTTGGCCGGACTCTTGTGGTTAACATATTGCGAGACCCATTTCGGCTTGCCATTCAATTGAAGCCAACAATGGGACAAGATGAATGTTTTGCCCTCCATTTGATGGTACAAAGCGACGACCAATAAACACTACCAAAGAAATAGAAACAAATAATTCAATAAGTGACAAGCATGAAATCAGATGCATTGACGAAAATGTAAACAAGCATGAAATCGAATGCACTTACATGGCTATCAATATTCACACCACTTTGATTCCTACTGGCAACTTGTGCGTCGAAACCATAAAACTTGTTCACGCTCTTTTGGATGAATGTCCATCTATGTTGGAGGGAGCTTGGGGTGCGACCGGAGCCGATTGTATGCCGAATAGTGAAAACTGAAGCAATGTCAACCCAGGTGACTCCACTCTCCATCGCCCTCTTGCTGCGGGCTTGTATGGAATTCACATGGGCCCATCAAGAGTCTCCGAGAATCTTCTCCCAAGTTGAATGTATGGTAGGAAGGACATGACCCACGTACTCCGGGCACAATTGATCTACGTTAGAATAGTAGAACTAGGGGCGGAGCCAGAAAATTTCATCGATGGGTTCACCCGGGATTTTGGCATGGACCGATTATAATATTGTATATGCTTATACCATGTCAAAACAATTCCATACCACTCAAAGGCAACTTAAACAACTGAAATAGCATAACATGTATACTTGTTCTATTAAAACTAAATGATGGAGACATACGAGATTGATGAAATCCTAAAACTACTTGTTTACATATTAAAAGAAACCAGTAAAAAATTATGTTAACAAGTTAAAAAAGGTGGCAAGTTAACTCCATTAGTTTTGAACAAGTATAAAAAGGCATGGGTCACTTTCCCCTTTCCCTGGTTGGATAGCGCTACAGTAGTTGAGAGTCCCTCGTGAGCCACCGGGCCGATCCCGAGCCTCTCTCGGCGGCGCTGCCGGCCGGAGATGGTGGAGGAGAAGCGCCGGAGGTAACCTTGTGTATATTAGGCCTAGTAGTAGTCGTTGTTTGTCCTCTTTGGCGTTTTGGAGTAGAGCTTTGGATCTCTCCAACCGGATCCAGGGCGGGCCTCGATCTTGCTCCTTCGGGTGGTTCCTCCGGTGGCGGGAGGGATGGATGCTCGAGGTGCTGGTCTTGGAGATCTCCACTAATAAGGTTGCGTCGAGCCTTTTCGCTCTGGCGTCTCTGCGTCGCGCCGAGTGAAGGTGGCTGAATCTTCCGGATTTGCTTCTGAGGTGGGAGAAGGTGATGGGAGATGATGGCGCCGGCTCTTGCATAAAGCGCAGTTATCCAATTCGAAGCTGCTGTAATCATACTGCCTTGCCTCCTCCGATCCGTGGCAGGCTTCGGAGTTTCGACGGCGGCCTCGCTATCATTGAGCACCAGGGGAGAATCTTGGCTTTGTTGTTCTTGGGTTTCACTTCATCTTTTCGCAGCTTCTTGGTCACTAGGGAGGTGGAAACAAGTTGTGAAGATGCGGTGGTTCCTGGTGTGCAGCAGGCTTGGAGTAACGAAGCCTTCTTCTTCTCGAGCGTATCTGCTCCGGTCGATGCTGGCTGGCAGGAAACGCTGGTGAGCTCCAGCGCCAAATTAACCTCCATTGTGAGGCCTTTTTTGGAGTCAACTGATGTTGCGGTGCGAGTCGACATTGAAGCAAGTGGCCATGTCCCCGCGACGGTGTCTGACGACGGCAAGTTTGACTTCATCCTTTTCTGGCTCGACGGTGGGGAAAGAGATGGACTCGATTGTAATTTCGGATCTTTGGGCAAGGGCTTTTCTGCTTTTCCGAGGGACCTGTGTTTAATATTAGATTTTTGGGGGTCCTTTGTAAGTTTCGATGTACACCCACAGTATGGAATGATAGGAGGCTTCCAGCCCCTTCGGGGGTCCTCCTTGTTCAAAAAAAGAGTATAAAAAGGCAAAACAAATGAAGTCACTCACGTTTTAAAGTTTCCCTTGCTAATCCTTCATCTTCTTAAGAATGTCAAACACGTCATCGTTACTAATGGAATAAAACTTGTCTTTCTCCACATAACAAATTAGACAATCACTTACAAAATGATCACCCATTTTATTGCGTAACTTTCTCTTCATAACATTCATAGCTGAAAAGTATCTCTCCACTGATGCAGTGGCAACTGGCAATATCAGTACTAACTTTAGAAGATGATAAACCAATGAAAAAGTAATATGCTTATTTGTTTGCACCGTTACTTTTGCAAGATCAGGAATCACATCCAAATTGGGAAACCTTTCATCCACTCACATTGTCAGTGTAGGTAATAAGTTCATGACCAAGATCTCCAAAATTTATTTATCTGAATAAAAATCGTCTGGATAAATCTTAGCTAGCTCCACTAAACGTACTATCCAAGTTAAGACCATGCAACTGTTGGGTGCAAATGACACCAGCAACATCTTCCCTGCAGGTCTCGATGAAAGAAGGACTTGGGGCACTCGGCGCCAGGCCTTAGCTGAATACTAGCGCTACTCATCCTAACCAAACAAGTTTTGTTTGACATGAAAATAAGTTTTGAGAGGGATAAAAAGGGATCGATCCATAAGTAAACACTCAGGCGGCGTGGTTGGGTGCTTTTTCTCCTAAATGTGATGCAGTCGGAAGAGGCACTCTGTGGAGATGCAATATCCAGCTACCGCGGATAAGGCACTCCCACTGCACTACTACAGTATCTAGCTACCGCGTACTGTGTAGGCGTGTTCACCTCCATGCCGTACCAACCATGAATCATTGCTTCATTCCAGAGAAGGAACGAATTAAGCACATTTTCTGCTCTAATTAAGGAAAGTGTAGAGCATGCATATATATTGTCTGTTATGTAGGAGCCACCCACAGCAATCGAATCAACTTTAAACATGGGAGTGGCCAGTGGAGTACAACGAAGATTTGTACACGCCCAACATTTCCATGCGCCACTATATATAGCATGCACAAGTCGAGCTCACAACACCACAACAGCACGAGCTGCCCACTTAGCACGAGCTACAATTAGCTCCAGTTTTAGCAGCTTTGCACTCAGCAAGAGTTGCAGTGCACTGTGCACCTACAACGACAGACGATGCAGCGTCTCGCAGCATCTTCCAAGCTGTCCCTGGCCGTCGTGGTCGTGGTGTTTATGCTCAGCTTGGCGGGCGGCGCCCATGGCCGGAAGAGGCTCGTCTCCAGCAACTCCGACGAGCCGTGCAAGAAGATGACGCTCTACTACCACGACATCCTCTACAACGGCGTCAACAACAAGGCGAACGCCACATCAGCGGCGGCGACCAAGCCGTCGGCGCTGAGCAAAAGCACCTTCCTAGGTATGCTGGTGGTGTTCGACGATCCCGTGACGGAAAGGAATGTGCTACCCGTTGGGGAGGAGCTGCCGGTGGCGCGCGCGCAGGGGTTCTACTTCTACAACAAGAAAGAGTCATTCAACGCGTGGTTTGGCTTCACGCTTGTGTTCGACTCCGCCGCACATAAGGGCACCATCAACCTCATGGGCGCTGACATCATGAGCGAGGAAACGCGGGACATCTCCGTCGTCGGCGGCACCGGCGACTTCTTCATGGCGCGCGGCGTAGCCACGCTCCGCACCGACTCCTTCGAGGGCCTGTATTACTTCCGCTTGCGGATGGACATCAAGCTCTACGAGTGCTACGTCTGATGTTACTGAACAAGGTACAGTATGCAGAAAGTACACACATCAGCGAAGGTGTGTGCCAACAAGGAGAGTGATATGCTGCTTGTGTGTTTGTTTCAGTGTTCAGTGTGGTGTGGACAGTTGAATGCATGGGATACGTATCGTGCGTGTGTCATTGATATATGTAAGAGTTTGACTTGTACGTGTATTTTAAATTGAGATAAAAGTTTGTGCTTCATTAATTAAGAAAAAATGGTGCCCGCCAAACAGACAAACGCAACCAATGGTTGACCAAAACGCCGGCAAACTAAATTAATTTGCCAAAATGGCTTATAATATGGAACAGAGGTACTTTGCAAGAACACGTGTTTGGTTTTGTGATGCACAGGAACAATTCTGCTTCAGAAGCAGAGACCTGACCGAAGCGCTGCAGACTGCACCGTTACAGAAAAAGTTCCAGGCATATCATCATCCTCTTCTCCACCAATTTGCACCAAACTGCGTGCATGTTCTTCATGAGTATTGGCAGCATAAGATTTTGCCCAGAGTGAAGTTTAGTCTGATATGCTACAATTCAGCAACACACTTGATCTCCTTGCGAAACCATTTGATATGATATTGGAATGCTGAGTACACAGAAGGTTCAGATCTATTCCATCATGCGACTGGATGGGGAGTGGGAGTGAGAACGTGGTGCTGATTTACTCTTCATCGGCAACTGGCTTACTAGCCTCCAGTACTTCATCAATAGTCTTATTGATTATGCTGCCTCTGGCCTATTATATGTTGAAACAGAGATTCCATGAGTGAATTTAAGAGGCGGTATAGGGCATTTGCAATCCACAAAAAAGAAAGAAAGAAAGAAAGAAAGAAAGAAAGGAAGAAAGAAAGAAAGAAAGGCAACCTTTATTCCAATGGCCAGCGCTGTTTTGACATTCACCACTTGGCCTAACCTCAGTGAACTTCCCCTGTTGTCCTTGACACACAATACAGGAACTTGCCTTGTGCTTGCCAGGGTTGGAATGTGTTTTGTTAGCCATTTTGGATTACAGTCGGCAGCTACCAAGACAGCCTACAGTAACATGTTAAAAGATGAGAAACATTTATCAGTTTCAGTGTTCGGCATCCACGTATCACAGATGTGGACATATGCAAGACTTGAAATCACTTTACTCTTTGCTCTTGACTAAACCTGATAGTAAACTATAGCCCAATTGACTCAATTATTTGTTGATGCAACATTCAGAACTGAATCAGTTTAACCGCTGCTTGCACAGCTGAAGTGTTTACACTTAGCAGCTGGCAGATATTATTTTCTGCGTGATTTCACACTACGGTCTTAAATCTCCATATGTAACCATGACTAGATAATTTTAGTCATTCAAGAACATTTGACCAGATAGGCAGTAAAGCACTTGTGTCTATATTAAAACAGCTAGAGATGTTGCAGTTAGACCAAATACATGTTTTTGATAATGGAGACATTACATCTACGGCATCTGCATATAGAAACGGAAATGCAGACACGCAGCACTAAACCAAATATGTGCTGCAATTAAGAGTTCATTTGCTTGGATCTAGCTGATGCACACAATGGAACTCCACGCCCATAAGAAGGTTTGTCTCTATAGCACAGATATAGCTTGTTAAGAAACAAAAGTAACCTGAAGTGGGACCAGAGGAGCTCTTCGCAAAGCTTTGCGGGTCGATCCTTCACTAGAACAGACAGAATGAGAACCAGCAGTAGCAGGCATTCGCTCGAGAACCCTTGTCACGTCATTGACCCCAACGCAGAATTGTTGCTATAAGGACAAAGATAACAAATGCAAAACAAAAAAACATCAGAATAACTTGAATGTGCTCATGACAACAGAACTACTCTATCTCCAGGACACAACAGTATACACCTGGTGAAATTTAGCAAGGATGGACATACCTTCATCCATATCTTTTCTGGCAATCCTTGCCTTGAAGCTTTTGCAACCTCCACGCTCCTAGAGAATAGTATACCTTTTCAATACTAGAACCAAGAAACACACAGAAATGTAGAAAGAGTATCGTTAATAACCTGATAAGCTTCGACAGTAGTTCATCCAGCAAATCTCCTCCAATGTAATCTGAAGTAACTCTGTTTAGGGTGAAATATCAAGTGGTCAGTGAACCAAAAAAAAATACTTGAAGAAGAAGAAGAACAAGACGCATAGCCACAAAGGTAGCTAACAACACAACAGGGCAAAGAGTGTACGCTTGCTCAGCATCTTTCAGCGACTTGATTGACCTCTCAGATTTGTTCTTCTTCTTGCTCATTGGCACCAACCTGAGTGCTACTAACTGAGGAAAAGACCTATTAAATAATAAAACAGTAAAAGAATCAAACAATTATCTCTAGCCACGTTCTGTAGCATACAAAGTACAAGCAAGAAACATCAACAGAGGGATAATATGAAGAGCATCAAACATGGGAGAATAATAATTTCCTTCCCCGAGACAAGACATCAGCACCAAATATCATTATATCAAAGTTCAGTGCTAGCAGAGCATTTTAGGATGGTATTATATTAGATTTATATGATTCATTCTACAATCGACAACATCTCCATTATTTTACAGTGCATCAATCAAGGATCGTCCTGTATTTAGACTGGGGAATCAATCGAAAAATGAGAGCGAAACACTCACGATGCTGGCGTGCCAGTGTTTGCTGTGGTGCAGTGGTCGGCAAGTCCTGGCCGTGTGCCACCGTGCCTGCCGATTGCCGAAGTGCCGACTGGCGAGATGCCGTTTGCCGACGAGGGGCGCGGCGTGCGGGCGGCCGGGCGGGACTGCGGGAAAGGAGAGCGAGGGCGCGAGACGGGGCGGGGCCTTGCGAGCGGGCAGGGCGGCGTAGGGGCGCGGAGGTGGTGCACCGGCGCTCCCGCTCCACTAGGGTTAGCGCCTGGCCGCCTCCTTCCCGTGCGTCGCCGCGTCGGGACTGGGACAGAAGGAGCAGCCGAGCAGGGGAGCAAGTTGCAAAAAAAAAACACTAAGGCCCCGTTTGGGCGCTCAATATTTTTGAAGTATTCCAGGAATACTTCACTTTCCAGAAATACTAAAGTATTGAATACTTTGAGATGTTTGGTTCTAGCAAAAACTAAGTTTTATATACTTCAGTTTTGAGAAAAACTACACTATTTTTGAAGTATGTGAAAAAGAGGGTTGAGCCTCTTTTTCCAAAACTGAAGTATTGGTTTGCTCGGCATAAGAATACTTTAGTTTTTGAATACTTTACTTTTATATAAATACTTCACTGCCAAACTAAGCCTAAGTTTTTTTTTTTTTGACAGGAAAAAACACTAAGGCCGGTGCCAACGCGGGCGATATCGCCCGGCCCGGGACGAGAGGAGGCGAGAGTGTGGGCGATAGGGGCGCGGCGGTCGATGGCGGGGCGAGAGGGCGGGCCCGGGGCGAGAGCGGGGGCGACAGCGGGGCGGCGCGATGGCAGGGTGGGGCGAGAGGGGGGGCGATAGCGCGGGAGGGGGGCCGATAACGGCTAGATGATGTGGCGCCACCCGATTGGTCCACGTCAGCTAGTCGTTGGGGGTTACAGTTGCTGCCCCAAAAAATACGAAAAAAATTCCAAAAAATTGAAATTTTCATCTCCTCCCTCCTATAAATACCCCCTCATATGCTGCACTCATTCCACATCAATTTCAGCTTCTCCACTCTCCATTTCCACCCTCTCGACGCCATGTCTTCGTCCAGCAGCAGCGATTCGAGCGACGGAGTAAAGGGTGAGATGATCGCCGCAATGCAGGCCGCAATGCAGGCGGAGTACGAGGCGGCGGTGCTCAACCTCCAAGCGGTGCCAAGACCGCCACGACGCCGTCGAGAGTTCATCAGGCGTGATCGTGTGGGCGCCCACGATCGGCTCTACGACGACTACTTCGCCAACAACTGCGCTTATCCTCCGAGCTTCTTCTGGCGAAGGTATCGGATGAGGCGATCCCTTTTTCTACGCATTGTGGATAGATTGGGTGAATACTCTCCGTATTTCACCCAAAGAGCTGATGCTCTCAACCGTACTGGTTTTTCTCCCCTACAAAAGTGTACTGCGGCGTTGCGTCTGTTAGCTTATGGAGCCGCTGCTGATACGATAGATGAGTGGCTTAAGTTAGCTAGACAAACTTCGTCAGACTGTCTAGATGAATTCTGTGAGGGCATCATCAACTGTTACAGGGAAGAGTTTTGCCGTCGACCTACTGTCGCGGATACTCAGCGTCTGTTAGCGAAAGCCGAGGAGCGCGGCTTTCCAGGCATGCTAGGGAGCATCGATTTCATGCATTGGCAGTGGAGGAACTGCCCAGTTGCGCATGCCAGTCAGTTCACAAGGGGAGACATCAAACACCCTACCATAATCTTAGAAGTCGTTGCGTCGTATGACCGTTGGATCTGGCATATCTTTTTTGGAGTCGCCGGGTCCAACAACGACATCAATGTGCTCAATCAGTCGCCATTGTTCACGGATGTGCTTAGAGGAGAAGCACCCATAGTGAACTTCACGGTGAATGGACACCAGTACAACAGGGGTTACTACCTTGCCGACGGCATCTACCCCTCATGGCCGGTGTTCATGAAGGGTGTTACTCTTCCACAAAGTGAAAAGCACCGTCTGTTCACTGCTGCTCAATCAGCTTGGCGCAAAGATGTCGAGTGTGCATTTGGAGTGCTGAAGTCTAGGTTCAACATTTTAGCAGTTCCCGGACGCTACTACTCCAGACGCACTCTTGGGTTGATCATGCGTGCATGTGTCATTCTGCACAACATGATCATCGACGATGAGCGTGGTACCAATTTGGAGGACATCTATGAGACAGTTGCTTCCAATGTGGGCCCTCCAATACATACCAATGCACCATCAAGCCTAGCAGCCAGGATTCAGATGGACAACGAAATGAGCGACTCGCCGATGTATACACAGCTCCATCATGATTTGATTGAGCATGTGTGGGCTCAATCCTAGATTATGTAATTTTTTTAATTTTTATGTAATTATTATTTATTATTATGTAATCGGTACAATTTTAGTTGAATAAAATAATTTCTTCCATTATTTGCAATGTTTTTAATCTTTAAAATAAATGTCGACGTGGAGGAGAGAGAAATGCTGACGTGGAGGAGAGAGGTGTGATAGTGGGGGCTATAGCCTGTGCATTGGCACCGTGCTGTGAGAGTGGCGTGAGAGTGGGGTGAGAGTGAGAGGAAAAACTGACGTGGCGGGGCTATAGCCCGTGATAACTCGTGATGCATTGGCACCAGCCTAAGGTTAGGGCTTCAGAAACCCACCACAGACCTGGCCAGCGGGCCGGCACGGCACGGCCGAGGCCCGCCAAGGCATAATCGTGCCTGGCACGGCACGGCTCACCAGGGCACGTTTAGTAAACGTGTCGTGCCGTGCCGGCACAAGGGCCTGGCCGCCAGGCCCAGGCACGGCCCCCTGAGTTAAACGTGACGGCCCGCGGCACGATTAGACCCACGTGCCTATTTTGACCCACATGATTTTTTTGACATTTTTTGGACTAAAACAGCCCTCCAACGGATATATGGTCGAAATTCTGGTTAAAATGGGTTAATCTCGCTGAAAATGGGCCTAATCGCGCTTAAAAACCCCCAAAGAGGCCAAACCTGGGCTTCCGCGCGCGTCTGGCGTGACGGACCTCGGCGTGCCTTAGCGTGCCTGGCCGGTTAGCGGGTCGTGCCTGTGCTGGCACGCGGGCTCAGCCTGCAGGCCCCAACACGGCCCCAGGCGGGCCACGGGCCGAGCACGGCCCGCCAAGGCACGTGTCGTGCCAGGCCCACGGCGGGCCGTGCCTCCGTGCTCGCGGGCCGGCACGCTGGCACGGGCCCAGATGGCCAGGTTTACCCACCAGTATTCAGTTTTTTCTTCAAAAAACCACCCGGTACAGACTCAGCAACCACGGTTAGCAAAACCAAGGTAAATAAAGTGCTCTCAATGCCAAATGTGATAGGATGGCTAGAATATTGTCATAGCCATATATTATATCAAGTGGGGCCATCATCATTGCTTTCCCAACAATCAAAACAATCGAGAGTTAGAGAAGTAAGAGAGAATTTTTTTTATTTGCCTCTACTGAATTTGGTCTTCCAGTTGCTCTTTCTCCAATGCCAAAAAATTTAGCTATGACAACAAGATTTGGCAACTCCACGGTGTAGAGAGCCGGCTCATAAAGCCAAATTTTATATTTAGCACTCCAGCTTAGCATATACTATGGGTGCCCTAAGTCGTAAGATACACTAGTCGGGTCTCTTTAGATCATTTGATGTTGGTTATGGTCAGACCGGACCGGGCCCACTGCCAGGCTGACGTTACCGGTATGGCCTATAGCAAGTGATGATGTGGCACCAAATTTTCACACTATTTGAATTAACCGTGTGAGGCCCACATGTCATCGCCCTCACCCAGACTTTTTCTCATGTACATTGTGGCGAGCACCTTGTGTGCGCCGGCGAGCTCGTCTGTGGATGTTGTCATTGGCCCGCACCTTGCCGCTGGAACGGCGCAGCAATAACTCTCTCGTCGAGGCATACCCCATAAGCCGGTGTAGGTTGGTGCTCTGCGATAGTGCCTTCGACTCCTCGGCCGCGGCGATCGGTCAAACGACGCGTCCCGTTGGAGGTTGTGTCCGCTCGCGAGATGCGGAGAACAAGAGGGAGGAGGATAGGAGGATGATGAGCATGGCTGGGAGGTGACCGGAGCTAGGCGAGGTGGAGCGGTGGGTTGCCTGAGGCACATAAGCTTCCCCGGCGGCGCGCACAGAGTGGGCAGACTGTGTGGACCACCTCTATGACCAACATGATGATGAGCATTTTAGCAGACATGGTTGCTAGTGGGAAGAGAACTTCAAGTGGGGTTCAAGAAATGTCATCTTAATCAATATGCTACGGCTTTGAATGATCATTTCAAGCTAACTACCATCGGGCAACCATCTTAAGAAGTGGAAGAAGATTTGGAGCAGGATAGTCCAATTGAAGAATTTAAGTGAAGCTCTATGGGGTGAGGATATGTGTGCTATTAGGCTTAGTATTGAACACTATGCAGGTCATTGTAAGGTAATATTGTTATTAACACTATCATGCCATGTTTTGTCTACATTATCTAATAATTCCATGTTTTCTGTAGGACCACAATCTGATGTTAACTAGTTGAACACTCCTAGTGAACATTATCATGACACGGAGACCATGTTTGGGACAACTACTGCCACGGGTCAGTATGCTAGGTCCGGGAATGATGTCCTCTCTATTGACATAGATGAAGAGGAGAACGTTGAGATGAATGTGTCGCCAAATGTTGGCGAGTCATCTGAACAGATGGTATGGACACCTAGAGGAGGGTGAATTAGTGTTACTTCCAAATTTTAATACTTTTTCGATTTAGGCTTGGCACAAAGATAAATTCTCTAGATATGCAACTATGGTGAATTTACCTATATGACAAGAGCTACACTAAGCAAGATACAAACATAAAGTAAAGGTAAAGGATGGAAGAAACCAATAGCGGAAGCACGCGGAGACAAGGATGTATTCCCGAGTTCCTCCTTGTTAGGGGAGTACTTCTCATTGGAGGGGTGTGAGTTTCTCCACGAAGGCCTACTCAACACCACAAAGGCCTCACCCCATTCTCCAGTAAACTTTGCCACAAAGGCCTAGTTCACCTTCCACTATTGATTCCCTTCGAGGCGGAAATCGGTGCCTTTACAATGAGCTTGAGGCACACACCCCACAACCGAATTGGGGGCTCCCAAAAACACCAACAATCCTGCTACAAACAACAAGTGAGTAACAACAGAGTCTAGGTTTCCCACAAGGAAACCCTAAACACGAATCCCTCAAGTAAATGATGGTGGAATGAAGAACGGCCTGGTGAAGATGTAGATCGTAGTCTTCTCCTTCAATTGTCCAAAGATCAACGAGTGTGGGTGGAGGGATTGGGAGAAATCTAGCTTTTGGTGAGCTCAATAATGGGGGTATTCCTATTTTTGACGAGCTAGCTCACTTGGGGAAGAAGGAGGGGTATTTATAACCCTTCAATAAATGTGGCCATGGGAGTGCAGAAATGGAACCGGAAATTCCGGTTGCTTGGTCAACTCTAGGTCTTCGTTCTTCGTGTCTTCACTGGACCAGAAATTCTGGTTGCTCCAAATTTTCGGTTGGACATCTCCGAAGACCCTCAGCACCAAAATGGTTCTGGTACTTAGCCAAAATCTTGAGCTCTTCTTCTCTAATCGAAAATTCCGGTTGCCTGGAAATTTCCGGTTGGATAATTCCGGCAACCATCAGGACCAAAACTCTCTTGTCCTTAGTCATTTTCTTCGAGTCTTGGTTCTGACTGTACATTCCGGTTGACATCAAAATTTACGGTTGCAAATTTTTGGTGCCTATCAGGACCAAAAACTTTCTAGTCCTTAGCCATTTTTGGCAGGCCTCTTCGGAACCGAATATTCTGGTTGGACCAAAATTTCCGACTGGAAATTTCCGGTCACCTTCTGAATTTGTGTAAGTTGATCAACCTTCACACTTTTGGGTGTTTGGTGCATATGAATAATATTTAACAACCTACATCACCTAACACCTGATTAATAGTATCACTAGTATTGTTAACTAACACACAAAACACTAGGGGTCTAAGAAATGCTCTTTCATCATCTAGTTCCAAGGGACCAAAAAGAAGAAGGCTAAGGTAGTGCACATTGAGGATAATGTTGAAGAGAATATGCCCGAGAAGCAATAATAAAGTGGTTATTATTTTATTCGATGTTTATGATAAATGTTTATTTCTCATGCTAGAATTGTATTAACCGGAAACGTTGATACATGTGTGTCTAATAAACAAATAAGAGTCCCTAGTAACGCCTCTCGTTTAACTAGCTCGTTGATTAACTCATGATCAAGGTTTCCTGATCATGAACATTAGATGTTGTTAATAACGGGGTCATTTCATTGGGAGAATGATGTGATGAACATAGACCCAAAGTGAATATAGCAAAGCGATCAAGTTATTAAGTTTATATAGTTATATCAAACATACGAAGTAACCCTAATCCTTAGACCATGAGATCATGTAAATCACTAACACTGAAAGAGTGCTTTGATGACATCAAATGTCACACCATAACAGGTTGACTATAAAGGTAGCGTTGGGTGCAGAGGCGGACCTAGGCATAGCTAAGTGGGGGCCGTGGCCCCCACTCAATGTCTCATACTGCGGCCCCACTCAATTTCTCATACTGCAGTGTAATTTGCTCATAAATTGTAGGAAAAACTTCCAAATTGTTGAAATTTTATAAGAAATGCCCCTAGTCATCTAAATTGCCCCCACTGAATTTTTTGTCCAGGTCCGCCCCTGGTTGGGTATTCAGAAAGTATTATTTGAGGCTCATGGATCAAAAGTGGGATTTGTCCATCCAAATGACGGAGAGGTATACTCTGGGCTCTCTCAGTGATATCACATCGACACCGCTTGCAATCACGTCACTAGGTCACAAGGATGTCATTTCACGGAACGAGTAAAAGAGTGCTTGTCGGTAAAGAGATTGAACTAGGTATGGTTGATACTAATGATCGGATCTTTGACAAGTAAAATATCTCGAGATAAAGGGAATTGGTTACGACGTTTATGGAGCACGTGATCACTAGATTCATCGTTGAATGCGTAGGAGTCATTACGGATCTTCATGTCCCGTTGTTCACTATTGATCGGAGAGGTGTCTTGATCATGTCTATATTATTCACAAACTGTAGAGTGACACACTTAAGATTATATTACGTGTTAGAGTGGATACGGAGGTCGGAGAAAAGTTTGGACAACACCGGAAATTTTCGGGTATTTTTTAAATAGTTCAAGGGGATTTTTGTCAAATGGCTGTTAATAGAATTAACAACTATCTCAAGGAGTAATTTGTTAATGTTTGTAAATTGAATTAAAAATATTAAAATAAAGAAATAAAAATGTTTTATTAATTTATTAAAGAAAAACATTTGAGATATTTGAGTGAAGATTAAGTGGAGGCATGAGTGGGTGTGAGTGGAGTGTCCAGTCACATAAAGAGGGGAAGAGGTGGGGGCACCATGCCTTGGCCGCACACCCCCCTTTGGGTTGCCTACCCTCCCCTGTAAAAGGAGAGTGAGAGATCCCTCTCCTCCACACACTTGGTGTCATCTCCATCTTCCTCCTCATGCTGCTCTACCTCATGTTCATGCGCTTGGCGAAGCCCTGAGCAAAGTTTTCTTCACCACACCATGTCGTCGTATTGTTGGAGATTCCGGTGGATCCTCTACTTCCGCTGCCAAGTAATGGGGTGCGTAGTTGCACTCGTTGGTAAACCCCAAGAGAAAGGTTGTGAAGAGTGCAGCGGCAAGTTTTCCCTCAGAAAATAAACCAAGATTGAATCGACCAGTAGGAGGACAAGAAATTTCTGAAGGTTGATGTAGTTGATGTGGTAGGGCGCACTACCGGTTCAGCGGCAACGTGGAACCTACACAACACAATCAATTCACTTTACCCCCAACGAAGCAGTGAGGTTGTCAATCTCACCAGTTTTGCTGATAACAAAGAGGTTAAGTGTATGGTGTGGAAAACAGTAGGAGAACAATGTGAAAATAGAAGTAGCAGTGTGAAAACAGTGGAAGCAGTGGTTGTATTATCAGTATGAGAAAATGGACCGGGGTCCACAGTTCACTAGAGGTGTCTCTCCATAAAAGATAGATAACATGTGTGATGAACAAATTACAGCTGGGAAATTGATAGATAATGAAACATGCATGACAAGATGATTACTATGTGATTCATGCGGGCATTGCAACAAGACTCGTAGACTGTTATCGAACTGCATCTATGACTAATAATACACCCTCAGAATATCATCCGAACAAACCTTGGGTATTAAATTGCAATCAAGAGATAATAGCAGTAACAAAAGTGTGTAATGTAAACAATGTAAACATCGTTGTTTTCTCCCTAATGGCAATAGCTCATTGATACGTCCAAAACGTATCTCCTTTTTTGAACACTTTTGCTATTGTTTGCCTCTAAACTTGTGAGTTTTGGATACAACTAACACGGACTAACGTTATTTTCAGCAAAATTGCCTTGGTGTCTCGTTTTTATGCAGAAAAATCAACTTTCGGAAAAATGCCCAGAAAATATCATGAAGACCTTAAAACACCCGAAGACCCCCGGATCCAGAAGGAGTCTCGGAGAGGGGCCGGGAGGGGGCCACACCACCCCTGGGCGCCCCCCTTGGCCGCGCCACCCGGTGTTGTAGGGCCCTCGTGCACCCCCCTCGGGCTCCCCTTTCGACTACATATGCCCCTTTACCCTAAAACACGAGGGGGTTCATCATATTCCATAGAAACACAACAAAACGCCGCCTCCACCTGAAAACTCAATTCGGGAATCAGAAGTTCCTGTTCTGGCGCCTGCCGGGACGGGGATTCGAAGGAGATCATCGCCATCGTCACCTCCACCTCTTCTCCATCAACCATCCATGATTCCCACGTCCATGTGTGAGTAAACACCGCTGTAGGCTGAGAGGGATGGAAGTGATTGGATGAGATCGATCATGTAATAATGCCAGATTGTTAGGGCATAGTGCATAGTATCCATTGTTAGTGTTTTTTACCATTGTTGCAACTTGTTATGCTTAATGCTTGTCACTTTGGGCCCGAGTGCCATGATCTCAGATCTGAACATGTTATTGTTTCATGAATATAATTATGTTTTTGATCTTATCTGCAAGTTGTTTACACGTGTCACTGTACGGAACCCGAGGCCCCAAAGTGACAGAAATTGGGACAACCGGAGGGGATGGTTATGATGTGAGGATCACGTGTGTTCACGGAGTGTTAATGCTTTGCTCTGATGCTTTATTAAAAGGAGCGCCTTAATTGCCAGTAGTTTCCCTTGAGGCCCCGCTGAAAACGGGCTGGTAGGACAAAAGATGTTGTGCAAGTTTCTCATTGCAAGCACGTATGACTATATTGGAACACATGCCTATGGTTTTCCTAGAACTTGGATGCTTTATTATTATTATTATCTGCAATGCCCGTGTTTAGATTATTATATGATCTATCTTATACATGCAACGCCTGTTCATCCATTCCCTATGCCTGCGGTACTTTAATCATGTTGTTTTCCGCGATTGCTACTGCTATCACTATTTTATTCATGTTGTTATTTTACTACTACCGCTGCTATAAAACTGTTACCACTGATAAATTGTTTCGAGCAAGTCTACTTTCAGGTGTAGCTGAATTGACCTCTTCCTTCCCGTCATCGCAACCCCAAAATCTCTCTCACGCCCCGCAGCTCTGCAGCTCTAGGTCAAAGATTGGATTTTTCTGCACCGACGACGAGCTTCTCGGCGAGGAGACTCTAGATCTTCGTGGATCTGCAGGGGAGCTGCTGGATCCGCTGCGGTGGTGCTGGATCTTCCTGGTGGTGGCAGGCGGTGGCACATCGTGGTGATTCTTCGGCGGATGCTCAAAGGGCGAGCTCGGAGCTGGACGTCGCAAGGAGCATCGATCTAGTGGCGAGCTTGTTCGTGAAGATGGGGGCAAGACGGAGCTGATGTGGGCCGAGGGTGAGATGGAGGAGCTGATGCGGTCAAGAAAAGTGCAAGGTCAAAGCTTGGGGATGCCCCCGTGGTTCATCCCAGAAAATTCTAAGAAGACTCAAGCATCTAAGCTTGGTGATTCCCATGGCATCCCCTTCTTCATGAACAATTTATCAGGTCATTTCTTGTGAAACTATATTTTTATTCGGTCACATCATATGAAGTTTACTTGGAGCGTTTGTTTGTTTTCCTTTGTTTTATTTTGTTTTCCTTGCTTCAATAATATAGTTAGACACTAGCATTCTTTGCGTGGGAGAGAGACACGCTCCGCTTTTTCGTTTGAATACTTGCTACGCTCGTATTCTTAGTTTTTCTTCTAGTTGCTACAAAATTCCTGTTTAGCTCCTGTTTTTCTTGCATCTCTTATTTAGAGCAGTTAGTTTTGGTAGAGTTGTGTTATAACTCTCTTGTTTTATTTTTGTATCTATTGGAGAGTTTTTGTTTACTATGAAATGCTTGGTGTTGGAAAGCAGTAGTACAATTTTCGTGCTTATAACGGTACAATAGAAGCTTGTTTAGGCCGTGGCTAGAATTTTTCATGTCATGCTAGATGTTATTTTAATTCTAAAGCCTAGTGGTTGTTTTTTTTAGCATGATTTGTCTCAAATAGTTGAGAGTGTTTAATGTGCCTTAGAAAGAATCATGAGTTGTTCTTGTCATTTTGAAGCATAAATTTGTGGTGTTCTCCTTTGAATGTTTTATTTGGTTGACTTGGCACATGCTCACACCATGTTTATGACTATGAACCAGTCACTTATAGTCTCTATGATCATTTAGTTTTTGAACTTGTAATACCACTTATGCTTTGATTAATGATGTTTTTGTCGCTATGCATGATTATGGTCATTATTGCTCTCTTGATTTGTCGCTCTCAGTCTTTTCCTAGCCTCCGCTTGTACTGAATATGAGCCCTACTCGTGCATCCAACTCCCAAAAACCAAAGTTTGCCAAATGTGTCCATCATACCTACCTACATGTGGTATTTAACTGCCACTCCAAAGTAAAGTGCTCATGTGTTACCTTTAAAATCTTCAAAATTACTCCTGTTTTTGTGCTCCTGTTTTAGCTCACGAGGATGTAAATAGAGAATCTTTATCTCACTTGTTGATTGGACTTTCAAACCAAAAACTAGTGGCTTCATCCTCTTATTCAATTGATAGAGGAGCTGGCAGCGGGGTGACTAGCCCCAAATTAATACAACAAATTCTCTTCACTATTTTTACCCCAGATTTATCAGTCAAAGCATAATTGTGTAAACAAAGAGAAAGAGGGATGACCTTCTACCCATATGCGTCCTTCTATGGGAGCTTCTCTTCTGGAGTCTAGTTAGCTTGTGACGTACTGTATTTTTTGTTTACTATTCGTTGACATAAGCATACACACCTCTCTAAAAAAATGTTTTTATACCTCTGTTTAATAAAATAAAAGCTCTAGCACATGAGTGATCCCTGCTTCCCTGTGCGAAGGGATTTTCTATTACTTTTATGTTGAGTCTCCATCTTCTAACGTTATGCGCAGTTGAGAGAGCATAGTTGCCATTCTGAGTTTAATGTGCATTTGTCCAAGAAACATTATTAAGTAATTCATGTTGTGTTATTATTTGTTCTCAAATTATTTGTTCTAGTCTTCCTCTTAAACTTTGAAGGTGTCCTGGCATTTATGTTTTGCCCCACTCTTAAGGACAAGCGAAATATCACTTTTCCATGATATCTGTATGCTTGAAACAAACGTATAGCTTTCGAGTGCATTATTATTCATGATCTTTTGTGTGTGTTACTTTTCATGATGCAAGGTGATTACTGTGTTTTATTGTTAGAATTATATTTATCATGCTTGTGTTAAAGTTCTATGATCTCAGTTATGCTTATGCTTTTACAGTTTAGATGATCAAGTTTATGTTGGTAGCATTTCACCTTAGAAATTATGTGTTTTTTATCGTTTACCTACTCGAGGACGAGTAGGAACTAAGCTTGGAGGTGTTGATACGTCATAAACGTATCCTTAATTTCTGATGTTCCATGTTGTTTTCAGGCCATATGCTACATGTTTTCCTTACACTTTATGTAATTTTTATCGATTTTCCCGAGACTAACCTATTGACAAGATGCCACATAGACAGTTCTCGTCTTCTGCTGTTTTTAGTTTCAGAAAAGTTGTTCTGGAAATATTCTCAGAATTGGAAAATTCAAAGTCCGGAAGTCTTAGAATTCCAGAAGGTTCCACGGAGTCCCGAAGAGTCCCTAGGGGGGCACACCATAGGGCGGCGCGCCCCCTGGTCGCGCCTGGGGTTGGTGTGGGCCTCTCGGGCGCCCACCGCCATCGCCCTTTCGCCTATATTACCCCCTCGGATAGTTAACCCTAAAAAGATACCACTTTTCCACGAAAAACACCTAAGCCTGTTGTCATCGTCAACCCGAGATTGGGAGGGTTCTGGAGTTCTCCCCGGCACCCTGTCGGGAGGGAAATTCATCACCGGAGGGGTCTACACCACCAGGCCCGCCTCCGGAGTGATGTTTGAGTAGTTCATCCTTGGACTACGGGTCCATAGCAGTAGCTAGATGGTTGTCCTCTCCTCTTTATGCCTCATGTTTGGATCTCGTGAGCTGCCTCACATGATCGAGATAATCTTATTGTAATGCTACATGTTGTGTTTGCTGGGATCCGATGATTATTGAATGCTAAGTCTCTTGATTATAAATTTATCATGTTGTCTTCATGTGTATGTTATTTATGATCTTGCATGCTATCCATTGTTAGTAGATGCTCTGGCCAAGTAGATGCTAGTGACTCCAAAAGGGAATATTTATGCTCGATAGTGGGTTCATAACTCATTTGCGTTTGTGCTCGACTGACAGAAACGTGATGGATGGAGAATGTGATGTTGCCATTAGGGAGAAAACAACGGTGTTTACTTCGTTTACATTGTTTACATTACACACTTTGCTTACTGCGATAATCTGTTGCTTGCAACTTAATACCCAACATTTGTTCGGATGATATTCAGAGGGTGAATTATTAGTCATAGATGCAGTTGGATGACGGTCTATGTATTTTGTTGTAATGCCCGCATGAATGTCATAATAATCATTATGTCATGCATGTTTCATTATTTATCAATTTTCCATCTGTAATTTGTTCACCACGCATGTTAACTATCTTTTATGGAGAGACACCACTAGTGAAATGTGGACCCCCGGTCCATTTTCTCATACTGATAATACACACATTGCTTCCATATTTCTCACACTGCTTCCATAGTTTTCACGCTACTTCCACTTTTTTCACACTGCTACTGTTGTTTTCATATTGTTCTCATACTGTTTACCACACCATACGTTTAACCTCTTTGTGTTCAACAAAATCGGTGAGATTGACAACCTCACTTCTTCGTTGTGGCAAAGTGAATTTATTGTGTTGTGTAGGTTCCACGTTGATGCTGAACCGGCAGTGCGCCCTATCACCTCAGCTGCATCAACCTTCAGAAGTTGCTTGTCCTCCTACTGGTCGATTCAACCTTGGTTTCTTTTCTGAGGGAAAACTTGCCGGTGCACTCTTCACAGCCTTTCTCTTGGGGTTTACCAACATCAGCCATCAACAAGTTTTCTGGCGCCGTTGCCGGGGATTTCAAAGTCATCAAGAAGCAACCACTCCCCCGTCAACCCTTGCACCATCACTCCTCATGTTGTTTCGGCTTCACCTAGCGCCATTTTGATCAATGTGAGTGTGTTTCCATTGTTGCTTTCACTTCTACCTCTGGTGGCATGAGTGTCTGATTTCTTGTTTACATGGTCTGTGTGTCACAGGTGAGCCCAATTGGGTTCTGTCATGCGCGTTTGATCCCTCGAATTCAGGAATGCTTACCACAAAAGAATTCCTCAAATCGCTGGGCGAGCACCAACAGGCATTGGGCGTTGGGCGAGGTCCGGGCGGGGAGGAGGCGTTGGGCGCTAGGCCCATACAGGCAGTGGGTGCTGATACGTCATAAACGTATCTATAATTTCTAATGTTCCATGTTGTTTTCATGCCATATGCTACATGTTTTCCTTGCACTTTATGTCATTTTTATCGATTTCCCGGACTAACCTATTGACAAGATGCCACAGAGCTAGTTCCCTGTTTTCTTCTGTTTTTACTTTCAGAAAAGTTGTTCTGGAAATATTCTCGGAATTGGAAAATTCGAAGCCCGGAAGTCTTAGAATTCCCGAAGAGGCCTGGAGAGGGGCCACACCATAGGGCGGCGCGCCCCTGGCAGCGCCTGGGGGCTCTGTGGGCCCCTCGGGCATCCACTTCCATTGCCCTTTCACCTATTTACTCCCCCGATACATCTACCCCAAAGATATACCACTTTTTCCCGAGAAACACCCGAGGCCGCCGTCATCGTCAACCCGAGATCGGGAGGGTTCTAGAGCTCTCCCCGGCACCCTTCCGGGAGGGGAATTCATCACCGGAGGGGTCTACACCACCTTGCCCGCCCCCGGAGTGATGCGTGAGTAGTTCATCCTTGGACTACAGGTCCATAGCAGTAGCTAGATTGTTGTACTCTCCACCTTATGCCTCGTGTTTAGATCTCGTGAGCTGCCTCACATGATCGAGATCATCTATTTGTAATGCTACATGTTGTGTTTGCTGGGATCCGATGATTATTGAATGATATGTTTGTTGATTATCAATCTATCATGTTATCTTCATGTGCATGTTATTTATGATTTTGGATGCTCTCTGTTGTTAGTAGATGCTCTAGCCAAGTAGATGGTAGTGACTCCAAGAGGGAGTATTTATGCTCGATAGTGGGTTCATGCCTCCTTTTCATCTATGCTCGAGTGACAGAAACTTTAAGGATGGAGGATATGTTGTTTTCATTGGGGAGAAATCAGCGATGTTTACATTGTTTACATTACACACTTTGCTTACTGCGATTATCCCTTGCTTGCAACTTAATACCCAACGTTTGTTCGGATGATATTCGAAGGGTGGATTATTAGTCATAGATGCAATTGGATGACGATCTATGTATTTGTTGTAATGCCCGCATGAATCTCATAGTAATCTTTGTGATGGGGGGATAGTAACCCGGTAGGCCAACTCCAAGGTGTAACCCGGCCCAAAGGACGATGCGCGGGATCCGGCTAAGGATAAAGAAACTTCTGGAAGGCCCAAAGTTTGTAGGCCTCGTAACCCGGATTGTGGGTTGCGATAAGGAAAGCTAGGGTTTGTAAGTAGAGTTCGGATATGATTCAAGCTGCGCCTTGGAGGGCAAGCCAGGGGGGGTACGGGTACTTTATAAACCGGCCCCTAGGCTTAGCTTGAGAGAGATTCACAACATAATCATATCACCTATTATCGAGTATCCAGTGTAACCCGAGAGCCATATTCGAGACTCGGCGAGTTGAGAGCCGATTCCTAGATCTCTTATCATCATGTTCTCTTTCGAGCTAAACCCTCTCCCAAATACCTGTGTCGACTTACCCCAAGATCAGTTACCTCTGGTAACATCTGCCGTGATCATCCCACGACAGTTGGCGCCCACCGTGGGGCCTGCGTCCAAAGGTGTTTACATCATGGGAGAAGCTCGGAAAAGCATGAGGAACCTCGCCGTCGGAGAAATCTACGTCAACGGCGAAGGAGAAAGGATGGTGGACGATTCCGGCTGGGAGCTAGAGTCGGATCACCTCGAATCCGGATCTACTGTGACGATCGGCCAGATCTGTATCTTCATCGGTATGGTACGTACGCTCGATTTAAAAGGACAATATCATGTGCATGTTACAGGGACTTCTAGCAGGGACAAAGAAGCACTAAAACAAGCGGCGAATTCAGTTTCCTCGGCCGTTCCGGGGTACTTGAGATGGGCGGAGCAAGAGGTAACGTGGAGCAGAAGGGATCACCCGGGAGGAATAGAACGCCCCGGAATCTTGGCATTGGTGGTTGCGCCGCAGGTCAATGGTTACGAATTGAAAAAGGTCTTGATGGATGGCGGGAGCAGCATCAACATCCTGTATTGGGAAACCTTCTTGCGCATGAACCTCAAGGAATCTCAGCTGCAGAAAAGTTCAACAGTCTTTCATGGAATCGTACCGGGTCATTCGGCGCGCCCTGAAGGAAAAATTACACTGGAGGTTGCTTTCGGGGAGTCAGTGGATAATTATCGAGTGGAGTGGCTCACGTTTGAGGTGGTCAAGTTGCATAGTCCTTATCATGCGCTGTTCGGAAGGCCGGCTTACGCTAAATTCATGGCTAGGCCGTGTTATGTATATTTGCAGCTAAAGATTCCGGGCCCTAAACAGACCATCACTATACATGGGAGTCGGGATATAGCCGCTGAGTGCGATGAAGGAGATTCAGTGATGGCAGAGCAAGCTTGCAGAAAGGAAGAACTCAAATATTACCGGTCTCAGGTGGATCCGGGTGATGGCACAGCATTGAGAAGGCCGGATTCCGAGGACGAAAGAGTAAAATTCAAGGCGGCACAGGACACCAAGAAAGTAGATTTTGTGGAAGGCGATCCCACCAAGCAGTTCACTATAGGGTCTAACTTGGAAAGCGGGCAAGAAAAGGCACTTGTGGAGTTCATTCGTTCAAATGCGGACGTGTTTGCTTGGACACCCAGCGACATGCCGGGTATCCCCACCGAGTTGGCAGAGCATAGTCTGCATGTAGATCCCAAGTCTAGACCAGTGAAGCAGGGTTTGAGAAAAATGAATGAGGAAAGAAGAAGAGCTATAGGTGAGGAAATCGCGCGACTATTAGCTGCAGGCTTCATCATGGAAGTGTTTCACCCGGACTGGTTGGCGAATCCGGTTCTTGTGATGAAAAAAACGAATGAATGGAGGATGTGCATCGATTTCACAAGTCTCAACAAGCATTGTCCGAAGGATCCGTTCGCGCTACCAAGGATAGACCAAATCATAGACGCGGTAGCCGGGAGTGACTTGCTGTGTTTCTTGGACGCATATTCGGGATATCACCAGATTAAACTCAAAAGGGAGGATTGGGAGAAAACGTTGTTCATAACCCCTTTTGGGGCCTTCTGCTACAAAACCATGACGTTTGGATTGAAGAACGCGGGCGCAACCTACCAGCGGTGCATTCAGAAGTGCTTCGAAGACCAAATTGGACGCAATGTGCATGCTTATGTGGATGATGTGGTCATCAAGACCCGGAAGGCTGAGATATTCATAGACGATCTAAAAGAGACGTTCAAAAACCTGAGAAGATATCAGATGAAGCTCAACCCGACAAAGTGTGTGTTTGGGGTTCCAGCTGGCAAGCTACTCGGTTTTATCGTTTCAGAAAGAGGAATTGAGGCAAACCCGGACAAAATCAAAGCTATCCAAAATCTAAGAAAGCCGGAAAATCTGAAGCAGGTTCAAAAGCTTACGGGCTGCGTGGCAGCCTTGAGCCGGTTTATATCCAGACTCGGGGAAAAGGCAATACCCTTGTACCGGCTCCTGAGGAAATCCGATAAATTCGTATGGGATCAAGAGGCGGATGAGGCATTCGAGGCATTAAAAAAGCAGCTATCTGAGGCACCGGTGCTAGCGGCCCCGGGTCGCAAAGAACCTATGTTGTTATATGTGGCAGCTGGGCCCCGAGCCGTCAGTGCGGTAGTGGTAGTGGAACGCAAAGAAGACGGAAAAGGTTATCCAGTCCAGAGGCCGGTTTATTACGTCAGCGAGGTATTATCCGAGGCAAAGCAGCGTTACCCGCATTGGCAGAAGCTGGTTTTCGGAGTCTTCATGGCCAGCCGGAAATTGAAGCCGTACTTCCAGGAACACCCTATAACAGTAGTCAGCTCAATACCAATGTCAGATATCATCAGAAACTCGGACGCGGCCGGAAGAATAGCCAAATGGGCGATAGAGATGGGGGATTATCATATCAGCTACGAGCCCAGGTCGGCAATCAAATCCCAGGCCTTGGTCGATTTCGTTAATGATTGGACGCACACCGGAATGACTACCATAGTCCCAAATTCCGAGTCGTGGACCATGCACTTCGATGGATCGAAACAATACGAGGGATCAGGAGCCGGAGTAGTGCTAACATCACCCAAAGGAGATAAATTGAGTTACGTACTGCAAATTCACTTTGACTGTTCAAATAACATGGCCGAGTATGAGGCCCTATTGCATGGCTTAAAGGTAGCCAAGGAAATGAACATTAGAAGGATACGATGCTTTGGAGATTCGGACCTTGTGGTACAACAGGTATCAGGAACTTGGGATAGAAAGGATGCAACCATGGCAGCGTACCGTAGGGAGGTTGACAGGGTTGCAGGATGTTTTTCTGGGTACGAGGTGGAGCATATAGACAAAAGAAAGAATGAGGCAGCAGACGCCCTGGCTAGACTCGGTTCGCGCAGAGAGCCGGTTCCACCCAACGTTTTCCTGGACGAGTTATGGCGACCGTCAGTTAAAACCGAGTCAGAGGAGGAACTGGCAAACCAAGACCCGGATGCAGCACTTGTGGCCACTATACGCACTATCCCTGAATGGACAGAACCGTTTTTGGCCTACCTATCACGGGGCGAGTGTCGTGGTGGTGTCACGGCAGATGCCATGGGATGGCTAAAGATGTGGGGACGATGGACGCTGGAGGTGTCCGGGGAGGGATCACGCGACGAGTAGCCGCGTGAGGTAAGATCCACACAACACAAACAACACGATGTACCCAGGTTCAGGGCCCTCGTGAGGAGGTAAAACCCCTACTCCTGCCTTTCCCTATGTATTACGGTGTCTCACCGAGTAGCCACAGTACAAATGGTAACGCTACCGAGTAGCCCCTTGCCCCTCTCCGAGTAGAGCTAGGTCAAGGACTTAGGGTTTCTAGGGTTTCTAGTGAGGCACTATGGGAGCATATGAGCATTCCTCTACCTCTACCTCTACCTCTCGCAGGAGGCGGCAGGGCACCTTATATACATGGTGCCCAGCCGGATACGTCCAAATCCTAGACAAGTGTCGACATAGTGTCCACACTGTCCTTTCTCCGAGTACCCGCTGACAGCTTTGGTCGTTGGTCTTGGCTGCTTCTGTAAAGTCGTTGGGCAAAACTAGGGGACAGACTGGTATCACTGTACCTAGTCACAGAGTAGGTCCCCCTTATCCTGCCACCGACTGCTTCCATGCTGTCACTGTCAGACAGACCGTCCCCACGTGAACAGTAGTTCGAATGCTGCCAAGTACGGACCCAGGATACGTGGGATCCTGTGTCAGAACGGCTCCTTTGACTTCCTGCCCGAGTAGTTTCCCGCCAAAGGTTCCCGCCAATTGTACTCGGGCCAAACCTTCTACTCGACATGGTAGAAACTGATTGATATTTCCTTCTGATCATCTTGAGGTGAGACCGGGTAGCAGTCGACCGGGTAGCGAGTACCCGGTAGTCGGCTACTCGGCCAAACCTCTCTTCTGTAAGCGGCCTTTACCACCTGTCTTTACCCTATTCGGGGGTAACCCCCCGACAGCAGTCCCCGAAGCTGGTTGAGTCTTGCGAACTTGTTCACTAGGCTCTGCCAGCTTAAAACCAGCCTTTGCATCCCAGCCATCGAACCTCAAGATGCCGAGTAGGTCCTCCGAGTAGCTATCCGGAAAGTATCTTGAGTCTTCTCTTTCCGAGTAGCACTTGCTTTCTACTCTGTATCCGAGTAAAAAGACTTAGCGAAATTTCGCAAACTGAGCCTCTGCAGCGCAGAGCAACATCCAGCCCTTCACGCAGGCACTGCCTACGTGTCAAGCATCCACGACCTTGTCGTTTGGTTGCCCAGGACACGACGCCACGTGTCCAGTTTTCACGCCGTGGGCCCACCGGCCGTCATGTCCCATTACGCGCATTTACTGGCCACGATCTTGTAGTGGGATCCAATGCGGCCGTTACGCGCGCGGTTCTCGCGTGTGTGCGTTTCTAGCCGGCCACAGGACCCACCACACGCCACAATCGATCCCACTCCCGTAGCGGTAACGGTAATCTCGCCGAGGAGGTATAAATACCCCCGCGGTAACTTCCTTTTCCCCTTCCCTGCTCATTTCCTCTTCTTCCTCCCGTTCTTCTCCGCCACCGAGCGCTCCGCCGCCGCACTAGCCTCTGCGCCGCCGCGGACTCGCTCCACCACCAACCCCGTCTGATTTCCGATTCTTCCACTCGCGACCATGGCCAAGTCCTGCTGGGCCGGTTCTTCCATCACCCAAGCCAACCTCGCCTGGCTCGTGAACGAGAGAAGGGTTCCCCCCGGCGTGGAGTGCCGGGCACCCGACGACGAGGTCGTGCCCAAGCCCAGGGACGGAGAGCGCGTGGTGTTCATGTCCCACTTCGAGCGCGGATTCGGGCTGCCAGCATCGGACTTCATGCGTAAGTTCCTGAATCACTTCGGGCTGCAGATGCACCATCTGCCGCCCAATGCAGTCGTTTTCCTCGCATACCACGTCGTGGTGTGCGAGGCCTTCCTCGGCATCAGGCCCACCGTGGAGACGTGGCTCCACTACTTCCATCTCCGCCAACAATCCGTCGGGAAGAAGGACAGCGCGGGCGTTGCCCGCGCCACCGACGTCGGCTGCGCCATGATGGTGCAGCGCAACGGGACGAACCACCCCCGCATCCAGGGGCTGGATTCCTGCCGAATGTGGCAGCAAACGTTCTTCTACGTGAGGAACGTTGCCGCCGCTGATGGAGGCCCCGTCGACGATCGGATCAACCTGCCCCCTTGGAGCAAGCGTGCTCCACTCGGGTCGAATTGGAAGGAGAAGCCCGTCAACGACGAGAACGCCACCGAGATAGAGACGCAACTCGCCTGGCTGAAGACGCATGGCCTCAGGAATGACGACCCAGTAGCGTGCTGGATCAAACGCCGGGTGCTTCCTCTGCAGGAGCGATGCCACCTCATGTGTTACATGGGAGGGCCTCGCGATTGCACCAGGACCACCACCGTCGAGATCGACGATGCTGACGTTCCCAGGCTTGCCAGGAACATCCTGAAGACCAGCCTCAACGAGAAGTGGCGGTACGGGTTCCTCCCGTTCAGCCGTAGGACTCCAATCTTGCGGGTACGTCTCCCTTACTCTGTTTTCATCTCTGCCTTCCGAGTAGATAGCTTCTCCTTTCGCCTCGACTGGCAATCGCCTTGTGCACCGAGTAGGACACTTAGCTAAATCGCCTTAGGCTTAGTGTGCTTTGTGCCTGCACGCCTCGTCGAGTAGGAATTTTTAGAAAAAAGGCCTAGGCTTAGTGTGCTTTGTGGGTGCACGCCTACCCGAGTAGAGTTCTATTCTGGTACTCGGCTAACTTGTGATCCTTCTCTGCCTTTCAGACTCTTACTCGCCAGCTCACTGAAAGCAGCGAGGTCTTCGAGGACAACTGGTCCAAGGATCGCGAGGAGGATGATGTACCCCCCTCTGATGACGCGGAGCAGAGCAGCCCCGTTCCCGAGAAGCGCGACGTCCTTAACACTTGGGCGGACGATGGCTCCGACGGTAATAGCATCCTCATCTTGCTTGTTTCCGGGAAGCATCAACTCCTTGTATTGCTATTTCTGATTCACTTCTTCTTTCCTTTGAATTTCTCAGATGAGGCCGCTGCGGAGAAGGACGACCAGGATGAGGACGAGAACGATGGTGATGCGCCCCTTGTCGTCAAGCCTCTGTCGGTTGCCCCTCCCGAAACTCGCAAACGGACAGGCGGCGAAGCACAAGCGCCTCCTGCCAAGAAGAAGAAGAAGCCCGCCGAGGAGGGAGAGACCTCCGAGAAGAAGAAACCCACCAAGCTCACCACGAAGAGAAAGAGGAAACAGCTCTCTTCCACTACCGCGTAAGCCTCCTTCCCGGTCGTCTTTCTTCTCGCGCAGTGCCATTTTCCCCATTTTCTTCCAATTCCTGATTCCCTTCTCCTCTTTCCGCAGAGCTCCCCTGGACGTGAACGCCGCTTGTGCATCCGGCCAAGCCAAGGAAACTCCAATTCCTCTGATCAATGTCGATGACGACGAGGAGGACAACACTGCCCACGCTGCTGCCGCCAAAGCACCGATCACTTCCGTTCAGGGAGCAGGATCAGAAGCGGCAGCTCAGGACGCTGCCGTCCACCTCGAAAGACCACCTTCTCCTCCGGCTAGCAATGCCGAGGAGGTCCGAGACCAGGATTTGCAAGACACTGCCGCCCCCGAGCGGCCTGAAGTAGAACAAGAGCAAACCAGCACAGAGGCTGGTGCACGAGACAATCTTGCTGCCGAGCAGCAAGTAGGAGACAACACCGCTGCGGACGCCACCGTCATGGATGCTTATCCGTTGCCGGGCGGTGCTCCGAGTAGCGCCCAGCTAGTGACTGCACTGGACGATGTGTCCGTAGCGCCACCAACTGCGCAAGACCCTACACCGCCGACATCTTCCTTGTCACCACAGAGTAAGGACACATCCAGCCCTCCTGGGCGAGTAACCAGGCAACGGGCCCTTGATGCTCTGAGGGATTACTGCTCCGAGAAGGGCCCTTCTGAGAAGGTGACTGCCGACAAGGTGGCTGCCGAGGAGGCCAAGGCCAAGGAGGAAGCCGCCGAGAAGGCCAAAGCCGAGAAAGAAACTGCTGAGAGAGCCAAGGCCGAGCAGAAGAAGGCCAGGGCTGAACAGAAGAAAGCCGAGAGGCGAGCTGCCGAGGAAGCAGTCGCCGAGAAGGCAAAAGCCAAGACAGAGGGGAAGAAACCCGAGGATCCCGAGAAGCAGAAGATCGAGAAGGAGCAGACGAAGAAAAGGGCCAGGGAGCAAGGCGCATCCGCAGGCGGAGCACTCGTGATCCGCGACTCCGGCCCGATTCCTGCTGCACTCTCTGCGGGCGCTCGCGCTGCTGGCCAGCCCTGCTACCCGGAATATATGATTGAGGTTAGCCACCAACACCGCATCGGCTTCCCTCCCCAAGATAAAGCTGTAGCTATTCAGAAGGGGAGGAAGGCAGTAGCCAGGAATACTCCTCCCTTCGATCCAGCCCAGAATAAACCCGTCAATATTGCTTCTCGGGGACCCCAAGACAAGCCAATAACCTCCAAGGGTCTTGAGCAGGTACTGGATACTGTCGGCTATATCAGCGCTAAGTGGGACAGCGGGGTTCTCGGAGAGGAGAAGTGGCACGGCTTGACCCTTGGCCCCGTCGACCACTACCGCGTGGAGTGGAACAAGATCGACCTGGGACACCAGCCCATGTCCGTCTCCACCGACACCGCCACCCTCGCAGCCAAGATGTTCTTGCACCGCAAGAACGCCGAAGATATCGAACAGAGTTACGCAGTAAGTCTTTTTGCCTTTTCCGAGTATAACTTTCTTCTTTTCTACCCGCCTTTCTTCTTTCTCACCATCACTCCCAGTCCCCGAGATTTGGGTCGAGTAGGTGGATACTCTCCGAGTAGCCTCCTACTCGGGCCGAATCTTCTCTGCTTTGCCTAACTCATTTTCTTCTCGGTTTTCAGGATAGCGTTCTCAAGCGGACCAGCTTGTACCGCATCCTACTCTGGAACCACTCCATCGCCAGGAGACGCATCGCCGCACTGGAGAAAGAGAAGGCAGATGCCGAGGCCGCAAGCAAAAACGCCAATGAGAGCAGCCAGCAGCTGGCTGAAGTGCAGGGTAGGCCTTTTAGCTATGCGGTTTCTGCGTTTTATTTTTACGCCCGCTCCTGCTTTCTTTGGCACTAACCTTCCCTTCTCTGCAGCTAACCTGAAGGCCCTAGTCGACGAGCACGAGAAGTGCCGCGCTTTCGTGGCGAACGCCGAGGCCACCATAAAGAAACTTGAAGGTGAGTTTGCTGTTTACTCGGTGCTGTCTCGAATTTGTTTCTTCTCTGCATATCTGCTGACCTTATCTATCTTTCCGCAGAAGATCATAAATCATTTGCTGAGGCGCACCAGGATTGCATCAAGCCAGCGGAGGTGGAGAAACAGCTGTCTGACCAGGCCGTAGCCCTGGTGAAGGACCACACCACCGAGATGGAATCCCTGCAGCTCCGACTTCAGCAAGCACTCCAGGATGCCGTTACCATCGGCGCAGAGAGAGACAGGGCGATCTCCGAGAAGGCCAAGGCCGAGACCACCTTCCGAGCCAAGGAGAAGGCCCTCGAGTCTGAGTGCGAGACTCTGAAGAAAACCAATGCCGATCTCTTCGCTCAGATGACCACTCTTCGCGGAATCCAAGACAAACACATTGGCAACGAGGAGTCCTGGAAATCCAAGCTGCAGCAGCTGCACCGCCAATTGATCGGTAAGTTTTCTTCTTCCCTGCATCTTTTCTTCTCGGTCTCTCTCTTCTTGGTTTTTGAAGTTGCCATTTGCTATTTCAGATATCTGGCCTGCTCTTGATTCCACATCTGCGCCTATTCTGGCCACAAACCGAGCACTTCGCCTTTCGAAGGGCGAGGCGGCAGATACCAGTTCCGAGATCGAGGACGTCTTGCTGGTGCTCAAAAGCTTCTTCGATCAGCTAGTCGGTGTTGGAACCGACTTGGTGCACGTGGGCTTTGAGCTCCACAGGTTGTTCTGGCCTCATGACCCCCAGCCAAGAAAGATGCGGGATCTCGCCCACAAGCTGGAGGAAGCGAAGGCCGAGCTGAAGAAGTGGCGAGCCTCTGCAGCCCGTGCCGGTGCAGATGTGATGCTTCTCTGCATGGCGTCTTGGTATGAGAACCTTGACATGCAGCGCATCCGCGGGAAGCGTAATAACTCCAAGTGGGAGAATGATGCCGCTAGCGTGGCCTTGCGCAAGCAGATCGCTTATGAAGTTGCCGAGTGTGCCGAGACGGAGGTCTACATCGACGGCCCCCCCGAGCCGGACACTGATTATGAAGACGAGGAGGAAGCCGATGTGGAGGACGACGAGGACGACGAGGAGGACATGGACGAATACTTCGCATCTCCCAGGAGCAAGGCCGGGAAGGGGAAGAGCGCCGCCGTCTCGGGTAGCGATGAGGAGGAGCATGCCCACATCGACAGCGAGCCACTCAACTTCGGCACCTCCTCGGGTGCTGCTCTTGACGACACGGTGCCACCTCCTAGCCACACCGCTGGCTCCTCTTCGGCTCCAGGCCCCATCTCGGTGGCCACAGCTACATCCGAGCAGACGGCCACCCAGGATGATGTTGAGATGGAGGAGTCCGCCGCCGTGCAGACGGAAACGGACGCCACCAACAACGAAGAAGCTGCCGAGAAAACCACCGCCGAAGAAACTGCTACCAAGACAGTCGTCGAGGAAACAACTGCCCATGCCAGCGCCGAGAACCTTGCCTCCTCAACCTGAGGCCACCTGCAACTTTTTTTTTTAACTTGAACATTTATCAGATCCCCGGGATGCCGAGAGCATATGTATCAAACAATATTTGTTTTCGCTCGCTACCCAGTTTTTATGCCCACTCAGTTTACGTTGACATTAATCAATTTGAACGACAGTGGCTCAATGCCGAGCTGTGTTCCCATGCGAGTCCCCGAGTAGCTTTTCTTATTCACCCTGTCTTTTCATCTCTGCTCTACCTGCGACTTGTCGCTTGTTTGGTATTCGAGTCACAAGAATCAAAGAACAAGGCTGCAAATACTTAGCCGCTAGAAAACAATCATGATAACGCAGCCCACCACTTAACCGAGAAGACGAAAACGAGGAACAAAAAGTAACCGACAATCTACTCGGTTCCTGCACTTTTTCTTCCTTAGTGATTTTCGTGTGCTCATTGACCTTTTGCTTGTTCTCTTGCTTGCCATGAAGCCGGGTTTCGGACAGCAGCAAAGTCGAAGAGTTGGCATATAGGTTTAAACACAGTACTCAATGCACTTTTGAGTTCTGAAGTGAAGCAACCGAATAGACAAAGGAACGAGCCGAGTAAAAACACTTAGAGCAATTTTGGACGAGGGCAGTCCCCGAGAACAATTTTAGATTGCAGAGTAGAATTTCAACTCGGATGAAAGGGTACATACACATCTTTGCTTACGAATGAAAACGACGAAGTAGAGCTATATTCCAGGGACGCTTGGTTTCCTCTCCAGCTTTATCTGCCCTGTTCGCCTGCGATGGGCGCACATCTACAAGATAGTACGCGTCATTGTGCAGCGCTTTGCTGACAATGAAAGGCCCTTCCCATGGAGGAGACAGCTTGTGCATCCCGGCTGTGCGCTGCACAAGCCTAAGGACCATGTCTCCTTCTCGGAAAACCCTTGGGTTCACCTTTCGGCTATGATAGCGCCGCAGGTTTTGCTGGTAGATAGCCGAACGTGACAGAGTCAGCTCTCTTGCTTCTTCAAGCAGGTCAACGTCGTCTTCTCGAGCTTCTCTCGCCTCCACCTCAGTGTAGAGGGCTACTCGGGGGGAATCATGCTCTAAGTCTATTGGCAACACGGCCTCAGCCCCGTATACCAAGAAGAATGGCGTGTAGCCGGTTGACCGGTTAGGGGTAGTCCTTAGACTCCACAACACCGCTGGCAACTCTTCTAGCCAACACCCAGGTGTTTTCAGCAGTGGCTCAATCAGCCTCGGCTTGATGCCTGCCAGTACCATCCCGTTTGCTCTTTCAACTTGCCCATTGGAGGCAGGGTGCGCGACTGACGCAACGTCTAGTCGGATATGCTTATCTCTGCAAAATCGCACCATTGCCCCCTCTGCAAAGTTGGTGCCGTTGTCGGTGATGATACTGTGCGGGTAGCCATATCTCATGATCACATCTTTCACAAACTTCACAGCTGTGACTCCATCGCACTTCCGAATAGGCTTCACCTCGATCCACTTGGTGAACTTGTCCACCATGACCAAGATATGTGTCATATTGCCCTTAGCCGGCTTGAAAGGACCAACCATATCCAAGCACCAAACAGCAAACGGCCATGTGATAGGAATTGTTTTCAATTCGGATGCTGGCACGTGAATCTTACTTGCGAACATCTGGCAGCCGGCGCACTTCCTCACAATGTCCTCAGCTTGCTGCAATGCAGTGAGCCAGTAGAAGCCATGCCGAAAAGCTTTCTTGACTAAAGCCCGAGAAGAGGCGTGATGCCCACACTCTCCTTGATGTATCTCCACCAGGATTTCTTCTCCTTCCTCTGGGCTTACACAGCGTTGCAGCACACCAGTGGCACTTCTCTTATGCAGCACATCTCGGACTAAGGCGTAGCCCTTGGATCTTCTCTGAATCTGCCTCGCAGTCACCTCATCTTCAGGTAAAGTGCCGTCCCTTAGAAAGGATAATATGGGCATTGCCCAACTCGGTGTCTCCCGCACGGGAAACACTGGTTCGTCCGTTTCCATTGGGACAGGCTCTGGTGGTTGCACAGGAGGAGTAGGAGCGCTTCTCTGCAGCCCAGATCGATTGGCGAGAACTTCTTCAATGAATGCAACAGCTTCAGGGTTGAGGGCGGCAGTCCCCGAGTAAGGAATGGCAGTCCCCGGGTAAGGAACGGCAGTCCCCGAGTAGGGAATTGCAGTCCCCGAGTAGGGAGCGGCAGTCCCCGAGTAGAGAGCGGCAGTCCCCGAGTATAGGACGGCAGTCCCCGGGTTCCCTGCAGCACTCTCCCAGTCAATCTCCATTGGGTCAGATTCCTCACTTGGCAGAGAAGGGACAAAGATGGATTCCGAGTTGGGGGAAGGCTTGATGGATGGCTTCCTCAAATGCTCCAAGGCAATCCCTGCCGGGATGGACTGCCGAGAAGATCCCAACTTGGACAGCTCATCTGCTGCTTCGTTTTCTGCTCGGTGAATGTGCTGGAACTCACAGCCTTCGAAAAACCCAGTCATTGACTGCACCAGGAAGCGATACGACGCCATGTTGGCATCCAAGGCATCCCAGGTACCCGAGACTTGCTGCACCACCAGATCTGAGTCGCCATAACAGATAATGCGCTGCACGCCAACCTCCTTTGCTACTCGCAAACCATGCACAACTGCCTCGTACTCGGCTACATTGTTGGATGCCTTGAAATGGATCTGCAACACATACTTGAGCTGATCCCGCTTGGGTGATGTAAGCACAACGCCAGCACCAAGGCCTTCTTTCACCTTTGAGCCATCAAAGTGCATCTTCCAATAGTTGGAAACTGGAGCAGGAGGTTCATACTGCATCTCGGCCCAGTCGACAAGAAATTCCGCCAGTACCTGAGACTTGATTGCTTCTCTTCTCGTATACGCGGGAGCGTACGCGGCTAGCTCGATCGCCCACTTGGCTACTCTGCCACTCGCCTCCTTGTTACCCATGATGTCCGAGATGGGAGCTGAGCTCACGACAGTGATGGGATGCTCCTGGAAATAATGCTTTAGCTTCCTGGCGCCCAGGTACACACCATAGGTCATTTTCTGGTAATGCGGGTAGTTCTGCTTGGAGCTCGACAACACCTCGCTCAAATAGTACACAGGGCGCTGCACACTCTTGCCTTCTTCTTCTCGCTCCACCACTATCACCACGCTGACTACTCGGTTAGTCGCGGCAATGTATAGCAGCATAGGCTCCTTGGGTAGCGGACTAGCCAAGACAGGAGCGCTAGCCAACATTGCTTTCAGCTCATTGAATGCTACATCCGCTTGCGGAGTCCAGACAAACTTGTCGCTCTTCTTCATCAGCTGGTACAGAGGCAGAGCCTTCTCGCCCATTCGGCCCAGAAAACGGCTCAGTGATGCCAGACAACCCGTGAACTTCTGCACATCCTTCAATGATCTCGGCAAAGACATGCTTTCAATAGCTTTTATCTTAGACGGATTGGCTTCAATGCCCCGACTAGAAACCAGGAAACCGAGTAGCTTTCCAGCTGGTACACCAAAGGTGCACTTACTCGGATTCAGTTTCATTTTGTACCTGCGTAGGTTAGCAAAGGTTTCCTCCAAGTCGGCAAGCAGAGTATGTGTTTTATTCGTTTTGATGACAATGTCATCTACGTACACCTGCACATTCTTGCCGAGTTGGTCGTGCAAGCATTTCTGCATGCATCTCTGATAGGTTGCACCCGCATTCCTCAGGCCAAAACACATGACACGATAGCAATAAGCCCCGTACGGGGTAATGAAAGCAGTCTTTATTTGATCAGCAGGATTGAGTGCAATCTGGTGGAAACCAGAGTAGGCATCTATGAAAGACAACAGTTCACAGCCGGCAGTGGAATCGATCACCTGGTCGATGCGAGGTAGCGGGAAAGGATCCTTGGGGCATGCCTTGTTCAAGTCGGTGTAGTCGACGCACATGCGCCATGCAGTGGCAGCCTTGGGATCTTCCTTTTTCTTCTCGACCATGACCGGGTTGGCTAACCAGTCCGGGTGCAGCACCTCCATGATGAAGTTACTGATCAGCAGCTTGGTGATTTGATCACCGATGGCCTTCCTTCTCTCGTCCCCGAAACGGCGCAAGGCCTGCTTCACGGGCTTTGCGTCAGGACGCACATGCAAAGAGTGCTCAACCAACTCCCTCGGGACTCCTGGTAGATCTTCATTGGTCCAGGCGAACACGTCCCGATTCTCACGGAGGAAGTGGATGAGCGCGCTTTCCTATTTCTCGGCCAGCCCGGCACCAATGATGGCCACGCGCTCCGGGAACTCGGGGTCAACCTGGACTGTCTTGGTCTCCTTGGCAGCTTGGAAAGCAGTACCATGCTGAGTACTCGGCACGCCTTGTGCGCCAGCTTGTGCGGACTGAGCCATGGCCACCACCTCGTACATCTTTTTCTTCTCGGCAGCAATCACCATCGATTCCGCCAGCTGAGAGCTAGCAGAGGCACACTCCATGGACTTCTTGTAATCTCCCGAGATGGTGATGATGCCATTGGGCCCGGGGATCTTCATCTTCAGGTAAGCCACATGGGTAGAGGCCATGAACTTGCTCAGAGCAGGCCTGCCGAGTAGAGCGTGATAGGGACTCTGATGATCCACCACCTCAAACTGCAGGCGCTCTGTGCGGCAGTTCTCCCGAGTACCGAATAGCACATCAATCCACACTCGGCCAATCGGGTTGCATGAGATCCCGGGCACAATGCCATGGAAAGTGGTCTTGCTGGGCAGCATCATGTTCTCGGCCAGGCCAAGCTTCTCGAGTGTGTCCTTGTACACAATGTTGATGCTGCTGCCGTTGTCGATCAGCACCTTGCTGAACCTCACGTTCTTCTCGGGGCCCAAGAAGGTGGGATCCAGCACCAAGGCATAGGCACCCGGATTGGGCATCACCTTGGGGTGATCCGCCCGGGTCCACCTGATCTCCTGGTCGCACCAGTACATGTAGTGAGGGACAGCCGGAATCACTGCATTGACCTCCATGGCCCGCCTATGCTGTGACTGCTTGTCGACTGCCTCGGAAGTGAAGATCATATAGCTCTCATGGTGCTCTTGGTACTGGTTAGGGCCATTGCCCCCATTGTTGCCGTTGTTGCCATTGTTGTTGCCCTGATAGTTGTTGTTGCCTCTGTTGTTGTTGTTGCGGTTGTAGTTGTTGTTGTTGTTGCGGTACCTCTCGTTGTTGAAGTTCTGGTTGGCTCCTAAAGCCACCTGGTTCACATTCTCTCTTCTCGGATAGACTGGCGGCCGAGCTCCGGGTGCCCGAGTAGGCTGAACAGTGGCATTCGCGGCTGGCAGAGGAGGTGGAGGAGGCAAGCCATCACTCTTGATCACATCCCACCATTCGCATTGCCGAGTAGTGTGGTTCGCAGGCCTTGAGGGGTGATGAGTGTGGAAGCTGCATGGACCATCCTTCATGTCATCGAAGACAAACTTCTTCGGCTGCTCGGAGTTCCCGCTACTCGGCTGCGCAGTGCGGAACGGTTTCTTGTTGCCTTGGCCCTGGTTCTGGTTCTGCCCGTAGGCTCCAGCAGGTTTCTGCCTTTGGCCACCACCGCCTCCAACATTCACTGCATTCACCTCCTCGGGATCATACCGAGTATCTACTCGGCGCTTGTTGCGGAACTCGTTGCGCTTGTTGCTGTTGAAGTTTCTTCTCGGCTCAGAGGAATCCATCAGTGGCTGAGTAGGGTCACCGAGTGCGTACTGATCCGCAATCTTGATGGTCTCGGCCAGGGTGTTGGGCATTTCCCTCTGCAATCTCTGCCACAGCATGCTGCCATGTCGGCAACCCTGCGCAAACCAAGTGATGGCCTGCGCTTCATTCACACCCTCACAGGTGTTCCTCAAGGTGCTCCACCGAGTAAGGTACTCGCGGTCCGTCTCGTCTTCTCGCTGCCGGCAAGCCGACAACTGCTGTGGCCTATTCGGCCTCTTGTAGGTGCTGGTGAAGTTGCTGATGAAGGCATCCGAGAAGTCCAGCCAGCAGTTAATGCTGTTCTTGGGCAGGTTGTTGAGCCAAGTGCGAGCTGGACCCTCTAGCATCTGCGGCACATAGCGCACCGCCCATCTCCTGTTGCCGTTCGCGATATGGACCGCGATGACGTAGTCGTTGAGCCAATCTTCAGGCTTGGTGCTACCATTGTAGCTCTTGGTGCCTCTCGCGAGCTGGAAGCCCTTCACGGACGGCTCGTTCATGATGCGCGGGCCAAAGCACTCGGGGCCAGGAGGACCCGTGCTCTCAAGCCGCGCCGACAAGCTGATACGGTCCAGCTGGTGCCTTGCATCTCCAGGCGCCAACACGCGCTCACCCACGCGGTCATGGATGTCATAACCAGCCATCTCCATAGCCGAGTAGCCATCATCATACCTATCCACCTGCATAGCAGCAGGCTGCTCCACCGGGCTGGCGACTGGTGCCACCGGGCGCGGCTGCTGCCTCTGCCGAGTAGGCGGAGCTGCGGGTTGCCGAGAAGTACCCGGGCGTGCGGCTTCTCGGACACGGCTTTGAGCTTGATGGGCTTGAGAGCCTGCTCTTGCAGCGTTGTGTTCCTGCCCGGGCTGCTGCGGCACAGCAACTTGTTTCGCGGCAGCAGCCGGGTCATACACCTGCATTTGCCTGTCTCTTCCCGTACGCCCGCTGCGGCTCTTCTCGCGGCTAGGATGCGGAGATGAGGCTTGATCGTTAGATCTTGCCGCGTGCGAGTGAACCACCTGCGAAGCTCCAGCTCCCGGGTTGGCCTTCCGGAACTCCTCGTTCTGCCTGGCGGCCTCCAGTACCAACTCGCCAAGCCTTTCCTGCTGCCTGCGACGCGCCTCTCCCTCTAGGCGCGGCAACTCGGCAGCCACAGCCTCCGCAGCCCGCAGCGTCTTGGCGGGCAATTGGATGACGATCTATGTATTTGTTGTAATGCCCGCATGAATCTCATAGTAATCTTTGTGATGGGGGGATAGTAACCCGGTAGGCCAACTCCAAGGTGTAACCCGGCCCAAAGGACGATGCGCGGGATCCGGCTAAGGATAAAGAAACTTCTGGAAGGCCCAAAGTTTGTAGGCCTCGTAACCCGGATTGTGGGTTGCGATAAGGAAAGCTAGGGTTTGTAAGTAGAGTTCGGATATGATTCAAGCTGCGCCTTGGAGGGCAATCCAGGGGGGGTACGGGTACTTTATAAACCGGCCCCTAGGCTTAGCTTGAGAGAGATTCACAACATAATCATATCACCTATTATCGAGTATCCAGTGTAACCCGAGAGCCATATTCGAGACTCGGCGAGTTGAGAGCCGATTCCTAGATCTCTTATCATCATGTTCTCTTTCGAGCTAAACCCTCTCCCAAATACCTGTGTCGACTTACCCCAAGATCAGTTACCTCTGGTAACATCTGCCGTGATCATCCCACGACAGTTGGCGCCCACCGTGGGGCCTGCGTCCAAAGGTGTTTACATCATGGGAGAAGCTCGGAAAAGCATGAGGAACCTCGCCGTCGGAGAAATCTACGTCAACGGCGAAGGAGAAAGGATGGTGGACGATTCCGGCTGGGAGCTAGAGTCGGATCACCTCGAATCCGGATCTACTGTGACGATCGGCCAGATCTGTATCTTCATCGGTATGGTACGTACGCTCGATTTAAAAGGACAATATCATGTGCATGTTACAGGGACTTCTAGCAGGGACAAAGAAGCACTAAAACAAGCGGCGAATTCAGTTTCCTCGGCCGTTCCGGGGTACTTGAGATGGGCGGAGCAAGAGGTAACGTGGAGCAGAAGGGATCACCCGGGAGGAATAGAACGCCCCGGAATCTTGGCATTGGTGGTTGCGCCGCAGGTCAATGGTTACGAATTGAAAAAGGTCTTGATGGATGGCGGGAGCAGCATCAACATCCTGTATTGGGAAACCTTCTTGCGCATGAACCTCAAGGAATCTCAGCTGCAGAAAAGTTCAACAGTCTTTCATGGAATCGTACCGGGTCATTCGGCGCGCCCTGAAGGAAAAATTACACTGGAGGTTGCTTTCGGGGAGTCAGTGGATAATTATCGAGTGGAGTGGCTCACGTTTGAGGTGGTCAAGTTGCATAGTCCTTATCATGCGCTGTTCGGAAGGCCGGCTTACGCTAAATTCATGGCTAGGCCGTGTTATGTATATTTGCAGCTAAAGATTCCGGGCCCTAAACAGACCATCACTATACATGGGAGTCGGGATATAGCCGCTGAGTGCGATGAAGGAGATTCAGTGATGGCAGAGCAAGCTTGCAGAAAGGAAGAACTCAAATATTACCGGTCTCAGGTGGATCCGGGTGATGGCACAGCATTGAGAAGGCCGGATTCCGAGGACGAAAGAGTAAAATTCAAGGCGGCACAGGACACCAAGAAAGTAGATTTTGTGGAAGGCGATCCCACCAAGCAGTTCACTATAGGGTCTAACTTGGAAAGCGGGCAAGAAAAGGCACTTGTGGAGTTCATTCGTTCAAATGCGGACGTGTTTGCTTGGACACCCAGCGACATGCCGGGTATCCCCACCGAGTTGGCAGAGCATAGTCTGCATGTAGATCCCAAGTCTAGACCAGTGAAGCAGGGTTTGAGAAAAATGAATGAGGAAAGAAGAAGAGCTATAGGTGAGGAAATCGCGCGACTATTAGCTGCAGGCTTCATCATGGAAGTGTTTCACCCGGACTGGTTGGCGAATCCGGTTCTTGTGATGAAAAAAACGAATGAATGGAGGATGTGCATCGATTTCACAAGTCTCAACAAGCATTGTCCGAAGGATCCGTTCGCGCTACCAAGGATAGACCAAATCATAGACGCGGTAGCCGGGAGTGACTTGCTGTGTTTCTTGGACGCATATTCGGGGTATCACCAGATTAAACTCAAAAGGGAGGATTGGGAGAAAACGTTGTTCATAACCCCTTTTGGGGCCTTCTGCTACAAAACCATGACGTTTGGATTGAAGAACGCGGGCGCAACCTACCAGCGGTGCATTCAGAAGTGCTTCGAAGACCAAATTGGACGCAATGTGCATGCTTATGTGGATGATGTGGTCATCAAGACCCGGAAGGCTGAGATATTCATAGACGATCTAAAAGAGACGTTCAAAAACCTGAGAAGATATCAGATGAAGCTCAACCCGACAAAGTGTGTGTTTGGGGTTCCAGCTGGCAAGCTACTCGGTTTTATCGTTTCAGAAAGAGGAATTGAGGCAAACCCGGACAAAATCAAAGCTATCCAAAATCTAAGAAAGCCGGAAAATCTGAAGCAGGTTCAAAAGCTTACGGGCTGCGTGGCAGCCTTGAGCCGGTTTATATCCAGACTCGGGGAAAAGGCAATACCCTTGTACCGGCTCCTGAGGAAATCCGATAAATTCGTATGGGATCAAGAGGCGGATGAGGCATTCGAGGCATTAAAAAAGCAGCTATCTGAGGCACCGGTGCTAGCGGCCCCGGGTCGCAAAGAACCTATGTTGTTATATGTGGCAGCTGGGCCCCGAGCCGTCAGTGCGGTAGTGGTAGTGGAACGCAAAGAAGACGGAAAAGGTTATCCAGTCCAGAGGCCGGTTTATTACGTCAGCGAGGTATTATCCGAGGCAAAGCAGCGTTACCCGCATTGGCAGAAGCTGGTTTTCGGAGTCTTCATGGCCAGCCGGAAATTGAAGCCGTACTTCCAGGAACACCCTATAACAGTAGTCAGCTCAATACCAATGTCAGATATCATCAGAAACTCGGACGCGGCCGGAAGAATAGCCAAATGGGCGATAGAGATGGGGGATTATCATATCAGCTACGAGCCCAGGTCGGCAATCAAATCCCAGGCCTTGGTCGATTTCGTTAATGATTGGACGCACACCGGAATGACTACCATAGTCCCAAATTCCGAGTCGTGGACCATGCACTTCGATGGATCGAAACAATACGAGGGATCAGGAGCCGGAGTAGTGCTAACATCACCCAAAGGAGATAAATTGAGTTACGTACTGCAAATTCACTTTGACTGTTCAAATAACATGGCCGAGTATGAGGCCCTATTGCATGGCTTAAAGGTAGCCAAGGAAATGAACATTAGAAGGATACGATGCTTTGGAGATTCGGACCTTGTGGTACAACAGGTATCAGGAACTTGGGATAGAAAGGATGCAACCATGGCAGCGTACCGTAGGGAGGTTGACAGGGTTGCAGGATGTTTTTCTGGGTACGAGGTGGAGCATATAGACAGAAGAAAGAATGAGGCAGCAGACGCCCTGGCTAGACTCGGTTCGCGCAGAGAGCCGGTTCCACCCAACGTTTTCCTGGACGAGTTATGGCGACCGTCAGTTAAAACCGAGTCAGAGGAGGAACTGGCAAACCAAGACCCGGATGCAGCACTTGTGGCCACTATACGCACTATCCCTGAATGGACAGAACCGTTTTTGGCCTACCTATCACGGGGCGAGTTACCACAGCAAGAGGTGTTAGCAAGGCAAATTTTACGGCGAGCAAAGGGGTATTCTATCATCAACGGGGAATTATACAAGAGAAGTGCCGCGGGGGTCTTTTTGCGCTGCGTGGCACCAGAAGAAGGCCAACAGATCCTTAAGGAAATCCACGAAGGTGATTGCGGGCATCATGCCTCCACAAGATCCCTTGTGGCCAAGGCCTATCGACATGGATTCTTCTGGCTTACGGCCCTAGCAGATGCGGAACGGTTAGTAGCAAGGTGCGACGGATGTCAAAGGTACGCTCGCCAAACCCATGTACCGGCTATGGAATTACGGACCATCCCGTTAACTTGGCCGTTCGCTGTCTGGGGTATGGACATGGTTGGCCCCTTTCATATGTCACCTTGCAAGAGGACACATCTTTTAGTGGCTATCGATAAGTTTACCAAGTGGGTTGAGGTTATTCCAGTTACTAATTGCGAAGCAGCTACAACGGTCAAGTTCCTGAAAAGAATTATTTACCGATTCGGGTACCCCCATAGTATAATTACCGACAATGGAACCAACATGTCCCTTGGAGAGATGGAAAAATTCTGTGGCAGCAATGGAATCCGGCTTGATGTAGCATCAGTCGCTCACCCACAGGCCAATGGGCAAGTGAAGAGAGCAAATCAAGAGTTGCTTCGCGGATTAAAACCACGACTACGAGTTCCATGTATCAGGGCCTCCGGTGCATGGGTCGAAGAACTTCCTTCCGTGGTCTGGGGTATAAATACTACACCCAACAGGTCCACTCAGATGACACCCTTCTTCATGGTCTATGGTGCAGAAGCGGTGCTACCAAGCGATATCATTCATGATTCACCGAGAGTGTCGGCTTATGTTGAAGTGGAGAACGAGAAGACCCGGCAGGACGCCGTGGATATGTTAGAAGAACAAAGAGAACAAGCCTTGGAAAGGTCAGCCATATATCAGCAGGATTTACGGAGGTATCATAGTCGGCGTGTGAAAACCCGGGTCTTCCAGGAAGGAGACCTGGTTCTGCGCCTGGTTCAGTCAAACGAAGGGAAACACAAGCTATCACCACCATGGGAAGGGCCTTTCATCGTAAGCCGGAATCTGCATAATGGGTCATATTACTTGATAGACGCAAGGGAAGAGTCGGCCACAGTTAATGACACCGCTCATACCACTGCACCTATGCAAGAAAGAGACAGACCATGGAACGTGGCTCAGCTACGCCCGTATTATACTTAGCAAGGATTATGTTGGCACGTGGAATCAAATGATGTAACAGGCAGCAGGTTTCAGACGTACTCTTTTCCTATCCAGGGTACCCTTGGGGACTGGACGGGTTTTTAATGAGGCGGCCTGCTGACCTAATTTTTCATATCAAATAAAGAGGCGATTATCAAGAAAAGAGGTGGTTATTATCTATACTTTCAGTACGGTGTGTATCTTTAGGTCTTGAGGGCTGGTCGCTCATATAGGCACAGTTGCAAACTCAAAAGACCCGGCCTTGATGCCAATGAGTTATAAGGGCCGGTTACTCGAAAACGAGTGCGGCTACAATCTTATAACCGGACAAAGAAGTCCAAATTTCTCGGCTATTCTTACTTAAGCTCGATGTGACTCGCAATAAAGTGGCATGATTTGTTCGCTTACGATTACAGTCAGCCATGAAGCCCAAAGGGACTTGCCTGACCCTGTTTTCGTATAGATGTAATAACATGGTATCCACGCGAAAGCCGGCTTACAGTACAAGATAGTCGAAAGGGTCATCTAAACCACAAGTTATGCAGAGTATAAGGCTGATAGCCGGAAACTCAACGGTTATTAAGCATAACTTCAAATCCTATGTGAAACCGTTATGGGATTTTTGTGAATCTAGCAGCAGGCAAATTGTTCTCCTTTAAAAATCACGTGTCTTAGGCTCGGAAATCCGGGCCTGGGGACTCGCGAATTTCGAAAGAGAAATATATTATCCAGTTGCTAAAATTCCAAGAAGCCAAGCATCCGGGTCTTGGGGGCTTGGGGACTTAGAAGCAAGTCCGTTCGCCAAACACCCATGAAACCCGGAAGCCGGGTCTCACAAAAGGAAAAATAAAGAAGTGCGGGTATCAAGAATAAAGCGAGTTGGATATCAAGAACAAATAGGTGCAAAAGCAGATAAATCAAAAGTCCAGAGAGGCGTAAAGTGCATCAGGAATTTAGAGTGTATCACAAAGTTTCACTAAAAAGTATCAAAGGAGCACATGCGCACCAGTTAAAAAATAAATTGTTTCACTGGCACTATGGCCGACTGATGCATATGAAGTAATAGATGTCACTCGATATTCTAAGCCGCAGGATCCATCTTGGCTTTGCCCTTGCCGTCGCTTGTGGTAGCAGCGCCACTCGGGTTAGTAGCAATGCCGACTCGCGCGGGCGGAGGGACGACAGGAGTAGAAGTAGCAGGCATAGAGTCGGCTTCGGCCTTCTTCTTGGCAGCTTCTTCCCTTATCTTGGCCGCCTCCTCCTTCCACCGGGAAAGCATGTCGTATGGCTTGGGGCGGTCCGCCTTGATGATCTTGTCGTTAACATCGTATGCAGGAAGAATGGTATCAATCTCCAAACTATCGGCAATAACGCTAGCCGGATGACGGATTTCTTTTTGAATAGCCTTGAAGTCCTTAGGCGAAAACTTGGATCCATCTGGGTTGAACTCCGGAAACCCGCCCATCAGCTTGGCCGGCTCTAGCTTAGGAAAATAAGCTTTAGCCAGTGCAAGTCCTCGGGTCACACCAAATCGGCAAGATGAACGCTTCCAGTGCCAAATCCACTCAGGGATAGTGGAGCAGAATTCTAGCAATTTCTTCATGTTGCTTGGCTTGATACTCGGCAGTCGCAGCTCGTCAAGAATCCAACCAATTCCGGCACTAAGCTGCCAGATAGTGTCCTTGATAAGCTTCAACTTGATAGTGTCATCTTCTTCAGGGGCTACGTCACACGGGCCTGTTAAAAAGACAAAGAAAAAGTAATAAGTAAAGGGATACGGTTGTCCATCTAGAGGGGAATCAGGGTCACGCGTGCTAAAATTCAAAGATCATACCAGTTGCAACACGATGGATATCAGCAATCTGCACTGAAAGAGTCGTCAGCCTATCTTCAGCCGCGTGAGCTCTTTTCCGGTACTTCCTCATGATTTTTTGGCTCCTACGAGTTTCAGTTTCAGCTGCTTCGCGAAGGGCCGTTTCCTTTTCGATACGCTTGGCGGCCTTGGCTAGCTTCTTCTCAGATTGCGCAACAAAGTCCTACGAGAAAACACGAAGAAGGGTCAGTCGGAAATATCGTGCAAAGTTCCAAGCAAATTACTTAGTAATTCACTTCGAACTTGGGGACTGTATAAGGAAATAGATGGTTTTACTCGGGTTTACTTTGTGTTAGGTTATCAAGGCATCTAGGATATTTTCTTCATTGGCCCTCAAAGTGTAAAGGGCATCGAGCATCTGAGCAAACGTCATGTCTTCAGGGCGAAGTCTTGAAGGGCCGGAAGATTGGCCTTCCGGTTGAAGGGCTTTTCCGGGTCTTGGGGTCGAAACCCGGACCGTCTGAGTGTCCGGGTTAGGAGAACCCGGCTTGGTCTCTAAGATGATATCTTCATCTACTTCAGAGGACTTGGGTGATGCGGTTTTCGGTGGAGCGGGGTCCTTAAAGGGGTCTTGGTCCTGTCCGTCCTCAGCCTCGTCATCAGCCGCAACATCCATGTTAATATTTGGCTCCTCATCTCCTCGCTTTTCCGCTTCAGGAATATCCGGGTCACTAATGGTAACTTTGACACTAAAGGGAAAGAAGGAGATAGTGGTTAGTGGCACGTATTAAAAAGGTTAATAAGTGCAAAAGAATATTGAATAAAGGTCATTTACCCGGTGTTCACGGCATAGTCCGGTGGGAGCTCGCTGCTGGAGGCGGATGATGTTGTCAAAGGTACCGGCTGTGGTACCCGGAATTGCCCGGCGAGTGGATGATTAGGAGATGGACGGCGTTGAGGAGATTTGGGAGGCTGAGGTGGAGGAGTGCTAACTCGGTGAGCAGGTGAAGTGGAGATACCCGGGTTAAGGGGATCATCCCCCGGGGAACTCCGGGTCACCCTACGTTTAGCCGAGGGGGGATCCTTCAAGAATGGTGAATGTGATAATTGTTCATTAAGTTTATGCATAGTATCAAAGGAGTAGGGCTCAGAAGACATGGAGGAGAAGGGAACCTTTGCAACTACCCCTCTGGCCTTCCTTTTGGTTCCGACTGTGGTTTCCTGGTCGGATTCGGTGGCTTCCGGGTCATCTTCTTCTTTTTCCTCCTCGTCCTCTAACCCTGAAAGATTGAGTATGTATCAAACGAGGAAAAGATGGATGGTAGGAAAGGTAGCACAGGTAAAAGGTGAATATAAGATTAGGGAAAATACACTCATCGTCTTCAACCGGTTCTTCCTCTTCTTCCGGGTCTTGGGAAGGAGGAGAGGTTTCAATCCTCCAGAAGGGATCGTCAGCCTGTGATCAAAGAGATGAAAGCAAGAGTTAGAAACTGAAACAGGTAAAAGTGTCGAAATAAGCTAAAGGAACCAGGTCTTACCGCTGGAGATGGGTGCTCTCGAGTAAATGGGGATAACCCGGCAATATTTCTTATCGCCTCTAGCTTCTCTGTCAGGAAATTTTTGATGGTCTTGTTGGTGTCCCCAGCAGCAAAGTTCTTGGTGGAGTATCGAAGCGAGTCCGTGATGTGCCCCGAGTATTCACACAACAACTTGGTGCGAATGGAGTTGGGCTGAACCCGGAAATCTACCCAGGTCTTCACCAAATTAAGGCCAAGAAGGCCTTGGGCCGAGAGAGCAGCTAACTTAGCCAGCAAAGGCTGGATTGCCTCCCTGTCAGAGTCGGGGGCAAAAGAACTGAAAGATTCGGAAGGCTCAAGGAGACTCTCCGAGTAACCTGGCAACTTCCTCTCGCCATCCGGGGAAGTGTCATGGCAATAAAAGAAAGATAGTTGCCAGTTTTTGACGTGGGAGTTCAGGTTGAGAGTTGGCATTGGTGAGTGCTTGCGGCGTTGGATAGATACCCCACCGCAAGTAAGAAGTGCTCCGTCACCGCTCTCGCGGCACGGTTTGCACTCGAATAGTTCAATAAAAAGAGCCAGATTTGGCGGAACGCACAAGTATGACTCGGATAAAACGATGAAGTGGGTAATATTCAACATAGAGTTGGGCCCTATGTCGAATACCCGGAGGCCGTAGTGGCTTAAGACCTCCCGGAAAAAAGAGTGACCCGGAGGACGGAATCCCCGGGTCACGTGTTCGGTGAAGCAAATTACCTCATTTCCGGCGGGAGTGGGCCGGGTCTCGTCGCCTGGTGCCCTCCAGTGTATATCCTTTTGAGAAGGGAGGATTCCTAGCTCGGCCATCCCATCCAGCTTGGCCTTTGTCGCTGTAGACCGACCCCAGTTTGCTGATATGGTTTGGGTAGCCTTTGCTGGGGCCGGCTGTTTTCCTTGCCTCTTCGGAGCCATAGGGTTGACCTGCAGAGTACAAGAGATGTGGGAAATGAGACTCGGAAATATTGGATTATCCGAGTTGGGATGTTAGAGACAGCATGAAGACTCAGAAATATCCGGGTAACGTATCACGGAGCAAAAAATTACGAGTTGTCCGAGTGTTAAATACGGTTGTGGAAATTACTAGTTACTTACGTGTTGAGGTGAGTTTGGTGTGCACGGATGGTTGCCCATGCCTCTACTATGAGCAAAGTAACTGGAAAAGGAGGATTTTTTGGGTATTAATAATATGCGCGGAAATTTGGGCGAAATGGATCTAGGTTAGGAAAATTTGCGAAAGGTTCTATGAAGAAATTAGAGATTAAAAGTGATAGGAGGGTGGTGTAAGATCGTCCCACCGGTCCTTGGAGGAACTAGCAAGTATCTAAGTGGTTCAATCTGGTGCAGTAAGAGCAATGGCTCGCGGATCGACCAAGATCCAATCTGAAGAAAATCTGGAAAATATGGGTCAAATTGATGGATACGAGAGGCTTACCGGAGAAGATTGGAGCGGTGCGCGGCGGTGATAGATAGCGCGCAGTGGATACTTCCTTGCGACGGTTGGCCAGATGTTCACGGACGCGGTGAATAAGTTCGACGGGGGTGCGGGACGAACTGCGGCGAGTTGGATCCGCGGGCGTGCGCGAGGTCTCTGTGGAGGCGCCCTGTGGATTCGAGCATGAAAGCAAAGGGAGGAAGAAGGAGGAATGAGCCGTTGGGATTAGGTTAATCCTTAAGTGCCTATTTATAGGGTGTGGGAGGGTAAACCTAGGCCAACGGACGAGAGCCGGGAATTACGGATAAAATCGCATCCGCCCGGATTTTCCGAGGTATGCGTCAAGAGTTAGGCGAGATTTTCAGAATGGACGTAAGGCGTATCTTTTCTGTGGTTATCGGATGGGTTAAACAAGTAAAGTGAGATGGGTCTTCAACATCGTTACCAGGGTATTTTCCCGGGAAGATGAGCGATGGATTCGGAAAAGGCCGAGTTACTATATGGCCACCGTGGAGTTGGGCCTGACTGTTTATCGAAGAAGTCTAACCCGGCCTACTTGAATTGGTACGTCTGATATTCTTGCAGGGAATAGCCAGCGCTTCTAGGAGGAATCCAGGAAGCCCAGGCTATTCTGGGGACTACTGATGGGGGGATAGTAACCCGGTAGGCCAACTCCAAGGTGTAACCCGACCCAAAGGACGATGCGCGGGATCCGGCTAAGGATAAAGAAACTTCTGGAAGGCCCAAAGTTTGTAGGCCTCGTAACCCGGATTGTGGGTTGCGATAAGGAAAGCTAGGGTTTGTAAGTAGAGTTCGGATATGATTCAAGCTGCGCCTTGGAGGGCAAGCCAGGGGGGGTACGGGTACTTTATAAACCGGCCCCTAGGCTTAGCTTGAGAGAGATTTACAACATAATCATATCACCTATTATCGAGTATCCAGTGTAACCCGAGAGCCATATTCGAGACTCGGCGAGCTGAGAGCCGATTCCTAGATTGCTTATCATCATGTTCTCTTTCGAGCTAAACCCTCTCCCAAATACCTGTGTCGACTTACCCCAAGATCAGTTACCTCTGGTAACATCTGCCGTGATCATCCCACGACACTTTGTGTCATGCATGTTCTTTATCTATCAATTGCCCAACTATAATTTGTTCACCACACATGTTAGCTATCTTTTACAGAGAGACACCTCTAGTGAACTGTGGACCCCGATCCATTTTCTCATACTGATAATACACACACTGATGTTCCTGTTTTCATACTGTTTTCCACACCATACATTTAACCTCTTTGTTATCAGCAAAACCGGTGAGATTGACAACCTCGCTTCTTCGTTGGGGGCAAAGTGAATTGTTTGTGTTTTGTAGGTTCCACGTTGCTTCTGAAACGGTGGTGCGCCCTGCCATCTCAGCTGCATCAACCTTCTGGAGTTACTCCTTCCTCCTACTAGTCGATTCAACCTTGGCTATTTCTGAGGGAAAACTTGCTGATGTGCTCATCAAACCTTCCTCTTGGGGTCTCCCAACGAGTACAAGTCCTGCACCGTCAAGCTAGTTTTTTCGCGCCGTTGCAGGGGAGGAAGAGAATTTCTGAAAGGGGAGTCTCTCACTTCCAATCTCTTTACTTTGTTTTTGTTTTGCTTAGTTTATTTTATTTTTTCTTGTTTGCTTCTCTTTATCAAAAACACAAAAAATTAGTTCTTATTCTAGTTGTAGTTTTTATCCTGTTTTTAGTCTTGTTAAAAATGACTACTCCTGACAACACTAAGTTGTGTGACTTTACTATCACCAACAACAATGATTTCATTAACACACCTATTGCTCCACCTGCTCCTACTATTGTTTTTTATGAGATAAAGCCTGCCCTGCTAAACCTTGTTATGAGAGAGCAATTTTTTGGTGTTAGTACTGATGATGCTGCTACCCATCTTAATAATTTTGTTGAACTATGTGAGATGCAAAAATATAAAGATGTAGATGGAGATATTATTAAACTGAATTTGTTTTCTTTCTCTTTGAGAAGAAGAGCTAAAGAATGGTTGATATATTTGCCTAGAAATAGTATTGATTCTTGGACTAAGTGTAAAGATGCTTCCATTGGAAACTATTATCCTCCTGCTAAGATTATATCTTTAAGAAGTAGCATTATTAATTTTAAGCAACTTGATAATGATCATGTTGCTAAATATTGGGAAATAATGAAATCTTTAGTAAAGAATTGTCCCACTCATGGACTAACTAGTTGGATGATCATCCAAACCTTTTATGCAGGTCTGAATTTTTCTTCAAGGAACCTTATGGATTCGGCTGCTGGAGGAACCTTTATGTCCATTACTTTGGGGGCAGCAACAAAGTTTCTTGATAATATGATGGTAAATTATTCTGAATGGCACACTGAGAGAGCTACAACTGGTAAGAAGGTAAATTCCGTTGAAGAAACCTCCTCTTTGAGTGATAGACTTGATGCTATTATATCTATGCTTTTGAATGGCCATGCACCTACTGGTCCAAATAATTTTCCTTTAGCCTCTTTGGTTGCTCAAGAAGAGCATGTTGATGTGAACTTCATTAAAAATAATAATTTCAAAACCAATGCTTATAGGAATAATTTAGGTAGCAACAATTATAGGCCATATCCTTCCAATAATAGTAATGCTTATGGTAATTCCTACAACAACAATAAAAGTGTACCCTCTGATCTTGAAAACATGCTCAAGAATTCTATTAGTACACAAACTGCTTTTAATAAATCTGTTGAGGAAAAGTTTGGAAAAATTGATGTTCTTGCTTCTAAAGTTGATAGCCTTGCTCTTGATGTTGATTTTATGAAACTAAAGGTTATGTCTCATGATGTTAAACAAAGAAAAACTTTGAATTCCATCCAAATTCGAATTGATGATAATGTTAGGATGTTAGCTGAATTGCATGCTAGATGGGAAAGAGAAGATGAAATAGCTAGAAAGAATAATATAGCTAATGTTTGAACCATTACCACCACTAGTAAAACTTAATATTATCATGATATTAAACCTTATAATATCAATGGTAAAGTAATTGGTGTTGGCAATACTCCCACTTCTGCTATAAAAAAATGCAAAACTGCCTGAAACTGCTAAAAATGTTCCTGTTAAAAGTGCTGAAATTTTTAGAAACATGGGAGACAATGGTCCCATTACCTTTTATAAAAATGATCTTGACTTTGATGATTGCAATATAACTGAAGTGATTAAGTTCCTACAAAATCTTTCTAGTTGTCCTAATGCTAGTACTATGAATATGGCTTTCACAAAACATTTTTAAAACACTCTAATACAAATTAGAGAGGATGAATTAAGATGTGAAGCCTCTATCCCTAGGAAGCTAGATGATGATTGGGAACCCATTGTTAAAATGAAAGTGAATGTTTTTATTTCAATGCTCTATGTGATCTTGGTGCTAGTATCTCTGTTATTCCCAATAAACTTTATGATATTCTTGATTTGCCACCTTTGGAGCACTGTTATTTGGATATTCGTCTTATTGATAATGTTAGAAACAAACCTTTGGGGAGAATTGATGATGTTCTTATCAAGGTTAATAATAAACTTGTCCATGTTGATTTTGTTGTTATGAATATTGAATGCAATGCTTCTTGTCCAATTGTTGTGGGAAGACCTTTTCTTAGAACTGTTGGTACTGTTATGAAAGAGGGGAATATTAAATTTAAATTCCCACTCAAGAAAGGTATGTAACACTTTCCTAGAAATACAATGAAGTTTCCTTTTGATTCTATTATTATAATAAATTACAATTTGGATGCTTCTTCACTTGAAAACACGTGAATCCACGTTTCTGGGACTGGCTAAAAGGAGTTTAAAAAAGCACTTCTTGGGAGATAACTCATGGTTTTATTTTGGCTTTGTTTTTCTCTGTTTTATTTGAGTAAAGGGGTTGTATACTTATGTAGGAACTACTTTGTATCTTTATTTTCATGTTTTAATTGTGCCAAGTGAAGTTTCTGATGAAAGTTGGAGTTGGTTTTGGATTTCTGCACAGGAAACAGATTTCTGTTGTCCACCGTAAATAATCGTAAAGAATGATCTGAAATTTTTTGTGATTATTTCTCAGCTAATTACAAAACTTTTTCATTCCTTAAGTTTTTCTATCTGAGCAACATAAGTGCCCCGAAAAAAATCGTCTTCACAGACTGTTCTGGTTTTGGCAGATTCTGCCATTTTTCTTGCATTTGCTCTTTTACGATGTCAAGTGGATTTCTTTGCTTCACGAAACATCAGTGGATGTAGCTAATGTTTAAAAGTATTCATAGAACTTGTGCCCATGCAGAACCCATGATTTTTTTGTTGCAATAACCCTCTAATGCGAATTACTCTTTGAGTATGGTGTGAAGGAAGTTTTCAAGGGTCAGGAGAAGAGGGTCATATAATGTGATCAAGAAGAGTGCAAGGTCAAAGCTTGGGGATGCCCCGTGGTTTATCCCAGAAAATTCTAAGAAGACTCAAGCATCTAAGCTTGGTGATTCCCATGGCATCCCCTTCCTCATGAACAATTTATCAAGTCATTTCTAGTGAAACTATATTTTATTCGGTCACATCATATGAAGTTTACTTGGAGCGTCTGTTTGTTTTTCTTTTGTTTTCCTTTGTTTTATTTTGTTTTCCTTGCTGCAATAATATAGTTATACACTAACATTCTTTGCGTGGGAGAGAGACAGGCTCCGCTTTTTTGTTTGAATACTTGCTACGCTCGTATTCTTAGTTTTTCTTCTAGTTGCTGCAAAATTCCTGTTTAGCTCCTGTTTTTCTTGCATCTCTTATTTAGAGCTGTTAGTTTTAGTAGAGTTGTGTTAGAACTCTCTTGTTTTATTTTTCTATCTCTTGGATAGTTTTTGTTTACTATGAAATGCTTGGTGTTGGAAAGCAGTAGTACAGTTTTCGTGCTTATAACGGTACAATAGAAGCTTGTTTAGGCTGTGGCTAGAATTTTTCATGTCATGCTAGATGTTATTTTAATTATAAAGCCTAGTGGTTGTTTTTTGATCATGATTTGTCTCAAAGAGTTGAGAGTGTTTAATGTGCCTTAGAAAGAATCATGAGTTGTTCGTGTCATTTTGAAGCATAAATTTGTGGTGTTCTCATTTGAATGTTTTATTTGGTTGACTTGGCACATGCTCACACCATGTTTATGACTACGAACCAGTCACTTATAGTCTCTATGATAATTTAGTTTTTGAAATTGTAGTACCACTTATGCTTTGATTAATGATGTTTTTGTCGTTATGCATGATTATGGCCATTATTGCTCTCTTGATTTGTCGCTCCGAGTCTTTTTCTAGCCTCCACCTGTACCGAGTATAAGCTCTACTCGTGCATCCAACTCCCAAAAACCAAAGTTTGCCAAATGTGTCCACCATACCTACCTACATGTGGTATTTAACTTCCACTCCAAAGTAAATTGCTCATGTGTTACCTTTAAAACCTTCAAAATTACTCTTGTTTTGTGCTCCTGTTTTAGCTCATGAGGACGTAAGTAGAGAATCTTTATCTCACTTGTTGATTGTACTTTTACACCATGGACTAGTGGCTTCATCCTCTTATCGAATTGATAGAAGAGCTGGCACCAGGGTGCCCAGCCCCAAAGTAATACAACAAATTCTCTTCACTATTTTTGCTCCTGATTTATCTGTCAAAGCATAATTGTGTAAACAAAAGAGAAAGAGGGATGTCCTTCTACCCAGATGCGTCCTTCTATGGGAGCCGCTCTTGTGAAGTCTAGTTGGCTTGTGTCATACTGTATTTTCTGTTTACCATTCGTTGACATAAGCATACACCTCTCTAAAAAAATGTTTTCGATACCTCTGTTTAATAAAATAAAAAATCTCTAGCACATGAGTATGCTCCTTTGAATGTTTTATTTGGTTGACTTGGCACATGCTCACGCCATGTTTATGACTATGAACCAGTCACTTATAGTCTCTATGATCATTTAGTTTTTGAACTTGTAGTACCACTTATGCTTTGATTAATGATGTTTTTGTCGTTATGCATGATTATGGCCATTATTGCTCTCTTGATTTGTCGCTCCCAGTATTTTGCTAGCCTCCACCTGTACCGAGTATAAGCTCTACTCGTGCATCCAACTCCCAAAAACCAAAGTTTGCCAAATGTGTCCACCATACCTACCTACATGTGGTATTTAACTTCCACTCCAAAGTAAATTGCTCATGTGTTACCTTTAAAACCTTCAAAATTACTCTTGTTTTGTGCTCCTGTTTTAGCTCATGAGGACGTAAATAGAGAATCTTTATCTCACTTGTTGATTGGACTTTCACACCATGGACTAGTGGCTTCATCCTCTTATCGAACTGATAGAAGATCTGGCACCAGGGTGCCCAGCCCCAAAGTAATACAACAAATTCTCTTCACTATTTTTGCTCCTGATTTATCTGTCAAAGCATAATTGTGTAAACAAAAGAGAAAGAGGGATGACCTTCTACCCAGATGCGTCCGTCTATGGGAGCCGCTCTTGTGAAGTCTAGTTGGCTTGTGTCGTACTGTATTTTCTATTTACCATTCGTTGACATAAGCATACACCTCTCTAAAAAAATGTTTTCAATACCTCTATTTAATAAAATAAAAAACCTCTAGCACATGAGTGATCCCTGCTTCCCTCTGCGAAGGGCCTTTCTTTTAATTTTATGTTGAGTCTCCATCTTATAACTTTATGCACAGTTCAGAGAGCATGGTTGCCATTCTGAGTTTAATGTGCATTTGTCCCAAAAACATTATTAATTGATTCATGATGTGTTATTGTTTGTTCTCAAATTATTTGTTCTAGTCTTCCTCATGAACTTTGAAGGTATCCTGGCATTTATGTTTTGCCCCACTCTTAAGTACAATCTAAATATCATTTTGCTATGTTATCTCTATGTTTGAAACAAACGTATAGCTTTCGAGTGCATTATTATTCATGATCTTTTATTTGTGTTACTTCTCATGATGCAAGTTGATTGCTATACTTTATTCTTAGAATTATATTTATCATGCTTGTGTTTAAGTTCTATGATCTCAGCTATGCTTATGCTTTTACAATTTAGATGGTCAAGTTCATGTTGGTAGCATGTCACCTCGGAAATTATGTGTTTTTATCGTTTAACTACTCGAGGACGAGTAGGAACTAAACTTGGGGATGTTTGATACGTCATAAACATATCTATAGTTTCTGATGTTCCATGTTGTATTCATGTCATATGCTACATGCTTTCCTTACACTTTTTGTCATTTTTATCGATTTCCCGGACTAACCTATTGACAAGATGCCACAGAGCCAGTTCGTGTTTTCTGTTGTTTTTAGTTTCAGAAAAGTTGTTCTCGAAATATTCTAGGAATTGGAAAAATCGAAGCCCAGAAGTCTTGGAATTCCTGAAGGTTCCACGGAGTCCCGAAGAGGCCCGGAGGGGGCCCACACCATAGGGCGGCGCGCCCCCTGGCTGCGCCTGGGGGTGGTGTGGGCCCCTCTGGCATCCACCGCCATCGCCCTTTCTCCTATTTATTCCCCCCGATATATCTACCCTAAAGATATACCACTTTTTCCCGAGGAACACCCAAGTTCGCCGTCATCTTTAACCCAAGATCGGGAGGGTTCTGCCGTTTTGGAGCTCTCCCCAACACCCTGCCGGGAGGGGAATTCATCACCGGAGGGGTCTACACCACCATGCCCGCCTCCGAAGTGATGTGTGAGTAGTTCATACTTGGACTACGGTTCCATAGCAGTAGCTAGATGGTTGTACTCTCCACGTTATGCCTCGTGTTTAGATCTCGTGAGCTTCCTCACACGATCAAGATCATCTATTTGTAATGCTACATGTTGTGTTTGCTGGGATCCGATGATTATTGAATGTTATGTCTATTGATTATCAATCTATCATGTTATCTTCATGTGTATGTTATTTAGGTTCTTACATGTTCTCCGTTGTCAGTAGATGCTCTAGCCAAGTAGATGCTAGTGACTCCAAGAGGGAGTATTTATGCTTGATAGTTGGTTCATGCCTCCTTTGCATCTGTGCTCGAGTGACGGAAACATGACGGATGGAGGATGTGTGATACGTCAAAAACGTATCTACTTTTCCGAACACTTTGCTGATGTTTTTCCTCTAAACTTGTGTTTTTTGAATGCAACTAACACGGACTAACGTTGTTTTCAGCAGAATTACTTCTGTGTCTCGTTTTTGCGCAGAAAATCAACTTTTAAGAAACTACACGGAAACGAAGGGAAAGTCCATATTTTACCCGAAGACTCCCGGAGCCAGAAGATGAGTCGGAGATGGGCAAGGGGGTGCCCTCACCACCCCCAGATGCGGCCAGGGTGGGCCCGCGCCTGGGCATGGTGAGCCCACCTCGGGCACCCCCTCGGACCCCCCTTTCGACTATATATGCCCCGAAACCTAAAAACCCGAGGGGGTTCAATTGTTTTCCAGAAAGAAGTCCGTAGCTCCGCTGCCATCGCAAATCCTTTTTCAGGGTTCAGAAACTTCATTGTGGCACCCTGCCGGGACGGGGAATTGGAGGAGATCATCGCCATCTTCATCACCAACGCCTCTCCATCGACCATCCATGTTTCCCCCATCGATGTGTGAGTAATTCCCCCGCCGTAGGCTGAAGGGGATGGTAGGGATTGGATGATAGTTTTCATGTAATAATGTTGTGATTGTTAGGGCATAGTGCCTTGTATCCTCTATTAGTGCTATTACATTGTTGCAACTTGTTATGCTTAATGCTTGTCACTTTGGGCCTGAGTGCCATGATCTCACATCTGAACATGTTATTGAATCACGATGATAATTATTGTTTCTTGATCATACCTGCAAGTTGTTTACACATATCGTTGTCCGGAACCCGAGGCCCCTAAGTGACAGAAATTGGGACAACTGGAGGGGATGGATGTGATGTGAGGATCACATGTGTTCACGGAGTGTTAATGCTTTGCTCCGGTGTTCTATTAAAAGGAACACGTTAATTACCAGTAGTTCCCTTGAGGCCCCGCAGAAAACGGGCTGGTAGGACAAAAGGTGTTGTGCAAGTTCTCATCGCGAGCACGTACGACTATTTACGGAACACATGCCTATGGTCACTTAGTGCTTGGATGCTTTATCTTATTTATATGCAATGCCCATGTCTTGATTATTATATGAACTATCTTATCCATGCAACGCCCGTTCATCTATCCCTATGCCTACAGTATTTAATCCCGTTGTTTACTTCAAACACTATTGTTGTTGTTTTCATTTCACTGTTGCTATTATTTCACTACTTCTGCTACTATAAAACTGTTACTAGTGATAAACCACTACGAACAAGTCCACTTTCAGGTGCAGGTGAATTGACAACTCACTTGTTAAGGCTCACAAATATTCTTTGGCTCCCCTTGTGTCGAATCAATAAATTTGGGTTTTACTTCCCTCGAAGACGGTTGCGATCCCCTATACTTGTCGGTCATCAATGTGTTGTTGCCATTAGGGAGAAAACAACGATGTTTACTTTGTTTACACTGTTTACATTTCACACTTCGCTTACTGTGATTATCCGTTGGTTGCAACTTAATACCCAACGTTTGTTCGGATGATATTCGAAGGGTGGATTATTAGTCATAGATGCAGTTGGATGACGATCTATGTATTTTGTTGTAATGCCCGCATGAATCTCATAGTAACCTTTATGTCATGCATGTTCTTTACCTGTCAATTGCCCAGCTGTAATTTGTTCACTACGCATGTTAGCTATGTTTTACGGAGAGACACCTTGATACGTCCATTTTGCATCACTATTTTATATTGTTATTTTCTGATATTCATCGATATATTTCATTTTATGATGCATCACTTATGTTATTTTATCTTATTTTGCATGTTTTATAATTTTTGGAGAATAAAACACCGAGACCAGAAATCTAATGGAAAAAGCACCATCGAGATACCCTATTTCAGAAGATCAGAAGAAGAGGGGGGATGCTGGAGGAGTCTTAGAAGTCCCGAGGAGGATGTCAGCCAGAAGGGCACCCGAAGGGGGGCCACCTGGGGCCCACACCACCAGGCGGCGCCCCCCATCTGGCCGCGCCTACGGTGGTTTGGCCCCCCGGGCCCACTCGTGGTGCCCCCTTTCGCGTACTTGACCCCCAGGAACCCTAAGCCCCAAAACATCGTCGAAGAATTATTCCGCCGCCGCCTTGGGGAGGAAAACAACATAGAGAGAAAAGCTCTCCGGCAGGGAGAAATCTGCAGGGGAAATTCCTCCCCGGAGAGGGGGAATCATCGCCATCGTCACCGTCATCGCTCCGGGCATCATCAAGATCGTCATCGTCATCATCATCGCCACCAGCACCATCACCCTCATCATCCGCCTTCATCCCGCTGTAACAATTAGGGGTCTTTATTGTTGCTCTTCACTAGATCTCTCTCGCAGTGTGGATTACTTGTTAGTAGTTGATGCTTGTGAGATTTATCGGTGTTTACACTTTATGACTAGATTGTTATTATCCATTATATCACCTCTGATTATGATCCATATGATCTCTTATGAGTAGTTCAAACACTAATGCTGCTGTTTTCATTTCACTACTGCTATTATTTCACTACTCCTGCTACTATAGAACTGTTACTACTGATAAACCACTGCGAACAAGTCCACTTTCAGGTGCAGGTGAATTGACAGCTCACTTGTTAAGGCTCACAAATATTCTTTGGCTCCCCTTGTGTCGAATCAATAAATTTGGGTTTTACTTCCCTCGAAGAATGTTGCGATCCCCTATACTTGTGGGTCATCAAGACTATTTTCTGGTGCCGTTGCCGGGGAGAATATCTTTTATTTGCCAGCTCACCGAGGGTACTATTATCTACTGCCAATAATTCATCATGGGTAAGACTCGTGATGGAAAGTTTCCTATATTACCATCCACTACAAGAATAGGTACAACTCTGAGCACCTCTGTTGCTCTTGATTCACCATCTGTTATGAGTAAGCTGCTTACACCACCACATACACATGCTACACGTGCTACTTCTGCTGGATCTGAAAATACTTCTGATACTTTTGATGATGCTTCTACGGTGCTTGATGAGAGTGGTTCTCTCGGTCCTTTCTTAGATGCTACTATTGCTAAAGCTAAAATTATTGCAAACACTGAAACTCCTGATAAAAATCCAGTTACTCCAGCTGTTTCACCTGAGCTTAGAGAGAATCCTAGTGATGATTTTGATGATTCCTATATTGAACTTAATGATGATCTTATTGATGAAATACATGCTATGAAGGATAGAGATGTTGTTATAAGTCTTATTGAAAGTCATGTTGTTATATATAAATTATCTCCTGATGCTAAGTTTGCCACTTCTCCCATTAATATTAAGGATAAGGATTATGATTTCTCTCTTGATTTATCTTATATATCTATTGTTGAGAAAGAACCTTTTTGGGGTACTGAAAATGAAAGTGCTATGAAACATATGAATGAGCTCTCCTCTTTGAGTAGTTTATTATATGATGATCTTAACAAATGTAGCTACTTTGTTGCTAAAATATTCCCTTTCTCATTAAAAGATGAAGCTAAAACTTGGTTTAATAATTTGTCTCCGAGATCTATTGATAGTCCTTCTGGTTTGGTTAATGCTTTCTTTCAGAAATATTTTCCTGCTAGTGCCCAACATGCTGCTTTACAAAATATATTTAATTTCAAGCAATTGGAAGGAGAGAAATTGCATGTATCTTGGGCAAGGTCTTGTTCTTTACTTAGGGCTACACCTGGGCATAAGCTAGAAAATAATGAACTTCTTGATATATTCTATAATGGACTAATTGTTGAATCTAGGACATACATGGATAGTTGTGTTCGTTGTGTTTTCAGGCAAAGAACTCCAGATGAAGCTGAGGAATTAATGGCTAAAATAAGCCAAAATCATGATGACTGGACTATGGTTGAGCCAGAGCCGACCCCTACTCCAGTATCAACACCAACACCCAAGAAGAGGGTAATGACTGAATTAAATGATGAAGTGATGAGAGAAGCCAAGAAATCTCTTAAAGAGAGGGGGTATTAAACCTGAAGATGTGAAGAATCTTCCACCTATAGAAGAATTATGTCAGCCAATCCCTCACTCATCCACCATTGAGGTACACTCTCTCCAACATTTTGATAGTAGAGATATTCCTATAATCAACCTCCTGATCAATGTTTAGATGAATTTGATAATTACGTTATTAAGCAAGATAATTTTAATATGAGAGTGCAAAATCACCTAATGGAAAACTCTAGAGCTATTGATAATTTGCATGGTATTATAGAAAGAACCTCTAATGATGTTAAAATGCTTGTTAAACACTTTCAAATGGTTCAAACGCAAATTGATCAACTTTCTAAAGTTCAAAAGATTTGTTAGTTAATGCTTCTAAAGAAAAACATGCTTATGAAATAAGAACTAGAAGTGGTATTGCTACACGAGATCCTTTATATCCTGAGGGACATACTAAAAGAATTGAACAAGATTCTCAGCAAACTAATCATAATGTTATTCATACTAAGAAGAAAAAGAAGAAGAAACATAAAACTATTGTAGAATCCTATGAACTTGCTAAAGATCCTAATAGTATATCTATCTCTGATGCTGAAACTAAAAGTGGTAATGAAGAGAATAATGCTTCTGATAAAGAAGAAATTGAAGAGGAACCTGAAAAAGCAAACTAAAAATACAAAGTACACTAAGGAAGATTTTATTTCTAATAAACATGGTAATGAGAGAGAACCTTGGGTGCAAAAACCAATGCCTTATCCTAATAAGGAACACAAATCAAAGGAAGAAGAACATTACAACAAGTTTTGCGAATGGATGAAACCTTTGTTCTTGCAAATTCCTTTAACTGATGCTATTAAATTGCCTCCTTATGCAAAATATATGAAAGATATTGTCTCTAACAAAAGGAAGATTCCTAATGAGGAAATTTCTACTATGCTTGCAAATTACCCTTTTAATGGAAAGGTTCCTAAGAATCTTGGAGATCGTGGTATACCAACTATTCCCTGTTCTATTAAAAATATTTATGTTAGAACTACTTTGTGTGATTTGGGAGCTGGAGTTAGTGTCACGTCTTTTACTATCTATAAAAGACTCCTCCTAGAAAAAATGATACCAACTGATATATCTTTCCAAATGGCTGATAAGTCTACTGCTATCCCTGTGGGTATATGTGAGGATGTTCCTGTTCAAGTTGCTAATAATTGTCTGATATTAACTGACTTTGTTGTGTTGGAAATGCCTGAAGATGATAATATGTCTATTATTCTTGGAAGACCTTTTAATTAATACTTCAGGGGCTGTTATTGATTGCAACCAAGGAAAATTTACTTTTAATGTTAATGATAAAGAGCACACTGTTTATTTTTCCAAGATTGATAAGAAATATGGTCTAAATTCAATTGAAAATATTGAGACCATCAAGATTGGAGAATTTTATTGTCATATTTCAAAGCCATCCAAAGAATATGAGACTATCATGATTGGGACTATATCAATCAATGTTGAGGTAACATGAGTATTTAGTGAGAAACAAATTTTTGTTTCATATAAAATTATTTTGGTAGCAAGACTTGATCAACCTTGTTAACAAAGTGATTTTAAATGAAGAAAACAATGTTATCTCTACGTTTACTTATTCATATGGTCATTTTCGTTGTGCTTCCATAAATTATATCATGTTTTCTTATTGTTTTCACTATGTTCACTCATGCCCACTGATGGCTCCCAGGTGCAGGATATCAATCGTAGTCTTCGATGGGAAGTATTACCCAAATTTGTAGTTCGACTCAGTGGGAACACAAGAATACCAGTGAGACTTTAGCAACTGGGACGTCACTCCCAACCACACATGTGTATCAACAAACTTGCAGCGAGAGTGGTGAGTGTAATAATGCAGTGAAAGTAAACAAACAGAAAGTAAATGGAAAGCAAGTGTTTTCCCAGTTTTCACCGGAAAAGAGTGAAAGTAAACCAGAGACTAAAACGCAGGCATGAGGTGACAGCGGGGTGTTGCACGGATAAGATTGATCATGTAATAATGTTTTGCTAGCAGCGGGGCCTTTCTCTATCTCAGTTTTATGTAGGTGTATGTTCCGTAAATTATTGTGCGTACTAACCAAGAGAATTTGCACAAAGCCTATTGTCCTACCTGCCCATTTCACCGGGGCCAATTTGGAACTACATGTAATTAAGGTCTACCCTTTCGAATAGCCCGGACCAACGCATTAACACTCCATGAACATACATAATCCTAAAACTAGAACATATCCCCCTTGTTTTCCCTAGCTGTCACTTTAGGGTTCGCAGGTTCAACATAATAGCGGGTAATACACATTGCAGATAGATACCAAACTCAAATATATGATGTAGCAATGTAAGTTCAGTACTGAAATCATGCCACTTGGGCCCTAGTAACAAGCATTAAGCCTAGCAATAGTGCAACAACATAAGACATAAGAATTCTCAAGAAAAACCCCTAGATCCCGCATACCGGGTAGCAATTACATGATCAATCTCATCCAAAACCCCTCACACCTCACATGCCTACAGCAACTACTCACACATGGAGGGGGTGATGGAGCTCATGGTTGATGGAGATGATGGTGGTGATGATGATGGTGACGAAGCCCCTTGAATTCCACCTCCGGGGGTGAAATCCCGCATCAATCTGACTCCGAAATCGAAGATCGTGGTGGCGGCGGCGCTCCGTTTCGCGAACTGCCATCCCCTTCGAAACCCGTCAGTTTCTCATATATATGGAGGGGTACGTCGAAGACCTAGCCGGAGTGGGCCATCTGGGCCCAAAAGGGGTGACCCCACGCGGCCAAGGAATCTGGCCGCATGTGGGGCCCCCTTTTGGCCCTCGGGTGGCCCCCCGGCCCCATGTGGTGCTCATTCCCCTTCTTTTTCATAAAAAGTTACGTGGTTTTCGTCTCCTATGAAAAGTCCTGCGAAAATAGATGGAAAGAAGACTTTTGCTAAAAACAGCGTCAGATTCTGCAGATTTATTCAATTATGGGGGGACTCCGGAGAGAAATACGATGCAAAGTGCTCGGAAAAGTAGATGCATTTTGGGTGCATCAACTCCCCCAAGCTTAGCTCATTGTTTGTCCTCGAACAACTCAAACGCAGTGCAGAAGCGATAAATTTTTTGGCAAGAACTTTGCATTGCATATGCATCATCAATTAATACTAGCAAATACTCAAGACATGATTCCTGTAACAAGTAGCAAAATACTAGCAAGTGTGCATCTACTCAGTGTTGAAGCATATATACTTGTTGCAATAGAAATAACATGAAGTGTTAATACTTGAATGAGTTTGCTCAATTGTAGACATAAACAAAGGCTTGTGCATCGCTGATGATTGAATCATATCAAGATTTTTGAGATCTCTGATTCTTTCATATGTTGACAAGTAAAATCATTGTGCTTACTACCTTGCTCTCAGTTTTGCTAAAGCATTAATTTTTCATTTTGATTCTTATGCTTGACAAACTACAAGTTGAAAGCCTCATGCCCCTTAAAAGCGAAGTCCCGTACCATGATTACTCAACTCTAGATTCCTAATAAGCCTTGTACAATCATTGTAAGTATTAATGACATCATAGAGAGCAGCAATTGGGGTACCTCTTGCCCCATGACATGGAAACCAGCCCATGTCAAAATGGCAAGACAAACAAATGGAATGGACTCATTATCCTTTTTTTATTTCATTCACTATTTGCATAGCTTCTTATTTTATTATAGGATATGTTGCGGAGTCCATTCTAGCTATAAGTAAATTTCCACCATGATATCGCATGGCTTGGGTTAGCGGCCCAATGCGTCTCTCTAATCATATATACTTACTCATCAAGACTTACTATTCCTCTACCTCATTTCGGCATGACAGGCATCCATAGTTAAAAGAACATGATATCAACTTGATTATAGCATTCTTAGTGCAACGTTGAAAGTTTTCCATGTGATACACATTTAGACTAACCCCCAACCATAAGTTCGTCAAGCATAAGACTCCACTTTTATCATTCATGAAATTTTCTCTTTTAATTGTTTCCTTGGTTGGCAAGTTCAGTAAGCACAATGGGATGCGTAAACCTTTGCTTAAGGCTACAATTATTCAATCCATCAGCCAAGTAATGACACTAAACAATATTTCAGTTGCATCAGAATATATTCTACTAAACCACGGAGAAGATAAACAATGGCTATTATGTCACTAAGTGTTAAGCGAATCATAAGGTGTGCACTTGCTGTTATTAAAAAGCATACATAAGCACGGCAAAGGTGTCATACCTTTCATCCCTTCAAGCACATTATCATATCATTGTTGTTCTCCTCTCCCCACTTGAACTACTCAATAAAAACTCAAATCTTGCTATAAAAAGTTACTTCATTCAGTAATTTGTTTACCTACCTAAACACCTCAAAAGTTTTTCATGTTTTACAGAGGTGAAGGCCATAAAAAGTTGCAGTAGTGATTAAATTTTCAGCTCAAACGGAGTCACAAGTAAAGATTAAAGCATATAACAGTGAACATATTTCAGCAATTCCTGCAGCTCCGTATTTATGCTAAACTCAAGAAAACAAAAATCTTTTTGTGGTTTTTGATTTTTAGAAACATAATGTAAATAACCAGAAGTAAACTAGCTAATAAATAACAAAAAAAATTGTGTTTTTCAGATTTAAAGAACATAAAACAACAAATAACATGCAAGTGATATAACACAACGAATGAGGAGGGAGAGACATACTCCCCCAAGCTTGTGATCAAGCTAGTATCCTGGGTGGTAATCATGTCCACCTCTCAACGAACCTCCCTGGAAGAAGGATGGATCCTTCCATGCCTGTGCTCCAAGGTGTGGTTCAGGGAAGCCCCAGGGATATGCCATAGGCGCCTGGTATTGGGGCTCCTCCTGTTGTTGATCTTCTTGTTGTGGCTCTTCTTGCACAGTCCACTTTGTCTCCCTGTCAAACAAGTCAGCACAAGGTAGCCTAACAGACACAATGTGCCCATTAGAATCCTTATAGCAATATGAAAAATATTCTTTCTCAGCCCTGCTCATATCCATGCGAAAAAGTAAACCAAAATCCAGCAGTCGAGACTCATTTACCATGGTACCCAAATTATCATTAAAACCTCGTTCTGCCATAATGTATTCATGGATTAAAGTGGCAATGGCACCAACATATAAAGGAGTTTTATACGTGCCATTCCTACTCACAGCTAAATGCAAAGTTCTAGCAAGTATGGTTCCCAGGTTATATATAGGTGTTGTATTTTCCATTGCACATTTTAATAAATAGATCATAGGACCAGTGCAAGCAGAAGTGTTATCCCTAGCAAGGAATCCTCTAGCAAGAAACAATGCAAAATATCTAAGGCCCGGGTGTTGGATGCATGTGAGCTTGCCTCTATTCATTCTTTCAGGAATATTTTTAGCAATGCTACGCCAAAATGTGACAAGTTCTTCTCTAGAATCAGCATATGTTTCATCCCATAACCCCGTAGTTGGTACACGTATAGCCTTACAAAATTCCTCTAATGACATGACTAAACGCTGCCCCCTCATTGTAAATTTAATGACAAAAGTAGCTGGAGGAGGGTTCTTAGACTTACTTTTCCGGTGCACCACCGGTCCCTCAAACCTGAATGTAGAGAGGAATTCCCTCGAGAGTTCCACATATGTGTTGCGTGGATGACGCGAGAACTCAAGCAGCCCCGTAGTTGCAGCAAAGGCTTGGAAATCTTCAATAATCCCCCAATGTTCAAGAATTTCGGGGTCTTCCCACCTTGTGGTATGGACAAGCATATTTTCACCTGCAAAAACCAATTCATCCTCCCATAACTGATTATCATCATGATTGTTGGACACCCTTGATTCTCTTCTCCTTGTCCTTGAGGACATCCCAAGCAATGCCTTTCCCTTGTTCAGCATGTTACCTTGCTGTACCAAAATAAAATTCAACAAAAATTAAATTGTATCACTCTAAAACATTGCTAAGGCATCCATAACTAGTCCTCTAATCAATATCATGCATCCATATCAACTAGAAAACTTAAATTCATGGAGTTCTTAGATATGATAGGTGACACCTAGTGCAGCAAAATACTTCATACACAAAGCATGGGAGCAAAAAGTAATTGGATGAGTGAAGGAGTTACATACCAAGGAGTGATTCCATCAAACAGATTTGAAAAATCTGCCTCAAATGTGGAGATCGAGGATTGACGGAGAAACAGAGCACGGGAAAAATGGAGGAGATGAACTGGGGTTGGTTTTCGGTCGAAAAGGGAGCAGATGAGCATTGGATGGGCCCCAGCATCCACTTGTGGCCAAAAATGGGGTATCCCACGCGGCCAAGGAATCTGGACGCGTGGAGGTACCTATTTTGGCCCCTGGTGGCCTGCTGGTGCTCCCCCACTGGCTGCTGGTCCCTTCAGGCAAAAAACTGACCCCCTAATTTTTCTGGAATTTTACGTGAAACTTTTCTACAGAGAATTTCTAAAACTTCATATTCTGTGATTTCTGATTCTAATTTTTTTAATACTATGTCTATGTCTCACAATTTTAAAGCAAATAACATAAAAAAAATGCAATTTAAATGTTTGTGAATCATGCCTTTATCATTTCCACATTAGTAATGAGGTTGATCAGGTCTCATTAGCAACATGTAAAGAATATAGCTCATGATTCTTACTATTACTTATTATAAAACAATAAATCAAGTCACCTCATATTTGATTGGAATGGTCCCAGTCATCAATATTTCATACCTTGGTGCTGGAGGTGGTATAGGTATTTCAATGCTACCAATCTTAATGGAATTTATTTGTATAGCATTCACACTTGTGCTCATACTTGTAACATGTTTCTTCTTGGGAAAATAAATAGTGTGCTCTTTGCCTTTAACATTAAATGTCACTTTGCTCTCAGTGCAATTTATCACAGCTCCTGCAGTATTCAAAAAAGGTCTACCAAGAATAATAGATAGATTATCATCTTCATGCATTTCTAATATAACAAAATCAGTAGGTATCAACTCATTAGCAATAGAGATGGGAACATACTCACATATTCCTATAGGTACAACAGTTGTTTTATCAGCCATTTGTAAAGATATTTCTGTTGGAACTAGTTTGTTCAAATTAAGCTTCTTATATAGTGAGAAAGGCATAACACTAACACCAGCTCCTAAATCACATAATGCATATTTCACATAGGCTTCTTTAATTTTGCAAGGAATAGTAGGAATACCAGGATCTCCACGTTTTTCAGGCAATTTTCCTTTAAATGAATAATCACCAAGCATAGCAGTAATAGCATCAGTAGGTATCTTTCTTTTATTAGTGACAATATCTTTCATGTATTTTGAATATGGAGGATTCTTAATAGCATCAATAAGTGGAATCTCTAATTTCATATTCTTAATCATATCATAAAATTGCCCATACCTCTCTTCATCTTTTGTTTTTGATACCTCTTGGGGATATGGAATGGGTCTTTGTACCCATGGATCCCTTTCTTTACCTTTATCTTTATCTTTATTTGGTTTATTCTTCTTCTTGGTCTTCTCAATAGGAGGCTGAGGATCCTCCTTACCAGCAGCTTCTTCATTATTATCATCATGTTGTTCAATATCAGGTGGAGATGATTCTTCTTCTTCATTATTATCATCCTCAGTTTCAGCATCAGAAATAGAAATATCCTTGTCTTGCTCATTGGAGTCATCATCATGCTCATTTTCATTGGGAGATTTTCCTGCAAAAGATTTATCTTTAAGAGCAACTTGCTCTTTTCTTTTAGGATGATCATCAGGATAATCAGGATCCTGGGTGCTTGTACCTCCCCTTGTATTAACTCCACATAATTGTTTTTGTTTATTCAGATTTTCATACAATTGATTTTGTAAAGAAATCATTTGCTCAACTTGATTGTTCATCATTTCACAGTGTTTAACAATTCTTTTAACTTCCCCTACACTAGCATTTAAATTTTCACGGAGGAAATTAGTTTTATGATGGTTTTCCATGATAGTCATTCTAATTTTACGCTCCTCAGGATTATCATGATAAGCAAAATTATTAACATAAGAGACATCAACAGGAGGTGTTACCTCCTCATTACCTTCCATAGGGAGTATAGAGTTCACTTGAATTGGAAAGCATGGTTCGTCAGTAGGAAGTTTAATACCCATTTCAGATAATTCCTTGAGATGAGAGGTTTTAATTCCCTTCTCTTTAATATCCTTGGAAGCTTCAGCCATTGTTTCTTGGTTCAATTCTAGTATACCTCCTTTCTTCTCTGCAAGTGTCTCATTTTTATCTATCTCCTCAATGTTCCAATCAGCTTCATTCTCGAGAATAGACTCCAGTAATTCAATTGCTTCATCAACACTTCTGTCCCTAAAGATATTCCCTGCAATACTATCAAGGTAGTCTCTTGTTTCCCCCATTAGTCCATTATAAAATATATCAAGCAATTCATGAGGTTTAAAACCATGACCAGGACATTTCTTACACATTTTACCAAATCTCCCCCAAGCTTGGGGTAGACTCTCTTTCTTATCTTGTTTAAAATTGCCAATTTCAACAGTTAATGCATGTATCCTTTCAGCAGGAAAATATTTATTGAAAAACAATTGCAAGCATTCTTCCTTACTAGTAATACATGCATATCCTAAACGATTATACCAAACTCTAGCATCTTCACCCAAAGAAAAAGGAAACAATTTTAAGAATAAATAATGTTGACGGATTTCATCATTTCCAAATGTAGTAGATAAAGCATGCAATTCAGCAATATGATCAAGAAGAGACTCCTCATCCTTTCCACAGAATCTAGACTTCTCAACTATCTCTATTATCTCAGGATTAACATTGAATTCATAATCTTTATCTCTAATTCTAATAGCTGGGCCACACAAATTCCTAGTAGCAGCAAAACAGTTTCCAAGAGATGCATCATCATAAATAGAGAGTTTATCAAGTTTTGTATAATCAGGTGATATAAAGGCCTCAATAAATGCTTCTTCTTCTTCAGAAGAGGCCCCATATTCATACTCTCTATGAGTCTCATTTCTTTCTAGCTCAAGTTCTACATTTTCATCTACAGAAGATTCAGGAATTTCAGTTGTTTCAGGTGTTTCATTTTCCTTAGGTGTTTCAATAGTTTCAGGAATTTCAGAAGCTAGTTCTTTGTCTAAATTATCAAGTGTTTGATCATTAGATGTACTAGTAGACATTTTTGACAATGGTGATTTACGAGCTATTCCTTTCTTTTTCTTAGCAGCCACAGTAGAAACAATATTAGGTGAAAAATTTGGTCTACTAGGCAAATCATTACCAGAACGAGTAGTCGAAGACATTACCTCCTTCGAAGTGTCCTTTCCCTTTCCCATTGTATGGAACAAGAAAGTGCAGCAAGTAGACAATAACAAGTGGTCTTACCAATAAAGCTAGGCTCCCCGGCAACGGCGCCAAAAAACAGTCTTGATGGCTCCCAAGTGCAGGAGATCAATCGTAGTCTTCGATGGGAAGTATTACCCAAATTTGCGACTCAGTGGGAACACAAGAATACCGGTGAGACTTTAGCAATTGGGACGTCACTCCCAACCACACCTGTGTATCAACAAACTTGCAGCGAGAGTGGTGAGTGTAATAATGCAGTGAAAGTAAACAAACAAAAAGTAAATGGAGAGCAAGTGTTTTCCCAGTTTTCACCGGAAAAGAGTGAAAGTAAACCAGAGACTAAAACGCAGGCATGAGGTGACAGCGGGGTGTTGCACGGATAAGATTGATCATGTAATAATGTTTTGCTAGCAGCGGGGCCTTTCTCTATCTCAGTTTTATGTAGGTGTGTGTTCCGTAAATTATTGTGCGTACTAACCAAGAGAATTTGCACAAAGCCTATTGTCTTACCTGCCCATTTCACCGGGACCAATTTGGAACTACAGGTAATTAAGGTCTACCCTTTCGAATAGCCCGGACCAACGCATTAACACTCCATGAACACACATAATCCTCAAACTAGAACATATCCCCCTTGTTTTCCCTAGCTGTCACTTTAGGGTTCGCAGGTTCAACATAATAGCAGGTAATACACATTGCAGATAGATACCAAACTCAAATATATGATGTAGCAATGTAAGTTCAGTACTGAAATCATGCCACTTGGGCCCTAGTAACAAGCATTAAGCCTAGCAATAGTGCAACAACATAAGACATCAGAATTCTCAAGACAAACCCCTAGATCCCACATACCGGGTAGCAATTACATGATCAATCTCATCCAAAACCCCTCACACCTGACATGCCTATAGCAACTACTCACACATGGAGGGGGTGATGGTGCTCATGGTTGATGGAGATGATGGTGGTGATGATGATGGTGACGAAGCCCCTCGAATTCCACCTCCGGGGGTGAAATCCCGGATCAATCTGACTCTGAAATCGAAGATCGGGGTGGCGGCGGCGCTCCGTTTCGCGAACAGCCCTCCCCTTCGAAACCCGTCAGTTTCTCGTATATATGGAGGGGTACGTCGAAGCCCTAGCCGGAGTGGGCCATCTGGGCTCAAAAGGGGTGACCCCACGCGGCCAAGGAATCTGGCCGCGTGTGGGGCCCTTTTGGCCCTCGGGTGGCCCCCCGGCCCCATCTGGTGCTCATTCCCCTTCTTTTCCATAAAAAGTTACGTGGTTTTCGTCCCCTGTGAAAAGTCCTGCGAAAATAGACGGAAAGAAGACTTTTGCTAAAAACAGCGTCAGATTCTGCAGATTTATTCAATTATGGGGGGACTCCGGAGAGAAATACGATGCAAAGTGCTTGGAAAAGTAGATGCATTTTGGGTGCATCACCCACACACCTCATTTTCGCTCGTTTTGCATCATCTACTCACGTTTTTGCTATCCCCAATCACGTTTTCCATATGTTTTCCTCCATTTTTAGTGGGTATATGTTTAGTAGAGTGTCTTAGAACTGTTGTAGGTTTGGTTTTTCTGACGTTTTCCATCATTCCATCTTCGTTTTCCAGCGATATTATTATTTATTAAATTCTGGAAAAGTTCAAAGAAATAAAGTTTCTCGAAAAATTCCATAAAAATTATAATAATTTTTTACGTCAAAAATGAGGCAGAGAGCCACCTGGGAGGCCCCAGAGGGACCCACTAGTCAGGCACACCATGGGGTGGCGCAGCCAGCCGCCTGGTGGTGCTAGCACATGGTGTGGGGCCCCCTGGACCCCCACTAACTCTCTCCCCTGCCAAAGTCTTCTCTCTCACCTCCCAAACTGAAAACATTTCCTAGAACCCGTGTTCTTGCTGTTCTTCCTCGCGATTTTCGATCTCCTTGCTCAGCCCATCATTTGTGCTGAGATTTGGTGTGTTTGATCTCCGGTATGTGACTCCTCCGATGATCCAAGTAGAATTTTGTTTAGCGAAGTATTTCTTGAGTAGTTTGGTATTGTAGGGGACGGCTTATGTGAGTTTGCGTGCTTGATTTGAGTAGAAATAATGTAGTTTTGATGTATGTTTATCTCTCATATAAGTCCCTATGGTAGTTTCCACCTTATAGTTGCTTGAAATTAATTTTTGTGATGATTGTTGAAAAATTTCAGAGATGGATAGTTATAATTTTGGAGATATATTTAGGAGTGATGCTCCTAGAAGGAAAAGGCCCTCACACTCATCCACTTCAGTGAGGCCATCGTACAATGAAGACGTTATTGCACCGAATATTGACGATGCGGGAGGTGATGGTATCGCTAACCCATCTAGCTTTCCTTGCATTACATTTCTAAGAAGTGCAGGTCTATTAGATGACTTTCGTTTGCTTATTGAAAGAGTTGGTCTAACCAACTATATGGAGGATGAAGGGTCTCAGTATGCAGCTCTCACAAAATCTTTTGTTGAGATTTTTCAATTTCGAAACACACATTTTGGTCCCATTGTTGGCTTCAAATTATATAGTAGATCTTTTTCTTTGTCCTTGGAAGATTTTTGTGCCATTGTAGGTATCAACACTACCGGGACAGCGTGCCAGATTTAGGAGAAACCTGCGGATCTTACAGCGCTTTACCGAGAAATCACCAACGATGATGGTCGCTCATCCCAGCGTGGGAAGATAAGGAACATTCAACTTCATGCTCTTAGATATTTTACTTACTATATTTCTACCAATATCCTTGGTAGGGAGAACACTACCAACATTTCTAGTTACCACCTTGCTTTCATTGATGTTGCGCTGAACCGTAGCATGAAGTATAACCTTGGTGCACCTGTTGCACGCCGCCTTGCTGCTAAGGGGCCTATTTTGGGGGGGCATTATTACTACACGTATAGCAGCTGCTTTAGAATTTTCTATTGCTCCTGATGATGAATTGATTTCTCCCTATAGACTTAACCTTGCTGCCATCAAGTCCCATTAGTTTGTCACTTCTAGCTCTACTGCTGAACGTTTAGTATATAGAGTTATATATATAGATGGAGAGGAGCAAAAAGTTATTTTGTCGCAACCTGTTTTGTTTAAGATTGACAGGTCACCATGGTCGCTCTCCAAGGAGGAGGTAGACGAGCATCTGAGCACTATGGAGTTTTACCGACAGCAGGAGAGGCGAGACGCGCCTCCCGAGGACCACAACACGCAGTACACCGGCGCATCCTCGAGCACATATCAGGAGGAGGGTTCCTCCTCAGCATAATACGGGGCCGCCACCTCATGGTCCCCTTGGTGATTGATCTCCACTTAGGCCAAAAGCCTAAGCTTGGGGGGAGGTATACCGACATCACACTCATTTATATATCATGTTCGATCGGTTCTTTGTATATCCATGTTTTTGTTTCTTTCGTTTGTTTTCGTTTTCTTTCGTTTCTCGTCGTTTTATTGTTCTGTTCTTGTTTTCCAAAACACAAAAAGACAAAAAATATTTCTGTTGTTTCTCTTTGTTTGCTTCTTTAGTTTCTTTTCTTGGTTTGCTTTCTTCTCTTGTTTCGGTTTAGTATTCAAAAAATCCAAAAATATTTTGCTTTGTTTGGTTGTTCTCTTTCTGTTCTTGTTTTAATTGAGAAACCCCAAAATATATGTTGTTCTATAAAGTTTGTTGCAGAGTTCAACAGTCGTCTGTGACTCCATTGGAGCTTGGTTTTCATTATATAATATTCGAGCCACAAGTGAAGAGCAATAATGACGATCTATGACAATTCAAGTTGTGGTGAGAGGCTGGTATGAACTCTATTTGTTTTCATTTTTGTACATATACCCATCCATGTGAGCATGCTTAGTTTGTTCATATAAGTGAAGGGTACGTTGCATAGAAAACAAAAAATTTCCTACGCGCGATAACCCGAATGGCCAAGATCTAATCTATGAGATGAAAGGCAACGGGGAGAAAGAGAGTCTTGAGATAACATACCCTCGAAGACTCAAAGTGGTACGAGATAAAATCTCGTTGTTGGCGTAGTCGTACTCACGCCGATCCTGAGCGAGAAGAAGTGCACCGCAATCCGGTGGTGCCTCCGTAATCGGTCACACGTTCAGCTCGATGAAGATTTCCGTTCCCTCGATCCAGCGGGTAGCAGAATTAGAGGATCCCCCGGAATTCCAGCAGCACGACGGCGTGGTGGTGGTGAAAAATCCCACGGTCAGGGCTTCGCCAAGCCGGAGACCATGGAATGGAGCAGCGGGTGGAGGGAAAAGGAAATGGGCAAGTGTGTGGAGAAGAGGGAGCTCTCACCCTCCTTTTATAGGGGAGGGAGAGGCAGCCCAAGGGGGGGTGCGGCCAGCCATGGGTGCCCCCACCCCTTCCTCTCTGCATGTGAGTGGAAGCCCCACTCATACCCACTTATGCTCCCTTAATTTTCCACTTAAAAAATCCAAAGGTTTTTCTTTAATAAATAAATAAAACATTTTTATTTATTTATTTATATTTGTTAATTCCATTAACAAACATTTGCATGCATCACCTCGAATCATTTGTTAATTCTATTAACATCCATTCGACGAAAAACCCCTTGAACTATTTCAATTTTAACAGAAACAATTTTCGGAGCTGCCCAAAATATTCTTCGGTATTCCGTATCCTCTCTAACGCTTCATCGAATCTTAAGTGTGTCACCCTACGGTTCACGAATAATATAGACATGACCGAGACTCCTCTCCGATCAATAATCAACAGCGGGATCTGGAGATCCGTGATGACTCCTATATATTCAACGATGACTCTCGTGATCGTGTGAACCTTTCAACGTCGTAACAATTTCCCTTTGTCTCGCGATATTTTACTTGTCCGAGATCCGATCATCGGTATCCACCATACCTTGTTCGATCTCGTTATCCGACAAGTACTCTTTTCTCGTGCCCGTGATATAACATCCTTGTGATCATATCACGTGCTTGCAAGCGGTGTCGATGTGATATCACCGAGAGGGCCCCGAGTATATCTCTCCGTCATATTGGATGGACAAATCCCATTCTTGATCCATGAGTTTCAACTAACACTTTCCGAATACCTAATGCCACCTTTGTAGTCACCCTGTTACGGTGTGATGTTTGATGTCATCAAAGTATTCTTTCGGTATTAGTGATTAACATGATCTCATGGTCTAAGGAACAATGTTACTCCGAATGTAAGACATAACAACAAAACTAAATGACTCGATCGTATTGTTACACTTAGTTAGGGTCTAAGTTCATCACGTCATTCTCCTAATGACATGACCCCGTTATTAACAACATCCAATGTCTATGATCAGGAAACCTTGATCATCTGTTAATCAACGAGCTAGTTAAAAAAGAGGCTTCACTAGGAACGTTGGTTTGTTTATTAATCACACATGTATTAACGTTTCCGGTTAATATAATTCTAGCATGAGAAATAAACATCTATCATAAACAAGGAATAACATGATAAATACTTTATTATTGCCTCTCGGGCATATTCCCTTCAATAAGATATATGTGATTTAATGGCTGCTTAATAGTTCGTGCTCTCTCATGTTTTATTCCAATTTATTAATAGTAAATGACTTGTCATATAAATATTTGTTCGCATTGTTCTATTGGTAGAAGGGTATGACACTGTGGCAGCCTCCTCTGACTGTTTCATTTGAATCGACTTGGCACATGCTCACGCATGCTAAGACTGAAAACAAAAAGTCAATAAGCCTCGATGATTTATTTTGCCTCAGAGTTCTAGTATCAATTTTATGCCTCAATTAATTTTGTTTTGTCGCAAGCATGATTATGATAGTTGTTGCTCTCTTGATTGTCGCTCTCGCTCTATTGCTAGCCTTCACCTGTACTGGGTATGAGCTCTACTCGTGCATCCAACTCCCCAAAACCAAAGTTTGTCAAATCTGTCCACCATACCTACCTATATGTGGTTTTTAACTGCCACTCCAAGTAAATTGCTCATGTGCTACCTTTAAAACCTTCTAAAAATCATTACTGTTTTGTGCCCCTGTTTTAGCTCATGAGGACGTAAATAGAGAATCTTTATCTCATTTGTTGATTGGATTTCACACCCTGGACTAGTGGCTTCATCCTCTTATACAATTGATAGAAGAGCTCGCAGCGGGGTGCCCAGCCCCAAATAATAATACAAATTCTCTTCACTATTTTTGCCCCTGATTTATCAGTCAAGCATGATCGTGTAAACAAAATAGAAAGAGGGATGACCTTCTACACCAGTTGCGTCCTTCAAATGGGAGCCGCTCTTGTGAAATCTAGTTGGCTTGTGACGTACTGTATTTTTTGTTTACGATTCGTTGACATAAGCATACACCTCTCTAAAAAAATGTGTTTCCAATACCTCTATTTAATAAAATAAAATCTCTAGCACATAAGTGATCCATGCTTCCATTTGCGAAGGGCCTTTGTTTTACTTTTGTGTCGAGTCTTCACGTTCTCACTTTATGCACCTTCTTTAGAGCAATGGCTGTTATTCTTAGTGTAATGTGCTTGTCCCAGAACACGGTTAATTGTCGTATAGCTTTGATACTTGTATCTTTGATATCTTTACTTCTAGTATTCCCTTGAACTTCAGAGGTGCCCTGGCATTTATGTTTTGCCCCACACATAAGGGCAAGCGAGATACCACTTTATGAGATCCTATTATGAATATTACAATCTTGCAAATAGTTATGCTTCATGTTGTTTATTATTAATATGTTGTTATCTCTTCATGGTTTGCATAGCTATTAAGTGACAATATCTTGCATGTATCTTATTATGAGCATAATTAAGTATTTGATCATATAGTGAGTATATTTACATCATATGAAGCAAATGTGTTCGTAAAAGTTCTTTTATCACACTTAGTTGTTAACTGAATTGCTTGAGGATAAGCAATAAGTTAAGCTTGGGGGAGTTGATACGTAAAAAATGTATCTACTTTTCCGAACACTTTGCTGATGTTTTCCCTCTAAACTTGTGTGTTCTGAATGCAACTAACACAAACTAACACTGTTTTCAGCAGAATTACTTTGGTGTCTCGTTTTTGCGTAGAAAATGAACTTTTAGGAAAATACCTGGAAACGAAGGGAAAGTCCATATTTTACCCAAATACTCCCGGAGCCAGAAGATGAGTCGGAGAGGGGCAAGGGGGTACCCTCACCACCCCTAGGCGCGACCAGGGTGGGCCCGTACCTGGGCATGGTGAGCCCACCTCGGGCACCCCCTCGGACCCCCCTTTCGACTATATATGCCCCGAAACCTAAAAACCCGAGGGGGGGTCGATCGTTTTCAAGAAAGAAGTCTGTAGCTCCAACGCAATCGCGAATCCTTTTTCAGGGTTCAGAAAATTCGTTCTCGCACCCTGCCGGGACGGGGAATTGGAGGATATCATCGCCATCGTCATCACCAACGTCTCTCCATCGACCATCCATGTTTCCCCCATCCATGTGTGAGTAATTCCCCCACTGTAGGCTGAAGGGGATGGTAGGGATCGGATGAGATTGTTCATGTAATAATGTCGTGATTGTTAGGGCATAGTGCCTAGTATCCTCTATTAGTGCTATTGACATTGTTGCAACTTGTTATGCTTAATGCTTGTCACTTTGGGCTCGAGTGCCATCATTTCATATCTGAACATGTTATTGAATCATGATGATAATTATTGTTTCTTGATCATACCTGCAAGTTGTTTACACATATCGCTGTCCGGAACCCGAGGCCCCGAAGTGACAAAAATTGGGACAACCGGAGGGGGTGGCTGTGATGTGAGGATCACATGTGTTCATGGAGTGTTAATGCTTTGCTCCAATGTTCTTTTAAAAGGAACACCTTAATTACCAGTAGTTCCCTTGAGGCCCCGTTGAAAATGGGCTGGTAGGACAAAAGATGTTGTGCAAGTTCTCATTGCGAGCACGTACGACTATTTACGGAACACATGCCTATGGTTACTTAGTGCGTGGATGCTTTATCTTATTTATATGCAATGCCCATGTCTTGATTATTATATGAACTATCTTATCAATGCAACGCTCGTTCATCTATCCCTATGCCTATAGTATTTAATCCCGTTGTTTACTTCAAACACTATTGCTGTTGTTTTCATTTCACTTCTGCTATTATTTCACTACTGCTGCTAATATAAAACTTTTACTACTGATAAACCACTACGAACAAGTCCACTTTCAGGTGCAGGTGAATTGACAACTCACTTGTTAAGGCTCACAAATATTATTTGTCTCCCCTTGTGTCGAATCAATAAATTTGGGTTTTATTTCCCTCGAAGACTGTTGCGATCCCCTGTACTTGTGGGTCATCAATGTGTTGTTGCCATTAGGGAGAAAATAACGATGTTTACTTCGTTTACACTGTTTACATTTCACACTTTGCTTACTGCGATTATCCATTGGTTGCAACTTAAGACCCAACGTTTGTTCGGATGATATTCGAAGAGTGGATTATTAGTCATAGATGCAGTTGGATGACGATCTATGTATTTTGTTGTAATGCCCGCATGAATCTCATAGTAATCTTTATGTCATGCATGTTCTTTACCTGTCAATTGCCCAGCTGTAATTTGTTCACTACGCATGTTAGCTATGTTTTACGAAGAGACACCTTGATACGTCCATTTTGCATCACTATTTTATATTGTTATTTTCTGATATTCATCGATATATTTCATGTTACGATGCATCACTTATGTTATTTTATCTTATTTTGCATGTTTTATAATTTTTGGAGAATAAAACACCGAGACCAGAAATCTAATGGAAAGAGCACAATCGAGATACCCTATTTCAGAAGATCGTAAGAAGAGGGGGGATACTGGAGGAGTCTTAGAAGTCCCGAGGAGGATGTCAGCCAGAAGGGCACCCGGAGGGGGGGCACCTGGGGCCCACACCACCAGGCGGCGCGCCCCCCATCTGGCCGCGCCTAGGGTGGTCTGCCCCCCCGGGCCCACTCCTGGTGCCCCCTTTCGCGTACTTGACCCCCATGAACCCTAAGCCCCAAAACATCATCGAAGAATTATTCCGCCGCCGCCTCGGGGCGGAAAACAACACAGAGAGAAAAGCTCTCCGGCAGGGAGAAATCTGCCGGGGAAATACCTCCCCGAAGAGGGGGAATCATCGCCATCGTCACCGTCATCGCTCCGGGCATCATCAAGATCGTCATCGTCATCATCATCGTCACCAGCACCATCACTATCATCATTCACCTTCACCCCGCTGTAACAATTAGGGGTCTTTATCGTTGCTCTTCACTAGATCTCTCTCGCGGTGTGGATTACTTGTTAGTAGTTGATGCTTCTGAGATTTATCGGTGTTTACACTTTATGACTAGATTGTTATTATCCATTATATCACCTCTGATTATGATCCATATGATGTCTTGTGAGTAGTTCGTTTAGTTCTTGACGACATGGGAGAAGTCATGATGTTAGTAGTTGAATTTTGTTGAAGTAATATCTCGTGGTTTGATATTTAAGTTGTAGTGCTATTTTTCTAGTGGTGTCATGTGAACGTCGACTACATGATAATTCACCTTTATGGGACTAGGAGGATGCATTTTGTATTTGGATACTAATTGTGGGGTTGCCGGAGTGACAGAAACCTAAACCCCCGTTAGGAAACTGATGCATGAGGGAGTGTAGGATCCCGAAGTTTTAAGGTTATGGTTAGATTTATCTTAATTACTTTCTTGTATTTGCGGCTGCTTACGAGGGGTATAATCACAATTATGTATTAGTCCTAGTTGGGCGGTGCATTAGCATAGGTTCACCCATACAACACTTCACGAAGCAATAAATAGTAATCAACCGTATGAAGCGAAAGCACTTGACGAAATTCCCATGTGTCCTCGAGAACGTTTGGTAATCATAAGTAGAACAACCAGCTTGTCCTTTGATCTCAAAAGAATTGGGCCACTCGCTGCAATTATATTTACTGTCTTTTATTTACTCGCACTTGATTTATGTGCTATATAAAAACCCACCAAACACCCGTTTGCTAGTGTTTACAGTGGATCCTCTATCCAACCTGCTTGTCAACACCTTTCTTCTCCTCGTTGGGTTCGACACTATTATTTATCGAAAGTACTACGATACAACCTATACTTGTGGGTCATCAAGACTATTTTCTGGCGTCGTTGCCGAGGAGCTTTTGTGCTATTGGTAAGTGGAATTGGTAAGAGAAACTTTTACTATGAGTGTTGTTTTTATTTGTGTCTGCTGTTTTATTTCATTATGAAGAATACTTTTGGTTCTCTGTTTAGGGATACTACTACTATCACTTCTAGGGTAGTAGGTGACCGGTTATCTGGTGAATTAGATCCTTATAAAATACCAATGAAAATTGTTGGACGTGTTATGGATAACCGCTACTATGGAGATGGAAATGTCCACCCCGATGATCATTTGCTCTTTATACATGAATTATGCGAGTTATTCAGGTGTGCATGTATTACAATGGATCAAGTTAAAAGGAAATTATTCTCTTTATCGCTGAAAGGTAGAGCCGCTGAATGGTTCAAATTACTGAAGAATGGTGAATCAATTGGATGGGAGGAAATTGTTCCTCTCTTTTATTCTAAATTATATCCTCCCAGTGAGATTCATAAAGACTGAAATCAAATATATAATTTCTGGACTCATGATGGAGAGAGTATTGCACAAGCGTGGGGGAGAATGAAGTTATTAATGCTCAAATGTCCCGTTCATGAGCTCCCAAGTAATATTGTTATCAATAATTTTTATGCAAGGCTTTCTCTTCATGATAAGGATTTATTGGACGCTTCTTGTTTTGGATCATTCACACGTATGAAGGAAGAAGCTAAATGGGATCTTCTTGACCGTATTCAAGAAAACACTGAAGGATGGGAGAATGACAAAGGTAGAAAGTCAGGTATAAATTATGATTATGAATGCATTAAATATTTTATGGGAACTGATGATTTCTATAATGTTAGTGTTGTTTTTTGTCTTGATTCTCAAATTTTTGCAAACTGTCTTAAAGCTTTTGCCTCCTATCTTGATATTCCTAAAAAGGAATTGAGAAAGTACCATGCACCTTATAAAGATATTATTCCTGCTAGAAATATAGAAGTGCATGCTATTAATCCTGTTGTTCCTGAGCCCTATATTGAGAAAAATGCCTTTCCCTGCTAAGGTGAAAGAACACTCTATTGTAGCTAGTGTGGTTAATAAGAGCATTAAGAAATCTATTGAACCTGATGAACAAATAACTGTTGAACCTGCTGTAGCAATAGTGAAAGATCTTATATGTGGAAACATAGAGGATGAACATATTGTCTTTTGTGAGGATGCTTCTCACATTGTCTCACATCCAAATAGACCTAAGAAAACCAGTGTTCATGTGCTTTCTGTTAAGATTGGTTCTATTCCTTATGATCTTTATAAATAAATTATGCATGAAATTGGTTCTTGCGAGCTTGAGGATATTGATGTGGTTATTCAGCTTGCTCATAGAGAAACTGTCTTTCATACTGATATTGTTAGAGATGTGGAAGTTTTATGTGGTAAAACTAAATATCCTACTGATTTTCTAGTACTTGGTAAGGCTGCTAGCAAAACTTGTCCTATTATTTTTGGTAGATCTTTCTTAAACACTTGTGGTGCTATTATATATTGTAAGAGGGAGAAGATATTGACTAAATTTGATGGAAAATCTTATGAGTTCAATTTCTCCAAATTTGCTAGAGCACCTTATGAATATGAATTGCCTAATGAGAATTTTAGAGTTGAACAACTTTCCTCTATTGCTCTTGCTCCTAACAATGCTTTGCAGCAATATATGCAGGACCATGAAAGTGATGTCTTTATGGAAAAGAGAAATGAGATTGACAATATTCTTCTTTGTCAACTGGTGATACTGAAACATAATTTACTTGTGGAGGACTTGGGTACCACATTACCACCCAAGGAGGATCCTGTTTTTGATCTAAAACCTTTGCCCGATGATCTTAAATATGCTTATATTGATGATAAGAAAATATATCCTGTTATTATTAGTGCTAAACTTTCAGGTGAAGAAGAGGAAAGATTGTTGGGAATATTGAAGAAACACCGTGGAGCTGATTATACTCTTGATGATTTGGAAGGGATTTATCCCTCTATATGTGAGCATGTTATTAATATTGAACCTGATGCAAAGCCATTAGTTGCATCGGCATCGTTTAATTCCTAAGATGAAGGAAGTGGTAAGAAATGAGGTATTAAAACTCCTTGATGTTGACATTATTTTTCCTATTGCTGATAGTAGATGGGTGAGCCCTATGCATTGTGTCCCTAATAAGGGAGGAATGACTGTTGTGCCTAATGAAAATAATGATATTATTCCTCAAAGAGTAGTGGTTGGTTATAGAATGTGCATTTATTTTAGAAAAGTTAACAAAGTTACTAAGAAGGATCATTATCATTTGCCTTTTATTGATCAAATGTTAGAGAGGTTGTCTAAGAAACCTCATTTTTTCTTTCTTGATGGTTATTCTGGGTTTTCTCAAATTGCTGTTAGGAAGCAAGATCAAGAGAAAACAACCTTTACTTGTCCTTATGGTACTTATGCTTATAGACATATGCCTTTTGGTTTGTGTAATGCTCCTGCCACGTTTCAAAGATGCATGTTTGCTATTTTTCATGTTTTTTGTGAAGAGATCATGGAAGTATTCATGGACGATTTCTCGTCTATGGAACTTCTTTTGATAATTGCTTGCACAACCTTGATAAAGGTTTGCATAGATGCGAGGAAACTAATCTTGTTCTTGATTGAGAGAAATGCCACTTTATGGTGAATGAAGGAATTGTTCTTGGACATAAAATTTCTTAAAGAGGTATTGAAATTGACAGAGCTAAAGTGGAAGCCATAGATAAAATGCCCTGTCCCAGTGATGTTAAAGGTATTCGTCGTGTTCTTGGTCATGCTGGTTATTATAGGAGGTTTATTAAAGATTTCTCTAAAATACCAAAGCCTCTTACTAATCTTCTTCAAAAAGACGCACCCTTTGTTTTTTATGACGATTGTAAGAAAGATTTTGAAACTTTAAAGAAGGCTTTAACTACCGCTCCTGTTTGTTCAACCACCTGATTGGAATTTACCTTTTGAAATTATTTGTGATGCTAGTGATTTTGCTCTAGGTGTTGTTCTTGGACAGCGAGTAGATAAGAAATTGAATGTTATTCATTATGCTAGTAAGACTCTTGATGCTGCTCAAAAGAATTGTGCTACTACTGAAAAAGAGTTCTTAGCTGTAATTTTTGCATGTGATAAGTTTAGACCTTATATTGTTGACTCAAAGGTTACTATTCATACTGATCATGCTGCTATTAGATACCTTATGTAAAAGAAAGATGCTAAGCCTAGGCTTATTATATGGTTGTTTCTTTTACAAGAGTTTGATTTGCATATTGTGGATCGGAAGGGTGCTGAAAATCCTGTTGCTGATAACTTGACTAGATTGGAAAACATTGCTTTTGACCCTATTCATGTTAATGATAGTTTGCCAAATGAACAGTTGGCTGCAATAAAGGTAAAATCCCAAGATAGTCCATGGTATGCTGATTATGCTAACTTTATTGTTTCAAAGTATTTTCCTCCAACATTTACAACTCAACAAATAAGAAAATTCTTGTATGATTTGAGACATTATTTTTGGGATGACCCACACTTATATAAAGAAGGAGTAGATGGTATTATGAGAAGATGTGTTCCAGATCATGAACAACGTGAAATATTGAAAACATGCCATGGTAGTGCTTATGGAGGACATCACGCTGGAGATGGAACCGCACAAAAGGTTCTACAATCAGGTTTCTATTGGCTTACTCTCTTTAAAGATGCACGCAATTTTTTTATCTTGTTATGAATCTCAAAGAGTTGGTAATATTTCTAGACGTAATGAAATGCCTATGACTTATTCTCTTGTTATTGAACCTTTTGATTGTTGGGGATTTGACTTTATGGGTCCTTTTCCTCCTTCGAATGGTTACACTCATATTCTTGTTGCTGTTGATTATGTTACTAAGTGGGTAGAAGCTATACCTACAAGAAGTGTTGATGGAGACCTTTTTAGAAAAACCCTTGCTAAATATGATGTTCATCATAGAATTGCCTTAGCTTATCATCCTCAAACCAGTGGGCAAGTAGAGCTATCAAATAGAGAAATTAAATCTATCTCGCAAAAGACTGTTAATAAATCTAGGCAGAATTGGTCTGATAAGTTGAATGATGATTTATGGGCTTATAGAACTGCTTATAAAAATCCTATGGGCATGTCTCCTTATAAAATGGTTTATGGAAAAGCTTGTCACTTGCCTTTAGAATTAGAACACAAAGCTTATTGGGCAGTGAAAGAACTTAATAAAGAATTTAACTTGCTGGTAAGAAAAGAATGCTTGATTTGAATCATCTAGATGAATGGAGATGTGAAGCTTATGAAAATGCTAGACTCTTTAAAGAGAAAGTTAAACAATGACATGATAGGAGAATTCTTAAAAGAGAGTTTCATGTTGGTGAGAAAGTTTTATTGTATAGGTCTCGTCTCAGATTTTTTGCAGGAAAATTACTTTCGAGATGGGAAGGCCCTTATGTTATTGAAGAAGTGTATCGTTCGGGTGCAATCAAAATTGCTTCCCTCAAAGATAACACCACACAAGTGGTAAATGGGAAAAGACTCAAACATTATATTTCAGGGGATTCTTATGATGAAGATGTTGATGTTATTCAAGAAATGACTCCAGAGAAGTTCATTAGAGGGAAGATTCCAGAATCTGCAGAGTCTGTTTTCGAATAGGTAACAGTTCTGTTAAGAAAAAGTTCGCGGATTATCTTCCAAGTTATAAATTATTGGATTTTGGAAAATATGAAAAATACCGAGCCGGAGAAGGGTAGGAGATGGTGCCCGAGGGCACCACACCACCCGGGGGTGCTGGCCCACCCCTGGCCGCGCCACCGTATTGTGTGGTCTCCTCGGAGCCCCTCTCCGTCTCGTTTTCGACCTGGACTTTTCTTTCGTTACGTATGTTTCTGATATTTAACCCCCCAGACCCCCCGAGGTCCGTATATCGTTTTCTCGTCGTGTTTCTGTTTTGACATGTTTCTGCCAGTATCTGTTTTCAGCTTTAGAAGCACCATGGTCTCCGCCAACAACAACAAGGGGAAGGGACCAAAGGAAGATGATCTCCAAGACCGGAAGCCGGAGGAGGAGATCGAGACTGGAGCTGAAGGAGATGTAGAATAAAAACCACGAGTGCATCCACGCGCCACCATCACAAGCATTAGAGTGGTTGCAAAACCCTTCAAGCAAACGGCGAGGATGAGCACTAGAGGGAAAACCCCACGTCACTGCTTCGCCCCAGGGATTCCACTTCCACGTATTAAGAGACCTTTCCATACTTTAATTCACGAGTATCAATCTATGAGGGTACCCGAGGCAAAATTGCCTTCTTGCTGGGATATGGATCGTCTGACAAGCTCTCAACCTAAGGAAGTGTGGGGGGAAAATCTTGATGTCTGGAATTCACCGTCTGACAAGCACGCAAATCGTATTGAGCACAATACGGAGATGATGAGTATGCTTATGTTCACGATTGAAGATTTGAATAAATAATTGATAAGCTCATTGAGAAGGATTCGCCACCACCACCGAAGAATTGATTCTTCATTGGTATTGGCATCCCCTTGGCTTGTTCCAAGCTTGGGGGAGTGTCGCGGTATCACACCTTTATATTTCACCTTTTTACCTTTTAGTAGAGTTATATAATGAGTAGAGGAAATATCATATAGGATGGTTTGCAGTATGGAAGTATCACTCTTTAGTTGGTTATCGTTGTATCCCTTGGTTTGAGTTGCCGTAATGAAATATTAATGAGAAGTTTCATCATCTACTTACTACACTCTATTTTAGTTTGCAATTTTTGTTATATGGTTGATCTTGTTATTAGTATTGGTATCAATGTTGGAGCTTCAAGTTAATCTAGTTGGTTTTGGCAAACTTAGCCTTGGTCAGTAGCAACAATACATTGAGACTTAAGTAGAAAAGAGGGGGTTGCATGTAGATATATTATTCCGTGATCTTTCTTTCTTGTTAGCTCATAAGCTTAGTATTCTCAAATAAGATTGTTTGTACCTTCAAGGGAGATTGCATGATTGGTTGTATCATATATGCATTTTTTTTGTTTTCCCTCAACTCTTAGGCTTGCTACCCAACCTTGCTAGCCAAAAACTTGTACTGAGAGGGAATGCTTCTCGTGCATCCAAACCTTGACCCCCAAAACCTTGCCATTTATGTCCACCATACCTACCTATATGTGGTATCTCACCGCCACTCCAAGTAAATTGCTTGTGTGCTACCTTTAAAACCTTCAAAATTACACCTGTTTTGTGCCCTTATTTTAGCTCATGAGGACGCAAATAGAGAATCTTTATCTCACTTGTTGATTGGACTTTACACACACTAGTGGCTTCATCAGCATATCCAAATGCTAGAAGAGCTGGCAGCGGGGTGCCCATCCCCAAATAATAATACAAATTCTCTTCACTATTTTCCCCTGATTTATCAGTCAAAGCATAATTGTGTAAACAAAAGAGAAAGAGGAATGACCTACTATACCAGTTGCGTCCTTCAATGGGAGCCGCTCTTAAAAAGTCTAGTTGGCTTGTGACGTACTGTATTGTTTGTTTGCCATTCGTTGACATAAACATACACCACTCTCAAAATTGTTTTCAATACTCTGTTTATCAAATGAAAAGCTCTAGAACATGAGTTAATCCATGCTTCCCTCTGCGAAGGGCCTATCTTTTACCTTTATGTTGAGCCAGTAAACCTACTCCTTTTTTTCTTAAGAAAGCATTTGAGTTGTTGTGATCCATCCATCTATTTGTTGATTTACTCAATCATGTTCTCTATTCTTCCTTGTTTAGTATAAATACTTTTATCTGTTTGAATACCACTTTGAAAGTTACCAATGTTTGCAAAGAGACCGTTATAATTGAGTATGATAAACTCTGCAATATAAGCTCTAATATAAAGACCCTGATCCAAAGATAAGTACACTGTTATTTGTTCTCTGACCAAGAACAAAGTTTGCCTTCACCAATTATGATTTCCTTTTGCACCTTTATTGTGATTTCCTCTACTTGTTTCAAGTTTGATTATATGAGAGGAAGTTGCTGTCTAAAATGACTTGTTCTTTGTTAGATGTGATGCCTCTTGTCCGTATTTTATTTATCGACACCTCACTCAATAAGCCTGTGGTCATGTTTACTGAGTTCAGTTTCACTTGGGGACAAGAGAATTCTAAGCTTGGGGGAGTTGATACGTCCATTCTGCATCACTAATTTATATTGTTATTTTCTGTTATTCATTGGTATATTTCATGTTATGATGCATTACTTATATTATTTTATCTTATTTTGCATGTTTTATAATTTTTGGAGAATAAAACAGCGGGACCAGAAATCTGATGGAAAAAGCACCATCGAGATACACTATTTTTAGAAGATCAGAAGAAGAGAGGGGATACTGGAGGAGTCCTAGAAGTCCCGAGGAGGAAGTCAGCCAGAAGGGCACCCAGAGGGGGTCCACCTGGGGCCCACACCACCAGGCGGCGCGCCCCCTCTGGCCGCGCCTGGGGTGGTCTGCCCCCCGGGCCCACTCCTGGGTGCCCCTTTCGCGTACTTGACCCCAGGGAACCCTAAGCCCCAGAACATCGTCGAAGAATTATTCCTCCGCCACCTCGGGGCGGAAAATAACAGAGAGAGAAAAGCTCTCCGGCAGGGAGAGATCTGCAGGGGAAATTCCTCCCCAGAGAGGGGGAATCATCGCCATCGTCACCGTCATCGCTCCGAGCATCATCAAGATCGTCATCGTCATCATCATAGCCATCAACACCATCACCCTCATCATCCACCTTCATCCCGCTGTAACAATTAGGGGTCTTTATCGTTGCTCTTCACTAGATCCCTCTCCCGGTGTGGATTACTTGTTAGTAGTTGATGCTTGTGAGATTTATCGGTGTTTACACTTTATGACCAGATTGTTATTATCCATTATATCACCTCTGATTATGATCCATATGATGTCTTGTGAGTAGTTCATTTAGTTCTTGAGGACATGGGAGAAGTCATGATCTTAGTAGTTGAATTATGTTGAAGTAATATCTCGTGGTTCGGTATTTAAGTTGTGGTGCTATTCTTCTAGTGGTGTCATGTGAACGTCGACTACATGATACTTCACCTTTATGGGCCTAGGAGGATGTATTTTGTATTTGGCTACTAATTATGGGGTTGCCGGAGTGACAGAAACCTAAACCCCCGTTAGGAAAATGATGCACGAGGGAGTGTAGGGATCCCGGAGTTTTAAGGTTGTGGTTAGATTTATCTTAATTACTTTATTGTATTTGCGGATGTTTAAGAGGGGTATAATCACAAGTATGTATTAGTCCTAGTTGGGCGGTGCCTTAGCATAGGTTCACCCACACAACACTTCACGAACCAATAAATATTAATCAACCGTATGAAGCGAAATCACTTGACGAAATTCGCATGTGTCATCGAGAACATTTGGTAATCATAAGTAGAACAACCGGCTTGTCCTTTTCTCTCAAAAGGATTGGGCCACTCGCTGCAATTATATTTACTGTATTTTATTTACTCACACTTTATTTATCTACTATATCAAAAACCACCAAAAACTTGTTTGCTAGTGTTTATAGTGCATCCTCTATCCAACCTTCTTGTCACCACCTTCTGCTCCTTGTTGAGTCCGACACTCTTATTTATCGAAAGTACTACGATACACCCCTATACTTGTGGGTCATCACACCTCTAGTGAACTGTGGACCCCGGTCCATTTTCTCATACGAATAATACACACACCGCTTCCACACTGCTTCCACTGTCTTCACACTGCTGCTACTGTTTTCGTACTGTTCTCATACTGTTTTCCACACCATACATTTAACCTCTTTGTTATCAGCAAAACCGCTGAGATTGACAACCTCACCGCTTCGTCGGGGCAAAGTGAATTGTTTGTATTGTGTAGGTTCCACGTTGCTACTGAACCGGTAGGGCGCCCTGCCATCTCAGCTGCATCAACCTTATGAAGTTACTCCTTCCTCCTACTAGTCGATTCAACCTTGGTTTCTTTCTGAGGAAAAACTTGCTGTTGTACTCATCAAACCTTCCTCTTGGGCTCTCCGAACGAGTGCAAGTCCTGCACCATCAGGCGCGGTTTGCGCTAGGCAGCACCAGGCATTGGGCGCTGGGCACCTACAGGCGCTGGGCGAGGTCCGGGCGGGGAGGAGGAGATGGGAGCCGAAGTGCTGGGCGCCGGGCGAGAAGATGCACGACGATGGAGATGGCGCTGGGCGAGAAGATGGGCGGCGATGGAGATGGCGCTGGGCGAGAAGATGGGTGGGGAGGAGGACATGAGCGGCGAGGTGCCAAGCGGTGGAGACGATGTGTTTCCCAAGATCTGTTTGCGATAAAAAAACCGAATCGTTCTTTTTGGGCTAAGGTTAAAATGGTCCAATAATCCGTTATTTATTGTGGATTGTCGGAAAACACTCCAGCGTCTTAGATTACGGAACGGAGGGAGTAGTATCATAATTCTCAGACCATGAAATCATATTTAATCACCGTCTTAGATGATGTATTGGTTGCATCAACATTATATCGTAAAAGGGTGATTATAAAGGTGTACATCATGTGAAAGGGATGGATTGATGCATATGTATCGAGATCGGGATTTATTCATCCGTGTGACGGAGATATACTCTGGGCCCACTCGGTGAGATTGCATCCATAAAGCCGCAACATATGACTAGGTCATGAGGATGTAATATCACGACAACGTGTAAAGTAATTCTTATGAGTAACGAGATTGAACATAACATTGAGATGTCAACGATCATATCTTGGTCAAGATAAGTATCTAAGTAACAAAAGGAATAGGACACCGTATTTATGGTCCAACGGTATTTATTCTAGAATGCACATGGGTCATTATGGGTATCCACATCCCGCTATTGATCATTGATCGGAGAGAGTTCTCGATCATGTCTGGAGTATTCCCGAACCAGGGGTAACACACTTAAGGAATTGATGACGCTCGTAGATTTTCACAGGAAACATCAGAATTATCGGAGTAAATAATGGGCGAGACCGGAAGGGTTCCGGAGAATGGGGAAAACATCGAAATAGTTCGGAAGAGGACCGAAAAAGTTCGGGGTGATCCAGAAGGTGTTCCGGAGTCACATTAATTAAATAATATATAAATATATAAATTATCAATTAAATTTATTTTTATGTTAATTTAATACTAAAAGAAATTACAATATTAAATTTAATATATTTATTAATTAAAATGTAAATGTAAATTAAATATTAAATAATTAATTAAAAGGAAAAAAGTAAAAAGGAGGCAACCCACAAAAGGGGGTCGGATCCCCCCTCATGGGCCTTGGAGCCCATGCGGCTAAGGAGGGGGTGTAGATTCCCCCCCTCTCCCTTTAGTCCCACATGGGGGAGCTAAAGGGAGATGCACCCCTCGTCCTATATAAAGAGAGGCATATGTGCACTTTTTCAATATAGAAAATTGAGAGAAAACCCAATAAATAGTCGATCGAGGTTTTCCACTCCACCCACCATCTCTCTCTCTTAGTGCGCGGCCCCAACTCTGGGCTATGTGCGTGAGACTTCTCCCATCTTCAGCCCACCCCCGCGCTGTCAGAATTCCGTCCAGGAGATCTACTTTCGCAACTTCCGCTGGATTGGAGAACGAGAGTCGACGTCAAGCACTGTATGTCTGCGAATGCTTGGATGCGCTATCAACATCGTCGTTGTATCAGGGTCGTCATCAATTCGTCAAGTTCTTCACGACATTGAGGTCGGCTTCTTGTCTTCCTCATCAACTCTTATGTGGGAGCGTAATGCCCGCGTTTCGGTCTACAGAGGTATGTTACCGAAACGCGAGCATTACTAATAGACAAATCCTGACTATTTTCTGGAGTTCACTGGTAGGGTTTTTGTTGTTATTCTGCTACGGACCCGTTCATTCCATATATACATTATAGGAGCAGGGGTGTGATGGATCCCAATTAGGGATCTATATATTTCGTGGTAGATAAGCCCATATCCCCTTCTTGTCCATGCATCATGTTTAGTTGTATTCAATTCCATTTGTAGAGAGTGAAATTCCTCATGAGAAACCATAGAAAGTGGGAGTCGGAAGAGATGATACAAATTCAAGTTGAGTGACCGAATTCCCACGACGAGGGCAATTTTTAACCCTTTGATCTCACAAGTTTAAGAAAGCGGATCAAAAGACAAGCTCTCCTCGGTGTGGAGATTACCCGTCTTCGGGATATTTCTGATATGTAATACATTCTCAAGTAATATATTCAAGCAAAGAGTTCTCCTTTACATCGATTGTTTTTTTAATGCATAACTTCGTAATGTACAAGGATTTTGTGAGATTGTTTCTTGAATAAGAGTTTTATGGTAGTTCCGACTATACAACATCACTTTTTTTTTGAAAATTGACTCCACTTTAGTGAGACCAATTTTAGAGCCTCTTTGATCTAAAAAAAATCATTTTTTTTTGAAAGATTGGAATTCATATAACTTTCCCATGAGAGTGGCTTGATTTTCTTCTATAGATTTTTCAAGTTTTTATTTGCATTGCATTTCAAAGAATCATTTGTTTCTCTACTATAAAAAACAAATTCAGTCGCAGACAATATCTTGGATGATTCAAATAGACATGACATTACAATCATGTTTTTTTTCTATTTTTTGCTTTCCACTTGTTAATCGAAGAGACCGTGAAAGAAGTTTAGAGTGAAAACGAGGTAAGCACTAAATAGTAACTTCTAGAGCTGTGCATGGGCAATCGATCTTGAGGGCCTCGGCTCGAAGACCGACGTTCGGGCATGGCTCGGGCCTTAGTTTCCGCGAGAAGGCTCACTCGAAACCCCAAGTAGCTTAAAAATACATGATTTCATATGTAGTATTCAAGGAAAAAAAAGGCACGCTCTAGAAAAATAACGCCGACCTTAAAATACGCTATTAGCATGCTATATCACGCTATAACGTGCTATTTACGATACATTGTGTACTGATTGATTTAGCGAGACAATTCTCAAAATAGTGGGCTATTTTATTACATGGTAGTATTGCAAAGGCTGTTTTCATACTATTTTTTCATGAAAATTATTTTAAAGCTCAAAATAGCATATTTTCACCATTTCAGGCGAGACCAGGTTGGGCTTGGGCCTGACCTTTTCAGGCCTGGCTCGAACCCCGCCTGGCCCGACATTTGCCCAGGCCTAAATCCACAGCATGTACAAATTAAACTCCTTTTTTTTTTTTTCATTTCTTCAATATATTTAAGGGAGTAAATAATACCTGCCCACCGCCGTTGAGCACCCCACCAGTCCACCACTCGCCTTTCTCCGGTTCCCCCTTTCCCTTCTCAAATAAGCTTTCCCCTCAAAACGCCCGCCTAAAAATGGCGGGCCTAGGCGGCGCCGGCGCCGGCGGCTGGGACGGCCTGGACGATGACGACTGGGGCCTAACCGAGGAGCAGTTCGACAAGCTCGAGCAGGAAGCCTACCGCACTATCGCCGAGCGCAAGGCCTCCTCCTCCGCCGCCTCCACCGCCCCTATTACCTCCCCGCTCCCCCACCGCGCCCTCCCGCCGGCCACTACGGCCTCTTCGCCGGTCAGGAACGACCACCCCGCCTCCAGGATCTCCCTGGAGTCTCGATTCGGCAAGGTTAGGGTTTCCTCCCCTCTCTTGCTGTCCCGGGGAGTTTTTTTTTGGGGGTTTATTGCTGGTTGCGAACTGGGGTTTGGGTTCGCTGACGCGGAAAATTGGAAAGATTTGCTGCTCTGACGGCCAAATGCGTTCGGAATTCTGGAGCATTTCGTGAATGCAGTATTGTTCACTGTGGTTAACCCCCTTCTTTCTTTTACCCACTTCTTGCTGGCTATAGTGATTTCTTTTGAAGAATCCACATGGTCTTGCCCAAGATTCATGGCATTGCCGATATGGACCTATTCGTGGCATTGCTGATATGGACCGAAATGTAGTAGGAATTTAGCTTAATGCGTTCGTACTTGTTGTGGTAATCTTGTCAACTTTCTCATGTTTTCCCGGTAAAAGGATTTCCTCATTCTTTATAGTTTATAGTTAGGGGAAATCACGGTAGTAATCCCATTTCTTTCTTCTACCTAGCTCTATACTTATTTTTTCAAGAAACCAACGTGGTCTTGCCCAAGATTCCTGTAATTGCTGATTTGGTCCGAGATGTGGTCGGGGCTGCTCTAAATTTGTCAACTTTGTCACATGTCACAGGCTTAAATTTCTTTTCGGACGCCGAGATTTCTGTTCGAGGATTTGTTAATTTGGACAGTGACTTCTAGGCTAGTCATTTCGTGCATGGCCTAATTTGTGCGATGGCTTTTTAGAGCAAAAAATCTTTTCGCCGCATTCCAAATTTAAGAAATGGAATGCATTTTAGCTTAATGTATTTGTACTGTGATGATACATTTGTTACTTTTTCATGCTTTGGATGAATTGGGATGTATCTTTATGAAGGCTGATGAATTGGGATGTAGATTTTAGGCTCACCATTTTGTGCATGACATAATTTCAGAAACTCAGGAACTGAGCCTAGCATAATCGAAATATTCAATCTAAAATGTTTAAGGCGTTTTGTTCCATCTGTTTATAAAGAACCGTCTAACCTTTGAACTATGACTACGACTTGGAAGTTTGGTTATATGGTTGAAGGGGGTTGGCTTTTGGACATAACAATGCAACTCTTTGTTTTGGAACCATGTTAAGTCCTTAAGGGCAACTTGGAGGTCTTCTTACTCTCCTTATTCCAGTTCTTTTCACTCAGTGTTCTCAAAAAGGTATCGGATTTCGAAATAAGCTGATTTTTTCTGATCCAAGGAAACAAAGAAACACACACACACACACACACACACACACACACACACACACACACACAACATGAGATAAGTCCTGATGCTGGTTTAGCTAATATTTTGTTCGAACTCTACACAATACTTACTATGGCTTTTCATTCAATGCTGGTGAATGTGGTGTGCTACGAGAAAGTTATTCTTCTTCAAAGAGTTGGAGCTTTTTTGGGGTAGTTTATCATTGATTTCATTTGCTGACCTGTTGTTTTGATTTTCCCATCTCATGGACCAGACTATAAAGATATACGCTTGACAGAAACATAAATATATCTATTTCGTTTTATATTACCAGCATCCAGGTTGAAGATAAATGACTCCCTTAACTATTCCTTATTCTTCCTTAATAATTTGTCAGGTAGAATCACTTTCGCCCTCCCGGCTTAGTCAACCAACCGCAGGTATACAACATTCTTGATACTTTCTGTTTGTTCTAATATGAACTATGCCCTGTCTCATTTTTTGTTTCCAATTGTTGTTGAAGAAAATAATATTCAGGGCAGCTCAACTAAGATATCTGTGCATCTTTTCCTACATGCGAGTGGATTGATTGCAGCGAAGTTTCCTTATCACCAGGTGGATTTCTTTCCCACCAAATCTTTAATCATTTGGCATGGAATTATGTTGTCAACCATATATTTGCCTACTATGTTCTCTTTCAGAAACTTGTGGACGCATTTCGCAAGATCCCAAAAGCTAGTTGGGGTGTGAAAGAAAGGTTCGTCAATTTTGTTAGTTGGCAGTTTTGTGAGATGTTTTTAATGCACAGCAAAGCTTGAGGCCTTCTGTAAACCTCACAACTTATTCCTGATTTTCTTGTACTCATTTTTTCAAATCTTTAGGTTATGGATGTTCCCTCCCACATCTTTATTAACAGCAGAGGAAGTTCTTCGTGCAGTACCTGGATTAGCTGTTGAGGTACTTCTGTACTTACGATATTTTTTTTTTAAAATGATCCTGTTTCTTGTAATAGCCCCCCATGTGGGTTTGATGATTTTTTTAATTGCCTTCTTGCTTAGTTTGCTGAAGTGCTCTCTGTTTCTACCTAGCTTCTGCATCACTCCTACCTAACCATCAAATATAGGATTTTGTTCCCAAAGGTTTTGAAAAGTGTTACGGCTTATTTAGTCATCTCGTGTAGGGATACACACTATTTCTGTTGTTAACTGGAAGTTAGTAAAGCTTGCATTTTAGTTTATTAGCCAAACAAGGAACTCAACTGACAGAAGGGCCAAGGTGTAGGCCTCAGTCTACCGTTCTCCATATAATTGAAGCCTTGTATAAACCCCAAGCAAGGCCTACCTAACAGTCTCTATCCCGTGAACAATAGCCTTTTAATATCCAATTCCTCAAGCATCTAGAGATATTCATTCTGATCATACCATGCACTTTCCTGGCAGGTTCAAAAGCTGGATCCACTAGTTCAGCGGGCTTTTGCTGCTGCTTTAGCTGTCAAAGATCTTCGAGGTATCTAATTCTTTGAGAAAGATAGAAATGCTACCTGCTTATATATTTTCGTTCATTTGTTTAAGCTACTATTTGAAAGGTACATAGTTTTACATGCACTTGATTCTAGGTGTTGTTGCATGATCAGTATCTAGCTTTCTTTACTGTCCACTAATTCACTTTGATTCATGATAAAATCTGGAGAAAAAGTAAATTTTTATTTAGGTTAGCATAAATAATGGTAGGCGCAGACCTTTAATCTCCCAAGGTAGGTCTTATATCCGCTGGTATTAGGCTTTCTTTGGCACTTCTCTAATATTCCTTCAGATGCTAAACTCATTGTTTTTGGCAAAGGTTTGTATGATAAGATTCCAACTGATGTTGAGTCAAAGCTTATGTCATTTCAGCGTGAAGGAGTCAGGTATTGTTATGATCCAACATTCGTGAAAATATCATTTCCCTAAAAAACAGAACAGTGGGGAATATCTTCTCTTATATTGACATGTGTCATGTAATGTTATACTCTGTTAAATGCAGTAGATAGATACAGTACATCCCTTGATGAGGATAAAATGTTTGTCTGCTACAGTGGTACAACAACCGTAAACTACGCTTAACAGATTAAGAAATCAAATAATCTTAAATTCTAGTATCAACTTTTTCCCATTCCCTAATCGACGTGTGCCGCCTGCCCGCCCATATGCTCACCCCTGCCTCCACCTTTTTTTTTCTGCCACTGGCGACCATCACAATTCCAGAATTCCTGGCGCAGCCATTACGGTATGGTGCAAAACTGCAGATCTTACCCACCAACTATAGCTATGTCTCGCGTTCCAACTCGGGATGTAAACATTATTAGGCTGTAACTCAGGTTGCAACTTGATTCCTTAATCTCCAACTACTTTGGGTATTAGTTCTAAAGATGAGTAGTACTAAGGACCCCTGGACTAGGAGCCTATCCATATACCCTCTGATTGTTGGAAAAGTCAAATGTAGCTCTAATAGCTGCATGATCTGCAAACAGTTGCACTTGAATGAGTTACGGATTTACCATTTTTTAGATATTCTACTTTGTCTTTTTGTTGTAGGTTTGCTTTACAGCATGGGGGCAGAGTGCTGATAGCAGATGAAATGGGTCTTGGGAAGACATTACAGGTACATGCATTATCTCTGGATCATCGTCATTCATCACTTTGTCATGCATTTTATGCCCTTCCAACATTAGACTAAAATTGAACTTAGTTCACCTTGCAATATTCGACTCTCTTCTTCTATCATGACCTGGTTACATTGGTGGACTGTTGGTCACATTGTATTAGACTACTAGTGGTGGAGTCATGTGCATAAGTACTGTGAATGAGAGTGGTTACATTGCATTCGGTATCAGTTTTCACTCTGTAGGTGGACTAGCCAATAGTCCCGACTGTAACACCCCGGCCACCCCGGGCCTGCGGCTGTTACCCCTGGCAGCTCTCTAGCATCTCTAGACTGGTCCCACAGACCAACACTAGTCTTTCCTGTGCACTTTGTCCTCACACCAAGCACACTTAACCCAGAGTTCTTTCGAGATGAGCTTCCGGGAAAAAGATGGATCTTGTTGATACGAGTATTCTATCAATCCTATTAAGCCCTGGGCCTAGGATGTCACATACACACCCCTTAGAGGACCAACGCCCTCGTCGGTCAACCCCAAGACAGGAACTTTCCCTCTTGGCACACGTCCAAGCGTCCAGTGCCGGCACATGTTCCACATGTCAGTGCCGACCCATATCCTACATGTCCGTGTCCCTGACCCTCACACGCCCATGTAACCGCGAGGGTTGGCTTTGATACCAAATGTAAAACCCCAGTCACCCTCTGGCTGGCGGCTGTTACCCCTGGCAGCTCTCTAGGATCTCTAGATTGGCCCCACAGACCAACACTAGTCTTTCCCGCGCACTTTGTCCTCACTCGTATGCACTCAAGAAGAACTTCCCGGAGTTCATTCGAGATGAGCTTCTGGAAAAGAAGATGCACCTTGTTGATACGAGTATTTTATCAATCAATCCTATTAAGCTCTGGGTCAGGATGTCACACCGACTAAGAGCAGCTTGCGGGAATATCTATTAATAAAATCTTAAACAATTCACCTTTAAAATTGGGATGTTAACATCCACCAATACTTAATCTGGAACAAGAGTTACACCGTGTCATTGTTTATGTTATCGAATCTTGAGATTGGGAGCAATAAGACATATTTACTGTTTAATAAGAACTACAGCACGCTAAATTTTGTAGCCATTATTTTTGCCTCCTATTTTTCTCAATGCAGGCAATTGCTGTTGCTTCTTGCCTTCATGATGTCTGGCCAGTTCTTGTAATCTCTCCATCTTCCTTGCGATTACATTGGGCTACCGTGAGGACCTCCTACTTTCTAGAATTCCTACCTTTCATTTCAAGAATAGTTTCCTTTGTGCATAAGTGAGATCTGAACTTGCTACTTTGCAATTCTACCAGATGATTCAGCATTGGCTTAACATTCCCACAGAAGATATCTTGGTACATCCTCTTTGTTCTCTTAATGTAATAGCAAGTACGAATGCTGTTCCACTTTGGATTAATTGTCATGTTTATTGTGAATTGCTAAGAATATCATATCTACATCAATTACTTGTACTCCTTACTTTTCAAAATATAAGGCATATTGATTTTGTCTTAGTCAAGCTTGTTTAAGTTTTACCAAGTTTATAGGAAACATATCAAAATTTACCATACCAAATAAAATACACTATAAAAAGATATTCCATGATGTTGATTCGGTAGTGTAGATGTTGATTCTTTTTACTATAAACTTGGTCAAACTTAAGTAAGTTTAACTTAAAGACCAAACTAATAGGCCATATATTATGGGAGGAGGGAGTATTTTTTCCACTAGTTTTCTGTAGTTGCTGTAAATACCCTGTCCCAGATCTAGTTACTATGAGCTCTATTTGTGTCGATATACAAAATGAAATCTACATGCAAATCCACTCCTTGTTTTTTACCGGGCGTGGTATTATGCTGCACAGAAAAAATAATGTGTGCTTTGAGTGTTTCATTTCTTGAATGTTAGCCTCCCATTTGTATTCATTTGATTCATGTGGTCAGGTACATACGCATATAGTTTGCTATTTTGATTTGCTATACTGGACAGTTTATTCCCTCCTGCTTTCCCTTGTCATATTCAACCGTAATTGTAATCATCTACCCTTCATTTGTTTGAAATTCTTGTGACCCTTACACTCCTAACATGTTTTCTTACATATTTATTTCCTAGCTGGACAGAACTCCTGTCTGTTGTCCATTTCCTTGATTTTAGAAACTCTTTATACTTCATGATGCTAGAAACAAAATGTATTTTGGAAGTGTTTCTATGCCATTCAGAGAATATAAGTAGGCTCTAGCATAGGATTATGGAAGTTTGGATAGGTCCCTTTCAAAGCATTGGTTACATGATCCAGGACGATGTTACTTTCCATATGTAATCTAATATTTGTTATCTATGCAAATTCTGGTATCACATATGGTGGTGCGTAGTAAGGGGCTGTTTGGATTGTGGCTGGCAGTTACCTTTCCAAAATATTGGCGTTGACTGTATTGAAGCCAACTATCCCAGCCACGCCAATTTGACTACGTGCTACTCTCAGCCCACGCACAGGCAAGACTGGGGCGGGCAAATCCTACGCCAAAATTTTGGCACGCCCTAATATTGGCGGGGCAGGCGTGGGCACAAACCAAACAGCCCCTAAGTTACATGCACCAACCAGTTCATCCAAATACTCGAACTGATGGAGAAACGTGTGCAGTGCACTTGTACCTCAACACCAAGTGTGGCTCCCTCAGGCCTAAACATGGACCAACAAGGGTTGCAATTTTTTTTTTGTAACAAGTTTTTATTTTAATTACAGTAGCTAGGTCTTGAACTGAAAATTTCTTGGCTTTAATACCATATTAAGTTACATGCACCAACCAGTACATCTAAAAGCTCAACTAATGGAAAAGGTTGGAACTGTTTTGTGTGGCCAGAAACCAAACAGCCCCTAAGTTACATGCACCAACCAGTTCATCCAAATACTCGAACTGATGGATAAAAGTGTGCAATGCACTTGTACCTCAACACCCAAGTGTGGCTCCCTCAAGCCTAAACATGGACCAACAATGGGTTGCAATTTTTTATTTTGATTACACTAGCTAGGTCTGAACTCAAAATTTCTTGGCTTTAATACCATATTAAGTTACATGCACCAACCAGTACATCTAAAAGCTCGAACTAATGGAAAAGGTTGGACATGCACCTATACTACAACAGTAAAGTTGTTACTGTTGACGTGACGCTCAGTGACAAAAAATAGAAAGGAGCAAGTCACTCACGATTCCCAATCAAGCCACATTTTTTGCAGCTGTATAGTTGTATGATTGTATCCCAATATTTAGGGAAGCTTGGTTTGCAGTAAAAAAAATTGGCTGGCCAACCTTTGGCAACTCTAGAAGTTGCCAAATTTGGCAAGTTTTGTGAGGTTGGCAAAGTAAGTTGGTAGCCATTTATTTTGCTTATGTAAATCAGTTTTGTTAATTTTTAGTCGACGAATTAAGCTAATTCTCAGTCAGCTCCCAAACCGTTAGATTGCATCGTGATTCGTGCCAGCCCTGACTTGCAACATGGGTTGCAACTGAGATTTTTCTAGTTACACATGGGGTTGCAAACGAGAAACCTCCCCTAGACTGTTGGATTGCTTCGTGATTTGTGCTAGTCATGAGTTGCAACTGAGAAAATTATCCTGAACCATTGGATTGCTTCGTTCTAGTCATGAGTTGCAACATGGGTTGCAACTGAGATTCGATGATGTCACCTGACTGAGAATCAACTTTAACTGAGAATTAGTCACTCCAAACTAAGCAGGCCCTCTGATTCACATGGTTCATGTAGAAGTCATATTTTGGTTGGACCGTGATGTGGACATCTTATCCAGGAGTAATACTGCGAGTGATAAATATGCATAATGTATTTTTCAGGTGGTATTACCACAGACTGGAGGATCAAATAAGGCAGGATTCAGATTGGTGTACTCAAACACCAGAGGAGATTTTCGCTTGGATGGGGTGTTCAACATAATATCTTATGATGTAGTTCCAAAGATACAAAGCACACTTTTGGACTTGGACTTCAAGGTATATATTTATCTGATCTTTTACTTCATTTATGATCATGCACTGTGTGAGTTTAAAAGTTTGGCAGAATGTGTTCTTCCTATGCATCAAACATTTTTTTCCGATAATGTGCATTGAACATGTTAGCACTGATATTAAGTAGATGAACATGGGGTGCATTTGTAGGTTGAAGATTGCTTTCGTGAAGGTTTGCTTATATAGTTGTAGTCAACTTGATTTTACCACTGGATAGGACAGTCGACGTTTTCTGCATCTGAAGAATTTACCATTTTAGGAACACTGTCCCTCGCAGGATCAGTAGATCTACGTGATTAATTGGATCAAAACTACTTTGGGGTTGATGTTTTACTTTGTGGAGTGAAGCAAATGAGTTTCAATTTCATATATAACCTGAGAAGAAGGGATCAATTCTGTTTTGTTGCCAACGTGTTATTTTTGTTAGTCCTTTCATGGGCAGCTGAAGTTACTGGGTTTGATTTTCGTAAAGGGTTGACAAATAAATAATTGTCTTAGTTCATTTCACCCCCATGATTTCATCAATTCTGACATCACTGAGTACTCATTTCACATTGTGTAGTAAGCATTATCATTTATGCTGGTGTCGATCATTTCACACATTTTGCATGTATTGAAGAGGTAGAACTAGTGATACCTGTCCTATCTACAGTGAAATGAATTGAGATTGTTGTTTGTCATACTTCATTTTGTTCACTTCAAATGTTTTTCATTCAGATAGTTATAGCTGACGAATCACACTTCCTGAAGAACGCCCTGGCAAAGAGAACAATAACTTCACTTCCTGTTCTGCAGGTTTGATGTTTCTTACTAACAAAAGTGTTTTATGTTTTGTGGATTATAATTTTTTTGCTCACATAATTATGGGCCATTTGGTCCAGTAGATTTTTGTATTGTAGATCACTTCATCCTAATGAATTATAGTTTGGTAGTTTGGTGTACTTATTTAGTTTTCTGTTTCATATTTCCCCTTCTAGCAGAAATGTTGAACCCTTAGTGGGCTCTAGTGATATCTAGTGTCTGGCCCATAAGGCCCATGTCTAGCAGTCTGTACATATATATTGAAGGGTTCCCTCCTGGAAACCCTAAGGAGACATAGTGACGGCTGCACACAGGCAAGCCACCTTCACCCCTCTATATCTAGAGACTACATGGTATCAGAGCAGGGTTCGACATCAATGGTGAGGGTGGTGGAGACTACTGCGGGGAGGTGCACCTCTCTGGTGGCGTGAAGAAGCAAAGGGAAGTCCAGATCTGCTGCAGGAGGCAGTGGATTTGGAGCTGAAGAAGAGGGGACGTCCAGATCTGCTGCAGGAGGCAGTGGATTTAGAGCAGCTGAAAGGAGAAGATGGGGGACAACGTCAACAGCCAACAGTTGGCTAAGGCCTTGGAGAAACTGACCGAGTTCCTCATCACCAAGAACTCTGATGGTGGTGGCTCCTCTGGTGCAGTTCCTCAACAGGTAGAGCTGGTTCAAAAGATCGATCTCATGCCAAACGAGATCAAACTGGAAGGTGTAGGAAATTACCTAAGCTGGTCAAGAAGGGCAGTTCTGCTCCTCAAGACCAAGGATTTGGAAGGATACGTGCGTGGTAAGTTCAGTGAGCCAAAAGACAGGACAAGTCCAGAGTGGAAGAAGTGGAGTACCACTAATTCTGCGGTGCTGGCATGGCTGTTAAACTCCTTGGTTCCAGTGATTGCTGCATCGGTGGAAGCTCTTTCTACTGCAGAAGAGGTTTGGAGTACATTGTCAAATCTGTACTCAGGAAAGGGAAATGTCATGTTGATGGCGCAAATTGAGGATAAGGTGCATGATTTGAAGCAGGGAGATAAACCAATGATGGAGTATGTGGCTGAACTGCAGCGTCTATGGTCTGATCTTGATGATTGTGATCCTCTTGAGCTTGCACATGCTGAGTGCATAGCCTGTGCAAAACAGTGGATAGAGCGCAGGCGTGTAATGCATCTCCTGAAGGGGCTGAACCCCTGTTTGGAAGGAAGAAAGGCATCCCTTTTTCATCAAACTAAACTCCCATCAATTGGAGAGGCTATCACAGCTATGGCACAAGAGGAGATGAGGCTAAAGCTTGGAAAAGGAGGTGAGAATGTCTCTAATCCTGCCTTCTTTGTGACAAAGAGGCAAGAGACAAGGGACTGTTACAAATGTGGAAACCCAGGCCACTTGAGCTATGATTGCACAGCTCCAAGGCGTGGCAGAGGAAGAGGTTACAACCGGGGGATTTACCGAGGAGGTAGAGGTCGAGGTGGCCACAACAACTCCGGACCACCAAGGGCGAATGTGGCTGTTTCTAAAGAAGGCCACTTAAGTGCAGCAACCCAGGAAGAGAACAAGAATGGAGGGCAGGACGGAGCTACCTTTGGAAACTTTGCACATTACGCCTACCTAAATGAAGGTAACACTGAAAAGGCATCCTTAGCTACTCATAAAATTGATCCAGATTGGATCCTTGACTCGGGGGCATCTAAACACGTGACTGGCAACACTAGAGAGTTTGTATACTATGAAAAATATCCTACCTCTCATGTTGAAACCATACAAACTGCTGATGGCACGGCACAGCCCATCAAAGGTGTAGGGACTGTTCAATGTACTTCAGCCATAAAACTGTCATCAGTGTTACATGTTCCTGCATTTCCTGTCAATTTGATATCTCTAAGCGCTTTGATTGATCAGCTGGACTGCCGGATATCTCTTGATAAGAAAATGTGTTTGATTCAGGAGAGGCTGACGGGCAGGAAGATTGGGGCTGGAACCAGGCGTAGAGGGCTATGGTACATCAATCGTGGAGGACATGGTCAGATTGGGAGCTCGGTGTTTGCTGTTGTTGCTGATGAAAGGGAGAATGTCGCAATGATCCATCATTGTAGAATGGGTCATATGTCATTTGATAAGATGAGTAGAGTTTTTCCAGATGTAATGCTTGGGGTTGAGAAGAACAAGTTAAAATGTGATGCTTGCGAGTATGCTAAGCACACAAGAACCATTTATGTGAGCAAGGGGATTAGAAGTATATCCCCATTTATGCTTATTCATTCAGATGTGTGGACATGTCCCATTGTATCTGTGAGTGGGATGAAGTATTTTGTGACCTTTATTGACTGCCATTCTCGCATGACTTGGGTTTATTTGATGCAACACAAGGATGAAGTACTCAAATGTTTTCAGAACTTCTATTCTTATGTGAAAACTCAGTTCCATGTGCAGGTACAGATGATCAGAACTGACAATGGAACCGAGTATGTCAATAAAGGATTCAGTGCCTTCTTGTCGGAGCATGGCATCTTGCATCAGACATCTTGTCCAGACACACCTCCACAGAATGGAGTAGCGGAAAGGAAGAATCGACACATTTTAGAAGTTGCAAGATCTCTTATGTTTACTATGAATGTGCCTAAGTTCCTGTGGAGTGAGGCTGTGATGACAGCTACGTACTTGATCAACAGAATGCCTTCGAGAGTTATGGGCATGAAGTCACCTTCTGAGATGTTAATGGGTGAGAATAAATTTCTGGTTCCACCCAAGTTATTTGGTTGCACCTGTTTTGTGAGAGATCACAGGCCATCGGTTGGTAAACTTGATCCGAGAGCGGTAAAATGCATTTTTATTGGATATGCATGTGGGAAGCGTGGCTACAAGTGTTGGAGTCCCTCGGAACGGCGTACTTTTGTAAGTATGGATGTCACCTTTAGAGAATCCGAGCCCTTCTATGGTGAAAAAACTGATCTAAGCATGTTGTTTGAGGAACTTGACCAGCGAGAAAAGAATGGGGCTGGTCAAGAGGGGGAGAAGAGTATTGCTCCTGAACAACATGCTCAACAACAAATAGTGGGTCAGCAAATCGTGGGTTCAATCCCTATTCCCATATCTTATGCACCACCTGTTGTACAACCTGGTGAAAACGTACAAAGGTTTTCAAGGCTAAATGGTGGGGAAAAGATGCTGGTGTATTCGCGACGACCTAGGCAGGTTGGGCAGCAAAAGCAACAGGTGCAGGGGGAGCAAGTGCAGCGAGAGCAACAGGTGCAGGGGGAGCAAGAACAGGTAGTGCAGGGGGATCAACAAGAGGATGATAGTGATGAGAGTTCAGCCAGTGGCAGTATTCAGCGCGAACATGAGCCTGTGGCCATAGATGAGTCACTAATTTGCCCATTGCGGTAAGGAAGGGTAAACGTGCATCTAGAATTGGGTCTGACCATGACATTAGCAATTATGTGTCTTATGAAGGCTTGTCTCCCTCGTACAAAGCCTTTGTTGCTTCCTTGCAATCTGTGTCGGTTCCAACCGATTGGAGAACAGCTAAACAAGATCCAAGGTGGAGGCAAGCTATGATGGAGGAGTTGGAGGCTTTGAGAAAGAACAGAACATGGGAACTCACACCTCTTCCAGAGGGAAAGAAGGCGGTGACTTGCAAGTGGATTTATACCATTAAACAAAATCCAGAAGGCAAGATCGATCGCTACAAGGCAAGACTTGTGGCAAGAGGATATAGCCAGACCTATGGGATAGATTATGATGAAACATTTGCTCCGGTGGCAAAAATGAATATAGTAAGGATCCTCATATCTTGTGCCGCAAATTTTGGGTGGCCTTTGCATCAACTAGATGTTAAGAATGCCTTCTTGCATGGTGAACTACAAGAAGAGGTGTACATGGAACTCCCACCGGGCTTTGCTACAGCTCAAACTGGTGGCAAGGTGTGTAGACTAAAGAAGTCTCTTTATGGCTTAAAACAGTCTCCAAGGGCATGGTTTGACAGATTCAGGCGTGCAGTTTGTGATATGGGGTACATGCAATGTAATGGAGATCACACTGTCTTCTATAGACACCATAACCAGAAAATCACTATACTTGCTGTGTATGTTGATGACATCATAATTACAGGTGATGATGGAGCAGAAATAGTAAAACTAAAAGGGTGTTTGAGTAAAGAATTTGAAGTCAAAGATCTTGGAAAACTCAGATATTTTTTGGGCATAGAGATTGCTAGGTCTCCTAAGGGAATTGCACTGTCCCAGAGGAAGTATACCTTGGATCTTCTTAGTGATGTGGGCATGCTTGGATGTCGAGCAGCTCCAACGCCCATTGATCAAAACCATAAATTGACTGCTATGTGTGGTGAACTGGTTGATAAGGAGAAATATCAAAAGTTGGTTGGGCGACTATTATATTTGTGTCATACAAGGCCTGACATTGGTTATGCAGTGAGTGTTGTGAGTAGATTCATGCATGAACCAAGGAGTGGGCATCTTGAGGCTGTTTATCATATCCTGAGGTATTTAAAGGGTACTCCAGGAAAAGGGTTGTGGTTTAGGAGCAATGGACACTTGGGAGTTGATGGGTACGCTGATGCTGATTGGGCGAGTTGTTTGGATGACAGAAGATCAACTTCAGGCTACTGTGTCTTTGTTGGGGGGAACTTGTGTCGTGGCGGAGTAAGAAGCAACCCGTGGTGTCCAAATCAACTGCTGAAGCTGAATACAGAGCGCTGTCTCAAGGACTAAGTGAAATGTTATGGGTGCGAAGTCTCCTCAGTGAACTGAAGGTGCTGAGAGAGGGTTGTCTAAATGTGTGGTGTGATAATAAGTCAGCAATCAACATTGCTAACAATCCTGTGCAGCATGATCGAACCAAACATGTGGAGATAGACCGATTCTTCATCAAAGAGAAGTTGGATGCAGGAATTATCAAAATATCTTATGTGCAGTCAGGACAGCAAGTGGCAGACTGTCTAACCAAAGGTCTGGGAACTAAGGAGTGCAATTTGGCTTGTGACAAGATGGGAATGATAGATATCTATCACCCCTCTTGAGGGGGAGTGTTGAACCCTTAGTGGGCTCTAGTGATATCTAGTGTCTGGCCCATAAGGCCCATGTCTAGCAGTCTGTACATATATATTGAAGGGTTCCCTCCTGGAAACCCTAAGGAGACATAGTGACGGCTGCACACAGGCAAGCCACCTTCACCCCTCTATATCTAGAGACTACAAGAAAGAATCTCCAAACATTCATAAAATTCCACTTGCTCTGACCTTGAAGAATGTTTTCCACTTAATATAACAAGTTCCACATCAATAAAACTTACTACAGGAATAGTGTCTTGCCTTCAGTGTCAAGAAATATTTTTTGTCTAATTGACATGACAGTGTCAATAAAATCGACATTTTAATTGCAGAAAGCTCAATATGTGGTTTTGCTAAGTGGGACTCCTGCCTTATCTCGCCCTATCGAGCTGTTTACTCAGGTACATGTCCTCAAGATTTTGTTTGCACATACTCAACACCAGAAGTTCTTGTACTGGAGAGCAGAACTAACTTTCGTATACACACACATGCAGCTCCAAGCATTGTATCCTAATGTGTACAAGAATGTTAATGAATATGGAAGTAGATATTGCCAAGGTGTAAGTACTAGTCTAATTAAATAGATGCCCACTTCCTGTCACCAATTATGATTGATTTACTGTATAATTCTTCATCAGGGATTTTTTGGGAAATATCAAGGTGCTAGCAATCATGAGGAGCTACATAATTTGATGAAAGCCACCGTCATGATCCGTAGGTTGAAAAAAGATGTTCTTTCAGAGCTGCCTGTTAAACGTAGGCAGCAGGTAATCCCCTTCCCTTATTCACTTAGCTGAACATGAAAAATATTAATTACCTTTTCGCAAGATGGGATTTATTTTATTTGTCACATCTAAAACGTTTCTTGTATAGAATCTGTTGTCCCTTTTTAAGTTAACAGTTTCTCAAATCTTTTGACCACTTGCATGACCTTTTGGCTGAGTCCTTGTTGCCTGATTCTTTCAGGGCCTTAATGCCGACTTAGTTGTTTCGTCACACAAAATCAAAGTTTTTATTTTTCCCTTGTTTATCTTACGCAGAATCTGAGAAAATTAGCTATGAGTGAGATGACCTTTTGAGGTTTAGCTTCTATCTGACCAACCTCTTTCTTTCTCGAACCTATCTGGCTGATCTTTTTATCCTTCTCGAACCTGTCGGACCAATCTTTTAACTAATTAATTAATTATCATCCTATCATGATTCCTAAAGTTCTGTATCTAATGTTCACATCTTTTGAACCTGTCCAGGTATTTATGGATTTGAGTGAGAAAGAGATCAAACCTATCCGTGCCCTTTTCCGGGAGGTACCACTATATTTTTTATGTTTCCGTCTTTTCTTCTGCAATGGATACCTCGTAGAGCTTGAAAACTTTGGAATATTTTATCTGCATTCTACATAACCGCAATATTTGATCGTTCGCAATTCATTGGATTATTGAAGACCTTTAACATGGTGTGCTGAGATGGCTTAACCTCCCTAAATTCTTGATCATCCAGTGAGCCATTTGATTCATATAAACCACAAATTCTCAAAGGTAGCACTATATTACTATATTTGTTCTTCTCAAGGTGGGATAATTAAGTAATTATGGGTGTACTCCTCTTTTAGCTGAAAACTGTAGGGGAGGCCTGGGCAATAAATTTTATGTAAAGGGAAAAAGTATTTACAAGAGAGGTGGGGAATAATTTAAGGGCATAGTCCAGAAACCACTAGAGTGTCTAGCCAGGCGATCAAAGGGAGTAAGAAAGAAGGAAAAGGTCCCTTTTGAAAGAAAAAGGCCAAGCATGTTGAACCTTATAGGCGTATTTGAAATGGTTAAGATTCATATTTTTAACGAAGAGAAGAGGAATATTATGTATGTTTTTGTCCTTTGTTTTATTGTCACTTTTTGATAGCAGTTCTATATTGAAGGTTATATTCTTGTGCACTAGAGGTTGTGATGTGATTTATTTTTTTGTAGTTGGAGACTGTGAAGATAAAATTGCAGTCTTGTGACTCCAAGGAGATGATGGACTCTCTCAAATTTAATCAAAAACATATCATCAATAAGGTAATTTTTAAGATGTACGACAGTGCGCTTGCATGCTCCAATACAATTGGTGGTCATTTTCTTTCTAAACTAGAAATATTCCATCCTTTCAGTTGTGAAGTAAGCTGCATAAAGTCTACAAAAAAGGAAATGCACTTTTACTACTTTGTCTAGGAATGTGTAACAGATATTAGAAATAATTGCAATTTGTCTTGAGAATTAGGTACCATATTATAACCCCTTACTGAATAGTTATTTTTTATATAAATGGTGCCAGTTTGACCCCACACTAGATTCAACTCAACATAAAACTGTATGCTTGTATTTTATTTCTGGTTCCTTAGGATACTAGATTTGTTTTCTGTCTGCAGCTCAATTTTGAGACCTGGAGGTTGTTGTAATGGAATGTTATCTATTATACGTGACTTCATCCAAATATCACTTCCATTTCCATTCATCCAAATAATAAGAGTAATTCAACACTGATAGAGTTTTTGGTTCGTTATTGTAGAGAACATATACTAAGGTAACATCCAGCTTGGAGCATATTAGATTTTCACATTATGCCATTAAATTCAATGTTCCTTATACATGCTTGACATAAGGAATTAACGATACACTACAGAGTTGCCTGTTTTAATAGTACAAGTAAATTTCCACTATTCCTGTTAAATTGCCTACCATCACAGGCTTGTATTTGCACTCTTAGAAAATGATTTCATTGTTGATAGCAATACTCATGTCATGTTTAACCGCAGATCTACAATGACTCAGCCGAGGCCAAAATTCCAGCAGTGCTTGATTACCTGGGCACTGTAATTGAGGTAATTGCATGAGATGTTTATAGATTATTCTCGTATTCTACTATTATGCGATCAGCAATGAGAAATGACCGGAACTGGTTCCTGTCAGTTTATGGATTGCCAGTTGAGGATCATAACTTGCCTAGCTGAAGTCGACACCTCCACTGTTTTCAACCTATTTATACCAAACCATCAACCATGCGTCCAAATAACTCTGGTTGTGCTTACATGGGACTGTATGAAAAATATCCATATGTTGCTTTTTCAATTTGTTTTTGGAAATCTCTGTTTTATTTTATTTCAAGCTGATTTGGATTATGGGGTTAGGATACATATTTAGACCTGATCAGGAAAGGGCCTTCTGTTGACTGGCTTTGAAATGTCCTCTTTGTCCTACATTGTGAATAATGCTCTGTTGGTCTATTATGGCAAGACATTGTGCGAATAATATCCTGTCATTGTTAACTGTTGGCTATATTTCCAGGCTGATTGCAAATTCTTAATATTTGCACATCATCAACCCATGATTGATGCTATTCACCAACATCTCTTGGTAAATGCCTAAGAGTGTATTTCGATTTCACCTCCTTATGATGATACCATGAACTTCTATATACCTAAATACTACCATGTTTCAGAAAAAGAAAGTCAATTGTATAAGAATTGATGGCCAAACACCTGTAGCTGTAAGGCAAACTTTAGTCACGGATTTCCAGAACAAGGATTGCATCAAGGCAGCAGTGGTATGTGTTTTAACTCCTATTGTTTTTTGTGTTTTATATTCTAGTCGCCATGTTGTCCATATCCCACTAAGAGAACATTATCATGCAGCGAAAATTTCTGAGATTATTTTTTGTATAGAAATCAGTACATTGCATGTAATCTGACTGATTAACATGTGTTCACATGATACCTATATGTTTTGAACCCATTAGTAACTACTCCCTCTGTATCAAAATATAAGATGTTTTACCGTTTTGTAGACAAAGATTTATGTGCATCTTACATTAAAACATGTCTAGGTACGTGTTGTCTAGCTAATGTTAAAACATCTTACATTTTGATACAGAGGGAGTATTATATTTGAAAGTACTTGCCTATGAAGCTAAATACATAATCAAAGATTGGTATAATGCTTGACTGAAACTGCTGCCGAGTTTTGATTTTTGGGGAAGAACGACTTTGTACCATAATAGAACTTAGAAAGACCACTCTAGAAATGTTTGTATCCTTAGATAGTGCTGCGAGTAACCAGAGCATCTCCAACAATTTGGATGTTAAGTTGCGGGTAAAGTGTCCATGCCATGTACAAACAATACATCATAGAAGTATCCCAATCGGACATGCGAGAATATATATAAATCTGCTCTCTTATCACCTTGGAGCTTGTGCATGGGTGATGGGTTGTTGTTTCATGTACATACAAGCTTGCTGTCTCTCCTTTATTCCCTGCCACATCATCATAATCATTTTTTTTTGAGGAGGAGAAATATTCCTGGCCTCTGCATCGGTTAATGACTTAATGCACACATCCATATATTATTCATCATCATAAATCGTACATGGCAAGTTTTATCAACAATGGTATGACCACAATTGGAGATGCCCTCACAAAGGTTTCAAAAGCATATATGTAACCTTATCATATCGAGGATACTTGGCATTGTGCAATGTTCCAACCATAAAAGCACCATACTCCAAATTTCGTGGAGAGGAAATTCTGTTTATTTACTAGGTACAACCTCATGATAACCTAACACTGTAGTTATCCATCAAAGCTGGAGGCGTCGGGTTAACTTTGACAGCAGCGAGCACAGTAATCTTTGCTGAGTTATCATGGACTCCAGGCGACATTATTCAAGCAGAAGATCGTGCCCACCGGATTGGTCAGGTGAATATTGCATTCCTTGGTCTAGACTAATGTGTGGCCTTGCTGCATTTGGTAAATTGTGGGTCCTAGTTTTCTACCGGATTTTTGCTCACGTCTCGTTTTCCAGGTCTCTTCGGTGAACATATACTACCTTCTTGCAAATGAGACGGTAGATGATATTATATGGTATACCACCTGGACTTGTTTCACTATATAAATGTTGTACTTTTAGCCCATGCACTGATTTTATTTCTTCCCCTGTTGCTTTGTAGGGACGTTGTTCAAGGCAAGCTTGAGAATTTGGGGCAGGTTCGTTATCTTTCCTCTCTCCCTCACTTTCCTTGCACACTAGCATACTATTTCCTGCTAGCATAATCAACATTTAAGTATTAGCAGAGAATGATAGCTGATTGCTTTGGGTTATCTGGTGATGGCACATCATTAGACTGAAGTTCCTTCTATGCTTAACTCGTTTCCAATTTATCATGAAATATATCATAAGATCAGGCTGAAATTACCATGATGTCATTTGAAATTATAAGATCGGAGTAGCCTGAGGTTCTAAGTTACCACTTCCCTCGTTCTCCACTTATTCATTTTTAATAGCAATTATAATCCCTACTTATTATGTACACATCGTCCCTAGCTATCTGCATGTATTGCCCTATATAATCTGCATTGAAGTTTCTGCATGGAAATGATGAATGAGTCTGAGAATGCGAGCTTCTATTGCTACCAGATGCTGGATGGGGAGGAGAAAACTCTGGCCATTTCCCAGAGCGAGACAAGACCAAGCCCCTCGAAGCAGAAGACGCTCGACTCCTACCTCAAACGATGCAGCACTTCCACGGAAACCCAGCCCAGCCCGAAGAATCGCAGGTTTTGACAAATTCTTTGGTGGAGTGGTCCTGCTGTGCATTGCCGCTGTAAACAAATTCAGTACTGGGTTAGCCGTCCCGGATTGGGCCGTGCTACCCTGTTGTACTTACTTTGCTAGCGGTAGAGTATAACGATCTTAGGACCTGTAATAGTCGTGAATATGTGAAGCTATGGCTATGCACATGGACGTGTTAAACTTGTTCATCTACGCCCCCCGTCCCAAAATAATTGACGTCCCAAAAAGGGAAGTCATCTATTGTTGAACAGAGGGAGTATGTAGACAAATGGAAGTCAGTATTTTGGGATGGAGGTACATCCTTGCATTTTGGTGGAGGTGATGATTGGTCTTGTGGGGCCTACTTGTTTCACTGCCAGCATTTGCTCTGCCAAAGTTGATGCCAACATTTGGGATTAGACCTATAAAAGCCAAATTTTGTTGGCACGCCAATCTTGCAAATCACGATAGAGTTTAGGTACATTGAACTTTTCGACAAGTAAATATCATAAAACTTATGCCTTGAAAGTGTAGTGTTGTCATTTTGTGGGCATACTGCATCCTAAAAGCACGGTTTGGTGAAATGTTCCGGAAAAGCGCATCTTGCCATATATGCGCGATTGATCTTCAATCGGAAGTTTTTGTATACATATACATATGACAATGCTAGTACAAGTACTGAGCGGTTATTTATGCTCAGGGTGACGCTGACACAGTACCAAGACATAATATTTTGCACAAATTGTCTTAGATCGAGTCAGGGACGACGAAATGATACTCCCTCCGTCCACTTTTATAAGGCTCACTTCTTTTTTTTTTTTTTTTTTTTTTTTTTTTTTTTTTTTGAATTTTAAACAACTTAAATAAAATAAAGCAAACAAGCTCGCCTCGTTAAAAACCTTCCAGTCCCCTCGGGTACCCTGGTAAGGAAAAGAGTACGAGCTTGCCGCTGATCGTTTTACATCAGAGTAACATCATCTAAGAGATACTGCCTAATGAAGCTAGGGGGTTCATCGACCCAGTTACAATTCATCTGTTTAGAGAAACCTTCCCGAGCTAACATATGGGCTACCTTGTTGCAATCCCTCTTACAGTGGTTGAATTCAACATTACCAATAGAAATAATCGTGTCAAAGCAGTCGGAATAGATTGCGGTAGCTTCATTCCATAATTGCTCCTCACCCGAGCAACAGGAGATAACCTCGGTTGAGTCTGATTCCGCCTCAATCGAGCAAAAACCAAGATGATTAGCCAAATTCAGACCAAGATTCATAGCCATAGCTTCCACCATAGAAACAGAAGCAGCATTGGGGATATAAGAGTGAGAGCCAGCCATAAACTTGCCTTTTCGATCTCTGATCACCGCACCAATTCCTCCAGTACGGGTGCTATCATCGAAAGCAGCATCAACGTTGAGCTTGAGGAAATTCGCTTTCGGTCTAGACCAAGTAGTTTTGTCAGGGATGTTACTAGTGGTTGTTTTGACAGAACCGTTAGCAACTATGGCTCTGATTGAATTTGCACAAGACCTACTTGTTGGGATTTTCTCACCATGGGTAGTACACCTCCGCAGCCACCACAAATACCAAGCCGAAGTGGCTACTGTTTCCGCAGTGGGGATCTTCGGGAATTCCGAACTTACAGCGGTGCCCATATTTAGCAGATTGCCGAAAATAACAGGAAATGAAACAGTACCTGTAGCCGCTGCTTCAATCGTGTCGGTAAGTTGCAGTAGCCTCCAGATACCAGCAGCTCTCGGGCAACGGAATACCATATGGAAGTTATCTTCAGGGTGCAAAGTACAGATAGGACAAGTATCAGAATCGCCAATATGACGCGCAACTAATGTTGCTTTGACTGGGACAATACCCTGCAGTAGGCGCCAACAAAAAATTTTAATTTTCGCTGGGATCTTTAGCTTCCACAAATTCTTCCAAGTGAGGCAGTCAATAGGATTCCCTTGAGTAATTGATCTACAAGCAACCCCCGAATATTGATGTCTCCACTCGAGGTGATAAGCAGATTTGACCGAGAAAATTCCGTTTTTGTTTCCATTCCATGCGATGAAATCATCAAAGCTATTAGTATGAAGGGGTATTTCCAGAATTCTCCTAGCATCCTCAGTATTGAAGATGCTTGTAATTAAGTCCAAGTCCCATTGACCAGTAGAAGGATGAATTAGTTCATTAACACGAGAAAGAAGACAATTACCCCTTAGAGTAACCACCCTTCTTGTACCACTAGTAGGAAGCCAAGGATCCTTCCAAATATCAATTGATTCACCACTGCCCACTCGCCAAATATAGCCTCTCTTAAAAGTCTGGATGCCTGCAACCAAACTTTGCCAAGTAAAGGAGGATCCTGCTTTGGGGCCAGCATTCAATATGTCCCCCGAGTGATAATATTTAGCTTTTAGGATTTTTGCACATAAAGAGTCCGGGTTGGTAATTAATCTCCAAACTTGTTTTGCTAGCATTGCCAAGTTAAAGGAATGGAGATCCCGAAAACCCATACCCCCTTCACTTTTCGGGAAGCAAAGTTTCCACCAAGCCATCCAATGCATTTTTTTACCTTGATCATCATCACCCCACCAAAATTGAGCAATAACATCTGAAATCTTCTTGCAAACTTTTTTTGGGATGAGAAAGACAGACATAGCATAGATAGGGATTGATTGGGCCACTGCCTTTAGAAGGATTTCTTTTCCTCCAATGGATAGAAATTTCTCCTTCCATCCCTTGATCCTTTGCATAACCCTCTCCACAAAATGCATAAAACAATCGCTTCTGTCAGCACCAACCAGAGCTGGGAGACCCAAATATTTATCAGATAGAGCTTCATTATCAATATTGAGAATAGAACAGATTTCTTCCCTTTGAGTAATATTAGTGTTTGGGCTGAAAAAAATGCTGGATTTGGCAACACTAATAAGCTGTCCAGAATTTGCACAATAATCATCAAGAACCTGTTGCAATGAGGTTGCATTACTCGTGTCTGCTTTCAAGAGAATTAAAGAATCATCGGCAAATAAAAGATGTGAAACCGATGGTGCATTCCTGCACACTTTAATCCCTTCAATACCACCAACCTCCTCGGCTTGCAATAAGCAGCTTGATAATCCTTCTGCACAAATGAGAAATAAATATGGGGATAGGGGATCCCCCTGTCTGATACCTCTAGTTGGAGTGAAAGATTCAGTTGTTTGAGAATTGTATCTAATCTGATATGAAACAGAGGAAACACAAGACATGATTAAATCAACCCAGTGATGGTGAAATCCGAATCTTAGCAGCATCCTCTCAAGAAAATTCCATTCCACTCTATCATATGCTTTGTGCATGTCAAGTTTCACCGCGCAATAAGCCGATTTCCCCTTCTTTGTATTTTTAATCTTATGGATACATTCATAAGCCACTAACACATTATCAGTAATGAGTCTTCCCGGGACGAAAGCACTCTGAGTAGGGGAGATAATCTCAGGAAGGATTTGTTTAAGTCTAGCAGCCAGCATCTTTGAGATAATTTTATAAACCACATTGCAAAGAGATATTGGACGGAATTGCGATACCTCCTCAGGGGCTTCAGTTTTAGGGATCAGGACGATGATAGTATCATTCCAGCCATTGGGAATCTCTCTGTTATTGATAGCAAGCAAGACAGCATTGGTAATATCCTCTCCAATCAGGTGCCAAAATTTCTTGAAGAAGATAGCGTGTAAACCATCTGGGCCCGGAGCTTTAAAATCCCCAATACTAAATACTGCTTGTTTCACATCATCAGGTGAGTAGGGCTTTAATAAATTATCATTCATTGCCATTGTAACCTTCGGTTGGATCTTCTCAAGGAAAAGAGGATCTGTGCTCAAAATCTCAGTTGAAAAAAGATTAGTAAAATATGAAAGAATCAAAGAATTAAGCCCAACGGTACCATCAATAAAATCACCCGTGCTATCCTTCAGTTTTCGGATTTGGTTTTTGCTCTTCCTCGCAGAAGCATACTTATGGAAAAAGGAGGTATTTCGGTCACCAGCTTTGATCCAATTCGCACGAGATCGCTGACTCCAGTGAATTTCCTCCTGTTCTAGCAGATTTTCAATATGTTTAGCGAGATAGAACTTCTCATGATCGCGGTCATCAGAAATAGGCCCCCTCATTAGTCTGTCAAGTTCACGCTGGGCCGCACGTAATCGATGCTTGGGCTTTTTCAACACTGACCGGTCCCAAGCATGGAGGCCAGAGTGCATATATTTCAGATTTTGAAGAACATCCGTAGCATTACCTTGGTTTTTTGCCTTCATCCATTCAGAATGGACCACATCCCGAAAACCCTCCTCTTTAAACCATTTGGCTTCAAAGAACAGTTGTCTAGTGCCCTGGGAATCATAGTCCGTTTTCCAATAATCCAAATCCACCATAATAGGTCTATGATCAGAGTGATTATACTCCAAATTTAACACTGCAGCATCCGAGAATTCCTCCCTCCAAGCTGAATTTCCTAGTGCTCTGTCTAGCCTCTCACGGATAGCACCCCTATGCCAAGTGAACGTGTCGCCAATAAACCCCAAATCAGACAAGTTACAGTCATCAAGCGTTTTTTGAAAATCTTCCAAGTATTTGCTAGGCCTTTTCCTACCTCCTTCCTTCTCATGGGAATAAAGGATTTCATTCAGATCACCCAACAGTAACCATGGTAAATTACTCCGTTGATGAAGTGAACGAATTCTGTCCCACGTTTTATATTTCTCCGACCATTTAGACTCGCCATACATCCCTGTTAGTCTCCAAAGTTTATTGTTGTTCTCCTCCACCTCCACATCAATATAGTTTGGGTGAGAGAATACTTGTGAAATTTTTATTTCCTTCTTCCAAAACAATATAACACCTCCACTCCTGTCAGTAACATGTTGCACGATCTTGAAATCCATGTGAACTCTTCTTCTTAAGCACTCAGCCGGATAGACTTCGAGGTGGGTCTCCGACAAGAACACCACATCGGGGTTGTAGCGCCTCAAGACATCTAGAAGCGCACGAATTGCCGCGGCGTTACCCAAACCGCGACAATTCCAAGCTATGATTTTCATTGCGTCCGGACGGGTCTCTCCCTGGAGCCCGCCGATCCAATTGAGCTGTTTGAGGACGCTCCCTCCTTTTTTGATTTCTTCTTGGCCTGATTATCCTTTTGATTCTCAGACACCACCATACTGTTACCCTGTTGTATCTCATCAAGCTGAGAGTCACCTAAATTTTTAGCTCCTGTTCCTTCAGCCATTGTGGTCACAACCTTTTCCAAATTGTCCATATCAATCCTTCTCTTAATGCCATTATCCGTGCCCCTCACTCCTTCCATCTCTATGTCTTTCTTTTTAAGGGGACTGGTGGCCGTATCCATAAAGGCATCATCATCCGAGGACTTTTGATTTATTGGTGGACCTGCATTATAGCGCCAGCTCGTTTGGTTGTTCAGATCAGTAGGGTTGAACCGTCCTCTTCCTCCTGGCATTCTACCCCTACCAGCTCCCTGACCACGACTGACAGAAGAAAACCTGCCTCTCCATGATTCAAACTCAGCTTTTAAAAAATCACCCCATTTAAGATCCTCCACAGTGTGTTCTCCTGTACCGCATTCAGTATGTATGTGTCCAAAAAGACCACATGCTCCACAGAATTTCGGGATTTTTTCGTATTTCACCGCATAAAATTCCCTTTGCCCTCCACGAGATACAGTGACAAATCTGACCAAAGCCTTCCGAACATCCAGTCTTACTCTGACCCTAACAAAATTACCAGCCCCATTGACATTGATCTCCACTTCTTCAACTTTCCCAATTTTCTTTTCTGTCAAGTTTGTAATCAAGGAGATATTCCTGTACCCAACCGGGAGCTTATGGATTTGTATCCAAACAGCTATATGATCCAAATCTATCGAATCCGTGGGTGATAATCCATCATAGGCCTCAATAGAAACCGCGTTTTGCCGAAACAACCAAGGTCCGCCCTTTTCCACTTTCAACCAGTCACCCAAGCAAAAGCATTGCACGGAGAACAGATTCTTCTCCAATGGTGTGATCACAATTTCCTTCGCGGGACTCCAAGCGATCATCATATGTTTCTCGAAGGTTTGATTGCTGTAGAAGTTCTCTGTATGCACTTTTGCTAAAGCCGTCCACTTCATGCCTTCCTTTGGAGCATCAACTTCGTCCTCGAAAACGAGATCATCGATCTCATCGTCTTCAATTCCCAGCCTTTGCAGCATGTCATCAAGGTCTTCCTTCTTAGTTTCCGATCCACTAGCGTGGCTGGACTGCTCTGATTCTGCCATGATCCTCTACCTGGCAGAAACCACCAAGGGACCAGGAGATCGGAACAGGAGCAGGCAAAACACGAAGAAGTTCAGAGGATCGAAAACAAATGCGATGGCCGAGAGCCCTCCTTGCCGAAGCCGGTGCTGCTAGCGAATACGAGAAAACAGAGACAGTAATCGCCCACGCAAAGAAATCTGCGATCAGGTTCTGCCTCCAGATTAAAGCAATCGTTCTCAACTTCCGAGTTGAATCCGTTCCGATCTCCAAGATCGAGCCTTCCAGATCGAAGCGAAGAGAGGAAAGGGATCCCTAGTCGAGAGCGACTAGGTCTAGAAACCCTAATCGCCTCCCTGTCGCCAGAGGAGAGCGAAGAGGTATACAAGTTTTCTGTAGATAATGCCAGCTATAAGGCTCACTTCTTAGTATTGAATGCTAAGAAGTGAGCCTTATAAAAGTGGACAGAGGGAGTACCAATCTTGCCATGCGTTTCTGATAGCTACCCTTTTACTTTGGCGTCCATTTCATTCGCCCGGTCTCCTTTTAATCCTTTCTCCGAACCAATCCCATTATTAGTATCTGCTCCACGTCTCTATAAATAGCATGCACGGTCCAGCTCTCAACACATCACAACAACGTACACGAGGTCAGCAACTAGCTCACTGAGATCAAGAGCTGCACTGACCGATAGCAATTTCAAGTCCTGATGACATCTTCCAAGATAGTAGTGCTCGTGATGTTCCTGCTCGGCTTGGCGGCGGGCACGGCGGCCGCAGCCGACGGCCGGAAGAGGTTCGTCTCCAGTAGCCCCGACGAGCCGTGCAAGAAGATGACGCTCTACTACCACGACATCCTCTACAACGGCGTCAACAACTCCGCGAACGCGACGTCGGCGGCCGCGACGAACGTGACGGCGCTGAGCACCTCGGTCCAGCCCAACGGCACCTACTTCGGCATGCTGGTGGTGTTCGACGACCCGATGACGGAGGGTAAGGCGCTGCCCGTGGCCGGGGAGGAGCCGGCGGCGCGCGCGCAGGGGTTCTACTTCTACGACAGGAAGGACACGTTCAACGCGTGGCTCTGCTTCTCCATCGTGTTCAACTCCACGGTGTGCAAGGGCACCCTCAACCTCATGGGCGCCGACCTCATGGACCAGAAGACGCGAGACCTCTCCGTCGTCGGCGGCACTGGCGACTTCTTCATGGCGCGCGGCGTCGCCACTATCCGCACCGACGCCGTCGAGGGCTTCTTCTACTTCCGCCTCAAGATGGACATCAAACTCTACGAGTGCTACGTCTGAAACTCTCGTCTGATGATATGGTATTGAAGGCAGAATTAGTATGCTAGCAGCCTAGCACACGCGTACGTGTGCCAATTACGGAGTGAATAAAAATGGATGCCTTCCCATGCCATATACGGTTTCTTCTGCAACCGTCAAATTGTCATGTGCGTGATTACAACGTGGGAACACTTACCTTGTACTCCCTCCGTTCCAAATTAGACGACTCTCACATAGATATATCTAGACATATTTGTTTCTTCTGCAACCGTCAAATTGTCATGTGCGTGATTACAACGTGGGGACACTTACCTTGTACTCCCTCCGTTCCAAATTAGACGACTCCCACATAGATATATCTAGACATATTTGTTTCTTCTGCAACCGTCAAATTGTCATGTACGTGATTACAACGTGGGGACACTTACCTTGTACTCCCTCCGTTCCAAATTAGACGACTCCCACATAGATGTATCAGACATATTTTAGTACTAGATACATCTATTTGAAAGTCATCTAATATGGAACGGAGGAAGTAAGATGCAGGTGGATCTAGAAATCGGATCACTCAATTACAGAGGATTTTGGTAGTAGCTCGCTCCTCCCCACCACCCCCGAGCTAGTTCAACATCATACGGCACTGCCGTTCTATCTGGTTCCTTACAAGCTGCCTCCAACAGAGGAGAAAGGCCTATCTATATAGTGCTCCTCGAGATTCATCACGTTGTCCACTCCCCACTCGTCAGCCAACCTGTGGGCCTCCTCTGTCTGGTGGGCCGGGCCTTCACAGGTACGACGTCGCAGTTGTAGATGGGCCAAGGTAGCTAACAATCCCCTCTCCTTCAACACCTGCTTGTCCCCAAGCAGGTGTTCGCGGAAAGTCATGGCGCAGCCGATCCAAATCCTCTCATGTCGCTTGTTCTTCCGAAGCTCCACTCCACTGGACCAAGACTTGAGTCGTTGTACGAACACCTCGCTGACGGAGCCGTTGTTGCAGGACTCGCACTGGAACCTGAAAGATTGTATCGAGAGCAGGTAGATGGGGCGATACCTCTGGCCTAGGTCGAATGCAAGGCTTCAGTTGAGAGACGTGGAAGACATGATGTACACGGCCCGACTCGGGCAATGCTAACTTGTAAGCGACGACGCCCACACGCTCGATGATCTTGAAGGGGCCGAAGAACTTGAAAGCCAATTTGTGGTTGGCCCTCCGTGTTGGGAATATGCCCTAGAGGCAATCATGTATGATGTAATTCCCAATGTATTCATAAAGTTATTACGTTGTCCTTGTTTTGAACATCTGATACATGTCATTGAATATGTGATTCGATTGTGGAACTATGTATTCATGTTGTTCATACTAGATTGTCCTTGGTCGTTAAGGTTGTGCTGGACACACACCCTAGACTAATGTGAGTGTTGGCTGATGACACGGTTCCACTTGTCATGGGCATGGTGATGCCATTTCAACATTCACGGACTTGGCTAAAGAGTTTAGCAAGTCGGACTGACCCATATTGAGATGCAACGAGTACGTCGTCATTTGCATGTCTCAATCAATGTAATCCTTAGACCTGAGGTTGTCGCACAATCCGAGTTGTGGATCACCGACTTAGGTTCTGTCAAACGCTGTTCTGTGACAAGCCAGCTATAAAGGCAGAGTTTGGGTCGAATGAGAAGCAAGCTGCGTGATGTGGATAATCAAGATGAGATTTTGCCCCTCCGAATGGAGAGATATTCTCTGGGTCCTCTCGAGTGATATGATTCAGGAAGCATGACCATGCACGACCCAGTTAAGTGTTAACTGTGTCTGTTGACTAAGAGTTAGTCAGATGAATCACATATCACGGATCGAGAAGAGAGTTGAGCTATTTAAGGGATGACGATAAATCGCGTATAGTTTGACAAGGTATATCGTGAGGCAAAAGGGACTAAGATGAATATCACATTGAAAGGTATATCGTCATGACTCAATGGGACTTGGAAGTCGGCACGTTCTGCTAGGAGCCGCTACCGATTGATCGATTGAGAGTCGGACTCTAATCGTGTCCAAGTCGCCATGAGCCTGCAGGGTCGCACACTTAAGAGCGGGAGCAAAAGTATTGGTTGGGTTGGACCCGAACCGGAAATGGACTGATTTTGTGAGTCGGACTCACAGAGCGAATGGGCCACAAGTGTTGTGAAACCCACTACCATTCGCTATATAAAGAGGGGCGCAGGTTGCCCAACGGGTAAGTTAGTCCACTCCCATGCGTTGGGAACCCTAGCCCCACTCAGTCCAGCCGTCGCACCGGACCTAGCAGTCTGCCGTCGGAGCTCCTCCTCGTACGTGTGGATACCGGCAGAGGTGCTGTACGTTTAGCACTTCGACGATCGCGGGATCGGATCGGCTGGATCGGATCGTGGACTGCACTGCCCCGACGCGCTGCATCGATAATCCGCAACCGCGCGTCTAGTGGTTATCATTGTGGCCTTCTACCTCGGCTAGATATTGGAAGTACCGCGTAGGAATTTTTTTGTTTATCTCTACGCGTTCCAACACTCCGTGCCACCGATTGCTGAATGTATGGCTGCAATCTTAGGAAAACTTCAGCGCCAACAGGAAACCCACGTTCGGTGCGGTGCTTATCCGCCTGATCTTTCATTCGCAATTGCATTCTCAAGAGATGTTGTCGTACTGAAGCTATCACCAACGAGCGTTCTTGGAGCCATTCCTGCACATCAACAGACGCGATTTCCGATGTAGCAGTAATACCGAAGTACCTGGGTTGACGACCGTACAAGAGCTCAAATGGCGACTTGTCGAGGGATGTATGCCAGTTGGTATTGTACCGGAACTCATACTGTCACACAACGACAACCACTTGGACCAGTACTGGGGGCATGCACTGATGAAACAACGTAAATAGCACTCGATGGATTGATTGACTTGCTCGGTCCGTCCGTCAGTCTCCGGATGAGTTGCTATACTCATTTTCAGATGCGTGCCGGTTGCACGAAAGACGACTTGCCAGAAGTTGCTGGTGAAGATTGGATCGCGATCCGAGACCAATGCGCCCGGCAGACCATGCAGCCCATAAACATTGTCGACGAACATCTCTGCAACTTTGCTCGCTGTGTACGGATGTCAAAGAGGGATGAAATGAGAGTACTTGGTTAGCTTGTCGACAACCACAAGAATGCAATTGTAACTGCGAGAGTGTGGCAACCCATCGATAAAATCCATTGTAGCCACCTCCCAGGGTGCCGAGGGAATTGGTAGGGGTTGCAGTAGGCTAACTGGTGGAATCCTCTCAGGCTTAGCTTGCTGGCAGATATGACATTTGCGAACATACTCCTTGATATGTGCTTTCATTCCAGGCCAGCTGAACAGGGACTTGAGGCGCCTATATGTCACTGGAAATCCAAAGTGCCCCCTTGGAGACTGTCGTGGAAGGCTGAGATAATTGGGGTCCTCAATGCGACATCGTGACCAACCCATATGCGAGATTTGTACCTGAGAAGGCCCTTGTCCAACGTGTACTCACCCGTGTCTGTCGCGGAAACAACTAAATCTTGCAGTAAGGATTGAGCTACTTCGGCATGCTGGTGGTGTTCGGCGATCCGATGACGGAAGGTAAGGCGATGCCCGTGGCCGGGGAGGAGCCGGCGGCGCGCGCGCAGGGTTCTACTTCTACGACAGGAAGGACACGTTCAACGTGTGGGTCTGCTCTCCATCGTGTTCAACTCCACGGCGTGCAAGGGCACCCTCAACCTCATGGGCGCCGACCTCATGGACCAGAAGACGCGGGACCTCTCTGTCGTCGGTGGCACCGGTGACTTCTTCATGGCACGCGGCATCGCCACTATCCGCACCGACGTCGTCTAGGGCTTCTTCTATTTCCGCCTCAAGATGGACATCAAACTCTACGAGTGCTACGTCTGAAACTCTCGTTTGATGATGTGGAATTGAAGGCAGAATTAGTATGCCAGCACACGCGTACCTGTGACAATTACGGAGTGAATAAAAATTGATGCCTTCCCATGCCATATATGTTCCTATTTCCACCGTCAAATTGTCATGTGCGTGATTACGACATGGGGACAATTACCTATAGCTTTTCCCTCACTTATGGCTCAAATGAAGAATTTTCTTCAGTTCCGTGCAGGATGTGCCACCGACTACTGCAAAACACCTCATCTTAAATCATTTCTAGAAGAAAGAATAATCAAATGTCAAACCACTCATAGCAACATGGCAAAGGTTAGCCAGATCAAGCCAATTTTTTTTGAGAGGGGCGTGAGCTCCTTGTTATACAAAATTAAATCAACAAAGCCCGGTTCGAGAATGAAGTGGAATGTAATGTCATGGTTCCATTCCTGAGGAATGGGTCGGTTCCATTCTTGTGTTTGGTAGATGACAAAAAATGGAAATGGGTAGATTCTATTCCTGTGTTTGGTTGGAGAGTAGGAATGAGAAGAATTTTGGTTCAGCTCACCATGGTGAGATTACCCCCTATATACAGATAAATTTTAGAACATACACAGTTGTAGCTCTATTCATTATTACAACATAAAATTTGAAATTTCGGGAGCATTTCCTTTGTATTTTGAATACAAACAATTAACATAATACATCAACAAGCATATACACATATATGAGATCATATATCGTAATGTAGCAACAATACCAATAGTTCAAAAAATGATCAAATTCAACCAGGTTCATTTAGTCCATACATGTCAAGTTCACATACTATCCATCTAAAAGCAAACACAACACATGGTTCAACTTCATTACAGTCCATATAACATAGTAGGTGACAGACAGAGCCAAAAGATAATTGAAGTTCATACCATCACTTCAATTCAAATTATAGCGCACTCCAAAGACCTTTTCCACATACCTACTCACCCAAACCAACCTGGTGTCCTTGCTAACAGTCATGAATGCTTTTGTAATATTTGGATTGTCAACAAGATGAGCATAGTAATGAGCTATGTGTCCCTCATCAAATCCATTAAGGCTCACCAAAGCATCCCACAAGCCATCGGGTATGTCATCATCATCTCCTCCGGACTTCACAAATGCTTCAGCTACAAGTTTGAACCCATCTTTGAGACTGATCACTAGTGCATCAGATGGGTTCGTAGCATAGAAAACAAAAAATTTCCTTCACGAAGGGCCAAGATCTAATCTAGAGGATGTAAGCAATGGGTATAAAGAGAGTCTTAGAAGAACATACCCTCAAAGACACAAAGCGTTACGAGATCAAATCTTGTTGGTGATGTAGTCGAACACACGTTGATCTCAAGATCGTGAAGATGTGCGCTACAATCCGGCAATGCTTACATGATCGGTCACACGTACGGCTTGATGACGACTTCCGTTCCCTCGATCCAGCGGGGCAACAAAAGAATCTCAAACAACACGACGACGTGGTGTGGTGAAGAAAACTTAGCTCAGGTCTTCGCCAAGCGCATGGACATGAGGTGGAGCAGCGGGAGGGGGAAGATGGAGATGACACAAAGTGTGTGGAGGAGAGGGAGCTCTCACCCTCCTTTTATAGGGAAGGGGGAGGCAGCCCAAGGGGGGGGGGTGCGGCCAAGGTATGGTGCCCCCACCTCTTCCCCTCTTTATGTGAGTGGACACTCCAGTCACACCCACTCATGCCTCCACTTAATCTCCACTCAAAAATCCCAAAGGTTTTTCTTTAATAAATAAATAAAACATTTTTATTTATTTTAATACTTTTTAATTCCATTAACAAACATTAACACATAACCCCTTGATATAGTTGTTAATTATACTAACAACCATTTGACAAAAATCCCCTTGAACTATTTCAAAAATACCTGAAACAATTTTGGTGATGTCCAAACTTTTCTCCGATGTTCCGTATCCACTCTAACGCGTCATCTAATCTTAAGTGTGTCACCATACGGTTCGTGAATAATGTAGACACGATCGAGACACATCTCCGATCAATAGTCAACAACAGAATTAGGAGATCCGTAATGAATTCTACACATTCAACGACGAATCTAGTGATCGTGTGAACCATAGACGTCGTAACCAATTCCCTTTGTCTCGCGATATTTTACATGTCCGAGATCCGATCATTGGTATCAACCATACCTAGTTAGATCTCGTTATCGACAAGTACTCTTTAACTCGTTTCGTGATATGACATCCTTGTGACCTAGTGACGTGCTTGCAAGCGATATCGGTGTGATATCACCAAGAGGGTCCAGAGTATATCTCTCCGTTATTTGGATGGACAAATCCCACTCTTGATCCATGAGCCTCAACTAATACTTTCCAAATACCGAACGCCACCTTTATAGTCACCCTATTACGGTGTGACGTTTGATGTCATTAAAGCACTCTTCCGGTGTTAGTGATTGTCATGATCTCATGGTCTAAGGATTAGGGTTACTTAGTATGTTTGATGTAACAATGTAAACTTAATGACTTGATTGCATTGCTATATTCACTTTGGGTCTATGTTTATCACATCATTCTCCCAATGACATGACCCCGCTTTTAACAACATCCAATATTCACGATCAGGAAACATTGATCACCAGTTAAACAACGAGCTAGTTAAAAAGGGGCGTTACTAGGAACTCTTGTTTGTTTATTAGACGCACATGTATCAACTTTTCCGGTTAATACAATTCTAGCATGAGAAATAAATATTTATCATCAACATAAAATAAGATAATAACCACTTTATTATTGCCTCTCGGGCATATCCCCTTCAGTCTCCCACTTGCACTAAAGTCAATAATATAGTCAATAAGTAAACACTTAACACCTATGGCGTTCCGGTGTTATTACCATGCTTCGCATATGGTAAACGTTATCAAAAGATCTAACATGTTCAGATCTGTTTGTATTTGCATGTCTTTGCGTCTATACGTACCACTTATTCTCTAATGAGATGGCTTTATATATATTTGGTCAAACCGATGAGACCTTAATTATGCAGCTTAAACTAATGTTACTAACATTGTGAAAATATAGCTTCATAGTATCAGCATTCTTGTAAATTCACCAAGTTCAGTAAAGAGTTCTGTGGCACAAAATACTCCTACTATTTGTCGTTAACACAACGATATACTTAGCCTTTGTTGTAGTATCCTTCACAATACTTTAATTTTGAAACTCATTTAAATCAAGCATGGAACTTTTTTCCAACCTATTGTGCCACTCTTCAACCGAATAGATGACAAGACTAGTAGTGTAACATATTACAATGAATAGTTTGTCATTACTACATAGGAAAACATATCTTTAATATTTCTAAAATACATAAGGATCTCTCCCACTGTAGTTCAATCATCATATGAATTATCCTTCTATAACACTTTATAACACTCATCTGGTTGCGTACATATCATGTAACACATGACTTTGAAATCTCAATTTCAATTTTTCTCATCAAGCGTCAAAACACTTGAATATTGATCAATTCATTTCTGTGACGCCCCGAGATCGGGCACTATGCAGATTTCAGCATTCCCGCCAAAATCCACATAATAACCGATTCCAGGTTGCCACTTGTGATAAAATTACAACAGTTCACGAATAATCCACAATTACAACAGAAACAGATAGATACAAGATGACTCAGACGAGCCAGGGATACAACTGATACAATACAAAGATCCAAATAACAGCGGAAGAAACAACATATCGTCCGTCTACGGACAAGATACAAATTGGACTAAGAGTCCTGAAGATAACCGAGAGCGTCCAATCCCTGCCCAGGCCAAGCCGGAGGGATTCCCAAGCTAACGTCGTCAGACTTCAAACCTGTTGACTGCAATATTGAATATGCAGCCACGAAAGAGATTCGTGGGTCAGTACGGTTAAGTACTGGCAAGTGGATAAACCCATACTCACAAGATACCGGCGTAGCCAGTCATCACAAGATACAAATACTTTGGGATCAACGGAAAGGAAGGGGTAATTGCAAATAAGCGACAGCGGGCTGCACTAACCAACTACAGAGAGATACCACAACTTCCGGCTAACAGAAAGAAGATAAGATCGAGTATTGTAACCAACTGAAAGTAAATCCAAACAAACCCATCCTGGATCTCGCCCCTTATCCGAAGAAGCAATCCGAGGATAACTCACACAGTTGGATTAATGATGATTCAGATTATTGTGTCAATAAGCCTATTACTAGTCAAGTTGTTAATCATGGGGTGAAAGATTGTTAATCATTAGGTTTAAGTTGTCCTGAGTACTTGTTAGCCAGTACTTTCACCAAGTAATCTATAACCGCGGAAAACACGGCTTCTCGAGAAGATTATCCCTGCAGGGTTGCACCAATTTGGCCGTACACGCAAGAATAACCCGCCAGACGGGGGATCAACCCACCAAGCGAGGTACTCTACACAACTCAATTCTTCTTCGCATCAAGCCCAAAGCACCTTAGGCGCACGGCTAATCGAGCCCAGAAGAAAATGGACCCTCATAGCACTCTAAGAACGTGTCCTCCTATATGCCGACTACGAAAGTTCCACCCGGGATCCAAGGGCTCGCAAGATCATGCATGCAGCAAATGGAAAGCCCGAACTAAATGAGGCGATTTGGACGAGATGCGAATCGAATCAAATTGAGGGGGGCGCCCATACTCGCTTCCCACATGCGGGTAGTGCGCTCATCATGGATCAGTAGACAAGACCATTTTCCTATTAGGGTCGACACTAGCAGGCCTCAAAACCACTTAGGGCCTCCTGCCGGTGCCTTATCATCAAATTATTATTACCATTAGCATTAACAGGATTGATTGATTAACATCGAGCCCCCAGAACGATAATGAAATAGTAACAGAAAGTAACGGGTAACAGACTCGAGCAAAACAACCCTAGGCATGCAGCTACGACACGAAGGCCAACGAGGTAAACAATCAACAGTTAATAGGAAGTGGAAGGAAAGGCTATATCATGGCTGCAAGGTAAACATACGATAGGATCGAGACACAAGCATCGTATCAACAGGCTAGAATAAGAACAACGGAAAGAATCGGTAACAAGTGATGAAAGGCAGCCATGTGGCAGCAAGTGAGTATACTTGCCTGGAATCCAGCAAGTAGAGGTACATCCACAGAACTTGTCGTTGCTCACATCATCTCAACGTCCTATCCGGGAAGAAGCAACGAACCTCGAACAAACACCGGATGCAACAATTACTTCTACGGCAAAAGATCCAGCATGATCCTATTTTATGTGCATGGCATGGCAAGATGCAACAGGGGAAACAACTTAAGCAATTTAATCGGAACCGGAGTCCGGAGAAATAGGAATTGGTTCAAGTTGTTTAGCTAACCATCAATATTAAATGTTGATTAACAGGTTTAAACAAGGTAGAGGTGATCTATCCAATATTAAATGGAATAGGGCATGATTTGAATTTAATACCCCAACACATTCCATATTTATTTAATAGGTGAACATGCATAACACAAACTAAGATGCAACATACAAAATGCAAACATGAGCATGGATGGCATGAACAGATTAAGTGCATTTTTCTGGTATGAAAACATATTTTATTTGTTGGATTTGGAATTAAAATGAGCAAGTTATCAAATTAGCAATTTTAAATGCATTAATTAAGAAATAGTTGTTCTCAGCAATTTAATTTATTCAAAATAGAAAACAAAGTTGATATTTGCAAAGTTTAGAGAATTTTGATTCGAAAACATATTTTACTTTTCAAATTTGGAGTCAAAATGAATTAGTTATGAGTTATGCAATTTTAAATGGAACCGGAACAATATTTAATTATCCCAACTCATTCCATATTTAATTATTAGATGATATTATTATACCCCGAAACCCACAAGATGCAATGCAAACATGATGCGATGACATTTTGAATATAGTTGATATGTTATAGAAAATAGGGCATAGGTATAGGGGATGTAGGGTTTGGGTTCGCACGTTGGAAGGAGGATCGCCGGGGTCAACGCCGGAAACTTCGGAACGTGGAGGAAGTAGTCGACGTCGAGGAAGTAGTGGAAGTAGTCGTTCTCGTTCCGTAGCCGAGGTAGTCGTTCACGTCATCGGTGGTCGTTGTCGATCTTTTCATCGAGGTCCGAGGAGGAAGTAGACGTGGTCGAGGTACTCGCCGCGTCCGTATAGAAGATCTTGGGGGTTCCGGTCTTTGTGGGCGATGGCGAACTGGGCGATTCTCCGGTCTTCGGGGTTCACGACATCATCTCCCGGACACGCACGAAGGCGGCCAACGCAAAACGGACATGACGAAGGCGATGTAGTCGTTCACGGTTCGTCGGGGGAGTAGTCGTGGTCGAGGTTTGGTCCGAGGTCCTCGGGGTGGCGGTACTTGTTGGCGATGATCTTGTCGATGCGGTACCGGTCGGTGTCGAACTTTGCACAGTCGTCGTCGTATTTTCCACGGAACGGAGATTTTGTTGGCGGTCGTTCGTGCGTTGGAGATATAGTACCTAGACAAACTGAGGATTAGAGGAAGACCATAGCTGCCATAGTTTAGCCTCCAGGTCGCACTCAAACTAACTGCAGCCTTGACCGAGCGGCAGGGCTTCCTTCCCACAGCTCCAGCCTCTCAGGGAGACGGCAGTTCCGGCGAGCACGTCAGAGGACAGAGCCCAAGCACTGCTGTGGCGGATCCCGCGGTCACCGACTTCAGAGACTTCGCAGCGGTGGTGAAGAACGCGGCCAGCAGCCTGGTCAGCTGGAAAGCTCTCCCCTACGATGGTGACAAGGTGAAGCGAGGTGGGCGCTGCCGCGACGCCACGGCCACTCGTCGTGAGAGCATATAGACTAGGTTCTAGACGGCCTTGTCATGTTCCCAGCAAGCACGGACGAGGAGCTTCCGTGGCTGAGGAGGAGGGCGCCGGGAAGGGCTCGGGCGTGGTCGATGGGGAGGAGGAGGGCGGCGGGTGTGTGGGGCGCCGGGAGCTCGAGGGGAACTGGGTGGGGTGGCCGGCGGGAGGTGGTAGGAGGACGAGGGGAGAGGGCGACGGGCTCGGGAGGAGCAGGGGGTAGCGAGGGGAGGAGATCGAGCGAGGGCTGGCGGCGCTCGATACGGGCAGGAGGAGGACGACGGGGTTGGAGCGAGCGAGGGGATCGGGGGAGTCGAGCGCGGCTCGCTCTCTCCCGTGCGTGCATTCTGTGGAGAGGTGGGAGGACCTAAGAGGAAAAACAGAAAAGAAGGGGAGGGCGGCTGCAAGAAAATAGGGGGGTGGAGTGGAAAAACGGTTAGGGTTTGGGGGAGGTGGCTGGTTCGGCTGGGCCTTGGGCTAGCCTGGCTTGGCCACACCAAAACATTTTTTTTTGTTATTATTTTCAGAAATTGTTTAGACAAGGTGAAAAAAATAGTTTTATACATCAAACAATTTCTAGAAAAAAAAGTAGTTGATGAAGTTGAAATAGTTTGCAAGTTTTACATGCATGATTATGAGTTATGCCATGTGATGCAAAAAGGAAAAACAAGCAACAAATTCTATTAGGGAAAGAAAATCGCCCGGGTGTTACAGACGACACCACTAACAAGGGATTGCGCCCTCGCAATCCACCTGCTAACCCGGGAGGGGAAAGAAGTTCGACTATCGATTCTTCATGCTTCCAACTGATCTCCTCGACACCACTAACAAGGGATTCTTGCTCACGTTGATGACGATGTTCTTCCGTCGAGAATTCTTCCGAAGATCGAACCTATTAGGTTAAAGGCTCAGAAAACGTCCACCCACGTAGGATCCTAACACTTTGAAAGATTGAGTACGAGAGTAGACTCCAAAACAAATAAGATGGGAGGGGAAATAGAATAGGGATAAGGAGAAAACAAGAATCCTATTGAGATGTTTTTCCAAAATAGTTTAGCAGAAATAGTTTTTGACACTCTAGAAACAACGACCGTTAGCGAGGTTAACCTACAGGCTTTGCGGACCCGTTGCTTCGATAACCATTCGTATCGAAACAATCTCGAGAATCGGAACCAAGGCTCTGATACCATTTGTGACGCCCCGAGATCGGGCACTATGCAGATTTCAGCATTCCCGCCAAAATCCACATAATAACCGATTCCAGGTTGCCACTTGTGATAACATTACAACAGTTCACGAATAATCCACAATTACAACAGAAACAGATAGATACAAGATGACTCAGACGAGCCAGGGATACAACTGATACAATACAAAGATCCAAATAACAGCGGAAGAAACAACATATCGTCCGTCTACGGACAAGATACAAATTGGACTAAGAGTCCTGAAGATAACCGAGAGCGTCCAATCCCTGCCCAGGCCAAGCCGGAGGGATTCCCAAGCTAACGTCGTCAGACTTCAAACCTGTTGACTGCAATATTGAATATGCAGCCACGAAAGAGATTCGTGGGTCAGTACGGTTAAGTACTGGCAAGTGGATAAACCCATACTCACAAGATACCGGCGTAGCCAGTCATCACAAGATACAAATACTTTGGGATCAACGGAAAGGAAGGGGTAATTGCAAATAAGCGACAGCGGGCTGCACTAACCAACTACAGAGAGATACCACAACTTCCGGCTAACAGAAAGAAGATAAGATCGAGTATTGTAACCAACTGAAAGTAAATCCAAACAAACCCATCCTGGATCTCGCCCCTTATCCGAAGAAGCAATCCGAGGATAACTCACACAGTTGGATTAATGATGATTCAGATTATTGTGTCAATAAGCCTATTACTAGTCAAGTTGTTAATCATGGGGTGAAAGATTGTTAATCATTAGGTTTAAGTTGTCCTGAGTACTTGTTAGCCAGTACTTTCACCAAGTAATCCATAACCGCGGAAAACACGGCTTCTCGAGAAGATTATCCCTGCAGGGTTGCACCAATTTGGCCATACACGCAAGAATAACCCGCCAGACGGGGGATCAACCCACCAAGCGAGGTACTCTACACAACTCAACTCTTCTTCGCATCAAGCCCAAAGCACCTTAGGCACACGGCTAATCGAGCCCAGAAGAAAATGGACCCTCATAGCACTCTAAGAACGTGTCCTCCTATATGCCGACTACGAAAGTTCCACCCGGGATCCAAGGGCTCGCAAGATCATGCATGCAGCAAATGGAAAGCCCGAACTAAATGAGGCGATTTGGACGAGATGCGAATCGAATCAAATTGAGGGGGGCGCCCATACTCGCTTCCCACATGCGGGTAGTGCGCTCATCATGGATCAGTAGACAAGACCATTTTCCTATTAGGGTCGACACTAGCAGGCCTCAAAACCACTTAGGGCCTCCTGCCGGTGCCTTATCATCAAATTATTATTACCATTAGCATTAACAGGATTGATTGATTAACATCGAGCCCCTAGAACGATAATGAAATAGTAACAGAAAGTAACGGGTAACAGACTCGAGCAAAACAACCCTAGGCATGCAGCTACGACACGAAGGCCAACGAGGTAAACAATCAACAGTTAATAGGAAGTAGAAGGAAAGGCTATATCATGGCTGCAAGGTAAACATACGATAGGATCGAGACACAAGCATCGTATCAACAGGCTAGAATAAGAACAACGGAAAGAATCGGTAACAAGTGATGAAAGGCAGCCATGTGGCAGCAAGTGAGTATACTTGCCTGGAATCCAGCAAGTAGAGGTACATCCACAGAACTTGTCATTGCTCACATCATCTCAACGTCCTATCCGGGAAGAAGCAACGAACCTCGAACAAACACCGGATGCAACAATTACTTCTACGGCAAAAGATCCAGCATGATCCTATTTTATGTGCATGGCATGGCAAGATGCAACAGGGGAAACAACTTAAGCAATTTAATCGGAACCGGAGTCCGGAGAAATAGGAATTGGTTCAAGTTGTTTAGCTAACCATCAATATTAAATGTTGATTAACAGGTTTAAACAAGGTAGAGGTGATCTATCCAATATTAAATGGAATAGGGCATGATTTGAATTTAATACCCCAACACATTCCATATTTATTTAATAGGTGAACATGCATAACACAAACTAAGATGCAACATACAAAATGCAAACATGAGCATGGATGGCATGAACAGATTAAGTGCATTTTTCTGGTATGAAAACATATTTTATTTGTTGGATTTGGAATTAAAATGAGCAAGTTATCAAATTAGCAATTTTAAATGCATTAATTAAGAAATAGTTGTTCTCAGCAATTTAATTTATTCAAAATAGAAAACAAAGTTGATATTTGCAAAGTTTAGAGAATTTTGATTCGAAAACATATTTTACTTTTCAAATTTGGAGTCAAAATGAATTAGTTATGAGTTATGCAATTTTAAATGGAACCGGAACAATATTTAATTATCCCAACTCATTCCATATTTAATTATTAGATGATATTATTATACCCCGAAACCCACAAGATGCAATGCAAACATGATGCGATGACATTTTGAATATAGTTGATATGTTATAGAAAATAGGGCATAGGTATAGGGGATGTAGGGTTTGGGTTCGCACGTTGGAAGGAGGATCGCCGGGGTCAACGCCGGAAACTTCGGAACGTGGAGGAAGTAGTCGACGTCGAGGAAGTAGTGGAAGTAGTCGTTCTCGTTCCGTAGCCGAGGTAGTCGTTCACGTCATCGGTGGTCGTTGTCGATCTTTTCATCGAGGTCCGAGGAGGAAGTAGACGTGGTCGAGGTACTCGCCGCGTCCGTATAGAAGATCTTGGGGGTTCCGATCTTTGTGGGCGATGGCGAACTGGGCGATTCTCCGGTCTTCGGGGTTCACGACATCATCTCCCGGACACGCACGAAGGCGGCCAACGCAAAACGGACATGACGAAGGCGATGTAGTCGTTCACGGTTCGTCGGGGGAGTAGTCGTGGTCGAGGTTTGGTCCGAGGTCCTCGGGGTGGCGGTACTTGTTGGCGATGATCTTGTCGATGCGGTACCGGACGGTGTCGAACTTTGCACAGTCGTCGTATTTTCCACGGAACGGAGATTTTGTCGGCGGCCGTTCGTGCGTTGGAGATATAGTACCTAGACAAACCGAGGATTAGAGGAAGACCATAGCTGCCATAGTTTAGCCTCCAGGTCGCACTCAAACTAACTGCAGCCTTGACCGAGCGGCAGGGCTTCCTTCCCACAGCTCCAGCCTCTCAGGGAGACGGCAGTTCCGGCGAGCACGTCAGAGGACAGAGCCCAAGCACTGCTGTGGCGGATCCCGCGGTCACCGACTTCAGGGACTTCGCAGCGGTGGTGAAGAACGCGGCCAGCAGCCTGGTCAGCTGGAAAGCTCTCCCCTACGATGGTGACAAGGTGAAGCGAGGTGGGCGCTGCCGCGACGCCACGGCCACTCGTCGTGAGAGCATAGAGACTAGGTTCTGGACGGCCTTGTCATGTTCCCAGCAAGCACGGACGAGGAGCTTCCGTGGCTGAGGAGGAGGGCGTCGGGAAGGGCTCGGGCGTGGTCGATGGGGAGGAGGAGGGCGGCGGGTGTGTGGGGCGCCGGGAGCTCGAGGGGAACTGGGTGGGGTGGCCGGCGGGAGGTGGCAGGAGGACGAGGGGAGAGGGCGACGGGCTCGGGAGGAGCAGGGGGTAGCGAGGGGAGGAGATCGAGCGAGGGCTGGCGGCGCTCGATACGGGCAGGAGGAGGACGACGGGGTTGGAGCGAGCGAGGGGATCGGGGGAGTCGAGCGCGGCTCGCTCTCTCCCGTGCGTGCATATTGTGGAGAGGTGGGAGGACCTAAGAGGAAAAACAGAAAAGAAGGGGAGGGCGGCTGCAAGAAAATAGGGGGGTGGAGTGGAAAAACGGTTAGGGTTTGGGGGAGGTGGCTGGTTCGGCTGGGCCTTGGGCTGGCCTGGCTTGGCCACACCAAAACATTTTTTTTGTTATTATTTTCAGAAATTGTTTAGACAAGGTGAAAAAAATAGTTTTATACATCAAACAATTTCTAGAAAAAAAAGTAGTTGATGAAGTTGAAATAGTTTGCAAGTTTTACATGCATGATTATGAGTTATGCCATGTGATGCAAAAAGGAAAAACAAGCAACAAATTCTATTAGGGAAAGAAAATCGCCCGGGTGTTACAATTTCCACGCGGCAAGAACCCATTCTTGTCGTTTCAATATTGACTTACTTCAACACGTCATCTATGTACCTTGGCTCAACCATATCAGGCCCTTCACTTTATCTCTATGGATACCGATGCCCAATATCTCTATAGGCTAAGCCTTTCATCTATATGAAATCTTAACCGTGTTAATTTAAAATACACATTTTCCAATTAACTTTATGTCATGTACATAAAGTATTAGAAATATATCTTAACGCTCCCACTTAATTTCTTGTAACTCTACAAGCATCTTTACCGTTCATGATGGAATCAAGCTCTTTTGATAACTTGATTAAAGTAAAGATTCCAACTTCGTTATGCTTACTTCAACCATTGAAGTTTTCATACCTTTCTAGCAACCTTTTGAATTTTACAAAACTCTCAGACCGTGTCAAGTACACATCCTTGATCAAACTTCGTAGAGAGGAAAGTTGGTTTTGTTATTCAACTGCCATATCAAAATATGTAACTTTTCCTAGAACTATCCGCAAAGACTAAAGTATCACTACGGAAGATCAGAATCTTGTCATAGTCAACTCTTTGAACTTCATCGAAAACATATTTTCGACAAAGCGAACTTCCAATGGATGTAAATATCCATGTCTTCTTGCTATATAGACCCGTTTGCAATCGTTAGGCTTCATGCCTTTCGAAAGGACTACCAAGTCACATACTTGATATTCATACATGGATACTATTTCGTATATAATGAATCATAGCCAATTTACGAACTCAGGGCACATCATTTGTTTTCTTCATAAGTTGCAGACCCTTTGTTGTCAAACAACACTTCATTCTCAAACCTACAAGTTGGTTTAAGTACAAAGTTTTACGACCTTCGTGGTTCAGTTCACAAACTCGTTCAAAGTATCTACAACGCATATAGTGTCTTCTACTTAGTCAAAATAGGAAACCCCAGAACAATTTCCAGTACTACGCTACTCTTGACATGATAACAAAGATTCTCTAATATCGTCGAGTTTGCACTGTCCTCCCACTCACTTTTTTTTCGCAAGAACTATTTTCTCGAGAAACCAACCCTTTGTGACAACCAACATTTGTCTTTGGTTCGGTGATAGGAGAAATTCCCAATGGTTTCTTTGGGATAATCTTATAAACATATCTTAATCCTATTTTGGCTGTAAACATTTTACACATGCAATGCATACCAAAATTTAAGAAAAGACTAATCGGGTCACTACCCAAGCCATAACTTATATGGTGTCAATTTCAACGGATCATGATGGCACTTTTTTTAGTGTAAAAGTGGTACTCTTTAATGTATAAACTATAAAAATATAATGACATTTTATTTATCTTACCATGTCCAACAATGTTCGAATATGTCTCTCGAACACTCCATACTTATGTGGGGTTTTCGAGAAGGATAAGTTGTAGAACAATTCTGTAACTCCTCAGATGTTTTGCTAAACTCGTAACTCAAACTCTATCCTTTATGATCCAATCATAAATACTTGATTCTCTTGTTACGATGATTTTTTTTAATTCATACTAACAATACTTTGAACTAATTCAAAAATGTCAAACCCTTTCTCATTAAATAGATATACTCATATATATAATCAAATCAACTGTGGAATATGATGAAGGAAAATTAATCCATCACACACGGCTACACATAATGCACCATATACATCAATATGTATAATCTCCAAGTCGTCCATTCTACTTTGGCATATGAATATAGTTTTAATCATCTTTTGGAAGAGGCCTTAGAAGCGTCAATTTATTCAAAAACAAAATGACTTCGGAAGTCCATCAACATGGAGTTCCTTCATGTTTTCCTTTCCAATATGAATTAAAATGACGGTGTCACAATTTAAGTGAAATTCTATAATTTTACTTCTTGCGACATTTATCATTTAGTCTAATGGATGTTTAATTTACCAACACGATTTATATTAACTCATCCATCAATTATGGAATATGGTCATAGTTTTAACAATCTTATTTGTTCTCACAAAAGTCCGGAAAAAATAACAACTTATTAAGTTCTTAAAATAAATCTCAAAGATTTGGTTCGATACGATAGTGAACACAATAACACTTTATTTCCGTTATTATCGTGATAGATACCACATATTTTACTAGTTCTTTGTAGTACCTTGTATTTCTTGCATTGTGCTGCTTTGTATGACAATTCACACCAACCAATCTGATATCAAAACACCCAAAATACTTCACCAGCAATACATCTATAACTTGTATATCAAGCATATATCCCGAGCTGGACTTTTCCAAATATTTTATTTTCTGTCATATACCTTTTGTAATTCTATTTTCAACATTCCCTTTCCTTTACAGAAGAATCATTCAACATCAAACAATGCCAGTCGAACTAGAACATTTTTCTTGGCGTGTTAGTCATATACTATCACCATTGAGTCATATTTTGAAGTTGATTATTCTACTTATATCACCATATTATTAGCATTCTTCCGGATTCTACTCTTAGCAGTCTCCAAGTATAGTAAACAATTTTTAACCATACTTTTAATCTATCCCATCATAACAATTTTGTGATGAAACTACTATAGCTCGAAGAAAGGAAGTTAGAGGATAATATAAACACCCAACTTCTTGGAAGATTCAAACGCCCAGCGTCTTCAGTCATTGCATATTAGAATAATATAAGCACAAATTATCACACTAAATTATACCCAGTCATGTTGCCACAAACAAGGTTCTAGATATCAATATATCTTTCACTCCTCGTTTTTTTCCGAAAAAAATTCTTTTCAGCTCCTTGATCAAACATTCTTTTGAAGATCAAGTATTATGGACGCAAACATGACACTGGATTCTAAGTAGTAATGATTTTCTCTCTAGATCAATCAATCATTAATCATATGGAGTTAGGTAGGTAATACCAAAAATCTACAATAGGACTCAATTTTAAATTTGACCAATACGGTACCGGTCAAAAATGGTTTTTGTCGGATCATAACAGTTATATCTCAATTAACAATCTAAGTGTAAGGTAGATAGTCGATGCTAATGACTACTACAATTTATGCAAATTTACTCTGATTGGTTGTTCGTGACAAAATAAGTTGAATTTAATTCAAAAATTACTACATGAATTCACACTAAAAAACAACATCCCTCTAGTCGTTTTAGTGATTACACAAACCAAATTTGCTACACCAAAACCGATCATCACGCGAGATTATCTAGCTGCAAAGGCGAATATCGACATGTTCTTCATATCATCCATATGACTCATGCTTTACCTTTCGGTTACGTGTTCCGAGTCCATGTCTGTACATGCTAGGCTCGCCAAGTAGAACCGTAGTATTTGCGCGTGTTCTGAGGCCATGTATGTACATGCTAGGCTCGTCAGCACCTGTTGTATGTGAACATTGAGTCTATCACACTCAATCATCACATGGTGTCTCAAAATGACAAACTTTCTTAATGAACATACTAAGGAAGAACATATTATTATCTTGATATTAAGTGAGAGGGATCATCTTATAATGCTACCGTCGCTATCTAAACAAAATAAGATGCATAAAAGGATTGAATAATGTGATATGATATGGTACTTCTTGCACTTGATCTCCATCTTGTGCATCATGGTATAATATCCATCATCCCACCGGCGTGACACCAAGGTCCGTGGTGTCTCCATCTCGATTGTCCCTCAAAATTACAACATCCACATGGATATGATATACAACACGCATGCCATAAATAATAGACAACCATATGGCTCCTTCCAGTATGTCAATAATTTACAAAAGAGATCATTTCATACATCAAATTTGTAACATTGATCATATCACATCACATGCCCTGTAAAGACAAGTTAGACGTCTCTAATTTATTTTTGCATATTGTACGTGGTTTTGGGCTTTCGAAGATAGAACTGTTCATACCTACGAACATGAACCACAATGGCGATGAACAAATTATTGGAAACCCGTTGTAGATTAGATCTTAACTATAGTGGGAGTTGTTTGAGACCCGCTGAGCCACGTATGCAATGAAGGTTGCATGTCAGTCGTGGGATAAGTCCCATGTACATGGACATGTAAAGTTAGTCCGGGCCGCTTCATCCCACTAAGACAAAAAAATACTCAAGGAGGCAATAACATGATCGGCAACGCCCACATACACCTGTGTGTTTTACCCGTACAAAATATCTACGTATAGATCCGGCTCTCATACCACTGATGGGTTCGTAGCATAGAAAACAAAAAAATTTCCTACGCGAAGAACACATGAAGGGCCAAGATCTAATCTATAGGATGTAAGCAACATGTATAGAGAGAGTCTGAGAAGAACATACCCTCGAATACACAAAGCATTACGAGATCAAATCTCGTTGGTGATGTAGTCGAACACACATTGATCTCAAGATCGTGAAGATGTGCACTGCAATCTGACAACGCTTTTGTGATTGGTCACATTTACGGCTTGATGACGACCTCCGTTCCCTCGCTCCAGCGGGGTGATACGTCATAAACGTATCCTTAATTTCTGATGTTCCATGTTGTTTTCATGCCATATGCTACATGTTTTCCTTACACTTTATGCCATTTTTATCGATTTCCTGGGACTAACCTATTGAGAAGATGCCACAGAGCCAGTTCCTGTTTTCTGCTGTTTTTAGTTTCAGAAAAGTTGTTCTGGAAATATTTTCGAAATTGGAAAATTCGAAGCCCAGAAGTCTTAGGATTCCCGAAGGTTCCACGGAGTCCCGAAGATACCCGGAGGGGGGGCACACCATAGGGCGGCGCGCCCCTGGCCGCGCCATGGGGTGGTGTGGGCCCCTCGGGCGCCCACCACCATCGCCCTTTCGCCTATTTATTCCCCCTGAGGCGTAAACCGTAAAAACATCCCACTTTTCCACGAAAAACACCCGAGACCGCTGTCATCGTCAACCCGAGTTTGGGAGGGTTCTGGAGTTCTACCCGGCACCCTGCCGGTAGGGGAAATCATCATCGGAGGGCTCTACACCACCATGCCCACCTCCGGAGTGATGCGTGAGTAGTTCATCTTTGGACTATGGGTCCATAGAAGTAGCTAGATGGTTGTTCTCTCCTCTTTATGCCTCATGTTTAGATCTCGTGAGCTGCCCTACATGATCGAGATTATCTTATTGTAATGCTACATGTTATGTTTGCTGGGATTCGATGATTATTGAATGCTACGTCTCGTGATTATCAATCTATCATGTTATATTCATGTGTATGTTATTTATGATCTTGCATGCTCTCCGTTGTTAGTAGATGCTCTGGCCAAGTAGATACTAGTAACTCCAAGAGGGAGTATTTATGCTCGATAGTGGGTTCATTCCTCCTTTGCATCTATGCTCGAGTGACAGAAACGTGACAGATGGAGGATGTGTGATGACCCAAAAGTATAGGGGATCGCAACAGTCTTCGAGGGAAGTAAAATCCAAATTTATTGATTCGACACAAGGGGAGCCAAATAATATTTATAAGCCTTAACAACTGAGTTGTCAATTCAGCTGCACCTGAAATTAGACTTGCTCGCAATAATTTATCAGTGGTAACAGTTTTATAGCAGCAGTAGTAGTAAAATAACAACATGAATAAAATAGTAACTGCAGTAGCAATCACGGAAAATAGCAGGATTAAAGTACCGTAGGCATAGGGAATGGATGAACGGGCGTTGCATGGATAAGATAGGTCATGTAATAATCTAAACATGGGCATTGCAGATAATAATAATAAAGCATCCAAGTTCTAGGCAAACCATAGGCATGTGTTCCAATATAGTCATACGTGCTCGCAATGAGAAACTTGCACACCATGTTTTGTCCTACCAGCCCGTTTTCAGCGGGGCCTCAAGGGAAACTACTGGTAATTAAGGTGCTCCTTTTAATAAAGCACCGGAGCAAACCATTAGCACTCCGTGAACACACGTGATCCTCACATCATAACCATCCCCTCCGGTTGTCCCAATTTCTGTCACTTTGGGGCATCGTGTTCCGGACAATGACATGTGTAAACAACTTGCAGATATGATCAAGAAACATAACTATACTCACGAAACAATAACATGTTCAGGTCTGAGATCATGGCACTCGGGCCCAAAGTGACAAGCATTAAGAATAACAAGTTGCAACAACGGTAGAAAACACGAACCATGGATACTAGGCACTATGCCTTAACAATCTGGCATTATTACATGATCGATCTCATCCAATCCCTTCCATCTCTCTCAGCCTACATCAGTGTTTATTCACACATGGATGGGGGAATCATGGATGGTTTACGGAGAAGATGTGGCGGTAACGATGGCGATGATCTCCTTCGAATCCACGTCCCGGCAGGGCGCCAGAACAGAAACTTCTGATCTCCGAATTGAGTTTTGAGGTGGTGGCGACGCTCTGTTGTGTTTCTGTGGAATATGACAAACCCCCTCGCGTTTTAGGATGAAGGGGTGACGAAGATATGGATTCTGGATCCTGCGGATAAGGATACCCCCTCTCAGGCCCAAGGTGAAGGCCTAGGAAGAGGAGCCCTTGGAATACTCCAGAAGGCCCACGTGAAGCCCACCCGCACTAAACTTGTGGGTTAAGTTAGAAAACATGTAACCGACCTAATTAGGGTTGGAGTCCTCTCTGGGTAGAACTCGAGACCTGGCCGCCTATATAAGGCCAGGAGAGCCCCCGAGAGAGGACCAAGCAATACCGCACGACCAAAAGCCTTGAACTCGAGACCTACTCTCGATTCGAGCACAACCTTTGTAACCGATCTAATCTTTAATACAGATCGACAAGAGGCAGGAGTAAGGGTTTTACCTCTACGAGGGCCCCGAACCTGGGTAAATCTCGCCCCCTGTCTAGCCGACGATTCCACCAGCGCTCATGGGTTCTCCTAATCGAAACCCGATAGGTTCATCGAAGGGATTTGTTGAGTCAGGGGAACGGCGGGCGCTGGATCACCGGCATCTTCGGCTTCATCGACATCAAACTCTCGTTGGAATCCAATGACTACGGCTCCGAACAATCCTTTACGGATCGGATCTGTCGTGGTCACACCGCACTCGCCGGAATCGCGCCCGGTATTCGAAGATATGGAGGAGAGCGTCACCCTGACGTTCGGGAGCCTAAAATTCGTGACAAACAGGGACGGGATCCTCCACTTCTCGGATGAATCGGAGACTGAATCTGGAGCTGTCGACTCACGCCGTTACCTGGAGAAAAGTGGCGAGTCGATCCGCTTCAACGCCAACGACTATCACACCCTCTCGACAGAGGAACCATCAAGAATCCAAGGAAACCTTCGACCTAAGCCTAGGACGCACGAGCTTCGACTAGCTCAAGTCTGCATGGCAGGATCGGAACAAGGCTCGGAAACAGAACACAGCGCGACTGAGCGCAATATAATCGGCGTTTCGCGGGAATCCTGGAAACGGGCGAAGGAAGCTATGCGAACAAGCAAGCCACCCGCAGCCGGATCCTCACACGAAGACATGGTTGCCTACCACTATCACCTAGTGAGAGCAGCCACGATTATCAAAGATGCTCGGGTAGATCTGGCCCGCCGAAGAAGAGCGGCGGACGAGTCAAGCCAGAGACGAGCTGGGCTGTCCGTAACACCCTCGGTTGGAACCCGACCCGCGAGGAAAGGACACGCATCCACGTCTAGGAACGATGAATCCATACCCGAAACAAACAGATCAACCACTCCTTCTCTCATGCGAGTCGACGACGACGGCAACGTGTACCCGCAAACTCCCGCTGCTGCGGTTCTAGCCGCGGCAACCTACATGCAGATGAACCAACCGACGGAAAGCGACCCTCGGGCAGAGCAATACAAGCAAATACGAAAAGGACTCGGATTGGCGGCTGCAAGGCTCGCCTCTCACGATCGCAAGAAGGCCGAGGAGCAGCAGGAGAAGGAGCGAAGGGAGAAAGAGAAAGATAAAGAAACACCCCGCAGGCACAGAAGCTCTTCACCAAGGAGGGATAAGTCACCACGCCGCGGTCGAGGAAAAGAAGCTAGACGCCGCGGCGACAGTCGAAGCAGCAGTGAAGAAAGCCCGAGAGACAGGAACTCGCGGCACCATAGCAGCCGCTCGAGAAAACGAAGCAAGGAACCAAGGAAAGATGACGACCGCGACCCGCCAAGATACGACGCGCGATCAGATCTCGCTCAAAAAAGGGTGGATAAGGCAAGGGCTTCGCGATATCGCGAGCGCTCTTCGTCCGGCTCCTCGGATGACGAAACCTGTGGAGCACTCTGTTTCGCTCGCAGCATCCACGAAGCACCTCTACCCAAAAGGTTCAAGCTCAGCACGGAGGTGACGAAGTACGACGGCTCACTCGAGCCCTCTCAATGGCTAAGCGACTACCTCACGGCAGTAAAATGCCAACGTGGGAACAAGAACACGGCTATGCAATACCTCAATTTGCATCTTACTGGCGCAGCCCGCAGTTGGCTGGAAAGAAGACCAAAATCTTGCTACGCATCATGGGATGATTTGCTCCGCGATTTCTGCAAAAATTTCCAGTCGACTTACAAGAGGCCAGCTACAATCGAAGAACTACGAGCCTGCAAGCAGAAGAGTGGCGAGTCCACACGCGAGTACATCCAGCGATGGACCACGCTCAGGAATACCGCGGGAACTATCTCAGAAGAAGTAGCAATCGAAGCCTTCGCAAAAGGCGCCAGAAGAACTGCTTTTCGAGAGGAGCTAGGTAGAGCTGCACCCAAGACTATCGGGGAGCTAATGATCATAGCCGAAAAATGGGCTAACGGAGAAGATGCGGTGCGCAACGAAAGAGCATCGTCACCCGCACACGATGACGATCGTCACGATCATGAGGATAGAGAGGAGTTGGTCGCCGCGGAATTCACTCGAAACCGCGATTCCGGTCGCCGTGGAAATCGCGAGTGGAGACCAAAGGCCGAAGAAAATCCCCCGAGGAAGACCTAGATGCATACTGCTCGCTACATCTATTCACAGATAAGCGCACGGGCAAAACCAAGGCAACACACTTGCTTAAGGATTGCCGAAAGTTCCATGACATCTCAGACGCACTCGCAAGGAAAAGATCTGCCTCCACTCAAAATTACCCGCCGCTTCCAGGAGGAGGACACCAAGGGTTCCAGCCGCCACCACCAACACCACCTCTACCCGCAAATCCAAACATGGCGCTAGCTGCAGTACCCGCACCACCGAACGCCGGAGCAAACGCGTATCCGAACCCGGCAGGACAACTCGCAATGATCCAGAAGGTATGCCCCTCTCGCAGAGCTCAAAAGACTAACACAAGGCAATTATGCATGGCAGTGCAGACACCGCCAACGAAGACCGAGTACCTGAAAATGGCGGACCAGCCAATCACGTTCTCGATGAAAGATCACCCACCATGAGTCTATCGACCAGGACACGCCGCCCTCGTCATCCAGGCGCAAATTGGCAACTACGACTTAGCCCGCGTATTCATGGATGGGGGCAGCGGTCTCAACATTATCTACGCGGATACACTCCGTCGGATGAACAAGAACTTGGACGGCCTCCCGGAATCAGAAACATCCTTCCACGGGATAGTTCCAGGCAAGGCAGTCCGTCCACTCGGAACAATCAACCTAGAAGTTGTGCTAGGCACGCAGAGCAACTACAGGAGAGAGTTCCTCGACTTCGAAGTTGTCGACTCGCCTTCACAGTACCACGCCATCTTGGGTCGAACAGCGTTCGCCAGATTCATGGCAGTACCTCACTACGCCTACTTGAAGCTCAAATTACCTGGCGAACATGGCGTAATCACCATTGACGGAGACTTTCAGAAATCCAACAAATGCGACAATGAGTTCAATGAAATCGCAAAATCTTTCGGGATGCACGAAGAACTTCAAGAGCTGACAAAGACCACGGATCACTCCGTGATGCCCCTCACGAAGAAAAATGCGCCTGAGCTAGAATTTAGCGCCAACAACGACACCCGAAAGCATCAAGTGCACCCGACAGACTCTACGAAGACAGCGATGGTCTCAACAACCCTCTCGCAAGCATAGGAAAGCGCGCTCGTCAAACTCCTCCGTGAGTACTGGGAAATTTTCGCCTGGTAGCCCTCAGATATGCCAGGAATACCCAGGGAGTTTGCCGAGCACTCACTCGAAGTCTTTCCAGACGCTAAACCCATCAAACAGACCACGCGAAGATTTTCAGAACCCAAGCAAAAGGCGCTTGGAGAAGAAGTAAACAGATTGCTAGCTACGAAATTCATCAGGGAGATCAAGATATCCACTTGGTTAGCAAACCCGGTGTTGGTCCCCAAAAAGAACACGGATATCCTTCGGGTGTGCATCGACTACACGTCGTTAAATAAGCATTGCCCCAAGGATAATTTTCCCCTCCCGCGAATCGACCAGATCGTGGATTCTACAGCAGGCTGCCAACGCCTCTCCTTCCTGGACGCCTATTCGGGATACAATCAGATCCGAATGAAAAAGGAGGATGAAGAAAAGACAGCATTCATCACACCTCACGGTGTCTACTGCTACACAACAATGCCCTTCGGGCTGAAGAACACAGACGCAACATATCAGCGCTGCATGCAAAGATGCCTCGCCAACCTCATTGGCAAGAACGTGCAAGTGTACGTTGACGACATTGTCATCAAGACTCGAGTTGAGGACACACTCCTTGAAGATATTAGAGAAACATTCGACGCCCTCAACGCATACAGGATCAAGCTCAATCCGACCAAATGTGTCTTTGGCGTTCCGGCAGGAAAACTTCTCGGGTACCTGGTATCCGCCAGAGGCATTGAAGCCAACCCGGAGAAAATACAAGCTATCTTAACCATGAAGGAGCCAACCAACCTGCGCGGAGTACAACAGCTCGCAGGGCGATTAGCCGCCCTAAGCAGATTCATCGCACGATTGGGGGAGCAAGCATTACCCTTCTACAAGTTGTTGAAGAAGACAGACAAATTCGAGTGGACACCCGAAGCCAAGCAAGCATTCGCAGATTTGAAGCGGTCATTGCAAAGTAGGCGCATCCTCGCAACACCGCGAGAAGGGGAGCCACTTTTCTTGTACCTAGCCGCCACACACCAGGTCATCAGCACAGCAATCGTGGTCGAACGACCTGAGGAAGGCAAAGCGCACGGAGTTCAACGTCCAATATATTACATTAGCGAAGTACTCTCACCATGCAAGCAACGCTACCCTCACTACCAGAAGCTCGCATACGGAGTTGTTCTTACCGCCCACAAGCTCAAACATTATTTCCAGGAACACGCCATTACAGTGGTTAATGATGCGTCACTCGGGACGATCATGAACAACCCTATGGCATCCGGAAGAATAGCAAAATGGAACATCGAGTTGGGCGCTTGGGACATCACTTACGCAGGACGAAGCGCAATCAAATCCCAGGTACTTGTTGAATTCCTAAGCGAATGGACAGAATTGCAAACGCCAGGACCACCCGAGTACACGAGCAATTGGATAATGTACTTTGACGGGTCCAAGAGAAACGAAGGAGCAGGAGCTAGAATAGTTCTTATATCCCCTCAGGGAGACAAGCTGCAATACGTCCTACGATTGGATTTTCCACCAGATGATCCGGCATCAAACAACGACGCAGAGTACGAAGCCTTGTTGCACGGGATGAAGATGGCAATCGCCTGTGGAGCTACTCGCCTAATGATCTACGGCGACTCCAATCTCATTATGCAACAAACAATGAAAGAGTGTGACGCAATCGCCGAAAACATGATCGCGTATCGCGACATGTACAATCTACTCGAAGGAAGTTTTAAAGGATGCGAGCTAAAGCACATCGCAAGATCCAGCAACGAAGAAGCAGATCGACTGGCAAACATGGGTTCCACGAATACACCCATACCACCAGGAATATATTTCGAACGGATGATCAAGCGATCGGTAAAAATCAAGAAAGCTGCAGAAGCAATAGCAGTGCCAGAAATAGAGGTCAGCCCGCAAGTCGCCCTTATCGAGCTCATTCATAACATATCACGACAGGTTTTTCTGGTCGAGTCAGTCTGGACGCAGAAATATCTCGACTACCTGACCAACAGACAGCTCCCGGCTGACCCACGCGAGGCTCGACAAATAATCAGACGCAGCAAATCCTTTCGGGTAGTCAATGGGGAATTATACAAGCAAAGCATCTCGGGAATACTTCAGCGCTGCATCGCACCCGAAGATGGCAAAGAATTGCTCCATGACATCCACCAAGGAGACTGCGGACATCATGCTAGCTGGAAAGGGGAAGGCCTTCCGAGCAGGATTCTACTGGCTGACAGCAGCTACCGACGCTAAGAACCTGGTCGAACGATGCGATGCCTGTCAGCGATTCGCACCAAGACCACATGCACCTGCTACGGAATTACACATGATACCCATTGCCTGGCCCTTCGCACAATGGGGGCTAGACATGGTCGGACCACTACGCAAGTCCACCCCTGGAGGATATACACACTTGCTGGTCGCAGTCGACAAATTCACCAAATGGATCGAGGCCACGCCAGTAACTTCGGCTAGTGCCCAATGCGCCGTCAAGTTCCTCGACTCCATCGTATGCAGATTTGGTGTGCCACACGACATCATTACAGACAATGGTACAAATTTCACAGCAAAGGAAACGCAACAGTTCTGCGAGGAAAAGGGCATCAACTTCAAGTTTGCTTCCGTTGCCCACCCGCAAACGAACGGACAAGTCGAGAGATCCAACGGCTTAGTTTCGGCTGGCATCAAGAAACGCTTACTCGATCGTCTACATCCCACCGCAGGACATTGGACGGACGAATTACCCTCCGTCCTATGGAGCCTCCGCACAACTCCTAACCGGTCTACAAAATACACGCCATTTTTCATGGTATACGGCGCAGAAGCAGTCCTCCCCGAGGACGTTCGATTCAGCGCCCCACGAGTTGTGGCCTACAGCGAAGAAACCTCTAACAGGGCACTTGCGGAAGATATGGATGCACTCGACGAAATGCGGGACATCGCACTCGCCAGATCCGCAGTATATCAGCAATCCCTGCGAAACTATCATAGTCGCCGCATACGCCACAGAGCATTCGCGGCTGGAGATCTAGTGCTGCGACTCAAGCAGAAGGAAGGACATAAGCTCGAACCACCCTGGGAAGGACCCTTCATCATACACGAAGTAATCCCAGGTGGAGCCTACAGGTTGAAGAATCCATCGACTGGAGGAATCTATTCCAATCCTTGGAATATTGCGCACCTCCGCAAATTCTATCCCTAGGTTTACTTGTTCTCACAACAAATAAGGCTATGCTAGCCACTCTTGTAGCTCGAATACATGGCTTCTCAGTCATCGCAATAAAAACATGGTTTCTCCATCATATTCATTCGCAACTTCCTATTTTTACGCGCTCAAAAGTTACAGGAACACACCCCATAAACGCACGGGGGCTACGCCTACAACTAAGCATTACAGGAAAAAAGCATACATACAAGGTTATACACCTTACAACGGTTTTACAAACTATACAAGGATACAGGATATGCGCATCCGAAAATCAATCAAAGCGCTGAGCATTCTCAGTCGCCAAAACTCTATCTACCTCCTCAGAGGACAATCGGATGATTTTCTCCGCTGCAGGACGAACAACATCATAGAAGGGGGAAATATCATCGATTGGATCATCTGGGAGCCTGGCTACGGAGTTAAAATCTACTTCAGGATACCATATTCGGACAAAGGATAGAGCTACAACCGCGCCGCATGTCATTTGATTGCGCACACACACGCGAACCTCTCGTTCACGTCCATACAACCTGAGAAGATAGCTCCAGTCTTCAGGACCCCTTTCGAGTGGGTAGAAAGCAGCGTTCATCGCAATCAGGACCTCGTGAAAAGAACTCACGAGAATTCTCGCTTGCAGAACACGGAACTTCAAGGTGGCCATCACAAATCCTCGACTGCGATCAGACCAGAAGTTACTCGCATGAGGATTTGAGCTACCAGCCCCCTGAACTATATGGTTTTCAACCCACTGCTTTTCTTCCCTGTCATCAGGTCTGACAACTGAAGAGCAAGCATGCTTCATCAGCTAAGGAAACAAAGCAAAAAGAAGACACGGGGGCTGTATTACTTACACAGCAAATCCCTCGCAACCAGCGATAATTCATCCATCAGGAACTGCTCACGTTCAGCCGCCAGTTTTTGCTTGGACTTCGCCACATCGGCTATACCGCGCAAAGCTTTAAGCTGACGCTCACCCTCCCGGACCTTATCACGAAGACCAGCATAGGTGCCAACCGCGGCAACAAGGGGATTTACTGGAGTAGCATGTCCACTCGAAGATTCTGCAACTACCCCGGTAGCCTGGAAGAATACAAGGAAAGAAGTAAGAAGCCCTATTCGAAGTATTTCTAGTCGCACATCTGACAAAAGTGCTCGGGGGCTACTCCCATCGGGAGAAAATACACAAACTACGGGAGGCAATTTCCAGAATGAACACTTCGATTAAAGACGATGAAAATACGGGAATACATCCCAAGGTTCATTACATTCACGAAGGAAAGGAAAAAAGAACAAAACTAAGAAACTACAGTGGTGCTCCCACTAGTGGCAGTCGCCCCTCCTTTCAGTCGAGCAAATAGCTCAGACAGCTTCCGAGCAAAAATGGTGGCCTGCTCGCCAAAACGAGAGAGCCGTACCTTTTTGCCTGTCGAGGGGTCGACTGGAAGAGCTGAGTAGGCCTCCTCCAAACCATTGACTCCGTGCGCCAGCGCGAACTGAATCGCAGTCTTCGCACCAGACTCCGACTGGGCGACTGCGTAAGCATCCAGGAGATTGCCCTCCGAGAAGATCTTCAGCAGGCCGTCTAGTGCAGATGGAGGTACAGCGTTGGCGAGGAAGCGACTGTGCAATTGCGACAACACTTGAGTGGCATCTCCAATCAAGGAGCACACTCCTTCGGCGTGCCTCTTGAGTTGAGCAAGTGTGTCGGTTAACACATCTACTCGCTGGATCCCAGGGATCTCCAAAGGAACATCCAGAAGACCTGCAAAGGAAAAGAATGTCAAAATTTCGCAAGTTCACCAAGACAAAAGATACAATTGCGAGAGCCTAGGCCACTTACCCGCGAAACGCTCAGCAAGGGGACGGAGGAATGTGACAAGGTCAGAATCGGCCTTATTGCCAGCTTCCTGTTGATCCTTCAAAGCTTTTCTCGCATCCGCGAGTTGCCTGTCAAGATCCTCCGACCGCATGCGGGAGGCCTCCAGCTCTTGTCGAACAGCCGCTAAATTAGCTTCCTGAGCGGTTGCCCGCTCAGAGAGCTTGACTCTCTCGGACTCCGAATGTTCGAGTTGAGCTGCGCAATAACATTTGTTAGACATCAAGAATGGACACGAGAACAGAAACAAAAGAAGACAATGAGATTTACTCTTAAGGAGCTCGTTCTCGGTGTGGAATCGACTACAGTGTGACTGAAGCCTCTCGCACTCCGATTCGGCAAGAACAACGCGGCGACCGATCGCCGCAAGCGAGTCAACAAGCGACTGCAAAAGTACAGAAGTAGAAGAATTAGAAGATGTAAATTAGAGCCTGTACTCGATTGAATTCAATCGACTACAGCCTCGGGGGCTACTCCCATCGGGAGCACTGACGTGCACCCGATAGAAATAAAGACGAAGAAAATAAAGCAAGATTTTGAGCCTGTAGCCGATCGCAAGCAATCGACTACAGCCTCGGGGGCTACTCCCATCGGGAGCACTGTCGTGCACCCGATACAAATGCGAAGACAAACTACAAAGTTTACCTGGCCCGTGGCGCGGGAGAGAGGATCTGCGGAGCTGTCCGTCGCTTCTTTCGAAGCTGAAGTCCTGGCGGCAAAGCTAGGAGCTTCACGTTCCGCAGTCGCTGCATTGGGGGCTGCGCTGGGAGAATTCTGGACGGTGCCAACATTGGGAGCTCCACCCGCAGTTCCTGCCTTGTTCCTCTTTTCGGGAGGAACACAAGAAGCGTACCTGCGAGGGCTGATGGCCTGCACACTGCAGCAAAAAAGAACAAGGAATCAAACATAAGCGCGGAAGAAAGAACGTTCGACTAAGAACGAGGAAAATAACTTACTCGTCATCTTCATCTTCATCCAGCAAATCCGCGTTCCAAGCGGTTGCGATTACTGGGAATGAAGGCGAAGGGGCGAGGGAGCGAAGTGGAGTCGCGGAGATAGGGGCCTTCCCGGGCGATTCCTCTAAGGAATTATCCTTGGAGGTAGCCTCGTTATCGTCCTCTACCCGACGACGCTTGCAACGACGTAGGCCGCCATTCGAGCCCTCCGCATCATCCGAAGAATCGTCCTCGGAGCTCGAGGAAGCATCGGCTACACTGGTATCGGCTAAGCCGTCCAGGTGACTCGCCAATAACTCCGAGGCGTCCTCTCCCGCAACTGGCGGGTAGCAGTTCGCCACCGCTAAGCTCTACAAAGACGGAAGAGGGAGGCGAGAAGAATTTCAGTCGACCAAAGACTTAAAGCAAAGAAGAAAATAATGACGAACAGGAAGGATAAAACTAACCTCGGCTGGTGGAGGTTTCGAAGCGTCGAAGGCTTCGACTGAGCAGTCGGGGAACTTCTCCCCCACCTTCAAGCTGGTGACAGCCGCGATTTTCTTCTCGAACTCAGCGTTCGAAAGTTCCTCGCGGCTCACTCGGCTAGGGTCCTCAGCGCCTTGGTATTCCCACATGGTGGAAGGCCTTTGTTGCAGCGGCTGGATCCTGCGCTTCAGAAAAATACTCGCCAGGTGCAGCCCGTTGAGTACCACTCCGGCGGTTTGATCCCGGAGAGCGGACACTCTTGCGAGTAGGGGCGTGACGACCTGGGTTTCTTCGGCTGACAGCTTGTGCGCCCAGGACTTCCGCCTCTTCAAAACAGCGAACGGGTGGAATTCCACGAGCCCACCCGAGCTGTTGTCGATGACGTAAAACCACTTTTTCCGCCAGCCTTGGGCGGAGTCGACGAAGTGCCATGTTGAAGTGGCTGCTCTCCAGTCGCGCCTGGATCCCAAAGCCGCCTATGCGCAGCGGCTCGCCAGGCTCGGAGTCCACCCGCGATTTCTCGCGGAAGATGCAAACTTTGAAGAGGGCCTTCCACAGCGCCCAATGAGGGCGAATGCCAAGAAAGCATTCGCAGAACACGATGAAGCACAAAATGTGCTGCACCGCGTTCGGAGGAAGATCGTGAAGCTGTATGCCATAGACATACAGCAACCCGAGGAGAAAATGATGGAGAGGGAAGGAAAGACCCCGAGACACGTGGTCCGCAAAGATCACGCGCTCGTTCGATTGCGGGTTTGGTACCTCTTCTTTCTTCCCGAGGCGCACCCGCTTCTCAGATTCAGCCGGCAGCAGCCCCTCCCGCTGCATCTCCTTGATGCTCTTCGCGGTGGTATTGGGCGAGCGCCAGTCGCCGGCCCGAGGTGCCGGTTGCGCGGAAACGTCTCCGGATGCGGAAGTAGCAGCACCACGTCTTTTGCCTCCGGCCATGGCTAGCAGTGTGAGCTCGAGCGCAAGGAAGAAGATGAGCACGAGGAAGAAGATGGTTGAAGGCAAAGGCTGGGAAAATCTCAGCCACTCGATGCGCTACGTGGCACGTATCGCAGCCACCACGTGTGAAGATGAAACGAAGGGGCGGTGAACGCTGTTCCGTGCCACGATCTTAACAGAAGATCGTGCGCATTTACTGCGCAGTTCGTGTAAAAAACGGAGGCGGCGTCTCGTTTCCCGGTCAAAAAGCTGACTAGGTGGGCCAGCCCATCTGCTACCACTCCGTCACGTCCCATCGGGAGGAGAAAAGTGCGCCATGACGTCATGGCACGCATCATCAAATTCAAGAACTTTCGAATGGACAATTCAAACACGAAAATAGCTTCGTATGAAATTCCTTCGACTAAAGGCAATTACTTTGCGAATAAATCATGGAGCAAGACTTCTTTTAAACAAGAGAACTATCCTATACACGAAAACTCTTTCGTATAGGCGCAACAGTCCAAACATGAAAACTCTTTCATATGGGCACGACTATCTACAGTACGAAAACTCTTTCGACTGAGTCTTAATCAATCATTCGGGTAGAAAGAACCTACCTCCATTCACGCATGATATTTCTACATCATAAAAACGTGGATTGTTCAGCCGACTAGGCACATCCGGATGCCATATTCTTCGAATATGAAGGTAAGACCCAAAAAGATCTTTCTTAAGGGCCTGGAATCGCACTCGAAAGCTGCGTCCTCCGGTATAGTTCCGTGTCAACAACACGAAGAAAAATCCTAGCGGGCGCGCCGGGTACCCTCATAGGTTAAGTTCGACTCGATAAGTCCACAACGGCCCAGTCGCAACAATCACCTTATCGGGTTCGAGTCGGAGGTCTCGAATCTGTGTAGGCCAGGAATGTTTTTGCCCTAGTCGCAATTAATTGGCCCTGATCTCTCGGGAGAGCCAAGCTACTGTGCCGCATCCTTCTGCAAATAAAGCCGCAATAACAGGCACCTAAGTCGCTCGACACTCGAGCATAAGGATTCATTGCACAGGGAACACACCCTTCAAAACAGTAAGGAGCCAAGCTGTTTATTCAAAGGAAAAGCAAGGCCAAAAAAAAGGTTTGACCGTCTACTCGACTGGAAAATTCCCACTCGAGCAAACGCTCGGGGGCTACTGACGAAGATATGGATTCTGGATCCTGCGGATAAGGATACCCCCTCTCAGGCCCAAGGTGAAGGCCCAGGAAGAGGAGCCCTTGGAATACTCCAGAAGGCCCACGTGAAGCCCACCCGCACTAAACTTGCGGGTTAAGTTAGAAAACATGTAACCGACCTAATTAGGGTTGGAGTCCTCTCCGGGTAGAACTCGAGACCTGGCCGCCTATATAAGGCCAGGAGAGCCCCCGAGAGAGGACCAAGCAATACCGCACGACCAAAAGCCTTGAACTCGAGACCTACTCTCGATTCGAGCACAACCTTTGTAACCGATCTAATCTTTAATACAGATCGACAAGAGGCAGGAGTAAGGGTTTTACCTCTATGAGGGCCCCGAACCTGGGTAAATCTCGCCCCCTGTCTAGCCGACGATTCCACCAGTGCTCATGGGTTCTCCTAATCGAAACCCGATAGGTTCATCGAAGGGATTTGTTGAGTCAGGGATTCGACAAGGGGCATATGTAATCGAAAGGGGAGCCCGAGGGATGCGCTCCCAGGTGTGGTGTGGCCCCCTCCTGGCCCCTCTCCGGGACTCCTTCTGGGTCTAGGGGTCTTCGGGTGTTTTAAGGTCTTCGGGATTTTTTCTGTGCATTTTCCCGAAAGTTGATTTTTCTGCATAAAAACAAGACACCAAGGCAATTCTGCTGAAAACAATGTTAGTCCGTGTTAGTTGTATCCAAAACTCACAAGTTTAGAGGTAAACAATAGAAAAAGTATCCATAAAAGGAGATACGTTTTGGACGTATCAACTCCCTCCAAGCTTAGCTTATTTCTTGTCCTCAAGCAATTCAGTTACAACTGAGTGCGATAAAAGAACTTTTACGAACACATTTGTTTCATATGATATAAATATACTCACTATATGATCAAGTGCTAAGCAATTCATAATAAGATGTATGCAAAATAAAAGTCACCTAGCAGTTATGCAAACTATGAAGAGATACCAACAAAGTAATAATAAACAACATGAAGTATATCAATCTGCAGGATTGCAATGCTCATAATAGGGTATGATAAAGTGTACTCGATTTTCCTTAATAATGGAGAAAAACATAAATGCTAGGGCACCTCTGAAGTTCGAATGAAGACTAAATTAAAGATATCAAAGATACAAGCATCAAATTTATACCACAATCAACCGTGTTCTGGGACAAGCACATTACACTAAGAATGACATCCATGCTCTCAAGAAGGTGCATAAAGTGAGAAGGTGAAGACTCAGCATAAAAATAAAAGAAAGGACATTCACAGAGGGAAGCAGGGATTAACTCATGTGCTAGAGATTTTTATTTTATTAAACAGAGACATTGAAAACATTTTGCAGAGAGGTGTATGCTTATGTCAACGAATGGTAAACAGACAATACAATACATCACAAGCCAACTAGAATTCACAAGAGCGGCTCCCATAGAAGGACGCATTTGGGTAGAAGGTCATCCCTTTTTCTCTTTTGTTTACACAATTATGCTTTGACTCATAAATCATGGGCAAAAATAGTAAAGAGAATTTGTTGTATTAATTTGGGGCTGGGCACCCCGCCCGACTCTTCTATCATTTGGATAAGCGGATGAAGCCACTAGTCTAGAGTGTGAAATCCAATCAAGAAGTGAGATAAAGATTATCTATTTACGTCCTCATGAGCTAAAACAAGGGCACAAAACAGGAATAATTTTTCGAAGGTTTTAAAGGTAGCACATGAGAAATGTACTTGGAGTGGCAGTTAAATACCACATATAGAGCTCATACTCAGTATAAGTGAAAGAAGATAAATGTATGGTAGACACATTTGGAAAACTTTGGTTTTTGGGAGTTGGATGCACGCGTAGAGCTCATACTCAGTATAAGTGAAGGTCAGCAATAGACGGGGAGCGACAATCAAGAGAGCAAGAACTATCATAATCATGCTTGCGACAAAACAAAATTAACAGGGGCATAAAAGTGATACAAATACTTTGAGGCAAAATAAATCATCGAGGCTTAATTGACTTTTTGTTTTCAGTCATAGCATGCGTGAGCATGTGCCAAGTCGATTCAAGCGAAACAATCAGGGGGAGATACCACAATGTCATACCCTTCTATGAATAGAACAATGCAAGCAAACATTTATACGACATGCTATCTTATATTAATAAGTTGGAACTAAACATGTGAGAGCACGAACTACTAAGCATCAATTAAATAACATGCACCTTACGCGAACAAACTAAGCATGTCCACATGGATGAGTATATGTACAAAAATAAAACAAATAGAGTTCGTACCAGCCTCTCACCACAACTTGAATTGTCATAAATCGTCATTATTGTTCTTCACTCGTGTTGATTGAATAATATAGAATTATAACCAAGCTCCAATGGAGACACGAAAGACCGACGAACTCTGCAACAAACTTTACAAAACCAAAGAAGAACAACAAATATTTTTTGGTTTTCGAATTAAAACAAGAACAGAAGAAACACGCAAACAAAGCAAAATATTTTTGGATTTTTTTGAATATTAAACCGAAACGAGAAACTAAAGCAAACCAACAAAAGAAACTAAATAAGAAAATAAAGAGAAACAACATAAATATTTTTGGTCTTTTTATGTTTTGGAAAGCAAGAACAAAACAAAAAAGAAACGAAAGAAACAAAAACAAACGAAAGCATGGATATACAAAGAAACGACAGAAACATGATATAAAGATGAGTGTGATGTCGGTATACCTTCCCCCAAGCTTAGGCTTTTGGCCCAAGTGGAGATCAATCCCAAGCGGGCCATGAGGTGGCGCCCCCGTAGTTTGTTGAGGATGAGCCCTCCTCCTGATATGTGCTCGAGGACACCCCGGTGTACTGCGTGGTGTAGTCCTCGGAAGGCGCATTCCGCCTCATTTACTGCCTATGGAACTCCATTAAGCGCAATTGTGCTTCTAGCTCTCCCTTCGGGAGCGACCATGGCATCATGTCAACTTTGAACAAAACGGGATGCGGCAAAATAAGTTCCCTCTCATCTCCATCAATAAATAAAACTCTATATACTAAATTTTAAGCAGTAGAGTTAGCAGTAAAAAAATGACGAGCCTTCATGGCAGCAAGATTAAGTCTACAAGGAGCTATCAATTCATCATTGGGAGCAATAGAAAAGCCTAGAGCATTTTCTATACGTGTAGCAATAATGCCCCCATAAATGGGTCCCTTAGCAGCTAGGCGGCGAGCAATGAGAGAACCAAGGTTATACTTGTTTCTACGGTTAAGTGGAGCATCAAGAAAAGCAATATGATAGTTTTAAATGTTGCTAGTGTTCTCCCTACCAAGGATACTAGTAGCAAGATAGTAAGTGAAATATCTGATAGTAGGAAGTTGGATGTTTCTTATCTTCCCGTGCTGAGGTGGGCGGCTATCATTATTGGTAACTCCTCGATAGAGCTCCATAAGATCAGCGGGTCTCTCCTGAATCTTGCGCGCTGTCCCGGAGGCGTTGATACCTGTAATGCTGCAAAAGCTCTCCAAGGGCAAGGAAAAAGGACTACCATATATCTTAAAAGCAACAGTTGGGTTATATGGTGAGTTGTGAAATTTAAAACTCAATTTTTTTTGTGAGAATAGCATATTGGGGACCGTCATCCTGCATGTAGTTGGTTAAACCAACCCATTCAATCAGCATCAAGAAGTCATCAAGCATACCCGCACCTCTCAAAAATGTATAGCAAGGGAAACTAGATGGATTAGCAATTCCATTGCCTCCCGCATCATCTATGTTCGGTGCAATAAGATCTTCATTATAGGATGGCCTCAATAGAGTAGATGAACGTGAGCGCCTTGTTCTTCTAGGAGCATCACTCCTAAATATTTCTTCAAAGTTGTGGCTGTCCATTTCTGAAATTTTTCAACAATCATCACAAAAATTGATTTCAAGCAACTATAAGGTGGAAACTACCTTAGAGACTTATAGGAGATCTAAACATGCATCAAAAATAAATTGTTTCCACTTAAATAAAGCTTGCAAACTCACATAAGCTGTCACCTACAGTACCAAAATACTCAAGAAATACTCCACCAAATAAAATTCTACTTGGATAATCGGAGGAGTCACATACCAGAGAGAAAATGCACCAAATTTCAGCAACAATGGTGGGTTGAGCAAAGAGATCGAAAAATCTCGAGGAAGAACAGCAAGAACTCGGGTTCTAGGAAATGTTTTGAGTTTGGTATGAGAGAAGGGAATCTTTGGCAGGGGAGAGAGTTAGTGGAGGGCCAGGGGGCCCCACACCATGCCTAGGCACCACCAGGGGGCTGGCCGCGCCACCCTATGGTGTGCCTGACTGGTGGGCCCCCCTAGGGTTCCCTAGGTGGCTATATGCCTCATTTTTTACCTAAAAAATTATTATAATTTTTTTGGAATTTTTCGAGAAACTTTATTTTTGAGGTATTTTTAGAATTTAATAATTAATAAAACCCCAGAAAAACAAATGTGGAAAGGCGGAAAACAGAACTCCAGAGGTTCTAAGACACTCCAATAGACAAATAACCAAAGAAAACAAAGGTGGAGGTGGTGAAAACAAAAGTATGGATGGTGAAAACATGCATAACCATAATAATCAGGATGAAAACATGACTATGGATGATGGAAAACATGATTATACTAAAGTAGCAAGGTGATAACAAGGTGAAAACATAATGGGGAAGGTGAAAATATAGTGAAAATACTGTCCTCTTCATTCAAAATCATTTGTTAACAAGGTTGATCAAGTCTTGTTACCAGAACAATTTCTATATGAAGCAAAACTTTGCTTAGCACTAAATAATTATGTTACCTCAACCTTGATAGACATAGTCCCAATCATAATAATTTCATATTCTTTTGGTGGCATTGGAATGGGCCAATAAAATTCTCCAATCTTGATGGTCTCAAGATTTTCTATTGAATTTAGATCATATCTTCTATCAATCTTCTTGGGAAAATAAACAATATGCTCTTTACCATTAGCATTAAAAGTTACTTTTCCTTGATTGAAATCAATAACAGCTCCTGCAGTGTTAAGAAAAGGTCTCCCAAGAATAATAGACATATTATCATCTTCAGCCATTATCAACACAACAAAGTCAGTTAATATCAAACAATTAGTAGTCAGTTGAACAGGAACATTCTCACATATACCAACAGGGATAATAGTATATTTATCAGCAATTTGCAAAGATATATCAGTGTGTATCAAGTTTTCCAGAGAGAGCCTCTTATATAGAGAAAAAGGCATAACACTAATTCCACCTCCCAAGTCACATAAAGCAGTTCTAACATAATTATTTTTAATATAACAAGGGATAGTAGGAATACCAGGACCTCCAAGCTTCTTTGGAACCTTGCCATTGAAAGAGTAATTAGAAAGCATAGTGGAAATTTCCTCATTAGGAATTTTCCTTTTGTTAGAGACAATATCTTTCATATATTTAGAATAAGGAGGCAGTTTAATAACACCAGTCAAAGGAATTTGCAAGAACAAATGTTTCATCCACTCACAAAACTTATTATAATGTTCTTCCTCCTTTGATTTGTGTTTCTTATTAGGAAAATACATTTGTTTTTGTATCCAAGGCTCTCTTTCATTACTATGTTTATTAGCAATGAAATCCTCCTTAGTATACTTCACAATTTTAGTTTGCTTTTCAGGTTCAGCTACAGTTTCTTCTTTATCAGAAGCGTCACTTTTATCATTACCACTTCCAATTTCAGCATCAGAAATAGATATACTATTAGGATCTTTAGCAGGTGCAGGAGATTCTATAACAGTTTTATGTCTCTTCTTCTTCTTCTTAGAAGGAGAACTATTGTTTTCAGGTTGCTGAGAATCTTATTCAATTCTTTTAGGATGTCCTTCAGGATACAAGGGGTCCTGAGCAGAAACACCACTTCTAGTAATTATTTCATAAATATATTTTTTCTCTAGAAGCATTAGCTAGCATATCTTTTTGCACTTTAGTGAGTTGATCAATTTGAGTTTGAACCATATGAAAATGTTTAACAAGCATTTGAACATAATCATTCAGACTTATTATGCATAGGGCAAGGCCTAGTTTGAAAGAGCGTGTGCAAGCATGCTCATGAGCGTGTGCAAGCATGCTCTATGAGCATGCTATTTTAATTGGTACCCTGGCACATTAGAAGGCCTTTCCTACTATTTTTGTATAAAAAGTAATTAAATAGGAAAAGTATGATAGTGATTGGGGTAGTCAAATCACCAGTAGAAAGAGGGCCTCTCATCCTGGGCTTTAGTCCCCGTTACCTATTGAACCGGGACTAGAGGGGGGCGGGGCAACCGTTCGTCTCGCCTCGAACCCTTTTAGTCCTGGGTCGTAAGACGGCCCGGGACTAAGAGTGTTCTGGCAATCTTTCGCCTGGCCAGAGACCTTTTAGTCCCGGGTCGTAATACGGCCCGGGACTAAATGCCCAAACTGTTTTCCTCCCGTGCGCTTTGGAAGTTGTTCCATCCGGAGAGGCTTGAAAAACAAAGATATCACCTAATTGCTACAGTAACCGCACCCCACTTCTTCTTCCTCTTGCTTCCTCTCTTCTTCCCCATTCTCTACCATGGATCAATATGATAGTCAGTTTCTGAAAGTGCCCAACTATGGTAGAACTCTCGATGCCGCCTACACGAACGAGAGCTCCCGGGGGGTTTTCTTGTCGATTTGAAGCGATGACTTCGTGAGGATGGCGGCAACTTTCTTGGTCTTGATCTCAAGTACATGACCAATAAACGAGAGGTGGTCGTCATCCAGATTGCTCACAAGAGGTGTGTCCTTGTCTTCCAATGGGCAAGGTAATACACAAAACTTCTCCTCTTGCTCTCCTCTCTTCTTTCCCCATTCTCATCTCTTCTTTTCAATCTATATATAGGATAGGAAAATTGCATAGGCTAGAAACATGTGTGGCCATTTGAATCCAATTGGAAACAGAGGTTCTTTTGATTCATATATAGGATAGGAAAAATTGCATAGTAGATCAACATGTGGCCATTTGAATCCTATTGGAAAGAGAGAGCTTCTTTTGATTCATATAGCAACATGTATCCGATCCATTTGAATCCTATATGTATCCATTTTGAATCTCATTTTGTTCTATTTGTTGTTGTATTAAAAGAATAAATTGTTGCATCAGTATTTAACATTTGTTCCATTTAAAGTTGCATTGAAACAATATACCTGTTGCAGCGTATTTAACATTTGTTCCATTTTTTTTGTTGCAGTAGTGACAAACATTGTCCAGAACTCCTGGATTTCCTTGTCAACAACGACATACGTTTTGCCAACGTTGATACAACGAATGAAAAGTTGAACATGATGCACACCTGGAACATTGAGATACCATCTTACTGCCATATTGATATTCATGACCTGTTCTAGCTTAAGTATCCCAAGACTTCGATGGCTGATATGGCAGCCGCCTTGATCGACGAGGCATACGATGATATGAAGAAAAAAAATCCCCAGTAGGCAACACGATTGTGGGAGAAGAACCCACTTGACAGGATCAATGTTGATTATGCAGCCATAGATGGATACATTTCCTTCGAGTTGTACCGTATTATTAGTATCTTCAGCTATGGGCAGCGTCACTTAGTGGCCCGGTCTCCTATTGTTTGGGGATTCTTCGGAGGACCAGCTCGAGTAGATGGGTACTGTTGTGTCTCTATATTATGTACTCCTTCGGAGCCTCTCATGACGCGATGTTTTGTGTCTCTATATATGTTGCCTAGAAGACTTCATGTAGTACTATTATATCTATTAATTATGTTCTTGTTTAATTATATTTGATGTGAGCAAACTTTATGAAGCAATTGTGATGTATATGTGATGAAATTTCAAAAATTCAATTTGACACCCGAACTCTTGTGCTCCTGCTTGTTTCCGAAGTGGAAAGTCTTGATTTATGTAATATGGAGTAAGAGAAAAAAATATCTATCTGAAGATATTTTGAAATGACTAGCCAATTTAGACTAGTTATGAATTAAGTAATTAATAGTCCTATATATACATGATGGAAAATATGATATGGAAGTCGATCATATATATTTGAACTTATCTCATTTTTCTAATCAATTTAGACAATATTATTTGCCAATTTTCGATTTACGGCTTTCTAGATACGAATTATTCAATATTAAATGCAAAAGCTAGCAAATTAATTATTATTTAAATTCACGATTATTTGAATTCAAGATTATTATTACTTATTTATAATTTTTAACTAAATAATTTAAATAATAATTAACTAAAAAATAATAATTACTTATTCATGATTAACTACAAAATTATTATTACTTATTACCACCCGGGAATAAAAGTCGTCCAGCCGGCGCGGCCACGTGTAGGGCCTCTAGTCCTGGTTCGTGGCCCACCGGGACAGGGGGCTCTAGTCCCGATTCAGCAGTCCCGGATAGAAATCCGGGACTATAGTCCGTTACGGCCCGAGACTAGAGGCCCGTTTTCTACTAGTAAATCGTTGTTCACGTACAAATCTTTTAGGGACAAGTTCATTTTTATCATTAGGAACAAAAGTCATACCTTCTTTCTTGGGAACAGAATGGACGGGACTAACCCATTTACTATCAACAATAGGATATATTATATCTGCTTTAAGAAGGTTCAATATTTTATTTCTCACCACTTATTTTATTCTTGGATTTAATCGACGCTGATGATCAACCACGAGATTTGCATCAGGTTCAAGATTAATTGGGTGATGACATAGAACATGACTAATACCTTTAATATCATCCAAAGCATAACCAATAGCTTTACGGTGTTTCCGGAGTATTTCCAATAACCCTTCTTCTTCCTGTTTTGAAAAATTAGAATTGATAATAACATGATATATTATCTTTTCATCTAAGTAATCATATTTAAGTGTATCAGGAAGAACTTTGAGATCAAACGCGAGATCTCCCTTGGGAGATGTAGGCAATCTCAGTGAATCCACATGCAGGTTGCGCTTGATAATGGCTGGTTGGTCGAGGAAAATATCATGTAATTCATTTCTTTCCTCCATATACATATCATTTTCGTGTTCCTTCATAAATTTCCACCAACTATCATCAGGAGGAACAACAATAGAGGCAATATTTTCAATAATCAAGTCTTCTTTAGGTACTTCTCTATCATGACGCTTTCTAGAAAATTTAGAAAAAATGAATTCATAATGCTCACTACCAAATTTGTCAAACACTTTCTCTTTCTTAAAATCAATAACAGCACCACAAATATCTAGGAAAGTTCTACCAAATATAATAGGACAAGGCTTATGTTCAACTGAACCAAGTATTAAAAACTCAATAGGATATTTTACCTTACCGCATAGGACTTCAACATCTCTAACAATACCAATTGGAGAAATAGTTTTTCTGTTAGAAAGCTTAATGTAACGTGTCGTGAGGCTGTCACAGGCTCATGATCATTCCCTCAAGAGAAAACCTTCATGCATCCCTCAGTAGGGATACTCCTAGCTAGATCCTCGTGAGGCCCTGAGCCCTCACGAGGCTCTCGTAGAGCGAAGGTTCGTTGACCATCCTTGGTAGGTGTTTGACCGCATAGGCCTTGATAGATGGCCCATGTTACCCCATTTTCATTGGGCCAACATGTAGGTTAAAGGACAAATTTCCACTCCTCAGAGTAGTAGCATTCAAAAATATCCTCAGAATGCACACCAATTGACCAAGATAAGACTAGTCATCACGGTTGCTTCGAACACATAATCAGAAAGTCTTGTGATCAATAACTTCGTGCCATCATACAACTCATCGTCCGATTGAGATTCCTTAGAAGAATAACCGACATACCAACCTTAAGAACCAATCTGTGATCAGAGTAATTAGGTTGTGCTATAGCATTGAGAATATCTCCTATATAAAGAACATCGACATTTTGTACTTGCTCCGAACCAGGATTCACCCTATCTGCACTCAAATATTCCCGCCCTTTAATAGAATTGACAACAAGATTAGCAGGACGAGTAATAGTCCTTTCTACTAGATACTCAAGGTTATCAACTTATCATGAAAGGCTAGAAAATCATTGTAGAAGCTATAAATCAACAAATCAACCCTATCACCATCTGTTCTGATTAAGAACCTATACGGTATATTCACACAAGTTGCTTCAGAAACAGTCACCCTATCCGCACCATACCACCACCAACAGCTAGAACAATTCTGAAAACGCTACTACCCTTCTCATCACCCATAAGTTTGTCAACAGTAAGACACATATTGTTAGTGAGACACAAAAATCTGACATGGCATGATAAAGGCTAAGATTGAGTGTAGAACTTTTTAATGGAACAAATTTACACTATCGCACGTAAAAAATGTTATTTACCTTACTAAAATCCAGAGTAAATTACAAAAATCTACCACAATTGAGGGGCGGTGACGGGTCAGTACACTTCTTGGAATTTTTTTCTAAAATTTGCCGACTTTGGGACTAACGACCACAAATCGGGTAATTTTTTTATTGATCACATAATAACACTAGATCTGACAGGACAGGCCCACCTGTAAGGGCTGAGTAGGCAATACACGTGGAGGAGAAGCTGACGTGGATGTGGGGCCCACTTGTCAGCCCCCCAATCTTCTTCCTCTCCTCCTATTTTTTTCCTATTCCTTATTTCCTTTTTCTCCCACCACACATCTGGCAGTGACTAATCCTCCAACCCTCCCTAACGCAATGGCCGCTGCCACCGCTGAGCCCTCCTCCGCACACGCCTCCGACGCGACAGCAAACGCTCCCAGCGGTGGTCCACCGGGGCCAGGCTAGAAACGAGCCCACGCGGAGGCTCCCAACCTTGATGCCACCACTCCCGACGGAGACAACATACGTCGACCCTAAGCCCCGGTGAGGTCGTCGGCCTCGGGGCGGCTCCTCCATGTAGCAGTTGCAGATGGTGAGCCCCAGCAGGTCGGAGGCTCCCCGCGCGGAGCTTGGAGTGCCCGCACCCCCATCGAGCCCGCTGCGGGCAGAACGACATGGCGGCGGCGGCGAATCTTGCGGAGCGGGGAGGATTTGGGGCTAGCGGTCCATCTTGAACGCGTCCGCCACCCGGCTCAGAGGCGCCCCATCCCTTCCTCAAGCTCGTGTCCAGCGAGCCACGCGCCCACGCCTCCTGGCTCGAAACGCTGCTCCACTGGCCGTCCTCTAGTCTCCCCCCGCGCCAGCGAGTATATATCTCCCGACACGAGGTGAAAGCGGTCGTCCAAGGCGCATCCGGCATGGTCCCCGGAGCGACCCCCGGCACTCGAGACGGTTGCGCTCCCCTGCGCGATTCCCTGCACAACACCGGTGACGACCACCTCCCCTCCTCCTCTGTGGCGGGGCCGAGCCACAGATGGTGGAAACCGGCCGTGGGCGGTGGCGAGAAGCACAACAACGGCGGCCATGGAGGAGCTCGATTTGGGGTTGAACCCGAGTCGCACCTCCCCTTTGACCGACGGGCCCCACAACCACCTCAGATCCTTCTCCACTTGTGCTACCTAGTCAGCTCTTACAATTGGGTCCCACCTATCAGCACGGGTCAGCGGGTGTCAAAATTTGTTTAGACATGAATGAGCGTTGTTTGTTGTCATTAGTCCCAGAGCCGGTAGATTTTTTAAAAAATTACCAAGACCGGTACTGACTCGCAACCAGTGCCCCAATTGTGATAGATTTTTGTAATTTACTCTATAATATAAAAAATGTTATTTACCTTACTAAAATCCGAGTCAAGTTAAAAACTCTATACCATAAATATTAAAATAAAAACACCCCGCCATTTATAGAAGCAACATCCTATTGGAATTTTCCCATTACTTCTCAACACCCAGAGATGAATTCAATGTGTTTTAGCACCCGAAGAAGATTTCTGTAATTAAAAAAAATCACATTTCGGACTAGTAAGTAGAACTAGATTCATAGAATGCAAAACCTTCTTTAGAAAGTTGAGTTTGCTGATCAAGTAGGACATATGCCAGAAACGCTACAACTTAACTGACAAAGATAGTACACGAAACCAAATTGTGGAGGGTAGAGGGCGCCTTAAGTGTGTCTTAAGATGTGGTTTGCACTACTTATGCATGCAATAAACATCCAAGTATTTTCACTAATGCTACCCTCCAAAGACGAGACAAACACAATTAGCTAGGATCATAGATTTATGTCACATTTATCTATTATGATTCTCCGACCTCCACACATACAGATTCGTTAACCTTTGGCTAGAGGTCAACTTGGAGGATGAGGAAATGTTGGCAACTGTTCTTTGCAATGTGAAAACATACTTTTCTATAGTAGCCGACATGCAAGAGATAAACAATTAGCTATAAAAATACAGTGAAATGGGTCTGTAAGGAAAACCACAAACACCTGCGACTTGACTATAGAAAATTATCACCATGGAACACTCAAAAGGGCAGAAGTGAATACGTAATAAAAGTGAATAATCCTAATCAATGCAAGAGGAGATGCAGAACTAATTCAGCAGCTTATTCTTGTAGGTTGCATCTTATATCAAGGACCACTGACTTCTAATTTCAGAACCTAACTACATCACGGTAAAAAATACTCCATCCGTCCCAAAATACAAGGCACGCTATTTTTATGGTGGTCTTTGATGGTCATCAATATATAATAAATTATATGGAATTAGAACATATAAATGGTATAGTTGGATTCTTCTTGTAAAATTCTTTAATTTCATATATCTTACTACTAATTTTATGGACATGTTATAAGAAAAAATCATGGTCAAAGTTGGACACCGGTGACCTGCGAAATTAAAGGGCGCCTTATAATTTGGGACGGAGGGAGCAGTTCACACCAACGAAGTACCCAGCAGAAGCATATGATCCAATACGATTATTTTCCTTCCTTACACCATTTGTCTGCCCACTCCTATCTGGAACGCCGCCGCTGATCTCTCCATTGTCGCCACCGCTCTTTTCTTCACTTCTCGTTGTCGATGTCGTCGTTGCCACGCGAGTACGGAAAAGCGATGACGGTGGCGGCGGCAGCACACAAACCTAGGTTTGTAGACATCAGAGAGAAGGATCCCATGGAGAGAGAATAAGGTAGATGGCTACCCTCGCCATTCCCCACAGCCGCCATCTCTCGCCGTTCCCCACCGCCACTGCAGACAAAGGGAGGACGGGGCGACGGAGGAGAGAGAGAGTATAGAATAGGGGGGAGAGAGAGGAGAGGACGCCCTGGCCTTCCCCGCCGTTCCCCGTCACTTGTGCATTGCCGCCGCCTCCACCGAGTGGTCCGCCGCCGTTGCCAAGTGAGACACGGGAGGAGGAGGACATGGTCTAGGAGAAAGAGGAAGGTGAGAGAAAAAACCGATGCATCGGCAAGATGGGCCCGCACGGCAGACTCACATGAGCGGCGGATGGCCTCAATTCAGGGGCGAATCTAGAAAAAAATGGTGATGGGTTCAGCTACTATGAAGATATGCACTACAAACTAATAAATAGAGTGTTCCACCACATTTTATTTTATACTATAACATAGGCTAAAAAGCAATATAAATGACCAAAGTGTGAATTGCTATAATAGTATTTACATTTACTAAGATAAAACACACCGTTTAAATAACGTGCTAAATCCACTTGATTACATATCTCAACGAGCAATTAAAGTCGCATCTCGCAAACAAAAATGATTCCACGGCTTTAGTTGTAGCATCGGGAGTGCGAAAACAATAAAAATATGTTATATTCACACAAATTGTACATAAATAACTAAAGGGAAGAGAAATATTGATAATAGGAAAAATATGATTGGTCGCACAATCACAATTTAAAAAATTTCTCCTCGACTTTTTACTGTCTTAAATATATCAACCACAACAGTCTTAGTAATAGTGGATATGATTGGACCTAAGTAAACAACGATACATGACTACATGGGACTGTTTTAGTATTGTAATTTCTCATGCCCAGTTTTTTCAGACTTAAAAGTTATTAAAATGATTTGATGCGCTCGTGCTTGTGCCTTGTGCGACGGGCCTAATGGGGTCACACAAACTTTTGGGCTGGGTTCAGACACTAATTTTTTCATGGAGTGGTTCATGGTTTTGTGGCTGTCGTTGGTGTCAGCTGCACCCAGTGCCAATGCGTGAGCTCCGCCCCTCACAGGGCTCGCTGCTAGGCCGGCTTAAAGAGTAGAGTAATTATGGAATCCTGTACTAATCTTGACGTCGAGGATTAGCAAAACTGAAATGATTAATGACTCGGGATGAGGTGGAGGCATATGCTGATATGCCAACATTAGATCGGCAAGCAAAGCACCCGAAACCGCGCCAAAAGTTGAAACAATCAATTCCAAATTCAGAGACGGAAGCAACGAATCCAGCTTCTCTTTAACCCTCGCTATGCACATGCTCGGCTGCTCCCTGTCTCCACGATCGACGCAGAAGAGAGGAAAAATAGAGAAGCTAGGTAGTAAAAGAATAGGATGGACCCAGCGTTGCACAAGGCGGCGATGCAGGGCAGCGTGGCTGGCCTGAGGAAGCTGGTGGGCGAGCGCCCCGACATCCTTGGTTCCAAGACGCCGCAGCGGAACACGGCACTGCACCTCGCCGCCGAGCTCGGCCACGCTGGCTTTGCTAAGGAGCTCCTCCGCGTGAACGAGAAGCTGCTCGTCAGCAAGAACGCTGACGGCGACACGCCGCTGCACCTGGCGGCCAGGGCGGGGAAGGTACATGTGGCCGAGCTGCTCATCGACCACGCCAAGCAGTACTCCCCCACCGCCGGACAGAAGGCGGACCCTTCCCCGAGCTCCCCTGACAGCGCTCAGGGGCCTCTGCTCATGGGCAACAAGGTGGGCGACACGCCGCTACACGAGGCGGTGAATCACGGCAGGAGCGCTCTGGCACTCAAGCTGCTGGCCGCCGAGCCCAGCCGAGGCCACGCGCTCAACCTGAAGAAGCAGTCGCCACTGCACATCGCCGCCCGGGAGGGCCTTGCTGACGTGGTGGACAAGATCGTCCGCCAGCCATGGGTTCACGAGAGGTTCGTCCCCTCCGACTCTATCAGCGGAACCGCCCTGCACCAGGCCGTGCTCGGCGGCCACACCCGTAAGTAAACCACCCCGGCCGTCTCCTACTATTAATACAGCATATTACCCCTCTGGCTCTGGGCTCTTGCTCTGGTCTACAAGCTGAAATCGTGTAAGAGCTGGTGGCGCATTGGCAGGGGTGGTGGAGATCTTACTTGACGCTACGACGCGGGAGGAGGAAATCGGGCTGACGGATTCCAATGAGAACAACGCGCTGCACTACGCGGCGCAGAAGAACAACGCCCGCGTGGTGAAGCTGCTGCTGAACCGGAAGGCGGACCTAGGCTACAAGCGCAATCGCCAGGGCCAGTCGCCGCTGCACGTAGCCGCCCAGTACGGCTCGACGGAGGCCATGGCGGAGCTGCTGAAGCAGTGCCCCGACGTTGTGGAGATGGTGGACAGCGCCGGCAGAAACGCCTTCCACGTTTCCATCACCAGCGGCAAGTTGGACGCGCTCCGCTGCCTGCTCAAGCACGTCCGCCCCGAAGAGATCGTCAACCGTGTCGACCACAGCGGCAACACGCCGCTGCACCTCGCCGCAAAGATGTCCCGCATCCAATCGGCGCTGCTCCTGCTCAAGGACCGCCGCGTCAGCCCCTGCATCCTCAACCGGGACGGCCAGTCCGCGCGCAGCCTTATCGAGAAGCGTGCCCACACCGAGGAGATGGACACCTACGAGATGTACCTGTGGAAGAAGCTCAAGAAGCAGGAGGCCTCCAAGTGCAAGAACGAGCAGCTGCCACCGGTCCCATCCTACGAGTCGCTGCGCAGCCGGAGGGCCGGCCACGACGAGTACTACGAGCTCAGCGTCGGGACCTACACTCTGGTCGCCACGCTCATCGCCACCGTTAGCTTCGCCGCCACCTTCACCATGCCCGGGGGTTACAGCCAGACTGAGGGCACGGCCATCCACGGTCACACCGCCGCGTTCAAGATCTTCGTCATCTCTAACACCGTCGCCATGTGCAGCTCCATCGTCGTCGTCTTCTGCTTCATCTGGGCGTGGCGGGACCCCGTCCAGTTCAAGCTCGACCAGCTCATGTGGGGCCACAGGCTCACCGTCGTCGCTTGCCTCGCCATGGTCGTCTCGCTCATGACCGCCGTCTACATCACCGTTGCGCCAACAGCGAGGTGGCCTGCCTACGTCGTGATCGCCATCGGCGCCAGCACTCCAGTCGTGGTGTTCCTCATCCTGGGGAAGGAGGCATTGTACGTGCCACTATGACTACATTAACAAACCCGACGCAGGGATGGCAAACCAACGCAACAAAGAACTCCGTGTATAGGTTTTGTTAAGATTTTCCATCTGATGAAAATTGTGGGATTATGTACCCACCCCGTTTTCCCTGTCTTTTTCATAGTGCCCTTCACGATGTATAAAATTCCAGCTTTTAGAGCATCTCTAACAGATTTTTTTTTTGATAAAGGGTTTTTATATTACTTAAAAGTAAGTATTACATCCGGCCTCTTCACACAGTCGAAATCCAGCAAAAGAAAATATAAAAACGACTAGTCTAAACAACTCATGGAGATATAGACCGTCGAGAGCTATTGCGCCGCTATCCGTAGATCAAGAGGTCATCCATGTGGGATAAAAATTTCCCTCACCACGTGCTCCAGCCGTGGACACGGGAAAATAATTATACGAGACCTGGTCTACAAATTCAGCCTCGTGGACCAACTCCAGCGATTGACACGTGGCATGCATGGTAGTTTAGATCTAAAAATATACATTTAAATTTTGTGTTTTTTCTCTCTCATGCCTACGTGTCAATTACTGAAGTTGGTCCACGGGGCTGAATTTGTAGACCAGGTCTCATATAATTATTTTCCGTGGACACACCTCCGTAAAAAAGGCTTCAAAACTCCCCCCCCCCCCCATTGTAATCATCTAACAGATGACCCATAATGGTACATGTGATGTAAAATCTAACTTATATACCACCGGAGGCCAAAAATGCTTATCTAACAGGTGATGTAGACCTATTTGATGATGTACTAGAGGTTGGGGCACCCCTTGGGGCGCCTCCTGGGCGGTCCTTGGCATCCCAATCAAGGCTCATGTTGTACGCCCAGACGAGTGCACCAGCCGCACATGGCAATTGGATACCGCATCTTTCTGAAATACACAACTCTTGAATACACAAACAAGTACAGTATTACATGGGTGGATTTTACTTGTTAAGGGTTTAGTGATACGTGCAGATAAAGTAAATTTTCATTAAAAATATGATTTTTTTCAAGATAACATTGCGAAATGATAAGATAAAGACACTGAAGGCACAACTGTCATAGGTTGTAAACTCATCACCAATGGCAACCAAAAGTATTTATAGAACGGGAGACAACTCTAATCATACATTCCTTTAAGGTCTAGGTCAAACCTTGATAATATATCAACATTAATCCTAGGAAAACATGTTCACTTAAGAAAGCAAGCCCTAGGTTTCCAAAATTTAGCTAAGAGTTTTAATCTGTTAATAAAAACACTCTCTTCTTCTGAACCCAAACACCAAAACTGGTTCTTGCAAATGGGGGAAGTTTTGTCTCGGTTAAACAAGTATATGTCCTGGTATTACTACGATAGGATTGCCACTTTCTCTTTCAAAACGGAAGGCATCCACACTATTTACGTTATCCCTGATCCAAGCAGATATATCATACACTGCCTTTGGAGGTTATCCTGCCAAATTTGGATAGCCCATCTTCCCTAATCTTCCCAAATCTCCATAACCAATGATCTGGCTAAGAAAGAAACAATCAGGCCATATATACAGAAAATGATGATGATCCCAAGAGGCACCCGCCCAAAGGGGTAACAAACAAAGGAATTGACTCCTAATAAAATGGCCCCCACAACTAACTGTCAATAGAAACATGAAACGAAAATGGAAAAGATGTGATATGCGTCTTTTGCCGGAACCGTGCCAGGAAAGCTGGCACCTCTCCTCACCTATGCAGCCCAACGGTATATCTACAGGTACTTCTAAACCCAATAACTTTTAAGCTTTTGAAATCACTATTATTAAAATAGATCCCCAACAAATATCAAAATTGTGGTCCGATACTGATTAATTCACACGAAAGTGCTTTATCTTCCACGGTGTAAAATCCTCCTCTCCATATAGATCATCACGTCCAAATAACTATAGGGCCTATACTTGAAGATGGAAATTAACAAAATATAATGGTATTTTGTAGCATTGCCTTCACTACATTTCATACTACCGCCCATGTACAGGTGTAATATAAATCCTAAAAAGGCAAATATACCATTATGCTAGAAGGAAGTGCAAGAAAAAAATTAATTATAACCATTAACTAAGGTATTGCAACAAAGATGACAAGAAGAAAAAACTTTTGCTAAGGGCACGTATCGCACCCTCTAAATCCTATCTTTATTTCTGTCTAGAACTCACGGTACATATCTTGTTTACAAGACACAGCTTTGACGTGTATTTATACACGGCAACCGACTAGCTAGCAGACTTCACGTTGATCTCCTAGACCTACTAGGACTAGCACTACGTGCATGTCCAACTTAAACTATGACTCCTCGCACTTACCAAACTTGACAAAGACTCAAACTAGTCTAGTACTACAGCTTGGAAACTACTCACGTACTACTACTAGTCCGATTCACACACACTTAGCTTGCTAATCAAGCTAGACATGTACTCAACTTTAACATGCAAACCAAAACACTGATTAGGCAAGATTATTGCTAATAATCTCCTTCTAATCTTGACTAGTGTTCTCCTCGTACTCCTCCTGATCTTGACTCCTGGCAGATTCACGACGATTCCTCTCGTCGAGACTCCTTTGTCTGCGCGCACGTTCCTCGTCCTCGGTGACACGCCTTACTGGAGTTCCTCGACTATGATGTCTCACGTCTTCGCTCCTTGGAGATACACCTTTCACCGTCATATCCGTACATTAAGTATGACCACGCAGGAAACATGCAGTGCACCTCGCCCTGCTAGGCTTTGCCACCGCCATTGCTTGGCCCCTGCCTTGCACTCGGTTCGCACCTCTTGTGCCACCGCCATTGCTAGGCATCCTCGCACTCGGTTCGCACCATACTTCTTTGTATTTGCTTACAATAGCCTTCTACTGGTCGCACACCTCCTCGCTTTACGGTAGCTTTTCTTACCAACGTCCGTCTTCGACACCGCACCGAATCACACTGGCCGCAACCAGGACGCTTGATACGTCATAAATGTATCCTTAATTTATGATGTTCCATGTTGTTTCCCACATGTTTGCTATACAATTTATGACATTTTTTATCGATTTTCCGGACTAACCTATGGACAAGATGCCACCGAGCTAGTTCCATGTTTTCTGTTGTTTTTAGTTTCAGAAAAGTTGTTCTGGAAATATTCTCGGAATTGGAAAATTCGAAGTCCGGAGGTTCTATAATTCCCAAAGGTTCCACGGAGTCCCAAAGAGACCCGGAGGGGGGCCACAGGGGCCCACACCATAGGACGGTGCGGCCATGGGGTGGTGTGGGGCCCCTAGGCCTCCACCTCCTTTGCCCTTTCGCCTATTTATACCCCCTGAGGCGTAAACCCTAAAGATATGCCTTTTTTCCCGAGAAACACCCGAGGCCGCCGTCATCATCATCCCAAGATCGGGAGGGTTCTAGAGCTCTCCCGGGCACCCTGCCAGGAGGGGAATTCATCACCGAAGGGGTCTACACCATCATGCCCTCCTCCGAAGTGATGTGTGGGTAGTTCATCCCTAGACTACGGGTCCATAGCAGTAGCTAGATGGTTGTTCTCTCCACTTTGTACCTCATGTTTAGATCTCGTGAGTTGTCTCACATGATCGAGATCATCTTTATGTAATGCCACATGTTGTGTTTGCTGGGATCTGATGAATGTTGAATGATATGTCTTCTGATTATCAATCTATCATGTTATCTTCATGCATATGTTATTTATGATCTTGCATGCTCTCCGTTATTAGTAGATACTCTGGCCAAGTAGATGCTAGTAACTCCAAGAGGGAGTATTTATGCTCGATAGTGGGTTCATGCATCCTTTGCATCTGTGCTCGAGTGACAAAAACGTGACAGATGGAGGATGTGTTGTTGCCATTAGGGAGAAAACAACGGTGTTTACCTAGTTTACATTGTTTACATTGCACACTTTGCTTACTGCCATAATCTGTTGCTAGCAACTTAATACCCAACGTTTGTTCGGATGATATTCGGAGGGTGGATTATTAGACATAGATGCAGCTGGATGACGGTCTATGTATTTTGTTGTAATGCCTGCATGAATCACATAGTAATCTTTATGTCTTGCATATGCACTACGGTGCAACCTTCATTTCTGTCAATTGCCCAGCTGTAATTTGCTCACCATGCATGTTATTTATCTTTCACGGAGACACCACTAGTGAACGGTGGACGCCGGTCCTTTTTCCTCATACTGATAAAACACCTACTGCTTTCATACTGCTTTTATACTGTTACTACTGCTTTCATATTATTTTCCTACAGTTTTCCACACCATACGTTTAACATCTTTGTGTTCAGCAAAACCGGTGAGATTGACAACCTCACTGCTACGTTGGGACAAAGTGATTTGATTGTGTTGTGTAGGTTCCACGTTGCTGCTGAACCGGTAGTGCGTCCTGCCACCTCAGCTGCATCAACCTTCAGAGATTGCTTGTCCTCCTACTGGTCGATTCAACCTTGGTTTCTTTTCTGAGGGAAAACTTGCCGTTGCACTCTTCACAACCTTTCTCTTGGGGTTTACCAGCGTCAGCCATCAACAATTGTTCTGGCGCCGTTGCCGGGGAGGAAGAGAATTTCTGCAAGGGGAAACTCTCACTTCCAATTTCTTTACTTTGCTTTTGTTTTGCTTAGTTTATTTTATTTTGTCTTGTTTGCTTCTCTTTATAAAAAACACAAAAAAATTAGTTCTTATTCTAGCTGTAGTTTTATTCCTGTTTTTAGTCTTGTTAAAACGACTACTGTGAGAACCCAGTTCCCGACGCTAGTAGTATATAGATGTAGGTGATTGTGCATCATGCATGGCATGCATTTCATACATGTTAAGAAATTACAATTTAAGTAAACGTGAAAATAAGTAAAAGTGGAAAACAATGGAATAATTCAAGTAAATAATTACCTATACTTATGGTCTCCAGTTTACTTGGTGTTGTTGTCCTAAAACATGAATGTGTGATTCTCATAAATTCTAGAGCCGATAAAATTAATATTTCCAAGAAATATACCTTTCTTTCTAATAAAAGTGATCCGGTCGGTATAATTCGTCTAACTCGCTATATAGTCGCGAGGGCAAATGGACCGGATGAGAAACCATAATAATCGAATTTGAAGAAATGTATATGGATAATTATTTTTGGACAGACATTCCCTACTAAAAACTATTTTCTATCTACACATAGGAGAGTTAATTATTTCTCACAGATTAATTGGGCTAGTATCCTAATTATTTGGCCATGTACACATGTGGCATCCATGGATATACATGTACAAATTACCTTCACTGGGTCAAGTAGTAGTGCATGTTGTGCTAGTTCTCTACTTGAGTCTATCCCCACCGCCTCAACCAAATGACCCTGGCAGCTGTCGTGCAGGGCGACATCCACAGTGACACCTCACCGTTCTGTAGAAGCTCAAGAGTGAGCTGAATGGATAAAATGCTTCTCCACGGTACCTCCTCCGTAGAACCTTTCTTCTCACCACAGTAGCTTCTCCTCCCCAAATTGATTGAAGCCGGAGCCATGGCGGTGACCTAGGCGCCCTGTATCAGGGAGCAGGAAGGAGGGTTGCAGGGGAAGTTGGGCGACCATCTCGTCTCCCAGAGGAGCAGTAGTAACAAGGGATTTCTTGGGCGACCACTCCGTCCCAGGGAGTAGCAGGAGTAGCAGGAAATTGAGTGCCAAGCACACCTTAATCAGATTTGGGACTTTGGACATCTCAAGCCACTAGGTACATGGCTGTTCTTAGTGTGAAATAAGTATATTCTGTATATACTGGTTCTGTTAGATGTGTGAGTTAAAGAAGTTCCTGAGAGGGGTGGGGAATATCCATTTTTCTTTCCATTTGGTATGCACGAGTACCCCTAGTGTTCCCAGATTTAGTCAGCACATGGATGCATACACACTTATATACTCTCGTTGCAGCTAGAATGGTAGTGGAAACTGAATTGCTTTATTGAAATATACACATCAGTGTCATACTCTGAAACTGAAACTGAAACTGCTGGGGCATGCTCTGTTTTTGTTTACTTGTTGCTTGCTTGCAAATTTATAAACTGAAGGTCAATCTTGCTGTATGAATTAATCTTAACTGAACTTTTCTGATTAAAAACCATTGACGAGCGAAGTAGGCCTGTGATATTCAGATCCCAGTATAGTAGCTGTACCATTGTATCACAACCTAGTTTGTATTACAAGACTAATATTCAGATATTACAGTAGCATTTCTTCAGTTTCGACAACAGGCCTTACCTCCAGGAAACCTTGAGGAAACACAGATCCGAGTAGTTAATATATTGTAAATCAATTCTATGAGGTGTCGCACGTTTCCAGTGAGGTATCCGAATTTTTCCAGGTATCGTGTAGTCATACTGGTAGTCCAAGGTCATCATTTAGTACCTCACAGCCATAAGTGATCACCGATGTATTATCACGACCATTGGGTGATGTCTAACTAGTACTAGTATTGGTATATGTCTCCAAGTTCCATCGTTGCTCAAGTGTGTAAGTATAGGAGCAGCCATGTAGTACACGAGTATGATTCAAATAGCATGTACGTTCTGATTATTTACATGAGTCTAGCTAGTTGATTCTTCTACCTGACAGTAGCATTTAGGTGACCAAGCTAGTAACCAGTTATCAGCCTGTCACTCCAGTGCATGAAGCTGATGAACCTGATTAGTTGGACTAGTACCATAACTCATGTTATCTTTTGTTCAACTATTTTCTTTTCACCCAAAGAGATAGGTAGAAGCCTGGAACACACTTAATCAAATATTTTGCTAAACCGTGTGAACTAAAATTTCATCCATTAGCTGAAATTGAATTTGAGTGAGGTAATGAGAGCAATTGAGATCATTAGCATCTGAATTATGTGTTCCTGTAAATAAATTCTAAAATCAATTATTCTTCACTCATTATGTAATACTACAGCTTGCTCGGGAACTAATCTGAATACACATATATCAACATGAGCATGTCATCGTCTCTTCATTATCATCATTGCATCCATGCTGGATTTTCTTTGAAGTTGGTCCTTATCGGACTCATTTGAATTTTCAGAAACCGCGATTCCGCAGGAAGCCAACATATTGAACTTCACTTCTTATCCTACATCAGGCAAGTCCAGTTCTTTGGTCATCTCCGATTGAGTATTTTTAACAAAGTATTTGCAACCTAATATTTATGATACCACTTGCATCCAAGTAAAACTTGTTTTATAATCAATATGATTTGGTTGTTGTTGACCGCCTGATGGAGCAGCCGGTGAACTATTTTGGTGGGTAGTTCGAACCCTTGTGTGGAGGCTGTCAAGCCATTGGAAGTGGGTTCGACTACATTGGGTATCATCATTAGGATAACAACAATTGCCTTCTTGTGCTCAAGCGCCGTAGTGACCGCGTTGACCACATGACCCTGTATGGTGCGGGGCTGAGCTGAAGTAATTCCATCTTATAAGGCATACCTCCCAGGGATGGCAGTTTGGGAGTGGCCTATTTTGGCGACCAACTGTCGACAGTTTGGGAGTGGCCTATTTGGCGACCAATTGTCAAGAGGCCTCTGTGTAGGCATGATACGGACGGGTAGCTGGTTTGGCCAGCTACGATACGAGGTATGTCAAACAAGTTGGGCGAAACGGCTCTGTGACCATGGAAGTGTGAATGAGACTTATAACCTCGGACACACGACCGTGGACGTCTGTGGGTAAAGTAGCGCACCTCTGCAGAGTGTATCAAATTATGGCATTGTCACTCCCTGTTCCGGGAAGGAGCTGCGAACGTGGCGAGAAAGGAATCCAAAGGGGATTCTAGCAGCTCGTGAGACAAGAAGATCATAGATTTCTGAAGTAAAACTTGACTCTTTCCTAAAAATGATTGCGAAAATCATTAAACTTTTGGGACCATTGGTCCTAGTAGATGATAGTGCATCCAAACATTTTCTCCTATCCTGGACTTGTTGAGTACTTCCGTGTACTCATACATATAAATTCCCTCCCCTGCTTAGGTTGTGAGCCGGTAGACACGGGTGTGGAATATCCGGAGGTTGAGGAGGAGGAGTTCGAGGAGCCGACAACCACTGATGGTGAAGGAGTCGACTACTACTTGGACTTCAATGAACAACCCAGTGCTGATCCGTAGAGTTAGAAGTAGTTGCATCAAGAGAGTACTTGGGCCGTCTTGCCGTTGTATTATAAAACTTGGTTACATTTCCTCGTGTTCTTGGATTTCTTGTTGTGTTTTGGTATCAGAACCTTTGTAATAGGTTTAAGTTTAAAGCTTGTTCTAATCTTGTAAAATGAGTTGTATTATGGACCGCTGCAATGCTTTTATTGTGCTACTCTGATCGATATGTTGTTCGAGATACTTCACTTCTCTTGCAATATGTTGAAGACTTGCATGTTACTTCGTTAGTAATGTGTCGGGTCGCTTCAGGTGGTATCAGAGCAATTGTTCGGATCCTTAGGCAAGAGTCTAATTAGGAGAGCTATGGACCATAGGAAGGATCATATGTATATACCTTGATAATTCATTCAATTAGTAATATTTTCTTTCTATGTTGTGTTGAAATAAAACTATCATGCATATATTCCTCTCTTGTGATGTCATTTACTTCCTGGTAATATCTTTTCCCAACATTGTTAAAATAAATGACCTACTAACTAAAGTTTCTCCTTTACAGTGAGGAGATGGCGTGGGTTGAATTACCTCGCACTTCTCGCGTACGGGAGGCTTATTTGAAAGAATTTAAAAATGAGTGGGGTGACACACTTGGAACGCTTTTGGGCTCCTTGGGAGTTCAGGAGCAGCCAAGTCTAACAATTAAGAGCTATTATGAGGGAAAGTTCCTCATGTATTACAAGGCCACTGTGACACTACCAGCTGCAGCACATGTGCAGCACTTGACTTATAGCTGCAGAAGTTCTGCGGACTTTGTTGCCGTTAAGTTGGCAATGATGGATGCCGTGCTAGCTCTCCGTGAAGAGCGTGGGCCTCACTTCAGTGACACATCCTATATGGCACTGCCAACCCATGTGGATACACCGGAAGAGCAAGCTTACTTTGCATCTCTCCGTGACCGCAAGGGTGAGGCACTTCGCTTCATCCAGCGCAGCACTCAGGTTACAGATGCCTTGCTGGCCACAATTGACCAGCTCAAGGAGAATGCTAGAATGGAGCGCCATAAGCGCTATGACCCTGTTATGTCTCATCGGATTCACGAAGATCGCCAACGAGCCATCACTGTGGGCGATATGCAGCCACCGCCATCACCTAGGAGGTTCCGAGCTCCAGTTGCAGCACCACCTACTCCTCCTGATGATGACGAAGAAGAGCCAATGGAGTATACTGGTGGATCTGATGAACCAATTCCTATACTCTCCGACTCTGATAATTCTATGTGGTCGGATGGCAGCAGTACTGTTGATCTCCATGCAGCCTGCTATAGAGGCGAATCTGATGCATCTTCATGTGATTCTGATGATGATTACATGCCAGCACGCACAGAGCTTCACTCGACCGCATCTTCTGGTGCACCACGCAGGAGCAAGCGGCTCCGTGGCGAGGCTGCTGTAGGCAGCGAGTGAACTGGGAGAGAGTTGAGAGAAGGCTGATCCTTTTGAGCAATGTAAAATAAGTTTCAAATGGGGTTGTGGATATGCATGGTCTGGTCTATAGTATGTATATAGTAGTTTGGTGCTAGGCTGTAGTACGAATTAGTAAGACCTGATGTATATCATCAATGTACTTGTGGTATGTTCTGCACCCATTAGTTATCCCAACACTTATGTAGCAGCGCCAGTATGTGATATGCATATGTTTGATGTTGTGGTACTTCTTCTGGGTGTTTCTTCTGATTTTCACTGATTTTGATTGTGCATGCGTGTATATGTGATTATGAAGAAGAAGGCTCGATGTACAATATTTCCCATGTATAATTGAGTTTTCCTTCATGACACAGATTTGGGAAATGCCGGAAACAAGTGAGGAAAGCCTTAGGAAGGAAGCTGGAATGGAATCACAACACGAGACCGGGGAAAAAGAAAGGCAGGAAGTGGGGAGTGAAAGTGGAGGCCACTAGAACAGTACTTCCACCACCACCAAGTTTTAGGCCTGAGGAAGCTTTCATGCATTTCATGCAGAGGATGGAAGCAGAAAGGCGAGAAGAAAAGGAAAACCAGAACAAGTTCTTTAGTGAGATGTTAAACCGAATGGATGGAAGGCCCCGTGAAGGATCAACCCAAGGAAGAGGCAGAGTTACATTGGGACATTTCCAGGAAGCAAGACCCTTAACATTTTCTAGTGTAGTTGAACCTATGCAGGCCGAGGATTGGCTGTTAGATACTGAAAATAAATTGGAGACTGTTGGCTGCAGTGATGAAGAAAAAGTTCGCTATGCAGTTCATCAACTAACAGGTCCAGCGGCAGCCTGGTGGGTGAACTTCAAGGCAATCCAACCCGTTGGAGGAGTGATTACTTGGGACTTGTTCAAGCAGAAGTTTCGTGAAGCGCATGTTCCAACAAGCATAATAGAGCTTATGAAAAGGGAGTTTGAGAATCTAGTCCAAGGTAACATGTTCGTGCTCAAGTACATGGATGAATTCAATCGTTTATCCCGTTATGCCAAAGAGGATGTTGATACTGAAGTCAAGCGGAAGAAGCGGTTCATGAAAGGGCTTCATCCATTTTTAAAGATGCAACTTCGCTTGGCACGTGTCAATGAGTTTCAGGAGCTAGTGGATTGTGCCATCACTCTCGAGAATGACTACCGTGAGGTCCAAGAGGACCGCATGAAAAGGCAAAAAGTGGAACCGCGACGATATGCAACACCTAAACCTCATCCGGGAAGTTTTGCTCCAAGACCTTCCTCATCACAATCATTTCGACCTCCAGGACCATCTTATACCCCGCCTCGTTGCGGGAAATGTGGAGGAAGTCATCTCACCAAAGATTGCCAGAAACCCCAAGTTGTATGCTACAAATGTGGTGAACCCGGGCACATCGCACCAAAGTGTCTGAATCCACCTAGACCACAGACACGTCCTGCACCACCAATTCCAAGGCCTATGGGTAGAGGAGGTGGAAATAATCAAGGCCGAGGCAAGGGCAAACCTTCTGGAAAACTGAATTACATCAATGCTGAACAATTGGGATCTATAAATGATGTCGTATCCGGTACGCTACCAATCTCCCATCATACCGGCATAGTTCTTTTTTATTCCGGAGCAACGCATTCATTCGTAGATGCAGAATTCATGAACAAACTACCTTTCAATACATACACTGTGGATAAACCAGCACGTATACAATCGCCGGGGGGAAACATAGTTGTCCGTAAAGTGATGATGGGTTTGCTTATCAAGATTAATGGTCGAGCCTTTTTCGCTGACTTGTTAATCATACCATTAAAAGGTTTAGAGGTGATCCTAGGAATGGATTGGTTATCCTTGCACAAAGGTCTGATAGATTGTGCAAATAAGACCGTCTCCCTTGAATACTCTGAGGGTCAGAGAATATTGTACCAGGGGGATAGAAACCAAGAAGTAGGACCTGGATTTCAATTGAATTCCTTAGAAGGAAATAGCTTGGAACATATTCCAGTAGTCCGAGAGTTTCCGGACGTCTTCCCCGAGGACTTACCAGGAATGCCACCAGATCGAGAAGTGGACTTCACCATTGACCTTGTTCCTGGTACTGCACCTATTTCACAAAGGCCGTACCGAATGGGACCCGGTGAACTAGTGGAATTAAAGAAACAACTTGATGAGTTGCAAGAGAAGGGATTTATCAGAGAAAGTGTTTCACCATGGGGAGCACCAGTTCTTTTCGTAGAGAAACGAGAAGGAGGCAGTCGTTTGTGTACAGACTATAGAAATCTCAACAAGGTCACCATCAAGAACAAGTATCCATTACCGAGGTATCAGGATCTCTTTGATCAGGTAAGAGGTGCTGGAGTCTTCTCGAAGATGGATTTGAGGTCTGGGTATCATCAAATTAAGATTAAGGTGGAAGACATTCCAAAGACTGGATTTGTTTCTCGGTATGGACACCATGAATATCTTGTGGTACCCTTTGGGTTAACAAATGCTCCTGCCGTGTTCATGAATCTTATGAATAAGATCTTCATGAAGTACCTGGACAAATTCGTCATAGTTTTCATTGATGACATCCTCATTTACTCAAGGAGTAATGAGGAGCATGCTGAACATCTTCGCATCGTCCTTCAAATACTGAGAGAACATCGATTGTATGCTAAGTTCAGCAAATGTGCCTTTTGGCTTGACCGAGTAACCTATCTAGGACATGTCATCACTAAAGAGGGTGTAGCATTTGACCCTAAGAAGGTGGACTCTATCCTTGATTGGAAATCACCTGCAAATGTGGCAGAGATAAGAAGCTTTTTAGGCTTAGCAGGATACTATCGAAGGTTTATTGAAGGATTTTCAAAGATCTCGTCACCCATTACAAAGTTGTTGAGGAAAGATGTCAAATTCCAGTGGGCTGAAGAATGTGAGAAGAGCTTCCGGGAATTAAAGAAAAGACTTACAACCGCTCCTATCTTAGCACTACCAGAGAGTGGTAAAAGTTTTGAAGTATATTGTGATGCTTCAAAATCCGGACTTGGTTGTGTATTGATGCAAGATCGAAAGGTGATCACATATGGTTCTCGACAACTGAAGCCACATGAAGTCAACTATCCAATTCATGATCTGGAATTGGCTGCAGTTGTATTTGCATTGAAATCATGGAGGCACCATTTATATGGCGCTAAGTGTGAGTTGTATACGGACCACAAGAGTCTTAAGTACTTCTTCACGCAAAAGGAGCTAAACATGAGACAAAGAAGGTGGCTAGAACTAATCAAGGACTATGACCTGACCATCAACTATACTCCTGGCAAAGCAAATGTAGTGGCAGATGCACTAAGCAGAAAAGCTACATGTCATCGAATGAATATAGAAGAAGTACCGAAAGAAATTCTCCAAGACTTGGGTAAGGCTGGAATATTGATGGTTATGAAGGGTGAAGAAGCTACTATAGATTCGTTAGAATTCCAATGTGGCTTGCAAGGGGAAATCAAGAGAAGACAGCTAGAAGATGGATTCATTGCTGAAGAAATCCGGAGAATCACCATTGGATTACCTTTAGAATTTACGAAGGTCGAAGATGAATCCTTATGGTACAAAGGAAGGATTTGTGTTCCAGATGTACCAGAAATCAAGATGTTGATTCTACGAGAAGCTCACCAGACTCCATATACTCTCCATCCCGGAAGCACCAAAATGTATAGGGATCTGAAGGGAACCTTTTGGTGGAATAACATGAAGAGGGAAATTGCCAAGTTCATATCGGAATGTGACACGTGCTCAAGAGTAAAGGTTGAACATCAAAACCCAGCCGGACTACTCCAACCACTGCCGATTCCAGAGTAGAAATGGGAGGAAATTGGAATGGACTTCATCACAGGATTACCAAGAAGTAGACAACGGAAAGATTCCATATGGGTAATTGTTGATCGGCTGACCAAGAGTGCACATTTCATAGCTATAACTGAACGGGATTCTTGTGAGAAGCTTGCTAAGATTTATATCAATGAGATCGTGAGAAAACACGGAGTTCCAAAGAGAATAGTATCGGATCGAGGGTCAGTATTTACTTCCGCCTTTTGGCAGCAAATACAACGAGCTTTAGGCAGTCAACTTGATTTCAGCACTGCTTATCATCCTCAGACGGGAGGCCAAACTGAGAGAATCAATCAAATCCTAGAAGACATGTTGAGATCATGCATACTTGAGTTTGGTGGATCATGGGATGATCATTTGGCATTAGCTGAATTTGCCTACAACATGTCGGACCCCGGACCCCGAGATATACAAACTGTCATGTGCTCCTAGCAGTGGACCCACAAGGGCTTCAGGGTTACCAGCCCCGGCCGCAACAAACAACGGCAGGCAGACCGGATTCATCGGCACGTAGTCCGGATCCCCGATCTACTACTCCTTGTGTCCATGCTAGTCATAACCAGATATGTATACCCAAGCATCCACGAGTCGGATGAAACTGAAGGAACGGGACCAGAGTTATACAGAGATGCTATGTGTCCAGAAAGTGCAACAACAATCGAGGGTTACTGGGGTTACCTCGCCCCAGGCCGGATATCTCCGGCAGGCGGGCTCGGACATGGATCATCGGCTCCACAACCCCTCGACTGCGACAACTATGCAGGCATAGCCAAAACTGTATAACAACGGGCTCGAGACCAACAATCGATCAAAGCAGTACTCTAGACATGAAAGTTGTATTAAACAAGGCATACTAGAGTAGCTTACACACAGAGGTTACAAGACCAACACAGGTCGAGCAACCCAACATTACAACAAGCAGCGAAAGCAAAGATGTTGCTATACAACAAGAGCAAAAGGACTAAGAGTCCGAAACATAAGCAACGTAGCCAAACCCATACTACAGATACCAGACTGCTGCCTGGGAACCCCTAACTATTCATCGACGTCGAGGTAGAACCCCTCTTCAGCTGCATCGCCGAAGTCTGAAACAAAACAACAACGAGGCAAGGTTGAGTACAAAAGGTACTCAGCAAGACTTGGCTTTTAAGGTTCTTTGCATAAAGCCAACTTTGTTTTCCGAAGTTGAGGAAGAAAAGCACGTGTAATAGAGCATTTCTAAAACAGAAGAGGAATCTACTCAACTACTGAGATCATAATGTTCTTTAGTCCACCAAGTACTTTCTCAACCCCAGACTACCTTATGCTACAAGAATCACCCCTCTCGACGTAGTCGAGGAGGCATCCTTCAATCATTACCAACAAGTTTTAGTCATTCCGTTAGAGTTATCTATGACCCCGTGACTTTCACCAAGTTGTCCATAACCGTGGACACGGCTTTCCGAAAGATTTATCCCTGCAGGGTGGTACACTTTACCCACACGTATCGACCGACTCTTAGTGCCACGCGGTAACGCTCCTCTCTAAGAGCGCGGCAGAGTGTGGTCGACCACGGCCTTTACCTTGCTCAACCCTATCCATGAGTCAACCCAAACAGGGCCACCCCGTCAACAGGGAGTTGGCCACCTCCTGACGGCACCTGTTCTGTGAGTCGGGACAAGATCCGTGTACGTCCATCACTGGTCCCGGTCACGCCCTAGTTTTCTCCAAAACCTTTTATGACACACCCGCAAATGGAAAACTCAAACTATGTGACCCATGGAAGTGATCAAACAAGTTAGTTAGCCGAGCGCGGTCAGTTAGGCCCCGCGTGTGGTTGCACGCTCAGTCTTGGCTTCCGCGGCGAGACCTTAAATCCTAGGGTTGGCGAGTACGGAACGAATAACCACTACCCAAGTGGCCTCCCGTGCTAGCCTTAGTCAGTTTCATATGCTCAGTACTCACAAATATAACAACATACAAGATTATCAAAGTGATCTAAAACATCAACCGGATGTAGTAGATCAGAACACTAAGCATGGCTAAGCATAACACACAAGGCTCTACGATACTCAAACAACCCTAGTCATACTAGGAGGGTAAACAGGTATGAAGGTGACATGTGAGGGGGAGGGTCATGCAGTGGATAGGTTAACTCTAACAGACTCAAAACCAAGTTGAATCGAATGCATGAGTAAGAGGTTGAAAGACTCAAAACATGGGGTAGCCATGAGGTGGTGCTTGCCTTGCTCGTCGAAAGTAGAGCTTGGGTTGTCGTAGAACGCCGGGTCGACCTCCGGATCTCGGTCTACCGATAGCGAGCAATACCGGAAAGAAGGAAAACAATCAAAACTTGACGACCGTGCAATGCACAATATGTATGCATGAGTAAAACAATGCAAATGAGATGAAGCTTAAAAGATAGAACAGGGAGCTAGGGTTTCGCGCCGTAAACGACGAACACCGGAGGGGGAGAAAACCCTAAACTGGAGATGTGACCAAGTTAAGATGCTCAAATGACTTTGTAAACCTCATAGTTGGATTGCATTTGTTTCACTGCTCAAAATGGTATATTACACTTAATTTTCTATTTTTACTGAATAAAAACTTTATTTTCAATATTTAAATGAATTAAATGTAAATTACAAAAGTGGCCTCATTTTAAACTTGGTTAAACATGTATGAAAGTGGTATAGAAAACTAGCTCTCATTGTTCTGAACACCTACATATTTTTTTCACCATTTTAGGAGTTATAAAATGGAAGTTATTGAATTTCCAACTTTTAATTATTTTCTGTTTTTCTAAATTCTCTGCGGGTCCCACTGTGCAGTTCAAATAGGACAGAGAGCTGCCACCTGGCACGCCACGTGGGCAGGTGATGTCACGGTGACATCACCGTGACCTCACTGTGGTGGCCGGCAGTGGCCGGAACTGCTCGCCGGCGACGTTTCCGGCAGGCTCCGGATGCGAGGTTGGGCTCGTTAGGTTCGTCTCGACGAGGCGGACGTGAGGGTGGCGGCGCCGCCCCGATACGGTCACCGGCGGCGAGCCGCGGTGAAGGCAACGGCGGCGGGGGCCTCGGGCTCCGGCGAACTCGCCGAATCCGAGCGAGAGAGGGCGAGCAGAGGGGCTGAGGAGGAGCGGGAGCTCACCACGAGTTCGAGGAGAGGCTCGGCGGGGCCGGAGGTGGCCGGAGATGGCGGCGCGGTGGAGGAATTGCCGGCGGCCGGAGAGGAAGAGGAAGACGCGATTCGTCGCGTCTAAGCCATCCTGGCTGCTCCGGTTGCTTGAGGATGGAGAGGGGACGACGGCGGTGCTTGGGAGCTGCTCGGAGGGACTCGGGAGGCGGAGAATCGACGGCGGCCGCAGATCGACGGCGAGGTAGGGTTTCGGGTGGGGAAGGGAACAGAGGGAGAGGAGGGACAGCGAGGGGAGGGGGTCTCTGCGAGCCGTGCTCGATGTGGACGTCTCCTTGAGGCGTTCGGGGCCTCCACGTCGGCAGCGAGGGGAGCAGGAGGTGGCGCGCGGCGGCGGCTGCCCTCCTGTCACCGGACAGGAGGAAGACGACAGGGAAATTTCGAAAAACCCCCCTGGGAGAAAACAAGAAATCACAAAGAAGCCCCTGGGAAATTTTAAAACAGATCCAAAACAGAGATTTGAGGGCCTTTTTGTGAGGCAAAAATTGCACAAAAATAGTCGTTGGAAAGCTCTTCAAATTTGCCATCTTTCTAGCACAAGGTTGGATCATTTTGAAAAACTTTGAAGAACAACTTTGTTTGAAACCAGTTTAAGTGATTTTCTGGAAACTCTCCGATTAAAGTTTAAAAGCGAAAATTTAGTCCAATTTTCATGCATGCATGCCATGTACACAACACCTCTCTTTATTACACAAAAAGTAGGGCTGTTACACAACAATAGCTTCCAAAGTAGTATACAAATGGCACCGTTCGAAGCATTGTACGGAAGAAGGTGTAGATCACCTGTATGCTGGTATGAAACAGGAGAGGACAAGATTTTAGGTCCTGATCTTATCAAAGAAAAGAAAGATGTAATACATGTCATACGAGATCGACTAAAGACAGCCCAAAGCCGGCAAAAGAGTTATGCAGACCGAAAGAGGCAGCATCGTGAGTTTAAGCGGGGAGACTTTGTATATTTAAAAGTAAGTCCTACGAGGGGAGTGAAAAGGTTTGGTGTAAAAGGGAAACTAAGCCCCAGATATATCGGACCTTTCGAAGTATCAAGCCGGAAAGGACAAGTATCATACCAACTGAAGTTACCATCATCCCTAACAAGGGTACGTGATGTATTCCATATATCCCAACTTCGGAGATGCCTCAAGGCACCAACAGAGGAAGTGGAAATCAATGAAATTGACCTGCAACCCGATCTTTCATATGTTGAAAAGCCAATTAAAATATTGGAGGAGGATTGTAAACAACTACGGAACCGGGCCATCAAGTTTTGCAAAGTGCAGTGGAAGAATCACCCGGTGAGGGAAGCAACATGGGAGAAAGAAGAAGATCTCCGTAGAAGCTATCCACATCTATTCAGGTAGCTTACCTTGCAATTTCGAGGACGAAATTATTCTAAGGGGGAGAGGATGTGAGAACCCAGTTCCCGACGCTAGTAGTATATAGATGTAGGTGATTGTGCATCATGCATGGCATGCATTTCATACATGTTAAGAAATTAAAATTTAAGTAAACGTGAAAATAAGTAAAAGTGGAAAACAATGGAATAATTCAAGTAAATAATTACCTATACTTATGGTCTCCAGTTTACTTGGTGTTGTTGTCCTAAAACATGAATGTGTGATTCTCATAAATTCTAGAGCCGATAAAATTAATATTTCCAAGAAATATACCTTTCTTTCTAATAAAAGTGATCCGGTCGGTATAATTCGTCTAACTCGCTATATAGTCGCGAGGGCAAATGGACCGGATGAGAAACCATAATAATCGAATTTGAAGAAATGTATATGGATAATTATTTTTGGACAGACATTCCCTACTAAAAACTATTTTCTATCTACACATAGGCGAGTTAATTATTTCTCACAGATTAATTGGGCTAGTATCCTAATTATTTGGCCATGTACACATGTGGCATCCATGGATATACATGTACAAATTACCTTCACTGGGTCAAGTAGTAGTGCACGTTGTGCTAGTTCTCTACTTGAGTCTATCCCCACCGCCTCAACCAAATGACCCTGGCAGCTGTCGTGCAGGGCGACATCCACAGTGACACCTCATGACACCTCACCGTTCTGTAGAAGCTCAAGAGTGAGCTGAATGGATAAAATGCTTCTCCACGGTACCTCCTCCGTAGAACCTTTCTTCTCACCACAGTAGCTTCTCCTCCCCAAATTGATTGAAGCCGGAGCCATGGCGGTGACCTAGGCGCCCTGTATCAGGGAGCAGGAAGGAGGGTTGCAGGGGAAGTTGGGCGACCATCTCGTCTCCCAGAGGAGCAGCAGTAACAAGGGATTTCTTGGGCGACCACTCCGTCCCAGGGAGTAGCAGGAGTAGCAGGAAATTGAGTGCCAAGCACACCTTAATCAGATTTGGGACTTTGGACATCTCAAGCCACTAGGTACATGGCTGTTCTTAGTGTGAAATAAGTATATTCTGTATATACTGGTTCTGTTAGATGTGTGAGTTAAAGAAGTTCCTGAGAGGGGTGGGGAATATCCATTTTTCTTTCCATTTGGTATGCACGAGTACCCCTAGTGTTCCCAGATTTAGTCAGCACATGGATGCATACACACTTATATACTCTCGTTGCAGCTAGAATGGTAGTGGAAACTGAATTGCTTTATTGAAATATACACATCAGTGTCATACTCTGAAACTGAAACTGAAACTGCTGGGGCATGCTCTGTTTTTGTTTACTTGTTGCTTGCTTGCAAATTTATAAACTGAAGGTCAATCTTGCTGTATGAATTAATCTTAACTGAACTTTTCTGATTAAAAACCATTGACGAGCGAAGTAGGCCTGTGATATTCAGATCCCAGTATAGTAGCTGTACCATTGTATCACAACCTAGTTTGTATTACAAGACTAATATTCAGATATTACAGTAGCATTTCTTCAGTTTCGACAACATGCCTTACCTCCAGGAAACCTTGAGGAAACACAGATCCGAGTAGTTAATATATTGTAAATCAATTCTATGAGGTGTCGCACGTTTCCAGTGAGGTATCCGAATTTTTCCAGGTATCGTGTAGTCATACTGGTAGTCCAAGGTCATCATTTAGTACCTCACAGCCATAAGTGATCACCGATGTATTATCACGACCATTGGGTGATGTCTAACTAGTACTAGTATTGGTATATGTCTCCAAGTTCCATCGTTGCTCAAGTGTGTAAGTATAGGAGCAGCCATGTAGTACACGAGTATGATTCAAATAGCAAGTACGTTCTGATTATTTACATGAGTCTAGCTAGTTGATTCTTCTACCTGACAGTAGCATTTAGGTGACCAAGCTAGTAACCAGTTATCAGCCTGTCACTTCAGTGCATGAAGCTGATGAACCTGATTAGTTGGACTGGTACCATAACTCATGTTATCTTTTGTTCAACTATTTTCTTTTCACCCAAAGAGATAGGTAGAAGCCTGGAACACACTTAATCAAATATTTTGCTAAACCGTGTGAACTAAAATTTCATCCATTAGCTGAAATTGAATTTGAGTGAGGTAATGAGAGCAATTGAGATCATTAGCATCTGAATTATGTGTTCCTGTAAATAAATTCTAAAATCAATTATTCTTCACTCATTATGTAATACTACAACTTGCTCGGGAACTAATCTGTATACACATATATCAACATGAGCATGTCATCATCTCTTCATTATCATCATTGCATCCATGCTGGATTTTCTTTGAAGTTGTTCCTTATCGGACTCATTTGAATTTTCAGAAACCGCGATTCCGCAGGAAGCCAACATATTGAACTTCACTTCTTATCCTACATCAGGCAAGTCCAGTTCTTTGGTCATCTCCGATTGAGTATTTTTACCAAAGTATTTGCAACCTAATATTTATGATACCACTTGCATCCAAGTAAAACTTGTTTTATAATCAATATGATTTGGTTGTTGTTGACCGCCTGATGGAGCAGCCGGTGAACTATTTTGGTGGGTAGTTCGAACCCTTGTGTGGAGGCTGTCAAGCCATTGGAAGTGGGTTCGACTACATTGGGTATCATCATTAGGATAACAACAATTGCCTTCTTGTGCTCAAGCGCCGTAGTGACCGCGTTGACCACATGATCCTGTATGGTGCGGGGCTGAGCTGAAGTAATTCCATCTTATAAGGCATACCTCCCAGGGATGGCAGTTTGGGAGTGGCCTATTTTGGCGACCAACTGTCGACAGTTTGGGAGTGGCCTATTTGGCGACCAATTGTCGAGAGGCCTCTGTGTAGGCATGATACGGACGGGTAGCTGGTTTGGCCAGCTACGATGCGTGGTATGTCAAACAAGTTGGGCGAAACGGCTCTGTGACCATGGAAGTGTGAATGAGACTTATAACCTCGGACACACGACCGTGGACGTCTGTGGGTAAAGTAGCGCACCTCTGCAGAGTGTATCAAATTGTGGCATTGTCACTCCCTGTTCCGGGAAGGAGCTGCGAACGTGGCGAGAAAGGAATCCAAAGGGGATTCTAGCAGCTCGTGAGACAAGAAGATCATAGATTTCTGAAGTAAAACTTGACTCTTTCCTAAAAATGATTTCGAAAATCATTAAACTTTTGGGACCATTGGTCCTAGTAGATGATAGTGCATCCAAACATTTTCTCCTATCCTGGACTTGTTGAGTACTTCTGTGTACTCATACATATAAATTCCCTCCCCTGCTTAGGTTGTGAGCCGGTAGACACGGGTGTGGAATATCCGGAGGTTGAGGAGGAGGAGTTCGAGGAGCCGACAACCACTGATGGTGAAGGAGTCGACTACTACTTGGACTTCAATGAACAACCCAGTGCTGATCCGTAGAGTTAGAAGTAGTTGCATCAAGAGAGTACTTGGGCCGTCTTGCCGTTGTATTATAAAACTTGGTTACATTTCCTCGTGTTCTTGGATTTCTTGTTGTGTTTTGGTATCAGAACCTTTGTAATAGGTTTAAGTTTAAAGCTTGTTCTAATCTTGTAAAATGAGTTGTATTATGGACCGCTGCAATGCTTTTATTGTGCTACTCTGATCGATATGTTGTTCGAGATACTTCACTTCTCTTGCAATATGTTGAAGACTTGCATGTTACTTCGTTAGTAATATGTCGGGTCGCTTCAACTACCCCTGAGAACACTAAGTTGTGTGACTTTACTAGCACCAACAACAATGATTTCATTAGCACACCTATTTCTCCACCTGCTCCTACTGCAGATTTTTATCAGATAAACCCTGCCATGTTAAACCTTGTTATGTGAGAGCAATTTTCTGGTGTTAGTACTGATGATGCTGCTGCCCATCTTAATAATTTTTTTGAACTATGTGAGATGCAAAAATATAAAAATGTAGATGGAGATATTATTAAACGGAAATTGTTTCCTTTCTCTTTGAGAGGAAGAGCTAAAGAATGGTTGATGTCTTTGCCTAGAAATAGTATTGATTCTTGGACTAAGTGTAAAGAAGCTTTCATTGGAAAATATTATCCTCCTGCTAAGATTATATCTTTAAGAAGTAGCATTATGAATTTTAATCAACTTTATAATGAGCATGTTGCTAAAGCTTGGTAAAGAATGAAATCTTTAATGAAGAATTGTCCCACTCATGGACTGACTACTTGGATGATCATCCAAACCTTTTATGCGGGTTTGAATTTTTCTCCAAGAAACCTTCTGGATTCAGCTGCTGGAGGAACCTTTATGTCCATTACCTTGGGGTAAGCAACAAAGCTTCTTGATGATATGATGCTAAATTATTCTGAGTGGCACACTGAGAGAGCTACAACTGGTAAGAAGGTAAATTCTGTTGAAGAAACCTCCTCTTTGAGTGATAGACTTGATGCTATTATGTCTATGCTTGTGAATGGCCATGCTCCTATTGATCCAAATAATGTTCCTTTAGCCTCTTTGGTTTCTAAAGAAGAGCATGTTGATGTGAACTTCATTAAAAAAAATTCAACACCAATGCTTATCGGAATAATTTGGGTAGGAACAATTATAGGCCATATCCTTCCAATAATATCAATTCTTATGGTAATTCTTATGGTAATTCCTACAACAACAATAAAATTGTACCCTTTGATCTTGAGAACATGCTTAAATTTTTTTATTAGTACACAAACTGATTTTAATAAGTCTGTTGAGGAAAAATTTAGAAAAATTGATGTTCTTGCTTCTAAAGTTGATAGCCTTGCTCTTGATGTTGATTTTCTGAAACTAAAGTTCATGCCTCATGTTGTTAAAGAAAGTAAAAGTTTGAATTCTATCCAAATTCGAATTGATGATAATGTTAGGATGTTAGCTGAATTGCATGCTAGATGGGAAAGACAAGATGAAATAGCTAGAAAGAATAATATAGCTAATGTTTGAATCATTACCACCTCTAGCAAAACCGAAGCTTCTCATGCTATAAAACCTTTTACTATCAATGGTAAAGTTATTGGTGTTGGAAACACTCCCACTTCTGTTATTAAAAATGCAAAACTGCCTGCAACTGCTAAAAAGGTTCCTGATAAAAGTGTTAAATTTTTCAAAATATGGGAGACAATGGTCCCATTACCTTTGATAAAAATGATCTTGATTTTGATGATTGCAACATAACTGAAGTGATTAAGTTCTGACAAAAGCATTCTAGTTGTCCTAATGCTAGTGCTATGAATATGGCTTTCACAAAACATATTACAAATGCTCTCATGAAAATTAGAGAGGATGAATTAAGATGTGAAGCCTCTATCCCTAGGAAGCTAGATGATGGTTGGGAACCCATTATTAAAATGAAAGTGAATGATTTTTATTGCAATGCTCTATGTGATCTTGGTGCTAGTATCTCTGTTATGCCCAAGAAACTCTATGATATTCTTGATTTACCACCATTGTAACCTTGTTATCTGGATATTCGTATTATTCATAATGTTAGAAAGAAACCTTTGTGGAGAGCTGATGATGTTCTTATCATGGTTAATAATAATCTTGTCCTCGTTGATTTTGTTGTCTTGAATATTGAATGCAATGCTTCTTGTCCAATTGTTTTGGGAAGACCTTTTCTTAGAACTATTCGTGCTGTTATTGATATGAAAGAGGGGAATATTAAATTTAAGTTTCTACTCAAGAAAGGTATGGAACACTTCCTAGAAAGAGAATGAAGTTGCCTTTTGATTCCATTATTCTAACAAGTTACAATTTGGATGCTTATTCACTTGAAAACACTTGATTCCACTTTGCTGGGCCTAGCTAAAAGGCGTTAAAGAAAAGCACTTCTTGGGAGATAACTCATGGTTTTATTTTTTCTTTGTTTTTCTATGTTTTCTTTGAGTCAAGGGGTTGTATACTTCTTTTCATGTTTTAGTAGTGCCAAGTAAGGTTTATGACGAGAGTTAGAGTTGGTTTTCGGATTTCTGCGCAGGAAACAGATTTCTGCTGTCCACCGTAAAAAATCGTAAAATTCACAGAAAAACAAGAATGACCTGAAATTTCTTGTTCTTATTCCTCGGCTAATTTATAAACTTTTTTATTCTTTAAGTTTTTTGATCTGAGCAATATAAGTGCCTCGAAAAAATTCGTCTTTACAGACTCTTCTGGTTTTGACAGATTCTGCCATTTTTCTTGCATTTGCTCTTTTGCAATGTCAAGTGGAATTATTTGCTTCACGAAACATCAGTGGCTGTAGCTAATGTTTAAAAGTATCAAAAGCACTTTTGCCATACAGAACCCTTGGATTTTTTTTATTGTTTCACTAACCCTCTAATGCGAATTACTCTTTGAGTGTGGTGTGAAGGAAGTTTTCAAGGGTCAATAGAAGAGGGTGATATATGTGATCAAGAAGAGTGCAAGGTCAAAGCTTGGGGATTGATACATCATAAACTTATCCCTAATTTTTTATGCTCCATGATCATATTATGCCAATTGCTACATGTTTTCTCCCTTCTTTATGTCATTTTTATCGATATTCCGGACTAACTTGTTGACAAGATGCCATAGAGCCAGTTCCCTGTTTTCTGCTGTTTTTTAGTTTCAGAAAAGTTGTTCTGGAAATATTCTTGGAATTGCAAAATTTGAAGCCCGAAATTCGTATTTCCCCCGGAAGCATCCAGAAGACCGAAGAGGAGCCGAAGAGGGGCAGCAGGGGGGCCACACCATAGGGTGACGCGCCCCCCTCGCCGCGCCAGCTATGGGTGTGGGCCCCCCGGCCTCCACCGCCTTCGCACTTTCGCCTATTTAAGCCCCCCGGATGGAAAACCCTAAACACCTGATCAAAATCCCCGAAAAAGTTCCGCAGCCGTCGTCACCGTCAACCCCAGAACAGGGGGTCCTGAAGCTGTTTCCGGCACCCTGCCGGAGAGGAGATCATCACCGGAGGCCTCTTCATCACCATGCCTGCCTCCGGAGTGATGCGTGAGTAGTTCATCCTTGGACTACGGGTTCGTAGCTGTAGCTAGATGGTTGTCTTCTCCTCAGATGCCTCCATGTTTAGATCTCGTGAGCTTCCTATCATGATCGAGATTGATCTTATGTAATTCTCTGTGCTGTGTTTGCTGGGATCCGATGAATATTGACCTTATGCCAAGTTGATTATAGTCTTTATTTGCATGTGTTATTTGTGATCTTGCATGCTCTCCGTTGCTAGTGGTTATTTTGGCCAAGTAGTTGCTAGTGACTCCAAGAGGGAGTATTTATGCTCGATAGTGGGTTCATGCCTCCTTGTTGCCTTGCTAGAGTGACAGAAACGTGAAGGGGGAGGATGTGTTGTTGCCATTAGGGAGAAAACAGCGGTGAGAGTGCCCGTGTGCATAATCATTGCTTACATTACACACTTTGTTTAATGCAATTATCTGTTGCTTGCAACTTAATACTTGAGGGGGTTCGGATGATAACCCGAGGGTGGATTATTAGTCATAGATGCAGATGGATGTTGGTCTATGTCTCTTGTAGTAATGCCCGCACTAAATAGCATAGTAATCTTCATATCATATTGTGCACTACGGTGCAACCTTTATTTGTCAATTGCCCAGCTGTAATTTGTTCACCTAGCATGCTATCTTTTATGGAGAGACACCACTAGTGAAACTATGAACCCCGATCCATTTTTCCACACTGTTAAACAAACCACAAATTTTTTCTGATTTCTTTACTTTCTGCAAGCATACACTATTTTTCCACAATACGTCTAATCTTTGTTTTCAGCAAGACCGGTGATATTGACAACCTCACTGTACCGTTGGGGCAAAGTATTTTGATTATGTTGTGTGCAGGTTCCACGTTGTTGCTGACACCGGTGAAGCTCCAGCACCACCGTCAGTGGCATCAACCTTCCGAAGATTCTCTTTCTCCTACTGGATTGATAACCCTGGTTCTTAACTAAGGGGAAAACTCCTACCGCTGTGCTCATCACACCTTCCTCTTGGGGTTCCCAACAACGCAGAGAAAGGATTTAACTCTGCCAGCAACACGGATTTTTCTGGCGCCGTTGCCGGGGAGAAGGAAGTCTTCTAGCAAGGGGAGTCTCTCACTATCAATCTCTTTATTTTGTTTATTGTCTTGTTTTTATTTTTGTCTTTTTTTTATTTCTCTATATCAAAAACACAAAAAAATAGTTTATTTCTCTATATTGAAAACACAAAAAAAAATAGTTTACTTCATAGTTGTTATTTTTGTCTCTAAGTTGTTATTTCTCATCATGTTTTTCCCTAAGTTTACCTTGAAAGATTTTCTGGTAGGAAGTGGTTCTATACTTGGAAAATACACTGTTAAAGAATTCTTTAATCATGTTGGTAAGCATGATAACTTTGAGGAAAAATCCATAATAGAACTTGCTCCCAAATTACGAGGCTGCTGCAACTTCTTTAGTTCACATGATAGAAGCTAGGTTTGTTAACCTCCATCCCATAATTCATTATATGTTCCTCAACTTGAATAACATTGAAGATGTTGAGAAAAGAAACTTCATCTTATAAACTATGCTTAAAGAATTTGGAGATGTTGCTATAGAAGCTAGAAAAGTTTTTTATCATTTTAATATGCTTGGCTCATGTGTAGACATTGTTGGTGCTCTAGAAAAAATTTAATATAATAATTAAAACAATGATAAAATACCAATCCCCTTTAAATTAGTAGCTCTACACCGAAGCCCAAGAAAAGAATTTTGATTGGATTGTTCCTGAGAACTTATTTGATGAAAATAGTAAGCCTAAAAGTACTAAGAGAGGAGCCTCTGCAACCCACTTAGATAAAATACAATTCATTATTAAAGAATTGACAAATCTTGATTTGAATTCTTCACTTGAAAATACTTGATTTGATTTTTCTATGCCTAGCTGAAAGGCTTTAAAGAAAAACGCTACCGGGAGACAACCCGTTTTATTTCTCTGTTTCCTTTCAGTTTTCCTTTGTTTTATTTGGTGTTCTTGAACCTGGGTGTTGTCTATTTCCTTAGAAACCCCTCTGTATCTTTTCTTTTGAGTTTTTGTTAAGCCAAGTAAAGCCACTAGTGGAAAGTTGAGCCTATATTTCGGATTTCTGCGCAGGAAACAGATTTCTGCTGTCCACTGTAAATTCTGTTAAAAATCACAGAAAATTCAAAATAGCCTGAGATTTTTTGTTCTTAATCCTGAGTTATATAATAAACTTTTATTAGAAGACTACCTTTTGAGTTGAGTAACAGAAGATTTTTGAAAAAATCGATCTTTACCTGCTGTTCTGTTTTTGACAGATTTCTGCCATTTATCGCATTTGCATCTTAATCTCTTTCTTTTGGTATTCTTTTGAGAAAAATAGTTTTGAAATAAGTTATGACAGTATCTAATGTATTTTTGAGTGTTAGACTTATGTTGAAACTGAACCATGTGGATTTATTATTTCAATTGCACTAACGTTGCTAATGAAGATTGTGAGAATTTTGATGTGAAGGAAGTTTTCAAGTGTCAAAAGAAGAGGATGATATAATGTGATCAACAAGAGTGAAAAGCCTAAGCTTGGGGTTTCCCGGTGGTACATCCAAGAAAATTCCAAGAAGACTCAAGCATCTAATCTTGGGGATGCCCAAGGCATCCCCTTCTTCATCAACAAATTATCAGGTCACTCCTAGTGAAACTATATTTTTATTCGGTCGCATCTTATGTGCTTTACTTGGAGCGTCTTTTATTTTTGTTTTCAATTTTGTTTTGATTTTTATTTCAGTTTATTTTTACTTTCATAATAATCTTGGTTGGAACCCATCATTCTTTTATTGGAGAGTGACACGCTCCGCTTTTTCATGAGAATATGTTGTATTCTTAATCTCTGTCTAGCTGCTGCATTTATTCAACTCCTGTTTTGCATGCATCTCTTATTAGAGCTGTTAGTTTTAGTAGTATTATTTGAGTACTCTCATGTTTTCTTGCTGTATCATAAATATTATTTTTGTTAAAGTATGTCTTTTAGGGTGCTTGTTGGGGGAAAGAAAAATGTTGCTTGAAGTAGAATTTATAACAGTACTAGTAGAAGCTTGTGGCTAGAACTTTTTCATGCCATGCTAAATGTTATTATGGTTTTAAAGCCTTGTGGTTATTGAGTAGCATGATTAGACTCAAATAGCTGAGAGTGTTTAATATGTATTGAAAGATTCTTGAGTTGTTCTTGTCATAGTAAAGCATCAATATATGGTATTCTCTTTCGAATGTTTTATTTGGTTGACTTGGTGCATGCTCACACCGTGTTTATGACTACAAACCGTCACGAATAGCCTCCATGACCACTTAGTTTTTGAACTTGTGATACTGCTTATGTTTTAATTAATGATGCTTATGTCGCTATGCATGATTATGGCTCTTATGCTCTCTTGATTTCCGCTCCCAGTCTTTTGCTAGCCTCCACCTGTACTGAGTATGAGCTCTACTCGTGCATCCAAACTCCCTTAAGCCAAAGTTTTTCCCATTGTGTCCACCATACCTACCTACATGTGGTATTTAACTGCCATTCCAAAGTAAATTGCTCATGTGTTACCTTTAAAACCTTCAAAATTACTCCTCCTTTATGTTCCTGTTTTTGCTCATGAGGACGTAAATAGAGAATCTTTTATATCACTTGTTGATTAGATTTCACACCCTAGACTAGTGGCTTCATCCGCTTATCCAAATGATAGAAGAGCTGTCAGCGGGATGCCGAGCCCCAAATTAATGCATACAAATTCTCTTCACTATTTTTTCCCCTGATTTATCAGTCATATCAGTTAAAGCATAATTGTGTAAACAAAAGAGAAAGTGGGATGACCTTCTATACCAGTTGCGTCCTTCACCATGGGAGCCGCTCTTGTGAATCCAGTTGACTTGTGACGTATTGTATTTTATGTTTACCATTCGTTGACATTAGCATACATCTCCCAAAATATAGACATTCCTCCACAAATGTCAAACTTTTAATACCTCTGTTTAATAAAATAAAAGCTCTAGAACATGAGTGATCCCTGCTTCCCTCTGCGAAGGGCCTTTCTTTTACTTTTATGTTTTTTTTGAAACATCTTTTACTTTTATGTTGAGTCTCCATCTTCTAACTTTATGCACAGTTGAGAGAGCATTTTTTCCATTCTGAGTTCTATGTGCATTTGTCCCATAAGCATCAATAATTACTTCATGATGTGATATCATTTGTTCTTAAATTATTTGTTCTAGTCTTCCTTTTGAACTTTGAAGGTGTCCTGGCATTTATGTTTTGCCCACTCTTAAGAACTATCGAAATATCACTTTGCCATGCTTTCTCTATACCTAAAACAAACGTTTACCTTTCTTTGCATTATTATTCATGATCCTTTATTTGAGTTACTTTTCGTGATGCAAAGTAATTGCTATGCTTTATTATTAAAGTTTTATTTATCATGCATGTGTTTAAAGTTTTATGATCTCAATGTGCATATGCTTTAACATTAGATTGATCAAGTTTGTGTTAGTAGCATGTCACGTCAGAAATTATTGTTTTATCGTTTACCTACTCGATGACGAGTAGGAACTAAGCTTGGCGATGCTTGATACGTCATAAACGTATCCCTAATTTTTGATGCTCCATGATCATATTATGCCAATTGCTACATGTTTTCTCCCTTCTTTATGTCATTTTTATCGATTTTCCGGACTAGCCTATTGACAAGATGCCACAGAACCAGTTCCCTGTTTTCTGCTGTTTTTTAGTCTCAGAAAAGTTGTTCTGGAAATATTCTCGAAATTGGAAAATTCGAAGCCCGGAAGTACTATTTTCCCCGGAAGCATCCAGAAGGCCGAAGAGGAGCCGAAGAGGGGCAGCAAGGAGGCCACACCATAGGGTGGCGCGCCCCCTGGCCACGCCAGCTATGGGTGTGGGTCCCCTCGGCCTCCACCGCCTTCGCCCTTTCGCCTATTTTAGCCCCCCGGATGGAAAACCCTAAACACCTGATCAAAATCTCCAAAAAAGTTCCGCAGCCGCCGTCACCGTCAACCCCAGATCAGGGGGGTTCTGAAGTTGTTCCCGACACCCTGACGGAGAGGAGATCATCACCTGAGGCCTCTTCATCACCATTTCTGCCTCCGGAGTGATACGTGAGTAGTTCATCGTTGGAATACGGGTTCGTAGCTGTAGCTAGATGGTTGTCTTCTCCTCATATGCCTCCATGTTTAGATCTCGTGAGCTTCCTATCATGATCGAGATTGATCTTATGTAATTCTCTATGCTGTGTTTGCTAGGATCCGATAAATATTGACCTTATGCAAAGTTGATTATAGTCTTTATTTGCTTATGTTATTTTTGATCTTGCATGCTCCCCATTGCTAGTGGTTATTCTGGCCAAGTAGTTGCTAGTGACTCCAAGAGGGAGTATTTATGCTCGATAGTTGGTTCATGCCTCCTTGTTGCCTTGCTCGAGTGACAGCAACGTGAAGAGGGAGGATGTGTTGTTGCCATTAGGGAGAAAACAGCGGTGAGAGTGCAAGCGTGCATAATCATTGATTACATGACACACTTTGTTTAATGCAATTATTTGTTGCTTGCGATTTAATACCTGAGGGGGGTCGGATGATAACCGGAGGGTGGATTATTAGTCATAGATGCAGATGGATGTCGGTCTATGTATCTTGTTGTAATGCCCGCACTAAATAGCATAGTAATCTTCATGTCATATTGTGCACTACGGTGCAACCTTTATTTGTCAATTGCCTAGCTGTAATTTGTTCACCCAGCATGCTATCTTTTATGGAGAGACGCCACTAGTGAAACTATGAACCCCGGTCCATTTTTCAACACTGTTAAACAAACCACAACAATTTCCTGGTTTCTTTACTTTCTGCAAGCATACACTGTTTTTCCACACTATACGTCTAATCTTTGTTTTCAGCAAGACCGGTGAGATTGACAACCTCACTGTACCGTTGGGGCAAAGTATTTTGGGTGTGTTGTGTGCAGGTTCCACGTTGTTGCTGACACCGGTGAAGCGCCAGCACCACCGTCAGTGGCATCAACCTTCCGAAGATTCTCTTTCTCCTACTGGATTGATAACCCTGGTTCTTAACTAAGGGGAAAACTCCTACTTATGTGCTCATCACACCTTCCTCTTGGGGTTCCCAACAACACAGAGAAAGGATTTAACTCTGCCAGCAACAGGGATTCCCCCGTGGTTCATCCAAGCATATTTTAAGAAGACTCAAGCATCTAATCTTGGGGATGCCCAAGGCATCCCCTTCTTCATCAACAATTTATCAGATCACTTCTAGTGAAACTATATTTTTATTCGGTCACATCATATGAAGTTTACTTGGAGCGTTTGTTTGTTTTTCTTTTGTTTTCCTTTGTTTTCCTTGCTGCAATAATATTGTTGGATCCTAGTATTCCTTGTTTGGGAGAGAGACACACTCCACTTATTCGTTTGAATACTTGCTATGCTAGTATTCTTAGTTTTTCTTCTAGTTACTGCAAAAATTCCTGTTTAGCTCTTGTTTTCATTGCATCTCTTGTTCGGAGCTGTTAGTTTTAGTAGTGTTATTATGTGATTAGTCTCATGTTTGCTTGCTGTAGCATTTATAGAGTTTCTGGTAAAGCATGTTTTGTATGGTGCTTGTTGGGAAAAGAAACTGCTGCTTGTGGTAGAATTTATAACGGTGCAAGTAGAAGCTTGTATAGACTGTGTCTAGACTTTTTTCATATCATGCTATAAATAAAGCCTTGTGGTTATTTAGTAGCATGATTAGCCTAAAATAGCTGAGAGTGTTTAATCTGCCATTCAAAGAATCATGAGTTGTTCTTGTCATATTGAAGTATAAATTTGTGGTGTTCTCCTTTGAATGTTTTATTTTGTTGACTTGGCGCATGCTCACACCATGTTTTTGACTATGAACCAATCACTTATATCCTCCATGATCATTTAGCTTTTGAACTTGTGGTACCACTTACGGTTTGACTAATGATGTTTATGTCGCTATGCATGATTATGGCTCTTATGCTCTCTTGATTTGTCGCTCTCAGTCTTTTGCTAGCCTCCACATGTACTGAGTATGAGCTCTATTCGTGCACGCAACTCCAAAAAACCAAAGTTTGCCAAACGTGTCCACCATACCTACCTACATGTGGTATTTAACCGCCACTCCAAAGTAAATTGCTCATGTGTTACCTTTAAAACTTTCAAAATTACTCCTGTTTTGTGCTCCTGTTTTAGCTCATGAGAACGTAAATTGAGAATCTTTATCTCACTTGTTGATTGGACTTTCACACCCTGGATTAGTGGCGTCGTCCGCTTATCCAATGATAGAAGAGCTGGCAGCGGGGTGCCCAGCCCCAAATTAATAACAACAAATGCTCTTCACTATTTTTGCCTCTAAACAAAAGAGAAAAAGAGATGACCTTCTACCCAGATGTGTCCTTCTATGGGAGCTGCTCTTGTGAAGTCTAGTTGGCTTGTGACGTACTGAATTTTCTGTTTACCATTCGTTGACATAAGAATACACCTCTCTAAAAAAATATAGACACTCCTCCACGATATGTGATTGTTGGTAGGCACCCGAGGATTCGGCTAGCCATGGTTTGTGTAAGATGGATGGGAGGAGTGTCAGGCTTTTTTTATACCTCTGTTTAATAAAATAAAATCTCTAGCACATGAGTGATCCATGCTTCCCTCTGCGAAGGGTCTTTCTTTTACTTTTATGTTGAGTGATACGTCTCCAACGTATTTATAATTTCTGATGTTCCATGTTGATATTATGCCAATTGCTACATGTTTTCTCCCTTCTTTATAGCATTTTTACACGTTTTCCGGGACTAACCTATTAACAAGAAGCCAAATGTCAGTTCCCTGTTTTCTGCTGTTTTTTATTTCAGAAAAGTTGTTCTGGAAATATTCTTGGAATTGGACCCCACGAATCCCGAAGTTCCTATTTTCCCCGGAAGCATCCAAAAGTCCGAAGAGGAGTCGAAGACGGGCACCAGGGGGCCCTCACTATAGCCAGGCGCGGCCCCCCTTGCCGTGCCTGGGGATGGTGAGGCCACCCTGGTGGCCCACCGACGTCGCCCTTTCGCTTATTTAAGGCCTTCCTCCCGAAAACCCTAAGGGAATCGGCGAAATCCCACTAAACCTTCCGCAGCCGCCGTCATCGTCAACCCAAGTTTCGGGGGACAGATCTCCATTCTGGCACCCTGCCGGGACGGGGAAGTGCCCCGGAAGCCATCTCCATCGACTCCACCGTTGTCTCCATCGTTGTTGCTGTCTCCTATGATGAGTAGGGAGTAGTTCTCCCCGAGGCTGAGGGCTCTACCGGTAGCTATGTGGTTCATCTCTCTCTCCCATGGTGTGATCTATATGTGATCGTGAGCTTTGTAATCTAGTTGAATAAGTAGACGTTACTCTTCATCTATTGTGCTACTCGAGTATTTTATTAATATGAACTTTGGAGTCACCTTGTCCCGCGGTGTGAAGGTGACATTGTGCACATCGTGTATGTCTCCTCTATGAATTGTGGTGTTTGTCTAGTACCTTCTAGGGCGCTCAAGTTGACAGTGTGGGGCTAACTAGACATGGGAATGCTTACTTTAAGGAATGCTTTTTGCAGCCCTACGCAATGATTAGTGTTCGTTATCCAACGGGAGAGGGTTAAGAGTAGCATAGTGAAGAGAAGATATTTATTTATTCAATTATGTGATCATTGTTGAGAGTGTCCACTAGTGAAAGTAGGATCCCTAGGCCTTGTTTCCAAGCATTGAAACACCGTTTTCCGTCTGTTCTGCTACATGTTTGCTTGCTGCCATATTTATTTCAGATTGCTATTATTACTTATAACCATCCATATTACTCGCATTTCACTATCTCTTCGCCGAACTATTGTACCTATATACCTGAAAAGTATATTGGGTGTGTTGGGGACACAAGAGACTTCTTGTATCTTAATTGCAGAGTTGCTTGAGAGGGATATCTTTGACCTCTACCTCCCTAAGTTCGATAAACCTTGGGTGATCCACTTAAGGGAAACTTGCTGCTCTTCTACAAACCTCTGCACTTGGAGGCCCAACACTGTCTACAAGAATAGAAGCGTGCGTAGACATCATCGAGTCTCCATCTTCTAACATTATGCACGGTTGAGAGAGCATAGTTGCCATTCCGAGTTTTATGTGCATTTGTCTCAGAAACATTATTAATTGATTCATGATGTGTTATTGCTTGTTCTCTAATTATTTGTTCTAGTCTTCCTCATGAACTTTGAAGGTGTCCTGGCATTTAAGTTTTGCCCACTCTTAAGGACTAGCGAAATATCACTTTGGCATGTTTTCTCTATACTTAAAATAAACGTATATCTTTTGTTGCATTGTTATTCATGATCTTTTATTTGTGTTACTTCTCATGATGCAAGGTGATTGCTATGCTTTATTATTAAAATTCTATTTATCATGCTTGTGTGTAAGTTCTATGATCTCAGCTTACTTATGCTTTTACATTATTGATGATCAATTTTATGTTGGTAGCATGTCACCTCGGAAATTATGTGTTTTTATCATTTACCTACTCGAGGATGAGTAGGAACTAAGCTTGGGGATGTTGATATGTCATAAACGTATCCTTAATTTCTGATGTTCCATGTTGTTTTCATGTTGTTTCCCTCATGTTTGCTATACACTTTATGTCATTTTTTATCGATTTTACGGACTAACCTATTAACAAGATGCCACAGAGCCAGTTCCATGATTTCTGCTGTTTTTAGTTTCAGAAAAGTTGTTCTGGAAATATTCTGGAAATTGGGAAATTCGAAGTCCGGAGGTCCTAGAATTCCCGAAGATTCCACAGAGTCCCGAAGATACCCGGAGGGGGGGCACAGGGGGCCCACACCATAGGGCGGTACGCCCCCTGACCACGCCATGGGGTGGTGTGGGGCCCCAGGCCTCTACCGCCTTTGCCTTTTCGCCTAATTATACCCCCCGAGGCGTAAACCCTAAAGATATGCCACTTTTTTCCGAGAAACACCCGAGGCCGCCGTCATCGTCGCCAGATCGGGAGGGTTCTGGAGCTCTCCCTGGCACCCTGCCGGGAGGGGAATTCATCACCGGAGGGGTCTAAACCACCAGGCCCTCCTCCGAAATGATGCGTGAGTAGTTCATTCCTGGACTACGGGTCCATAGCAGTAACCAGATGGTTGTTCTCTCCACTTTGTACCTCATGTTTAGATCTCGTGAGCTGCCTCACATGATCGAGATCATCTTTATGTAATGCCACATGTTGTGTTTGCTGGGATCTGATGAATGTTGAATGATATGTCTTCTAATTATCAATCTATCATGTTATCTTCATGCATATGTTATTTATGATCTTGCATGCTCTTTGTTATTAGTAGATGCTCTCGCCAATTAGATGCTAGTAACTCCAAGAGGGAGTATTTATGCTCGATAGTGGGTTCATGCCTCCTTGCATCTGTGCTCGAGTGACAGAAACGTGATGGATGGAGGATGTGTTGTTGCCATTAGGGAGAAAACAACGGTGTTTGCCTAGTTTACATTGTTTACATTACACACTTTGCTTACTGCAATAATCTGTTGCTAGCAACTTAATACCCAACGTTTGTTCGGATGATATTCAGAGGGTGGATTATTAGACAGATACAGTTGGATAACGGTCTATGTATTTTGTTGTAATACCCGCATGAACCACATAGTAATCTTTATGTCTTGCATATGCACTACGGTGCAACCTTCATTTCTGTCAATTGTCCAGCTGTAATTTGTTCACCACGCATGTTATTTATCTTTCACGGAGAGACACCACTAGTGAAATGTGGACCCCGGTCCTTTTTCCTCATACTGATAAAACACCTACTGCATTCATACTGCTTTCATACTATTACTACTGCTTTCATACTGTTTTCCTACTGTTTCTCACACTATACGTTTAACCTCTTTGTATTTAGCAAAACCGGTGAGATTGACAACATCACTGCTACGTTGGGACAAAGTGATTTGATTGTGTTGTGTAGGTTCCACGTTGCTGCTAAACCGGTAGTGAGCCCTGCCACCTCAGATGCATCAACCTTCAGAGATTGCTTGTCCTCCTGCTGGTCGATTCAACCTTGGTTTCTTTTCTGAGGGAAAACTTGCCACTGCACTCTTCATAACCTTTCTCTTGGGGTTTACCAACGTCAGCCATCAACGCTCCACGAGGACATGGACACAAGTCACGGAAAAAACTGTGACGCGCTTCAACTGCAACGGATCCTCATAGAGACGAGCACTTGGAAACAACGATGACTCACCGACACAACGCCGGCCACACGTGCAAATATGCACACACTTCGACTCATCTAACACTCGATTGATGATCTTGACAAAACTCCACGCACCGCACCTCAACACCACCGTACCATCAATGATCATCCACCTCCACCGCTTTGCCGACGGCAGCTCCCCTCCGTCGCCTCCGTGTCTCTCCATCGAACGACGATCGCCTGCCCTGAGGCGCTAGTATGGGTCGTCTCCCCGGGGGGAAAGCGTGGCCTCAAATCTTCGACCTCGCTCTGATACCAATTGTTAGGTAATCCAAATAAGTCTAGTACTAGTTCGGTTTGGCCTCTAATATATTTGGAAGGTTTGGTTGAGTCGGTTTACTTTCCTAGCCTAGATAAGTAGTACGTACCAGTTTTGAGTCTAGTATGTATACGAGTCGGAAGTTGTATCCTGCTTAGTTGCACCTATATAAGCAGCAGCTGGTCACCCGTTTTAAAACCAAGATTGTACCGAGAAAATACAGAGAAATAAAGAGGAAAAACATGGGGGCGACAAGCGCCCTTGGCAAAAAGATTTGTGCATGAGTGTTCGTCTAGTTTTATGTGATCGATCCGTGGGGATTCCCAACAATTGGTATCAAAGCGAGGTTGAAGATTTGAGGCGACGCTTGTTCCGGGGACGCGACCCGTACTAGCGCCTCGGGGCGGGCGATCGTCGTTCGATGGAGCAACACGGAGGAGACGGCGGGGAGCTGTCGTCGGCAAAGTGGTGGAGGTGGATGATCGTTGATGTGACGGTGGTGCCGAGGTGCGGTGCCTGGAGTTCCGTCAAGATCGTCAATCGGGTGTTGGATGAGTCGAAGTGTGTGCATGTTTGCACGTGTGGTCGGTGTCGTCTCAGTGAGTCGTCATTGTTTCCAAGTGCTCGTCTCTATGAGGATCCGTTGCAGTTGAAGCGCATCACGGTTGAGGTGTGCACGGTTATTTCCGTGAGTTGTGTCCATGTACTCGTGGAGCATCCTGGCTTGGCCAGTGTGATTCGGTGCGATGCCGAAGGCGGACGGTGGTAAGAAGAGCTACCGTAAAGAGAGGAGGTATGCGACCAGTAGAAGGCTACTGAAAGCAAGTACAGAGAAGTATGGTGCGAACCGAGTGCGAGGATGCCTAGCAATGGCGGTGGCACAAGAGGTGCGAACCGAGTGCAAGGCAGGGGCCAAGCAATGGAGGTGGCAAAGCATAGCAGGGCGAGGTGCACTGCATGTTTCCTGCGTGGTCAGACTTAATGTACGGACATGACGTTGAAAGGTGTATCTCCAAGGAGCGAAGACGTGAGACATCATAGTTGAGGAACTCCAGTGAGGTGTGTCACCGAGGGCGAGGGACATGCGTGCATACGAATGAGTCTCGGCGAGAGGATTCGTCGTGAATCTGTCAGGAGTCAAGAGCAGGGGAGTACGAGGATACAACATGTTTGGATTAGGGGGTGATTGTTAGGTAATCCAAATAAGTCTAGTACTAGTTCGGTTTGGCCTCTAATATATTTACAAGGTTTGGTTGAGTCGGTTTACTTTCCTAGCCTAGATAAGTAGTATGTACCTGTTTTGAGTCTAGTATGTATACGAGTCGGAAATTGTAACCTGCTTACCTGCACCTATATAAGCAGCAGCCGGTCACCCGTTGTAAACCAAGATTGTACCGAGAAAATACAGAGAAATAAAGAGAAAAAACACGGGTGAGACAAGCGCCCTTGGCAAAAAGATTTGTGTGTGTGTGTGTGTTCGTCTAGTTTTATGTGATCGATCCCTGGGGATTCCCAACAATTACAACAAATATGAGAGGGACCATGTGAATAGGAACTAAACCTTGTTATGTTGGTAATTTTACGTGACATTTGATTTCAACATGAGAACCCGACAAACTGAAACATGAGAAAATCCAATAACTCGATCAGAAATAAATTAAAGTATCATAGTAGTTAATAGTGTCTAGGTGACAAATAAGAAATTATTTTTACAAGATGAAAAATAATATGTAAGAAGAATCTACCAAGAAAATAGATAGCCCACGACACACGAGGTACATAGGTGAAGAACAGAGCACTATGTGAACAAACTGGCGAGGTCCAAATAAACGTGCCCAATGAAACAATAACTATCATACCTCAATAGGTACTTGAGAGCAACTTCAATAGTGAGGACGTACCCTGTGGCAGCAGCGATGACCCGTGGCCAAGTAGCCCAAATACAAGATCTTGGTTTTAATATACAAAGGAAATAAAACACATCCGCATCAAAACCATTTTATTAACTTATTGAGAGAGAAGGTATAGTCCCGACAGGCCTACTTGTAGCTATGATTGCAATGCGTACAGTGGTATTCTTCTAAAAGAGAAACCGAGAAGAACTACAATATCGGCAATGTAGTGCATTCAACATTTACACTGTTTAAGCACACATACCTCCCAAAAACATTCACAAGGATAAAAAGAAGAACCATATATTGAGCAGATCCGCAAGACAGCTTGTTACAGAAGCATTCAAAAACAATATGAGAAAAGGGCGCATCAAAACCAAACAACAGAAAGTTTTGTCAAAATAGGCAAGGCGGCAAACTTTTGGCTCTCAAGGGCAGAAAATACAACCCATTTTTTTGCTAAATATGTTCTATTGTGAAGTTCACCAAATATGTGACACAAATTTCTACCCTATGTCCCTCAATTCTCTTCCTTTATAGTAGTACTTTATTTAATTTTTTCACCATGTCCATACCTTCAGAAACTGTCCCAAACACCTATCGTGACAGTTAAATTAACTACCTCTCTGTAGTTGAAATTATTAAACCTGACATCCATCCAAAACAGTGGAATAAGACTATGATTAGTGTGCTTACAATCAAGGTACTACGTCACTCCACAAGATGATGCAGAAAAAAAATCACAACAAAATTGTATCTGCCAAGCATTGGAACCTTGCATATCAAGGAAACTTCTTAGAATTTATGACAAATAACTTAATCGTCCATAACTGCATATCAATCCTTCTTCTCATTACACATCCATCCCAAACTATTGCCGGAAAAGAATGGAAGGAAAATACTGATACGTCCACTTTGCATCACTATTTTATATCAGAAATTACTGCTATTTATTGATATATTTCATATTTAGAGATGATACTTATGTTATTTCATCTATTTTGCATGTCGGATGATTATTGGAGAATTAACTGCCGGAACCAGAATTCTGCTGGAATAATGACCGTCAATATACCATATTTATGAAGATCGGCGATTCACAAAAAACATCGGGAAGTTCCTATTTTGCCAGATGCCGAAGCCAGCCAAAAGGGGAGGCAAAGGTGGGCCACCAGGGGCCCACGCAATGCCATGGCGCAGGCTACCCCCTGGCCGCGCCGCCATGTGGTGTGGTGGCCCTGGCCCACCACTGCTGGTGTCCCTTTGCGTACTTCATCCCCCGAAACCTTAAGACTCGAGGAGCCATCGAGGAAATATTCCGCCGCCTCCACGAGGCAGAAAACAAGAAAGAGAGAAAAGCTCTCTGGCAGGGATAAATCTATCGGGAAAATTCCTTCCTGGAGGGGGGAAATCATCGCCATCGTCACCGTCATCGAGATGGACTTCATTGGGATCATCATCATCATCTCCACCGCCATCACCATCGTCTCCACCACTCCACTCAGTTCTGCTGTAACATCTAGGGTTGAATCTTGTCTATTTCATAGGGGGAACGTTCACGGTGTTAATTACTCCTTGTGGTTGGTGCTATTGAGTGAAACCGTTGAATTAAGGTTTATGTCCAGATTTTTATTCATCATTATATCACCTCTGATCATGATCCATATGATGTCTTGTGAGTAGTTCATTTAGTTCTTGAGGACATGAGAGAAGTTAAGATGTTAGTAGTGGAATTATGTTGAGTAGTATTTAATAGTTTGATATTTAACTTCTGGTGTTATTCTTCTAGTGGTGTCATGTGAACGCCGACTACATGATACTTCACCTTTATAGGCCTAGGGGAATGCATTATGTATTCGGCTACTAATTATGGGGTTGTCGGAGTGACAAAAACCTAAACCCCAATTAGGAAACCGATGCATTAGGGAGTGTAGGATCTCAGAGTTTAAGACTGTGGTTTGATTTATCTTAATTACTTTCTTGTAGTTGCGGATGCTTGCAATGGGTATAATCACAAGTATGTATTAGTCCAAGTTAGGGCAGTACATTAGCATAGGTTCACCCACACAACACCTATCAAAACAATAAAGATTAATCAGTTGTATGAAGCAAAAGCACTTGACGAAATTCCCGTGTGTCCTAAAAAACGTTTGGTAATCATAAGTAAACCAATTGGCTTGTCCTTTTCTCTAGAAAGGATTGGGCCACTTGCTGCAATTATTATTGCTCTATTTTATTTACTTGTAATTTTTTATCTTCTATATCACAAACCCCTGAAAACTTGTCTGCTAGTATTTACACTGAATCCTTCATCTAAACCGCTTGTCAACACCTTCAGCTCCTCGTTGGGATCGACACTCTTATTTATTGAAAGTACTACGATACACCCCCTATACTTGTGGGTCATCAAATACCTGAGAATGTAAGAGGTTGTTTTGTGCCACTATTTTGCAAGAGAAAGGAATTTCATACAATTTAATTTCAATATTACAGTCATGACGTAAAAAGATAAAAGTCAGCGTTGTTTGGGTACCCTATGATATTACTTGCTCTCCATTTGCTGCGAAAAGCCTTCACCCTACTTCTCTCTCATGCCCCCTCCCTCCTCATATATACGTCGCGCTCCACGGAAAAAGAATGATGAGACACCACCATGCCGGCCACTGCTCGGCCTCAAAATGCAGATGACCAACAATGTAGTGCTCTCTTGTAAGATGGCCGGGTCAAGTGAAGCAAATCAACATATTCTATATAAAATGGTCGAAAAAGGAGTGTCAAACATCCTGAAAACGTAAACACTAAAACTATTTTACTTGACATCCATGCGCGCCCGTCGTTGGCCTTGGTCACACATGCAGGTGGTGGTGCGAGGATGACGACATAAAGCAAGCCGTGGTGATGGTGGAGGTCAGCGAGAGGAGTCGACATGTCAGGTGGCAACCGTCGCCTTTTCCTGAAGTTGTTTCCATGGTACAATAAAAGCAGCTGAGAAAATAATACTGCTGATTCACCATCTTGTCAGTCCTATAGGTACTTCTACAAAATCCAATATTCCACACACAAATACTAGAAAAAAGTAAAGCATAAGATGAAATAGAGGTCCGATATGAAGTTTCGGGTTTACTGCCACCACTAATCTTATGTGCTTCCGCGGTAACATATGGAGAGGAAGAGTTGTCTTCCCTGAAGCCTCTGGGCCATAAACTTCTACAACACGTCCCCACAAAGTATGATGGAACACTACTTTACAAAACAAAATACATCATTGCAAAAACACCATAAACGGTTGAAAAACAAAAGGACCGCTTACTTAAGTTAAATATGAAAAGACCTTTTTGTGGTACCAAATAGTTAACAGATTGCAAACCTTACTACGCAATGAATAATAACAATCATCAGTTCAACACAAAAGAGCTTCTGCTCAAATGACTTCTATAACTGTATGGGAAATTGGGAATGCATACCTTTGGAAGCCCACCAATCCCTAGTGCCAGATCCAAAGAGAAAGTCCCAGTAGACACAACATGTACTTCTCTATGACCTTCAGAGCGACCAAGCCACATTATTTCTCCCTTTCCAAATGAAGTTGTTATTTGATCAATGGCCTGATGTAAAGCCAAGTCTTTTTTGACATATTCTCCTCGCCGGAGTCAGTTCCACTTGACTTTGGCTTCTTTTTGGCTAAGCATAGAACATGAGACGAATCAGTAAATGATTTGGTACATGATGTGAACTGAGCATAGTTCGAGCAAAAGAACAAACCATGAAGTAATATTTCATAATACTTGCAGGTAACGGAAAAACATGACTCATTATGTGGTAGCAATGCAACAAAATCCAGTAGATATTCATCTGATTCACACACTACAAGTCTACAACTCAGCATACACGATAAAATATGTGAAATAACATACGGAGACATAATGTTACAACCTTTGGTTGTGAAATCTCGGCAATGAAAAGTAGAGCCACATATCCCGTGCCTATAGCTCTGCAAAAACATTAAGCCATTAGCAACAGCATATCGGGTTTCACAGTGATCGTAGACCATTGGTTCATATGAAAAGGTTTCGATGATATCAGCATCCTTTTATAGTTCACTATATAAGAAGTCACTTAGAAAACTCTAATTGCACTATCACATTTCTTCCCATACATCCTCTTAATCCTAGTCGTGTAAGCACACTTCTTTCAGTGATGATTTCTTAGCCTTAGCACACAAGCATACCACTAACAACCCTTCAGGCCAACAACTTCCAATGATGAAAATTGTGTGGGACTAATCTAGCCGAGTAAAAGAGCAGTTAGGATACTTCCAGCAATCCCATCTTCTAAATTAAGAAAATAACATATCACGCAACACGTGCAGATTGCAGTTTCAAACAGCAAACAGTTTTAGACTCGCTCGCTCTGCAAAACGGGGAGGGGAGAAAAACTTCCCGAATCGTTATAAAAAATAAGGCATGAGACGATGCCGCTAGTAAAATACAACGAACTGACGGAGGTATACAGGCTCCCACAGCCGGAAATCGAGATTAAAAATGGAGAAATCGAGCTGCATAAGGAACGATTTCATACGCAAACGGTCAACCCCAAGACTAAAGTAGGTAAAGCATTAAGCCCAAAGATCTGACCACGTCCCCCTTCCCCCAGCCCCCCAGCCCCACGCCACCCCAAAAATGAAAACACACACTCTTGAACACAGCGGAGGGGAGAGTTCGACCTGGGGGCAGGTAGCGGCGGCGACGGAGGCGATGGCGCGCCTCAAGAGGGTCGCCATGGCGTCGACGGCTTCGTCACCGTCATCGCAGCCGCGTGGAGAGGACGGGGAAAGGGAAGGGGGTCCGAGAGCGCGGCGAGCGGCGGCCGTGAGGCGAGAGGTACCCTAGCTTTGCCACAAGAAGAGTGCGGGTACAGGATATCTTGCTTCGTGAAAAATTAATCGAGCGCTCTTCTTTCCTCGCCCAGCGCAATGAGGAAAAAAATGCTTAACTTAGGGGGACCTGGCGCAGGCCCCTCTCCCCCACGCGCGCGTAGCGCTGCTTTGCTGGGTCGTTTTTTTTGGCCCAATAACAAGTTACATACATTCTTTTGACTAAAAGAAGTCCATTTATTCAATTAACTATTTACAGTTTTTTGGCCAGGTTTTTTATACATGCGGTAAGATTGCAACAAAGCACATACCCTCCCAGCAGTAGCCATCTGTACGCAAATATTTTTGTCATTTCGATCAATGTTGCATATGTCTTTAAAATTTATAACAAAGTCGCACGTATTTTATTGAGAAAGTATATGCGAGATGTTGCATTGTTTTCTGGATGATTTTGTAGAAAATGCATATGTTTGTATAGAATTTATTTTGAAACGTTGTGTTTACGTGGTTCTTCATATGTTGTAAATATGTGATTTTTTTTGTACTATCATTTTCGTTTTTTTGTCGAAATTGGTGATGATTTTGTTACAACTGAATCGGTGATAAATCATTTTGTTGCATACCAACTATTTAATTGATGCAAATATATTTTTTGTTGTTGCCATGGGTTATGATTTTTTTGAATTGTTTGAACTTTTTTGTTGCAACGCAATAAACCTCTTGTTTAACTATTTTTTTTGTAGTATTACTTAATTTTCGATTATTTGGAACAATTTGTTGAAATACCTTTTTTTTACATAGGGAGATAATTTTTTGTTGCGATACGAGTGAATTTGTTGCAATGGCAGTTTTTCTGTAATTATCGAGATGACCGGAGGCGGCGCAATATACCTCTTCGTTTAAGTGGGCCTGTTGTGGAGTGCAGGTTCTATATAAAAAATAGGGTGCTAAAATGTAAAAACGTGATTTACTGATTTCGCACCGTCGGATGGTGATCCGATGGCATAGGGACTTAAGATTGGGCAATTGTAGCTGTAGGACAACCTACGGCTAGTGTTCACCAAAAAAAAAGCCCAGCTTGAGGGCGCCACGTGGACATGGTGAGAGGGCTCACAAACCACTCGCAGTTGTGTGTTCTCAATTTAGAAAGTTTAAAATCAGCTCGGGTAGGAAGTATTGCATAGTAGCTTGCTTTGAATTGGTATAAAATAAATATAGATGTAGAAAACATTGATCCCTGCAAGAGTCAAATCTTTGACCACGACCATGAGATGGAGAATCACGAAACTAGATAAAGATTTCTGGCTGATTAAATTAGATGTCCCCTACCTAACTTGTACTTTTTTATACACTCTCCGTTCCTAAATATAAGTCTAGCTATTACTCATGTTGTCTAGATACACACTAATATGAGTGAACATATATACTAAAAGTTGTCTAGATATATATAGACATATATGAATGTGGAAAATGGCTAAAACATCTTACATTTCGGAACGGAAGGAGTATAATGTAGGCGATAATGAAGTATACCAGCCCAACAGCTAATATGCCGTATCCAGAAATGGTATAAACCAGCAGTAGTTAAGTGGAATAAGGGAGTTTACGGCTAGTTGCTCATGAAGTGGAAATTCACCTCTCCTGGCGTGTGCTCACATGCTGCTAGGTAACAATAAAATTTAAAAAGTTAAAAGTCAAAAGAAAACTGAAATATTGATTGTGTGTTCTATATATGTGCAAAATTTCCTGATGAAATGACATGCATGGTGCAGAGCACCGCAAATATTTGCACGTACAGCCGACCATGCATGTTTGTTGCCAAAAAGATCAGATTCATTTGAAACTTTTTTGCTATTTGTTTGAATTTCCTGTTCATGCGGGGGTGGATGTGAGCTCCCCGGCCAAAACTCCACTCGCCTATCTAGACAGCGTGCAAATAATGCGGGGGTTGGTTCTTGTGATCTGGTTTTTTTTAAAAAAAAACTAGCAAATAATGGATGCCATATCAGAGACAGCGTGCAAATAATACATACTCCAGTATATTGGAGAAATGGAACTGATTTTCATCATCTTATTAAGAAGAGCAGGGACACACAAATCACAACAGGTAGTGTTTACTGACGGAGGACACATCATACATATGATAGGCAAGCAATAACAATAACCCCGATCGACGGCGACATTTCTCGAGAGAGGAAACGCAGCCGACACGAGGCAAGCAATAACGCCGACAATGACGGTGCACACACAAGTAGGATGACTCTGCTCATCTCATCTGAGCTTTTATTTTAGGCGGAACATATGTATCTGATGGTCGCTGGGAGCCTCGACCGATCAGTACTTCTTGCAGGGTCCTCCGCAGGTGCCGTCGACGGTGTTCTTCATGTCGGCGCACCGGAACGACTTGGGGTTGGTCGTCACCACGCGGCAGGCGGAGCAGCCGGTGGGGCACTGGGGGTGGGGGTCGTCGCAGACGTCCACCCCGGAGAAGGACCTGCAGTTGTCGCAGCACGTGGGGAAGAAGTCGGCTGCACGCACGAGCACGACAGTGGCATCACACGTCAGTTAATTAGTCACTCAAAGCTTGGCATCATCAAATGGACGATCGAAGAACTTTGTTCAGGAAGAACAGATAGGATGAATGAGTACCGTTCACGTGTGAGAGGATCCCCATGACCAGGACGGCCTGGAGGACAAGGATGGCCACGAGCTTGGTGTTCTTCGCCATTGTTGCTTCTAAAGCCTTTCGAGTGTGCAGAGCTCTCTAGCTGCAGAATGCTTTCTGTTGGTGTAGTAGTAGTTTTGTTGATGGGCAACGCGGCGAGCAGCTCTATATATAGGAGTCGGTGAGGCAGCTCACATGACAATCTGCCACGCCCGCGAGGCTGCGATCGGGTGGGTGGGGAGATCACGATATTTGACTACTGACTTGGAAAGTTGGACTTGTGCACCGTATCCTATTTTTCTTCACAGGCGGCTTGGATTGTTTGACAGGCATCTCTTTCACGTCCAGCGCATCAGCTGCAAATTTGGATCTTAGACGGAAAATTCAGTAAGTTGTCGAAATCAGCGGGCCGAATATGCTCTGCTGTGGAAGAGTGTACGTCTTTTGAACCTGCCGTCACTTGATTCACACTGCAAACAAAAACATGTGGTACACACAACTGATCCGGGACGGTTCCTTAGGTTTGGTTGACATCATAATTTCACATCAACAGTCCACTGAAAGGAATGCAGAAGCTAACCCTGGCCGGCTAATTAAATAATATAAACGAAGTATTCTAACTTCATGAAAAATGGCCACAATTGTGATCAAAAGGTATACAGTTTAACCAAGATGGCTTTGAAAATACCATTGAATTAGGGTGTAAAGATAAGGGATGTATGTATAACGGGGTTCCCTTAGATGGCAACTTTAAAGATGAGGTGCGATAATGACCGCACGCAAGCGTTGCTCCGAGGGGGCGGCTCGGGCGAAACCCTAGCCGCCGCCGCCCCCACACCCCCTCCGTCCCATCCACCCAGTGTCGTCGGAGGAAGCTACCGGGGGCACAACCCTCCACGTGGTGGACGGAGGCCGGCGGGTCCTTACCTCCTCAGTACAAACGCGACGGGAGGTCTTCGGCCAGATGCGTCTGTCAGCCGTGGACGGCTGGCGCGGACGGCGGAGCACGGACGACGGGCGGCGGCCCTGGGATCTTCCGGCGGTGGCTGGTGGCCAGGTCTGCATGGGCAGCCCGCGCTGGTCGGGCGACGGTGCCGACGACGTGGACGTTGATTCCTCGGACCAGCGGGTCTAGGGGTGGCTGGCTCGTCAGCAAAAATGGGAGGTCGAGTGCGGCTAACCAAGAGGCAGCGCGCGAGGGATTCGGGTCCTTGCCTGGATCTGACGGTCGCGGCGGCATCTGTAGTTGTATGGGCGACGACAACGGCTGCCACGGCGGTGGATGCTCCCTATAGCGCCCGAAATTGGGCGACGGCCCCTTTTTTTGACGGTGGCGGCTTCCGGATTGTGTGGGCGACTCATAGGCTGGATCTCGAGATGGTGACGGCATTTCTAAGACCGGTGGCCGTATAGGACGTCCCTGACATCAACAAATGACACATGCGTATCTTTTGGAGATGTCAAGCAATATCTGACGCCGGCTAGTGAAGGCTCCGACGGATGTTACACACGACGCCTCATACGGTGGCGTCAGGTCGTGCCTGCTACCGGTAGGTGCCACACGGTTGTTGTGGTGGAGGTGTCATGTTTAGTCTGTTGATGTTGAATCGAATGTGGTGCGACAGTGTTGGGAGACCGACAGTATGGGACGTATGTTTTCCATTGTCTTCTCCAAAGGTATCCGGGTATCGTGCCGTCGGTAGCCGGATAAAAGGAGGATGGTACAGACGGCATCAAGAACAACTTTATGCACTCCAGTGGAAACACAAGAATGATCTGGCTATGTTGACATACGTCTATGTCGTATCTTTACTAAAGGTGGTGGACTCAAACTTGACAGATGAGAATCTAGAGTTCAACCTTGTGTTGGACTCATCACCATCGGCGCACGTGCGGTGTTTACTTCTTGAAGGCGTAGCCTAGGAGTTGTGCATTCGTTTTTTTAGTCTTGTATCATAGGGCTAGTGGCTATCTGGTGGAATTACTGTCGCGAGGCGTGTAGCCTCGGATTTTCTTTCCGGGTTGATGTTGTTCGGCTGCTGGATTTGTATTCTTGAACTCTTCTTTAATTACCGGTTGTGTGCATTGTTTCGATGCAGGGCCTGGGACATAACTCCCATTTCTTTAAAAAAATGTATAATAGGGTGGTGTCAACCTTATTTTAAAGTTGTTGCCTTATTTTAAAGTTATCATGTTGGAATTTTATTTAGTGTAGGAGATAGAATGAAAAAAAAGAAAATTTATTTCCCTTAGATGAAGGTAATCTCCTTAAAATTAAGATGAGGCTTTTTCCTCCCTTGTTGTACCATATGCAATTGTCAATTTCCTACTAAAATTTAATTAATTATCATTAAATGGTAGGGATGACAATAGGAGAAAATGCATTTTACGGCTTATATTTATTGCCATTCTCTATATGATTTAGAGGGATAAGGGAAAACTAATCTTACTCCCTATGTTTCATTTCCCTAGATTATGAGTTTTTTCATAGTCAATTTTTTTAAAAGTTTTACTAAGTATATATAAAAAATATCAACATCTATAATATCGAATGCATATAATATAAAAAATATATTTTATGATAATTCTATTAATATCAATTATTGTTGTAGGTGTTGATATATTTTTATATATTTGATAAAATTTTACAAAGTTTTACTTTGACTACAAGAATGCAGAGTAACAATGAACAATTGGAGTCTCTAACATTGTACATAAGCCCGAGCAATTTTAGCAGATTCTGATTATCTTTTTACTATTAATTTATAATTGGTGATGGTATATCGTTGTCGTTTTACTGATTTGACCTTCCACCAAGTCAAATATTACACATATAATGCGACCACATCGTTTCATTCATGTTCTTCTCCTCTCCCTAAACGGCACTCATCTCCCCTCGAATAGAATCTTGTTCAAAATCCAGTCAAAATTAAAATTGTTATCACTCCTTGACATAGGAATAGATTGGATCTACGAATAATGCATACAATCCTTTTGGGTACCTTAAAATGATTTTTCATATGACCAAACTAGAACACACTTATAGTTCAAAATTGAATTACTTTTGGGAATTTGGTCGAAACTCATTTAGATGTGCAAAAGCAGCTAAAGAGTAAGAAAAATCCTAATATTTGGCAATTGATCCAAGTTTACCTTGTGTGAAAATCAGAGTGGTTCCATTTCGCATCATATTACCTGACCATGCCTCGGGAAAAAAACTTTTTTGATATTAGAAAACAGGAAAAAAACATGTTTTAAGCAAGCATTAGAAAATCATTTTTGAACTATTTTTAGGCAGGTCAAGGTGCACCCTATCGACCGAATATGGCCCTATTATCATGAATTATGCATGGATGTGGCAATTAGATTGGCCATTTGGATTGGAAATCATAAATGTTCACACATTGCAGGCCATTTCGAGAAAAAATATTTTGAAAGGTTATCATATTTGAAGTTTTTTATTTTTCCTAACAGATGTACAGATAAAAGGGGTTGATGACTTTTTTTTTTGAAAAATCCTTTAAATTTAAATTCAAAATAGGATCAAAGTTGGCTGTACATATGTTAGGTGACGGTAGGGGATGGAGGAGGAAAGACACCGACAACGATAATATTTTCACTTTTATGTCGTAGTTTTCACATGAAAAGAGTACATGATTCAATATTTAAAGAAGAAGAAGAAGAAAAAGAAGCAGAATGATTTCCTTTATCGCATATGGTGGTGTCCTCATCTTGGAGTAGATTGATCATGTGAGCCCAACATGCGCATGACATGTACTCTAGATTACAAAACTCGTTCTTTGGCGTGCATGATGGCGACAATGCTATTGATTCGTTGACTAGTGACCTGTCGATCCGGCGGCGGCAATGGCTACCCAACCTTACTCGTCGGCGGGCGAGATCCTCGGCCCCTACCTCGGCACCTCCCTCTTCGCCCTCCTCGCCATCTGGCTCCTCTCCGGTAGGACCTTTCTCGGAATCGACCATTCCTAACCAGTCGGCTGATATCTCATATTCAAAATTCTTATGTGTGTGTAGTGGTGGACGGCTCTCGCAAAGGAGCAAGATCGGGTGGCTTCTGCAGCTGGTTACTGAGCTGAAGAGAAGATTCAGCATGCTTCCAGTTCCTCATGCGCAGAGAAAATTGCACATAACACCACCATTTGGTGTCATTGTTGCACAGAACACGGAATCAAACCTTTTGTTGCACCTAGCCCAGCTTTTGTGCTAATTTGTTGCAACCAGCCCCAAGTTAACAATTTAGGCTCTTAATCCGTATCTTAGATGTAGACCTAGCTTTATGTGCCGTATCCCTCCTGTACATTATATTTCTCGGGGAAACTTAACCGGAACATGTAAACTCCCATGGAGCAATTAAAATTTGGAGTTTGTAGCTGCTACGAGTTTTATATGGTTAGATGTTATATTATGCTCTCTATGGCATACATGCTCTTATGATCCTAAAATATTTTTATATGTATAATATCTATATTTTCTAACTGTGTCCTGCCTTAAAAAAAAAGTGTGTCGTATAAATTCTCGTATAGGTACAAAAAAAACATAACCACATGTCATATACTCTTTTAAGGGGCTAAATCATCAATTTGGGGCTGGTTGCAACGTATTAGCACAAAAACTGGGGCTAGGTGCAACAAGGGATTTGATTCTGTGTTTTGTGCAACAATGGTACCGAAGATTGGTGTTAGATGCAATTTTCTCTCATGCGCAGTCCTAGTGTTGTCTCTCTCCGGTGTGTCATGTGGAACTTTGTTAGCTCCGAGCTAACACACACCAAATAAAAAGCTTCTATCTAAAAAAAACATTTCTCTTCTCAATGTGGCTTTCTCGCAATGGACACGAATCACACGACGGCATCAGCTCACGTGTTGGATTCCTTCGTAGGGAGGTGCGGCAAGCTGTCCTAGGCCGACCGTGTGCTCATGTGCTGGTGGGTGTACACCGGCCTCACCCATCAAATCATGGAGGTTCTGCTGATTTTGTAGTCCCAGTGCTATCTTTAGTGGTGATTTGTGTGTTGCTGTTGCGAGTGGTTCATCACCGTGGCGAGGCTTTTTTTTTCCTTTTTTTCTTTCTTTTCTTTTTGGCCGTGTGCATTCTTAACGTCTTTGAGACATTTGTAAGGGTCAATTAACAATTACTTCGATAAACTCGCGAGTCTCCAATTTTCCCGTGGCACGTCACTCTGTTTTCAGCTCCAAGTTCAGATCAGCCGAGCAAGATGGAGCTTTTGAGATCTGCAATTCTCTCGAGTTGTGCAGTGAAGGAGTACTGACTCGAGGTACGTCGCCAGAGACACCGCCATCGTCACCGTCGAGGAGATCACGGTCCTGCTGGAAGGCCCTGCATCTCTGCCTGCAGTGTAGGTGTCGGTGTCCTCGTCTTATCGATGATTCTTGAGACTTCGGTAAGCAGCAGCGGAAGCTTGCGCTGTTTCTTGTGTGGTACTGATATGTGCACTGCATTTTAAACATATTTTGAACAGAAACTGGGTATGCTTAATTACAAGTTTCCTTTGAAAAGTTCTGCGTATAAACTATAAGCCCCATAAACTTAATACGCCCTACTTTTTTTTTTTTTGAGATGTAATACGCCCTACCTTAATGCGGAGGTAGATGAGCTCACATGCTACCATTGGTACGGTAGTCACGCGACTGATCGAGGAAACAGGATCCATACTGGGTTTGGGGAGGTTGATCCAAGGATCGTACTAATTTTACAAAATATAACAATGAAATAATTTACAAAATATAACAATAAAATAATTTTACAGATTAATGTTCTTCCAGGAGAGTAACTATGGTTGAATAAATCTACAGTGCATGTTTGGTGATTAAATGCGGAAACAAACCGTACATTTTGTGGTTTTGGATTTTGATCTGTCCAGATTAAATCGCTTCAACTGCACAAGATAGCAAGACAAGGAAGCAGCATCATTTCTAGTGAACTTATTCTGGATGTCTAAGTAATCTTCTCTTATAGCATTTTCAGGCTTTGTTCGGTTAAGCCCCATCCCAAGTGGATTGAAGGGGATTGGAGTAGATTGACAGGGATTTTGACTTTGAAGGGAGTAGTACAAGTGTGTAGCCAAGCTGCAATATAAGAAATTCCAGTCCCCTGCTGTTTCAATTTTTAATGATGTAACACCTTTTATTCTATCTTACCACAAATTTGCTGGTTGCAGCTATGCTATTGCATCCCAGAAGTCCTACAGCCATATCCTCCAGTTCACCGTGTGTCTCGGTCAGCTCTATGGATGTATTGTCTACTTCGCTACCGCTGTCTCAACTTCTGGGCGTATTTCATCGGCGCAAGCAGTTCATGGGTTGTGATACCCTTGCTGATCTCTATACAAGGAGCTGGAAGAGGATCTGCACGGCAATTCATCAAGCTGAGAAGGTGAAGACTAAGTAGTAATGCCTTCAACTGACATGGTATGGCTGCAATCAGGACAGGCAGTGCTATGGAAAACATTGTTTGCTGGCGACACTGAAATTCCTGTATTCTCACTAGAAATCTTACTTGTATTCCATTATGCATGCTACATTGTCTCGGACAAGTTTTTATCTCAGTTACGGCATTTGTACTTAACTCAGGAACCGTTCTCTTTCAGCAAACAGAATGGCAAAGCCAATTCCAGTGTGATAAAGGTTCTGATGGTCATCATTGCCTTGATGCTTCATACTTTTCCATGAAACTTGTACCCTCTTTCTTTTCTTATTTATTACTGGGTTCTCTGATTTAGCAATTCCTGCGCACCATAAGATGGTATGTTTGACTCGTATTTGGATGTCGGCACTACCAACGAAGATGGTAATTTACAGAGTGAGCTGGCCAAAATTTAAAAACAAGACTAAAATGTACTTCAATTTAGATTGTGCAGATGACAAATACACTGTAATATGTTTACAAGTTGCACATATGCATTGTTAGTTCAAGTTTCGGCTGGGAAATGTCAAGTTGAAGTCAAAGCTTACAGACACAACTATGAGCACATTATTCATTAGGCAGTACAGCGGTTGACCTAAATTTCAGTGCTTCACCCTCTAACAACATCACACTTACTACCGTCTTGAGTATGACAGGCTGACAAATTTACCGCCCCAGGCTGCAAATCTGATGCACAAAACGAACTCTGGTCTTCAGAATGGCAATGCATGTGACTGAGCAAAAACTCATGTTCTAATTGCAACAGGGAAAAAAAACTTAATGCACTGGAATCGCGGAAAAGTGAGCTTCAAATTAACTGGTACGCAAATATCAAGTATTTTCCAGTCTTCATGAAAAAACAGGGTCATGAATTATACTCAAATAAAAGTTAAACTATCCCTATCACGTGTTTAGCCTGTCACTCTGTCATATTTTCATGCTGACACACAAATTAAACACTGGTGCCTAGTATCAAATTCCATGACCTTCATCATAGACATTAGTAAACTTGGTGAAATACTGAAACTACAACAATCCTAAGAAATTAATTGAGAATGTTAAAGATTTCTATCAGGAGACCTTACTGGCCGCTCAAAGCATAACACTTCCACAGATAAAAAAAAGGAACACCTACACTACAAAGAAATAAATCGTGGATAAATATCACATGAACAATTAGAACCAGAAATAAACTAGTTTCAAGCCCAAATCCTGTCAACAATGTTCTTTTATGGACGAAAATCTGCCAAAAGAAAAGAAAAGAGGAAAACCTAAACATCTACCCTCAGAACTGTAGCAAGAATCCTATAACCAGAGTCACCTTATCAGTTCCTAATTTAAATGCCTCATGTCCCAGGTGTGGAGGACTTGAGCTCCTCAAGCGCCGCCTTCACCTGGTCCTGCAGCAGTTCGATCCGCTTCAAGTACACTTCCAGCTCCAGAATTCGTTGATTTCTCCATTTCTCCCCTTCCATGGGCAATCCGGTCGGCGGCTCAGGCAGTTTTACACCAAACGGATTGGATCCAATATGTATCACGGCATGAATCATCTCCTTAAACAGAGGTGTCAGACAATTCTTGTCAACATCAACAACTCCAGACTGAGGCATGACTGGAAATCTGGGAGATTCTGAGCCTTCCATGGTCACCGTCACAGGCATTGGTATCTGGGGCAGTGTTGGCAACGAATCATCAATCTTGACAGGGACTGGCACAGGCACCTGCACTGGCTGAGTGTGTTGCACCACAATGTTGGCAGGGACAGGGACAGTGGCGGACTCTGAAGAGCGTCTACGGCGGCGCTGCCGCCCTGAGCCCGAGGGAGATCTGACTTCCCCGTTCCCATTGGGGCTGGTGTTCGCAGGGACGGCTGTGGCAGCGACCGCCGCGGCGGCGATAACAGCTTCTTCGTCGTCGGAGTCGGCCGAGGGATCCCGGCCGTGCTTATTCGCGGGGCGCCAGATGTTGCGCGCGATCTCGAAAATGGCCTGCTCGTGAGAGGAGCGGAAGGAAAAGGTGGCGCCGGAACCGCGGAGGCGGGAGACGCAGTTGCGGTACTTGCGCTTGAGGCGGCGGAGCTTCTCGACGAGCTGGCTCTTGGAGAAGTCCATCTGGAGGCGGCGCCGCATGTCCTCGTAGAACGGGTCCGTGTCGTACTGGTGAGACGCGAACGCCGTGCCGCGGGCGGCGGTGAACTCCGCGAACCCGCGGAGGATCACGATCTCGTCCTCCTCCGTCCAGAGGCGCTGGAAGAGGGGCCGGCGCTCGCCGCCGGACGAGGCCTGGCCGCCACTTCCACCCGCGGGGAGCAGGGCGGTGGCGGAGGAAGAGGTGGGGTCGGGGAGGCCCGGATCGGGCGGTTCGAGGAATGGAGCGCCGGTGAAGTCGCCGTCTTCGGAGTAGTCGTCGCCGTCCGCGTCGGGGAAAGAGATAGCGGCGACGGCGGCCGACGAGCCGTCGCCGGAGGGAAGCATCGGACCGGGGACGGGACGGGATTTGGGAGAGTTTAGATTCGGATCGCGGAATTTCGGGGATGGGATTGACGGGGGCTGGATTGGCTGGGTTTCGCCCCTAATTTTGGGCCGAGGGTCGTCCTAAAACGCAGAGGAGGAATTCCTCAGTTCAGTCTAGAGTTGCCGAATTCATGTAGCGCCAAAATTTGCCCCGTTTTAAGTCTCTTTTTAAGGAAAGCCTGGTGTCGTTTTATTCGGGTTTTTAAGTGACCGTGTATCTCATCAGTCATCATTACGTGCTACCTCCGTTTCAAATTAACCGTAACAAAGTTTGACAAAAGTGGATGTATCTAACACTAAATTATGTCTAGATACGTCCACTTTTATCAAACTTGGAGACAATTAATTTGAGTAAAAAGAGATTACAGAAGTCCCACTAAAACTACTCCCTCCGTTCCATATTAATAGGTGTTAAAGTGGATGTATCTAGCAATAAAACATGTCTAGATACATCCACTTCAGCACCTATTAAAATGGATCGGAGGGAGTACCAAAGACGATCTTGCGAAAACAACTGCCACCGAAAACTTTATAGAAAGAAACCCAAACGTTAAAAAAAAAACAGCCCTTGCATCCTAGACTGGGCTTGCCTGCGCCGCAGCCTTGTGCCCATCGGTGCACCACGTCTACCTGACTCACGTCCAACGGCACTTGGCCGTCTATTTCGCCACGACTGATATTTTCTCAAAAAAAAAACGAAGGCGGATTTTATAGGAGTACCTATGTATTTTCCCGAGTCAACGAAGTGCTGGCAAGCGTCGGCCGGGCCGATGCTGTTCTCATTTCATACAAAAACTGCAAGCCATGGCGGCTCTGTGGCCATGGCGCACCGGTGGACAGAGAAGACAAAAACGCGGGGTGCTCAGCCAGAGCTGGCCAGCGGGCCGGCACGGCACGGCCCAGGCACGATTACGCCTTGGCGGGCCTGGCCTGGCACGGCCTACCAGGGCACGTTTAGTAAGCGGGCCGTGCCGTGCCGGCACACGGGCCTGGCCTAAAGGCCGAGGCACGGCCCCTGACTTAAACGTGCCGGCCCACGGCACGATTAGGCCCATATGCCTGTTTTGGCCCACGTGCCTGTTTTGACTATTTTTGCCAAAAAAAAAATCGAAATCCTGCTTAAAATAGGCTAATTTAGACAAATCTCGGTTAAAAGCCCCTAAACTCGCTTAAAAATGCCCCTAACTGCCGAAAATAGGGTTTTTTCTGCTTGTTGGGCTGCTATCAGCCGCACCGTGCGAGTGGCCCTGGCGTGCCGTCGTGGGCCGCCGCGTTCCTGGCCGCTAAACGGGCCGTGCTCGTGCCGGCACGCGGGCTCGGCCTCCAGGCCCCAGGCGGGCCACGGGCCGAGCACGGCCCACCAAGCCACGTGTCGTGCCAGGCCCATGGCGGGCTGTGCCTCCGTGCTCGCGGGCCGGCACGCTGGCACGGCCCAGATGGCCAGCTTTGTGCTCAGCCATGGCGGCTACACTTTGCGGCGTGATTATGCAATATTTGGTTTGCTCGTCGCACGCACCCATCTTCATTCATGTGGCAATCTTCTTCAGCGTCGTCGTTCTTGGAAGTGATGTCTTGCCTCCGCCGCTGAAGCAACACGCTGATAGGAGCTCGCACGCGGTTGGCATCGATACCGCGCACCTGGACGGCGTTCTATTTTTCCCGTAGCACCGGCGGTCCATGAGGTGTTAGGAAGAGAGTGTGGCGGTGGAGGGAGTGGCCTCGTCGCCGGAGTTCATATTGTATAATGGTGTGCTTTTGTTGTTGGATGCGAGTATTACGTCTCGGGAGTTCTCCAGATTTGTTTTTTTTTCGAACTATAATAGGCTCTAAGCCTCTAACGCGGGGCGAATTTTGTGGAAGCCTTGGATGGACGCCACGCAGCCTGGGCGCACCGATGGGCGCACACCGAGGGCGCAGGCAAGCCTCGTCCTTGCATCCCTACGCATACCGACACTATCGGCGTCGCCAACCACTAGTGTGGCAGAAAAGAAAAAATATATACATTCCCGCCAGAACGGAGAAACACCATCCCCAGAGAGGGTTTCTCAACCGAAGACCAGACCTACACATATCGTCTGTGACATGTCGACTCGGGATCTTGCGCGTGCCTTCCCGGTCCCAGATCCGCCGCCTCACGTTGAGGGAGTCGAGAGATCACGCCAGATCCACCATCTACGGACCACCTTCCGTGTTTCATGGCCTCCATCTTCAACCGCGTGCCAATACAGCCACAACCACGGGTTGTAGCCATCGGACAGCTCGTGGACAGATCCTCCTTTCTACATCATGGCATGTAAGACACATATGACGGAGTCGTCGCCGCCGCCTCGCCGACACCATCCATGAACCCTAACACTATCGATCAGAAGATCGATAAGCACACGATGCCATAAATTAGAAGACACCTCTATGAAGGAAACCGACGATGTGGGAGTGGAGCCGAGGAAAATTTATTCGTCCGGACGCCGCTCACACCACCCAACGGAACACCATAGTATATGAACCCTAACCATAACTACCAAGCCAGAACGGAGGAACGCGGTCCCTCTTCCCTCCTACCGTCAGAGCATCAAGCGGAGAGAGAGAGGACCAACACACTCGCCAATGGAGATCGAAAGGAAGCGGAGTCGCATCCCTATTGTTGCTCTCGTGGGGGAGCGGCATCTAGGGAAAGCATTTCGTTTTGACGGAAATGAGTGGCCTTTTATATTGGTGTACGTATCATAATTTTAAAAAAAATCCGACCAACGTAGCACATAGGATCTACTATCGAGGTACGGGCGAGGTTAGATCTGATCGTTACCAACACGGAGCACGAAACTTGTGTCGATGACAATGTCGGTGATGCCTGATGAATAGTCCCGCAGCTAAGCCTAGTGTTGGGATTGTTGCCGTCTCCCCGTATCATGCCTTCTGGATCCAGTGGAGTGAGGGTATCACGTGTTACCCCTTAGAGAATTTGCACACGTACGTCCATCAAAGTCCGGCAGTGCTTCGTCGTCCAGGGCTAATCGTTACTAGTTCACAATTGAGGTGGAGAGATCCCAACACATGTGAACGGATCGTATGGGCACCTAGGGGGTGAATAGGTGTTACCTCCAAATTTTAATACTTTTTCTATTTTGATTATACATAAAGGTAAATTCTCTAGACAACTAAGGTGAATTTACCTATATGAAAAGGATTACACTAAGTAAGAAACAAGCACAAAGTAAAGCTAAAGGACAGAAGTAACCGAAGTGGAAGCAAGCGGAGAAAAGGATGTATTCTCGAGTTCCTCCTTGTTAGGGGAGTATGTCTTGTTGGAGGGGAGTGAGCTTTGCCACAAAGGCCTAATCAACGCCACAAATGTCTCACACTTTTCCCAAAATACATCTCCAAAAATATAGATCTCCTCCACAGTATGTGATTGTTGGCAGACACCCAAGGATTCGGTTAGCCATGGTTTGTGAAAGATGGATGGGAGGAGTGTCGAACTTTTAATACCTCTGTTTAATAAAATAAAATCTCTAGCACATGAGTGATCCCTGCTTCCCTCCGCGAAGGGACTTTCTTTTACTTTTATGTTGAGTCTCCATCTTCTAACTTTATGCATAGTTGAGAGAGCATTTTTGCCATTCTTAGTTCTATATGCACTATCCCATGAACATCAATAATTACTTCATGATGTGATATCATTTGTTCTTCCTCATAAACTTTAAAGGTGTCCTGGCATTTATGTTTTGCCCCACTCTTAAGGACTAGCGAAATATCATTTTGCCATACTTTCTCTATACCTGAAATAGACGTTTATCTTTCTTTGCTTTATTTCTTATGATCCTTTAGATGAAAGGTTATTGCTTTGCTTTATTATTAAAGTTGTATTTATCATGTTTGTGTTTGAAGTTCTATGATCTCGGCTTGCATATGCCTTTACATTTTTATGATCAAGATTATGTTAGTAGCATGTCACCTCAGAAATTATTGTTTTATCGTTTACCTACTCGAGGACGAGTAGGAACTAAGCTTGGGGATGCTTGATACGTCTCCAACGTATCTATAATTTCTGATGCTCCATGATGATATTATGTCAATTGCTACATGTTTTCTCCCTTCTTTATGTCATTTTTATCGATTTTCCGGACTAACCTATTGACAAGATGCCACCGAGCCAGTTCCCTGTTTTCTGTTGTTTTTAGTTTCAGAAAAGTTGTTCTGGAAATATTCTCGGAATGGGAAAGTTCGAAGCCCGGAAGTCCTATTTTCCCCGGAAGCATCCAAAATACCGAAGAGGAGACGAAGAGGGGCATCAGGTGGCCCACACCATGGGGTGGCGCGGACCCCCTTGGCCGCGCTAGGGAGTGGTGTGGGCCCCCCCAGAGCTCCACCGCCTCTGCCCTTTCGCCTATTTAATCCCCTCGGATGGTAAACCCTAAACACCTGATCAAATATCCCCAAAAAGTTCCGCGGCCGCCGTCACCGTCAACCCTAGATCAAGGGGGTTCTGAAGCTGTCTCCGGCACCCTGCCAGAGAGGAGATCATCGTCGGAGGCATCTACATCACCATGCCTGCCTCCGGAGTGATGCGTGAGTAGTTCATTCTTGGACTACGGGTCCATAGCAGTAGCTAGATGGTTGGCTTCTCCTAATATGCCTCCATTTTTAGATCTCGTGAGCTGCCTAACATGATCGAGATTGATCTTATGTAATTCTATCTGGTGTGTTTGCTGGGATCCGATGAATATTGAACTTATACCAAGTTGATTATAGTCTTTATTGCATATGTTATTTGTGATCTTGCATGTTTTCCGTTGCTAGTGGTTGCTCTGGCCAAGTAGTTGCTAGTGACTCCAAGAGGGAGTATTTATGCTTGATAGTGGGTTCATGCCTCCTCACCACCTTGCTTGAGTGACAGAAACGTGAAGGAGGAGGATGTGTTGTTGCCATTAGGGAGAAAACAGCGGTGAGAGTGCCCGCGTGCATAATAATTGCTTACATTACACACTTTGTTTAATGCAGATATCTGTTGCTTGCAACTTAATACCTAAGGGGGTCGGATGATAACCTGAGGGTGAATTATTAGTCATAAATGAAGTTGGATTACGGTCTATGTATATTGTTGTAATGCCCACACTAAATATCATAGTAGTCATCATGCCATGAATGTGCACTACGGTGCAACCTATATTTGTCAATTCCTAGCTGTAATTTGTTCACACAGCATTCTATCTTTTATGGAGAGCCACCACTAGTGAACCTATGAAGCCCGGTCCATTTTCCTACACTGTAAAAACCAACCACCACAATTTCCTGCTTTCTTTACTTACTGCAAGCATACATTATTTTCCACACTATACGTCTAATCTTTGTTTTCAGCAAGACCGGTGAGATTGACAACCTCACTATACCATTGGGACAATGTATTTTGGTTGTGTTGTGTGCAGGTTCAATGTTGTTGCTGACACCGGTGAGCCATCAGCACCGTCAGTGGCATCCACCTTCCGAAGGTCCTCTTTCTCCTACATGATTGATAACCTTGGTTCTTAACTAAGGGGAATTTCCTACCGCTGTGCTCATCACACCCTCCTCTTGGTGTATCCCAACACACAACATCAAGGAAATTTCTGGCGCCGTTGCCGGGTAGAAGGAAGTCTTCTGGCAAGGGGAGTCTCTCACTCTCAACCTCTTTATTTTGATTATTGTCTTGTTTTTATTTTTGTCTTGTTTTGCTTCTCTTTGTCAAAAACACACAAAAAAATAGTGTACTTTATTGCTGTTATTTGTTTGCTTGCTTTTATTCTGCTAAAATGAGTTCCTCTGAGAATACTAAGTTGTGTGACTTCACTAGCACAAACAACACTGATTTTATTTGCACACCTATTGCTCCACCTGCTCCTACTGCTGCTTTCTATGAGATTAAACCTGCTTTACTAAATCTTGTTATGAAAGAGCAATTATCTGGTGTTAGTACTGATGATGCTGCTGCTCACCTTTATAATTTTGTTGAACTATGTGAGATGCATAAATATAAAGATGTGGATGGATATATTATTAAACTGAAATTATTTCCTTTCTCTTTGAGAGGAAGAGCTAAAGAATGGTTGCTATCTTTGCCTAGAAATAGTATTGATTCATGGACTAAGTGTAAAGATGCTTTCATTGGAAAATATTATCCTCCTGCTAAGATTATATCCCTGAGAAGTGACATAATGAATTTTAAACAATTTGATAATGAACATGTTGTTAAAGCTTCGGAAAGAATGAAAACTATGGTGAAGAATTATTCCACTCATGGACTGACTACTTGGATAATTATACAAACCTTTTATGCAGGACTGAATTTCTCCTCAAGGAACTTATTGGATTCAGCTACTGGAGGTACCTTTATGTCCATCACTTTGGGCAATGCAACAAAGCTTCTTGATGATTGATACGTCATAAACGTATCCCCAATTTCTGATGCTCCATGATCGTATTATACCAATTGCTACATGTTTTCTCCCTTCTTTATGTCATTTTTATCGATTTTCCGGACTAACCTATTAACAAGATGCCACAGAGCCAGTTCCATGTTTTCTGCTGTTTTTTAGTTTCAGAAAAGTTGTTCAGGAAATATTCTCGGAATTTGAAAATTCAAAGCCCAAAAGTCTTATTTCCCCGGAAGCATCCATAAGACCGAAGAGGAGCCAAAGAGGGGTAGGAGGGGATCCACACCATAGGGTGGCGTGGCCCCCTGGCCGCGCCAGCTATGGGTGTGGGCCCCCCCGGCCTCCACCGCCTTTGCCCTTTCGCCTATTTAAGCCCCCCAGATGGAAAACCCTAGATACCTGATCAAAATCCCCGAAAAAGTTCCGCAGCCGTTGTCACCGTCAACCCCAGATCAGGGGGGTTCTAAAGCTGTTTCCGGCAACCTGTCGGAGAGGAGATCATCACCGGAAGCCTCTTCATCACCATGCCTGCCTCTGGAGTGATGCATGAGTAGTTCATCCTTTGACTACGGGTTCGTAGTTGTAGCTAGATGGTTGTCTTCTCCTCATATGCCTCCATGTTTAGATCTCGTGAGTTGTCTATCATGATCGAGATTGATCTTATGTAATCCTTTGCGCTGTGTTTGCTGGGATCCGATGAATATTGACCTTATGCCAAGTTGATTATAGTCTTTATTTGCATATGGTATTTGTGATCTTGCATGCCCTCCGTTGCTAGTGGTTATTCTGGCCAAGTAGTTGCTAGTGACTCCAAGAGGGAGTATTTATGCTCGATAGTGGGTTCATGCCTCCTTGTTGCCTTGCTCGAGTGACAAAAACGTGAAGGGATGGATGTGTTGTTGCCATTAGGGAGAAAACAGCGGTGAGAGTGCCCGCGTGCATAATCATTGCTAACGTTACACACTTTGTTTAATGCAATTATCTGTAGCTTGCAACTTAATACCTGAGGGGGTCGAATGATAACCTGAGGGTCGATTATTAGTCATAGATGCAGATGGATGTCGGTCTATGTATCTTGTTGTAATGCCCGCACTAAATAGAATAGTAATCTTCATGTCATATTGTGCACTACGGTGCAAACTTTATTTGTCAATTGCCCAGCTCTAATTTGTTCACCCAACATGCTATCTTTTATGGAAAGACACCACTAGTGAAAGTACGAACCCCAGTCCATTTTTCCGCACAGTTAAACAAACCACAGCAATCTCCTGCTCTCTTTACTTTCTGCAAGCATACACTGTTTTTCCACACTATATGTCTAATCTTTGTTTTCAGCAAGACCGGTGAGATTGACAACCTCACTGTACCGTTGGGGCAAAGTATTTTGGTTGTGTTGTGTGCAGGTTCCACGTTGTTGCTGACACCGGTGAAGCGCCAGCACCACCGTCAGTGGCATCAACCTTCCGAAGATTCTCTTTCTCCTACTGGATTGATAGCCCTGGTTCTTAACTAAGGGGAAAACTCCTACCCCTGTGCTCATCACACCCTCCTCTTGGGGTTCCCAACAAAGTGCATCAAGGATTTTTCTAGCGCCGTTGCCGGGGAGAAGGAAGTCTTATGGCAAGGGGAGTCTCTCACTCTCAATCTCTTTATTTTGTTTATTGTCTTGTTTTTATTTGTGTCTTGTTTTTATTTCTCTTTGTCAAAAACACACAAAACGTTCTTATTCTAGTTGTTATTTTTGCTTTATCATGCTTGCTATCAATGTTTGATGTCTTTGAAACTAGATCTCATAGGCAAGGTGGGTTCAGAGATGAACAACAAAAATATTATAAGGAACACCGCTTGTCACAAAAAGGAATACACTTATGGGAGCAAATTAATAAATTGCATGACTATGCTAAAAACTTGTGAGCCACTTATAATGTTACTTATTTCTTTGATAAATCTTGCTGTTGTAGGAGGTATAAACACCTCCCTTTTGAATGTGAGTATAATGATGATGTTACCATACTTCTTATGTTAAGGGAAATTATGAATTATATGATGTGGAACAAATTGAAGAATTTATTGCTTGGAAGGGTGCATTCGAAATTGCCTATTTACTTGAAAGTATTGACAATGTACCTTATAAATATGAGATTTATGCTATACTTGAATATTGCTTTGATAATTACAAGGATCATAATTACTACATAATGGAATATCTTAATAAATGCTCTCAACCTAAGGAAGAGACTAATGCCTTGCAGGAGCCTATGGAAGAAGAAATTGCTGAATCCGGAAGCTCATTGGATGAAAAAGAGGAGGAGAGTGATGATCAAGATAGGAAGAATGGATCTACCCATGTCAACCTCCCAATGATAGTAACTCTTTAAATCATACATTATTTGATGAAATTGATACTTGCTATACTTGTGACCTTGATACTACTATGAATGAAACTTGTGAGAATGATATTGCTACTGTTATTTATGATAATTCATGCTACTTGGATAAATGCTATGATAATCCTCTATTTATTCCAACTATTGACATGCATGATAATGAGGAAGTCTATTTAGAAAATTTATATGATAATGCTCTTGATGATGGTCCTATGTTACTTGATATTACAAATTATAATGCTACTGAAAATAGGATTGCTATAATGTGTCCTATACCTTTTAAGAGTGACCAATTATCTTGTTTTTCTATTGCTAAAAGTGGGAAAAAAGAGGAGCTGATTTTGAATTATGATCCCACTGTTTTGGAGCGTGATATGAAATGTGTGCTTTCAGACCATGACAAACATGCTTTATGTGATAATTATGTTGTTGAGTTTGTTCATGATTATACTGAAAATTATTATGAGAGAGAAAAATCTGGTTGTAGGAATTTTCATGTTACTGAAATACCTCTCTTTTTGTTGAAAGTTTTGAAGTTGCTCTTGTTCTACCGTCCCATGATTTCTAGTTTGAGCTTCTTTAATTTATTTCTTTACAAGATTCCTATGCATAGGAAGTGGGTTAGACTTAAATTTGTTTTATACTTGCTTCTTGATGCTCTCTTTTGCTTAACTCGTATTTCTTATGTGAGCATCTTCTGCTTCTATGCCTAGCTGAAAGGTTTTAAAGAAAAGCGCTACCGGGAGACAACCCGTTTTATTTTGTTGTTTTCTTTCAGTTTTCCTTTGTTTTATTTGGTGTGCTTGAATCTGGGTGTTGTATATTTCCTTAGCAACCCCTCTGTATCTTTTATTTTGAGTTTTTGTTGAGCCTAGTAAAGCCTCTAGTGGAAATTTGAGCCTATATTTCGGATTTCTGCGCAGAAAACAGATTTCTGTCGTCCACTGTTAATTTCGTTAAAAATCACAGAAAATTCAAAATTACCCTAGCTTTTTTGTACTTAATCATGATTTATATACGCAACTTTTCTTAGAATACCACTTTTTGATTTGAGCAACATAAGTTTTTTGAAAAAATCGATCTTTACCTGTTGTTTTGTTTTTGACAGATTTCTGCCATTTATCGCATTTGCATCTTAATCTCTTTCTTTTGGTGTTCTTTTGAGAAAAAGAGTTTTGAAAGAAGTTGTGACAATAGCTAATGTGTTTTTGATTGTTAGACTTGTGTTGAAACTGAACCATCTGGATTTATTATTTCAATTGCACTAACGTTGCTAATGAAGATTGTGAGAATTTTGATGTGAAGAAAGTTTTCAAGGGTCAAGAGAAGAGGATGATATGAAGTGATCAAGAAGAGTGAAAAGCCTAAGCTTGGGGATTCGCCGGTGGTTCATCCAAGAAAATTCCAAGAATACTCAAGCGTCTAAGCTCGGGTATGACCAAGGCATCCCCTTCTTCATCAACAAATTATCAGGTCAGTTCTAGTGAAACTATATTTTTATTCGATCGCATCTTATGTGCTTTACTTAGAGCGTCTTTTATTTTTGTTTTCATTTTTATTTTGCTTTCATTTTGTTTTTACTTTCATAATAAGCTTGGTTGGACCCCAGCAATCTTTTATTGGAGAGTGACACGCTCCGCTTGTTCATGAGAATACGTTGTATTCTTAATCTCTGTCTAGCTGCTGCATTTATTCAGCTCCTGTTTTGCATGCATCTCGTATTAGAGCTGTTAGTTTTAGCAGTATTATTTGAGTACTCTCATGTTTCCTTGCTGTAGCATTTAGAGAGTTTTTGTTAAAACATATTGTGTATGGTGCTTGTTGGGAGAACGAAACTGATGTTTAAAGTAGAATTTATACTGGTGCAAGTAGAAGCTTGTATAGACTGTTGCTAGAACTTTTTCATGCCATGCTAAATGTTATTTTAGTTCTAAAGCCTTGTGATGTTGAGTAACATGAATATCCTCAAATAGATGAGAGTATTAATATTTCATTGAAAGATTCTTGAGCTATTCTTGTCATAAGGAAGCATAAATTTTTGGTATTCTCTTTCGAATGTTTTATTTGGTTGACTTGGCGCATACTCATACCATGTTTATGACTACAAACCAGTCACGAATAGCCTCCATGACCACTTAGTTTTTGAACTATGATACGGCTTATGCTTTAATTAATGATGCTTATGTCGCTATGCATGATTATGGCTCTTATGCTCTCTTGATTTGCCGCTCCCAGTCTTTTGCTAGCCTCCACCTGTACTGAGTATGAGCTCTACTCGTACATCCAACTCCCTTAAACCAAAGTTTTTCCCATTGTGTCAACAATACCTACCTACATGTGGTATTTAACTGCCACTCCAAGTAAATTGCTCATGTGTTACCTTTAAAACCTTCAAAATTACTCCTGTTTTATGTTCCTGTTTTTGCTCATGAGGACGTCAATAGAGAATCTTTATCTCACTTGTTGATTGGATTTCACACCTTGGACTAGTGGCTTCATCCACTTATACAAGTGATAGAAGAGATGGCAGCGGGGTGCCCAGCCCCAAATTAATACACACAAAATCTTTTCACTATTTTTGCCCCTAATTTATCAGTCAAAGCATAATTGTGTAAACAAAAGAGAAAGAGGGATGACCTTCTACCCAGATGCGTCCTTCACATGGGAGCCGCTCTTGTGAATCCTGTTGGCTTGTGACGTACTGTATTTTCTATTTACCATTTGTTGACTTTAACATACATCTCCCAAAATATAGACACTCTTCCACGGTATGTGATTGTTGGCAGGCACCCGAGGATTCGGTTAGCCATGGTTTGTGAAAGATGGATGGGAGGAGTGTCAACCTTTTCATACCTCTATTTAATAAAAGAAAAGCTCTAGCACATGAGTGATCCCTGCTTCCCTCCGCGAAGGGCCTTCCTTTTACTTTTGTGTTGAGTCTCCATCTTCAAACTTTATGCATAGTTGAGAGAGCATTTTTGACATTCTTAGTTCTATGTGCACTGTCCCATGAATATCAATAATTACTTCATGATGTGATATCATTTGTTCTTAAATTATTTTATCTAGTCTTCCTCATAAACCTTGAAGGTGTCCTGGCATTTATGTTTTGCCCCACTCTTAAGGACTAGCGAAATATCACTTTGCCATGCTTTCTCTATACCTGAAACAGATGTTTATCTTTCTTTGCTTTGTTTCTCATGATCCTTTATTTGAGATACTCTTCATGATGAAAGTTTATTTCTTTGCTTTATTATTAAAGTTCTATTTATCATGTTTGTATTTGAAGTTTTATGATATCAGCTTGCATATGCCTTTACCTTTTTATGATCAAGATTATGTTAGTAGCATGTCACCTAAAAATTATTGTTTTATCGTTTACCTACTCGAGGACGAGTGGGAACTAAGCTTGGGGATGCTTGATACGTCTCCAACGTATCTATAATTTATGATGCTCCATGATGATATTATGCCAATTGCTACATGTTTTCTCCCTTCTTTATGTCATTTTTATCGATTTTCCGGACTAACCTATTGACAAGATGCCACAGAGCCAGTTCCCTGTTTTCTGCTGTTTTTAGTTTCAGAAAAGTTGTTCTGGAAATATTCTCGGAATTGGAAAGTTCGAAGCCCGAAAGTCCTATTTTCCCCGGAAGCATTCAGAAGACCGAAGAGGAGACGAAGAGGGGCATCAGGGGGCCCACACCATGGGGTGGCGCGCCTGGGCCCCCTAGAGCTCCACCGCCTCTGCCCTTTCGCCTATTTAATCCCCTCGGATGGAAAACCCTAAACACCTGATCAAATATCCCCGAAAAGTTCCGCAGCCGCTGTCACCGTCAACCCTAGATCGGGGGATTGTAAATATGTGTCCGGCACCCTGCCGGAGAGGAGTTCATCACCGGAGGCCTCTGCATCACCATGCCTGCCTCCGGAGTGATGCGTGAGTAGTTCATCCATGGACTACGGGTCCATAGCAGTAGCTAGATGGTTGTCTTCTCCTAATATGCCTCCATGTTTAGATCTCGTGAGCTGCCTAAGATGATCGAGATTGATCTTATGTAATTCTATGTGTTGTGTTTGCTGGGATCCGATGAATATTGAACTTATGCCAAGTTGATTATAGTCTTTATTGCATATGTTATTTGTGATCTTGCATGCTTTCCATTGCTAGTGGTTGCTCTGGCCAAGTAGTTGCTAGTGACTCCAAGAGGGAGTATTTATGATTGATAGTGGATTCATGCCTCCTCACCACCTTGCTCGAGTGACAGAAACGTGAAGGGGGAGGATATGTTGTTGCCATTAGGGAGAAAACAGCGGTGAGAGTGCCCGCGTGCATAATCATTGCTTACATTACACACTTTGTTTAATGCAGTTTTCTGTTGCTTGCGACTTAATACCTAAGGGGGTTCGGAGGATAACCTGAGGGTGGATTATTAGTCATAGATGCAATTGGATTACGGTCTATGTATATTGTTGTAATGCCCGCACTAAATATCATAGTAGTCATCATGTCATGAATGTGCACTACGGTGCAACCTCTATTTGTCAATTGCCCAGCTATAATTTGTTTATCCAGCATGCTATCTTTTATGGAGAGACACCACTAGTGAACCTATGAACCCCGGACCATTTTCCTACACTTTTAAAACCAACCACCACAATTTCTTGCTTTCTTTACTTACTGCAAGCATACATTATTTTCCACACTATACGTCTAATCTTTGTTTTCAGCAAGACCGGTGAGATTGACAACCTCACTGTACCGTTGGGACAAAGTATTTTGGTTGTGTTGTGTGCAGGTTCCACGTTGTTGCTGACATCGGTGAGCCATCACCACCGTCAGTGGCATCAACCTTTCGAAGGTCCTCTTTCTTCTACTGGATTGATAACCTTGGTTCTTAACTAAGGGGAATTTCCTATCGCTGTGCTCATCACACCCTCCTCTTGGGGTATCCCAACACACAACATCATACATCACAAGCCAACTAGACTTCATAAGAGAGGCTCCCATTGAAGGACGCAACTGGTATAGAAGGTCATCTCTCTTCTCTTTTGTTTACACAATTATGCTCTGACTAATAAATCATGGGCAAAAATAGTGAAGATAATTTAATAGTAACCGATTTTGGGGCTGGGCACCCCGCTGCCAGATCTTCTATCAATTTGGATAAGCGGATGTGCCACTAGTCCATGTGTGTAAAGTACAATCAAGAAGTGAGATAAAGATTCTCTATTTACGTCCTCGTGAGCTAATACATGGGCACAAAACAGGAATAATTTTGAAAGTTTTAAAGGTAGCACATGAGAAATTTACTTGGAGTGGCGGTTAAATATCACATGTAGGTAGGTATGGTGGACACATTTGGCAAACTTTTGTTTTTTGGGTGTTGGATGCACGAATAGAGCTCATACTCTGTACAGGTGGAGGCTAGCAAAAGACTGGAAGCGACAAATTAAGAGAGCAATAATGACCATAATCATGCATAGAGACAAAAACATTATTAATCAAAGCATAAATGGTATTACAAGTCAAGAACTAAATGATCATATAGGCTATAGGTGACTGGTTTGTAGTCATAAACATGGTGTAAGCATGCGTCAAGTCAACTAAATAAAGCATTCGAAGGAGAATACCACAAAATTATGCTTCAATGTGATAAAAACAACTCATGATTATTTCAATGGCACATTAAGCACTCTAAGATATTTAAGACAAGTCGTGCTACGATAATAAATACTAAGAATAGAATTAAAATAACATCCAATGTGACATAAAAAAAGTCTAGCCACAGTCTATACGAGCTTCTTTTTGCACCGTTATAAGCACGAAAATTGTACTACTGCTTTCCAACACCAATAATTTTATACTAAACAAAAAATTCTCCGAGAGATATATCAATGAAAAAAGAGAGTACTACTACTACTCTACTAGAACTAACAACTCTAATAAGAGATGCATGAAAAACATGAGCTAAAATGATTTGAAGCAGCTAGAAGAAAAACAAAGAATGTGGGCATGATAGAAAACGAGTATTCATATGAAAAATCGAAAAAAAAAACACAAGAATGATGGGTTCCATCTATGTTTATTGAAGCAAGGAGAAAAAACAGGCGCTCCAAGTAGAGTGGGTATGATGTGACCGAATACAAATATAGTTTCACTAGAAGTGACCTGATAAGTTGCTGATGAAGAAGGGGATTCCTTGGGCATCCCCAAGCTTAGACGATTGAGTCTTCTTGCAATTTTCTCGGATGAACCACACGGGCATCCCCAAGCTTTGGCTTTTCACTCTTCTTGATCACATTATATCACCCTCTTCTCTTGACCCTTGAAAACTTCCTTCATACCAAACTCAAAGTAATTCTCATTAGAGGGTTATTCCACAATCGAAAACTCACATGTTATCCTTGGACACAAGCATTCTTAATACTTTTTAAACATTAGATACAACCACTGATGTTGTGTGGAGCAAATAAATCCACTCAGCATAGTAGACGAGAGAATGCAAGTAAAAGGGCAGAATCTACCAAAACCAGAACATTCTGTAAAGACGAATTATTTCGGGGCACTTACGTTGGTCAAATTGAAAAACGCAGAACTAGAAAGAGTTTTAGAAATAGATGAGGATTAAGCACAAACATTTTCAGGTAATTTTGGTCTTTCTGTGATTTTATACGAATTTAACAGTGGACAAGAGAAACCTGTCTCATGCGCAGAAATCCAAATCTGACCTCAGCTTTTCACTAGAGACTTTACTTGGCACAACAAATGCGATAAAATAAAGATACAACGGAGTTGCTACAGAAGTAAACAACACCTTGACTCAAAGAAAACAGAAGAAACCATTGCAAAAATAAAACCATAGGTTATCTCCCAAGAAGTGCTTTTCTTTAACGCCTTTTAGCTAGGCCCAGAAAACAAGAATCAAGTATTTTCAAGTGAAGAAGCATCCAAATTGTAACAGAGGTATAAAATATTTGACACTCCTCCCATCCATCTTACACAAACCATGGCTAACCGAATCCTCGGGTGCCTGCCAACAATCACATACCGTGGAGGAGTGTCTATATTTTTTTAGAGAGGTGTATGCTTATGTCAACGAATGATAAACAAAAAATACAGTACGTCACAATCCAACTAGACTTCACAAGAGCGGCTCCCATAGAAGGACACATCTGGGTAGAAGGTCATCCATCTTTCTCTTTTGTTTACACGGTTATGCTTTGACTGATAAATCATGGGGAAAATTAGTGAAGAGAGATTGTTGTTATTAATTTGGGGTTGGGCACCCCGCTGCCAGCTCTTCTATCAACTGGATAAGCTGATGAAGCCACTAGTCCAGGGTGTGAAATTCCAATCAACAAGTGAGATAAATATTCTCTTTTTACGTCCTCACGAGTTAAAACAGGAGCACAAAACATGAGTAATTTTGAAAGTTTTAAAGGTAACACATGAGAAATTTACTTTGGAGTGGTGGTTAAATACCATATGTACGTAGGTATGGTGGACACATTTGGAAAACTTTGGTTTTTAGGAGTTGGATGCACGAGTCGAGCTCATACTCGGTACATGCGGAGGCTAGGAAAAGACTGGGAACGATAAATCAAGAGAGCATAAGAGCCATAATCATGCATAGCGACATAAACATCATTGATCAAAGCATAAGTGGTACCACAAGTTCAAAAACTAAATGATCATAGAGGCTATAAGTGACTGGTTCGTAGTCATAAACATGGTGTGAGCATGCGCCAAGTCAACCAAATAAAACATTCAAAGGAGAACACCACAAATTTATGCTTCAATATGACAAGAACAACTCATGATTCTTTCAATGGAACATTAAACACTCTCAACTATTTGAGACTAATCATGCTACTAAATAACCACTAGGATTTAGAATTAAAATAACATCTAGCATGATATGAAAAAAATCTAGCCACGGTCTATACAAGCTTCTACTTGCACCGTTATGAATTCTACTTCAAGCAGCAGTTTCTTTTCCCAACAAGCACCATACAAAATATGTTTTGACAAAAACTCTCTAAATGATACATCAAGAAAACATGAGAGTACTCAAACAACACTAATAAAACTAACAGCTCTAAATAAGAGATGCAAAGAAAACAAGAGCTAAACAGAAATTTTGCAGCAGCTAGAAGAAAAAACTAAGAATACTAGCATAGCAAGTATTCAAACGAAAAAGCGGAGTGTGTCTCTCTCCCAAACAAGGAATGCTAGGGTCCAACTATATTATTGAAGCAAGGAAAACAAAATAAAACAAGAGAAAACGAAAGAAAAACAAACAGACGCTTCAAGTAAACTTCATACGATGTGACCGATTAAAAATATAGTTTCACCAGAAGTGACCTGATAGATTGTTGACGAAGAAGGGGATGCCCAAGGCATCCCCAAGATTAGATGCTTGAGTATTATTATAATTTGATAGGATGAACCACAGGGGCATTCTCAAGCTTTGACCTTGCACTCTTCTTGATCACATATATCACCCTCTTCTCTTGACCCTTGAAAACTTCCTTCACACCACACTCAAAGAGTAATTCGCATTAGAGGGTTGGTGCAACAATAAAAAATCCATGTGTTATGTATGGGAACAAGTGATATTGATACTTTTAAACATTAGCTACATCCACTTATGTTTAGCGAAGCAAAGAAATCTACTTGACATCGTAAAAGAGCAAATGCAAGAAAAATGGCAGAATCTGCCAAAACCAGAACAGTCTGTAAAGACGAATTTTGTCGGGGCACTTACGTTGCTCATATAAAAAAAACTTAAAGAACAATAAAAATTGCGGAATTAGCTGAGGAATAAGCACAAACAATTTCAGGTCATTCTGATTTTCCTGTGAATTATACGATTTTTTACGGTGGATAACAGAAATCTGTTTCCTGCGCAGAAATCCAAAACCAACTCCAACTCTCGTCAGAAACTTTACTTGGCACAACTAAACCATGAAAAAAAAATACAAAGGAGTTTCTACAGAATTATACTTCCCCTTGACCCAAAGAAAACATATAAAATAAATCCAAAATAAAACCATGGGTTATCTCCCAAGAAGTGCTTTTCTTTAACGCCTTTTAGCTAGGCCCAGAAAAGTGGACTCAAGTGTTTTCAAGTGAAGAAGCATCCAAATTGTAATTTGTTCGAATAATAGAATCAAAAGGAAACTTCATTCTCTTTCTAGGAAAGTTTTCCATACCTTTCTTGAGTGGTAATTGAAATTTAATATTCCCCTCCGTCATATCAATGACAGCACCAACAGTTCTAAGAAAAGGTCTTCCCAAAACAATTGGAAAAGAAGTATTGCATTCAATATTCAAGATAACAAAATCAACAGGGACAATATTATTATTAACCATGATAAGAACATCATCGACTCTCCCCAAAGTTTTCTATTTAACATTATCAATAAGATGAACATCCAAATAACCGGGTTCCAAAGGTGGTAAATCAGGAATATCATAGAGTTTCTTGGGCATAACAGAGATACTAGCACCAAGATCACATAGAGCATTGCAATCAAAATTGTTCACTTTCATTTTAATAATGGTTTCCCATCCATCATCTAGCTTCATAGGGATAGAGGCTTCGCATCTTAATTTATCCTCTCTAATTTGCATGAGAGAGTTTGTAATATGTTTTGTGAAAGCCATATTCATAGCACTAGCATTAGGACAACTAGCAAGCTTTTGTAGGAACTTAATCACATCATTTATGTTGCAATCATAAAAGTCAAGAACATTTTTATCAAAGGTAATGGGACCATTGTCTCCCATGTTTCTAAAAAAATCAGCACTTTTATCAGAAACATTTTTAGGAGTTCCATGCAGTTTTGCATTTTTAATAGAAAACGTGGGAGTATTTCCAACACCAATTACTTTACCATTTATAGTAGAAGGTTTACTAACATGAGAGGCTTTAGTTTTACTAGTGGTGGTAATGGTGCAAATATTAGCTATGTTATTCTTTCTAGATATTTCATCTTCTCTTTCCCATCTAGCATACAATTCAGCTAACATCCTAACATTATCATCAATTCGAATTTGGATGGCATTAGTAGCAGCAAAAGGATTCTCATCTATGGTTTTAGTTTTAACAGTCATTCTATTAATCAAAGAAGATTGAGCTTCAGACATGGATGAAACAGAAGTTTCAACATGAGCAATTTTAACTTGCAACCCAGATATTTCTCTATTTAAACTCTCAAGTTGATAGCTGATATTTCTTAGCATAACAGATTGTTCCTCCATGGTTTCAGTAAATAGTTTATTTTGCTCATATTGTTTTTGCATAAAGTATTTAGTGCCTCTTTCAACTTCTGAAATTATTTCATCAGACATTCCAGTTCTATCATTATTACCACTATTAAAAGGATATGGCCTAAAATAGTTGCTACCAAAATTATTCCTATAAGCATTGGTGTTGAAATTATTATTTTTAATGAAGTTCACATCAACATGCTCTTCTTGAGCAACCAAAGAGGCTAAAGGAACATTATTTGGATCAATAGGAGCATGGCCATTCACAAGCATAGACATAATAGCATCAAGCCTATCACTCAAGGAAGAGGTTTCTTCAATAGAATTTGCCCCAACGAAGCAGTGAGGTTGTCAATCTCACCGGTTTTGCGGAACACAAAGAGGTTAAACGTATGGTGTGGAAAACAATATGAGAAATAGTATGCAAGTAGTAGAAATAGTATGAAAACAGTGGAAGCAGTGTGAAAACAGTGGAAGCAATGTGTGTATTATCAGAATGAGAAAATGGACTGGGGTCTCTCTGTGAAAGATAAATAACATGTGTGGTGAACAAATTACAGTTGGGCAATTAACAGAAATGAAGGCTGCACCGTAGCGCATATGCAAGACATAAACATTACTATGTGATTCATGCGGGCATTACAACAAAATACATAGACCGTCATCCAACTACATCTAACACTAATAATCCACCCTCCGAATATCGTCCGAACGAACGTTGGGTATTAATTTGCAAGCAACAGATTATCGCAGTAAGCAAAGTGTGTAATGTAAACAATGTAAACTAAATAAACACCATTGTTTTATCCCTAATGGCAACCACGCATCCTCCATCCATCACGTTAAGAACACTCGAGCACAGATGCAAAGGAGGCATGAACCCACTATCGAGCATAAATACTTCCTCTTGGAGTTACTAGCATCTACTTGACCAAAGCATCTACTAATAACGAAGAGCATGCAAGATCATAAATAACATATGAATGAAGATAACATGATAGATTGATAATCAGAAGACATAACATTCAACATTCATCAGATCCCAGCAAACACAACATGTAGCATTACATAAAGATGATCTCGATCATGTAGGGCAGGTCACGAAATCTAAACATGAGGTACAAAGTGGAGGAGACAACCACCTAGCTACTAATATGGACCCGTAGTCCAGGGATGAACTACTCACGCATCACTTTGGAGGAGCATGGTGGTGTAGACCCCTCCAGTGATGAATTCCCCGCCCGACAGCGTGCCGGGGAGAGCTCGAGAACCCTCCCGATCTCGGGATGACGATGACGGAGTCCTCGGGTGTTTCTCGGGACGAAGTGGTATATTTTTAGGGTTGACGTATCGGAGGGTATAAATAGGCGATGGCGATGGACGCCCTAGGGGCCCACACCACCCCTAGGCGCTGCCAGGGGGCTCGCCGCCCTATGATGTGGCCCCCCTCCGGGCCTCTTCAGGACTCTATGGAACCTTCCAAAATTCTAAGATTTCCGGGCTTTGAATTTTCCAATTCCGAGAATATTTCCAAAATAACTTTTCTGAAACTAAAAATAGTAGAAAACAGGGAACTGGCTCTGTGGCATCTTGTCAATAGGTTAGTCCGGAAAATCGATAAATATGACATAAAGTGTATAGAAAACATGTAGGAAACAACATGAAAACAACATGGAACATCAAAAATTAAGGATACGTTTATGACGTATCATAACACAAATAAAAGATCATGAATAATAATGCACTCGAGAGTTATACGTTTGTTTAAAGCATAGAGAAAACATAGCAAAGTGATATTTCGCTTGTCCTTAAGAGTGGGGAAAAACATAAATGCCATGCTCCTTCAAAGTTCAAGTGGATGACTAGAACAAATAATTTGAGAGCAAATAATAACACATCATGAATCAATTAATAATGTTTCTGGGACAAATGCACATTAAACTCAGAATGGCAACTATGCTCTCTCAATTATGCATAAAGTTAGAAGATGGAGACTCAACATAAAAGTAAAAGAAAGGCCCTTTGCAAAGGGATGAACTCATGTGCTAGATCTTTTTATTTTATTAAATAGAGGTATTGAAAACATTTTATAGAGAGGTTTATGCTTATGTCAACGAATGGTAAACAAAAAATACAATACGTCACAAGCCAACTAGACTTCACAAGAGCGGATCCCATTGAAGGACGCAACTGGGATCGGAAGGTCATCCCTCTTCTCTTTTGTCTACACAATTATGCTTTGACTGATAAATTAGGGGCAAAAATAGTGAAGAAAATTTAATAGTAACCATTTTCGGGTCTGGGCACCCCGATGTCAGCTCTTCTAGCAATTGGATAAGCGGATGAAGCCACTAGTCTAGGGTGTGAAATCCAATCAACAAGTGAGATAAACATTCTCTATTCACGTCCTCATGAGATAAAACAGGAGCACAAAACATGAGTAATTTTGAAGGTTTTAAAGGTAGCACATGAGAAATTTACTTTGGAGTGGCGGTCATATACCACATTTCGGTAGGTATGGTGGACACATTTGGCAAACTTTGGTTCTTGGGAGTTGGATGCATGAGTAGAGATCATACTCAGTACAGGTGGAGGCTAGCAAAAGACTGGGAGCGACAAATCAAGAGAGCAATAATGGCCATAATCATGCATAGCGACAAAAACATTATTAAGCAAAGCATAAAGGGTATTACAAGTTGAAAAACTAAATGATCGTAGAGGCTATAAGCGACTGGTTTGTAGTCATAAACATGGTGTAAGTATGCGCCAAGTCAACCAAATAAAGCATTCAAAAGAGAACACCACAAATTCATGCTTCAATATGACAAAAACAACTCATGATTCTTTCAATGGCACATTAAGAACTCTCAGCTATTTGAGACAAGTCATGCTGCAATAACAACTACTAAGCATAGAATTAAAATAACATCTAGCATGACATGAAAAGTCTAGTCATAGTCTATAAAAGCTTCTATTTGCACCGTTATAAGCACGAAAACTGTACTACTGCTTTCCAACACCAAAAAATTTATACTAAACAAAAACTCTCCAAGAGATATAGCAATGAAATAAGAGAGTACTAACACAACTCTACTAAAACTAACAGCTCTAGATAAGAGATGCATGAAAAACAGTAGCTAAAATGATTTGCAACAACTAGAAGAAAAAACTAAGAATATGAGCATAGCGAGTATTCATATGAAAAAGCGGAGGGTGTCTCTATCCCACACAAAGAATGCTAGGTTCCAAAAATATTATTGCAGCAAGGAAAACAAAAGAAATACAAACAGACGCTCCAAGTAAAATTCATATGACGTGACCGAATAAAAATATAGTTTCACTAGAAGTAACCTAATAAGTTGTTGATAAAGAAGGGGATGCCTTGGGCATCCCCAAGTTTAGACGCTTGAGTCTTCTTAAAAATTTCCGGGATGAACCACGGGGGCATCCCCAAGCTTTGACCTTGCAATCTTCTTGATCACATTATATCACCCTCTTCTCTTGACCCTTGAAAACTTCCTTCACACCACACTCAGTGTAATTCGCATTAGAGGGTTAGTGCACAACTAAAAACTCACATGTTCTGCAAGGACACAAGCATTATTGATACTTTTAAACATTATCTACGAACACTGATGTTTTCTGGAGCAAAGAAATCCACTTGATATAGTAAAAGAGAGAATGCAAGTAAAAAGGCAGAATCTGTCAAAACCAGAACAGTCTGTAAAGACGAATATTTTAGGGGCACTTAAGTTGCTTAGATTGAAAAACGTAAATGCTGAATTTTTTTGTAATTAGCTTAGGAATAAGCACAAAAAATTTCAGATCATTTTGATCTTTCTGTGACTTATACGATTTTTTACGGTGGACAGCAGAAATCTGTTTCCTGCGCAGAAATCCAAAACCAACTTCAACTTTCGCTAGAAACTTTACTTGGCACAACTAATACATGAAAATAAAGATAAAAAGGAGTTTCTATAGAAGTATGCATCCCCTTGACTCAAAGGAAATAGAGAAAAACAAAGGAAAAAATAAAACCATGGGATATCTCCCAAGAAGTGATGTTCTTTAACACCTTTTAGCTAGGCCTAGAAAAATGGAATCAAGTGTTTTCGAAAGGAGAGGCATCCAAATTGTAACCGTGAGGCTTACGTTTACCTTCCTTACCCTTATTATTACTTTGAGGGAACTGATGGGTTGAGCATGGTTTGGAAATGAAAGTCATGGTACCTTTCCCAACATAAATAGTTGCTCCTAAGAGCTTTAGCATGGATTTTCGAAGGGTAATTTGGCTTCCTCCTACACATTCAATAACAAGATAATCAGTGGAGACCGTTCTCCCTAGGAGTTTTCTAAACACTCCCTCAGCTATCCCAATGGGAAATATAGTTGTGTTATTAGTGAGAGGAATTTCTTCTCCTCCCTTAGAAAGTTCCCAAAGATTCAAAGATTCAAAGATTCATAAATCTCTTTAGGCATAAGACAGAATTCAGACATAATATCACAACGAGCATGAAAAGTTTCACCATTTATAGCAACCTTCACTGTAGGAATCATATTTGAGGCTTCAGAGTTTATTGGGACATAATCAAGGTGTTCACGGATCTGATTATAACCTTCTTTTAGACAAGATATATGTGACTCAAGAGTATTCAATCTAGCATAAATGCCTGCAAAGGCTTTATCAGAATTACTAGGTGAGCTATAGGTTGTAAATTTTTTGATGGAATTAAAAGCTTGATCTCCATCAAAATGAAGGAAATCTCCTCCTATCACAGTATCCAAAGCATATCTATAGCAAAGAACAAGACCAAAATAAAAACTACGAAGAAACAGGCTTAGAGTCATTTTAGGTTCAATTTTGCAATAGGAGTAAAAAACTCTAGACCAAGCTTCTTTAAAACTCTCATCACTCCCTTGTTTGAAAGTGAAGATCATTTCTTCATGTGACATGGTAAAAGGAACATGAGTACTCATTTTAGCAAGATTAAAAACGGGACAAAAAAGAGAAGTAGAATAAGAACTATTTTTTATAAAGAGAAGCAAACAACATGAAATAAAATAAACTAACCAAAATAATAACAAAGTAAAGATCTTGGAAGTGAGAGACTCCCCTTGGAGAAATCCTCTTTCTCCCCGGCAACGGCGCCAGAAAATATGCTTGATGGTGCAGATCTTGCACTCATTGGGAGACCCCAAGAGGAAGGTATGAAAAGGACATCAACAAGTTTTCCCTTAGAAAGAAACCAAGGTTGAATCGACCAATACAAGAAAGAAATCACTTACAAAGGTTGATGCAGCTAAGGTGGCAGGGCGCACTACTGGTTCAGAAGCAACATGGAACCTACACAACACAATCAAATCACTTTGCCCAACGAAGCAGTGAGGTTGTCAATCTCACCGGTTTTATTGAACACAAAGAGGTTAAACGTACCGCGTGGAAAATAATATTTGTTTGCAGTAGATGAAAAAGAACAATGATGTTAGTAGTAAAACAGTAGCAGAAGTATGAAAATAGAGATTGCAGTGATTGTATTATCAGTATGAGAAAAAAGGACCAGGATCCACAGTTCACTAGAGGTGTCTCTCCCAAGACAGATAGATAGCATGTGTGGTAAACAAATTACAGCTGGGCAATTCACAGATATAAAGGCTGCACCGTAGTGCATATGCATGACATGGTGATTACTATGTGATTCATGCGGGCATTACAACAAGATACACAGACCGTCATCCAACTGCATCTATGACTAAAAATCCACCCTCAGAATGTCATCCGAGCAAACCTTGGGTATTAAGTTGCAAGCAATAGATAATCTCAGTAAGCAAAGTGTGTAATGTAAATAATGTAAACATCGTTGGTTTCTCCCTAATCGCAACAACACATCCTCCATCCGTCACGTTTCTGTCACTCGAGCACAGATGCAAAGGAGGCATGAACCCACTATCCAGCATAAATACTCTCTCTTCGAGTCACTAACATCTACTTGGCTAGAGCATCTACTAACAATGAAGAGCATGCAAGATCACAAATAACATACACATGAAAATAACATGATAGATTGATAATCAAGAGACATAGCATTCAATATTCATCGGATCCTAGCAAACACAACATGAGGCATTACAATAAGATGATCTTGATCATGTAGGGCAGCTCACAAGATCTAAACACGAGGCATAAAGAGGAGAGAACAACCATCTAGCTACTTCTATGGACCCGTAGTCCAAATATGAACTACTCACACATCATTCCGGAGACGGGCATGCTAGTGTAGAGCCCTCCGGTGATGATTCCCCCTCCCGACAGGGTGCCGGGGAGAGCTTTAGAACCCTCCCGAACCAGGGTTGACGATGACGGCGGCTGCGGATGTTTTCCATGGAAAAGGCTCGAGTATTTAGGGTTAACCCTTCGAGGAGACTAAATAGGCGAGAGGGCAACATCGGTGGGCAGCCAGGGACCCCACAGCACCCCATGGCGCGGCCAGGGGCGCCGCCCTATGGTGTGGGGCCCCTGTGGCCTCCCTCCGGGTCTCCTCCGGACTCCGTGTGCGCGACAACTTTCTAAGACTTCCGGGCTTCGAGTCGTCCAATTCCGAGAATATTTACAGAAGAACTTTTCTGAAACTAAAAACAGCAGAAAACATGAACTGGCTCTATGGCATCTTGTCTATAGGTTAGTCCGAGGAAATCGATAAAAATGGCATAAAGTATAAAGAAAACATGTAGCATATGGCATGAAAACAACATGGAACATCAGAAATTAAGGATACATTTATGACGTATCAGACATAAGCATACACCTCTCTAAAAAAATGTTTTCAATACCCTTGTATATAAAATAAAAAGCTTTAGCACATGAGTTAATCCCTGCTTCCCTCTGCGAAGGGCCTTTCTTTTACTTTTATGTTGAGTCTCCATCTTCTAACTTTATGCACAATTAAGAGAGCTTAGTTGTCATTCTGAGTATAATGTGCATCATCCCCAAAGATTATTATTGATTGATTCATGATGTTTTATTACTTGCTCTCAAATTATTTTCCTCTAGCCATCCACTTGAACTTTGAAGGTGTCCTGGCATTTATGTTTTGCCCCACTTTTAAGGACAAGCGAAATACCACTTTGCTATGTTTTCTTTATGCTCAAAACAAATGTATAACTTTCAAGTGTGTTATTATTCATGATATTTTATTTGTGTTAATTTTCATGATGCAAAACAATTGCTAAGTTTCATTGTTATAATTATATCTATCTTGCCCGAGTTTAGAGTACTATGATCTCAGCATACAATTTCTTTTACAATTTTGATGATCAAGTTTATGTTGGTAGCATGTCACCTCAGAAATTATTTTGTTTTTATCATTTTACCTACTCGGGGACGAGTAGAACTAAGCTTGAGGATGCTTGATACGTCTCAAACGTATCTATAATATCTGATGTTCCATGTTGTTTTCATGCCATATGCTACATGTTTTCTATACACTTTATGTCATTTTTATGGATTTCCTGGGACTAACCTATTAATAAGATGGCACCGAGCCAGTTCCTCTTTTCTGCTGTTTTTGGTTTCAGAAAAGTTGTTCTGGAAATATTCTCGGAATTGGACGAAACAAAATCTCAGTGTCTTAGAAATCTGTCACGTACATGGAATCCGGAGGGGACCTGATGGGGGGATACTAACCCGGTATGCCAGGCTCCGGGAAGTAACCCGGCCCAAAGGATGGTGTGCAGGATCCGATTAATGATAAAGATGTTTGTGGAGGCCCAAGTTCGTGGGCCTAGTGATCCGGATTAGGGATGTTGTAAAGGAAAGTTAGAGTTAGCACGCCGTGTCTGGGTAGGACCCGGGTGTGCCTTGTAGAAAAAGCTAGGGGGTACGGGTGTTATATAAACCGACCCCCGGGTATAGTTTGAGACAGAGATTCGAGAACCTTAGCAATATCGAGTGGTATCGAGTATCCAGTGTAAACCCTAATCGTGTTATTGCATCGAGAACAGAGATCCGGCGACTTCGATTGCCGGCTGTCATATCAAGTTGTATCATGTCTTCCTTTGAGCTAAACCCTCTCCTGAACGCCTGTGTCGACTTGCCCCGAGATCAGTTACCCCTGGTAACATCTGCCGTGATTATCCCATGACAGTTGGCGCCCACCGTGGGGCCTGCGTCCAAAGGCGTCTACATCACGGGAGAAGCTCGGAAGGGCATGGAGGATCTTGTCATTGGCGAAATCTACATCGACCACGAAGAAGAAAAGTTGGTGGACGATCCCGGCTGGGGGCCAGAACCGGATCACCTCGAGTCCGGATTTATATTGACGGTCGGCCGGATCAATATCTTCGTCGACACGGTACGAACGACTAACTTAAAAGGACAATATCATGTGCATACTACAGGAACTTCTAGCAGGAACAAAGAGACATCAAAGCAGGCGGCAAATCCGGTTTCATCGGCCGCGCCGGGATACCTTAGATGGGCAGAACAAGAGATAACGTGGAGTAGAAGAGATCATCCGGAAAAGGTGGAGCGTCCAGGAGTCTTGGCGTTGGTGGTCGCTCCACAGGTTAATGGTTACGAGCTGAAGAAGGTCCTGATGGACGGTGGAAGTAGCATCAACATCCTTTACTGGGAGACCTTCTTACGGATGAGTCTCAACGAGTCCCAGCTGCAGAAAAGTTCAACAATCTTTCACGGGATCGTACCGGGTCACTCGGCGAGCCCCGAGGGAAGGATTACCTTGGAAGTTGCTTTTGGGGAATCGACGGATAATTATCGAGTGGAGTGGCTCACGTTCGAGGTGGTCAAGTTGCACAGTCCTTACCACGCGCTGTTGGGGAGACCGGCTTACGCCCAATTCATGGCTAGGCCGTGCTACGTGTATTTGCAGCTGAAAATCCCGGGTCCTAAACGGACCATCACTATACATGGGAACCGGGACATAGCGGCCGAGTGTGACGAAGGAGATTCAGTTATGGCCGAGCAGGCATGCCGGAAGGAAGAACTCGAATATTACCGATCTCAAGTAAACCCGGACGATAGAACAGCCTTGAAAAAGCCGAATACTGAGGATGAGAGAGCAAAATTCAAGGCAGCGCAAGACACCAAGAAGATAGATTTTGTCGAAGGGGACTCTACTAAGCAGTTTACCATAGGGTCTAACCTGGGAAAAGAGCAGGAGGGAGCGCTCGTGGAGTTCATTCGCTCGAATGCAGATGTGTTTGCCTGGACACCCAGCGACATGCCGGGTATCCCTACAGAATTGGCTGAGCACAGTTTGCATGTGGATCCCAAGTCTAGGCCCGTGAAACAAGGTTTGAGGAAAATGAATGAGGAAAGAAGGAAAGCTATAGGCGAAGAAATCGCTTGGCTACTGGCAGCCGGCTTTATCATGGAAGTATTTCACCCGGATTGGTTGGCTAACCCGGTTCTGGTGATGAAAAAGACCAACGAGTGGAGGATGTGCATTGACTTCACTAGTCTTAACAAGCATTGCCCAAAGGATCCGTTTGCGCTCCCAAGGATAGATCAGATTATAGACGCAGTAGCTGGAAGCGATCTGTTATGCTTCCTGGATGCATATTCCGGGTATCATCAGATTAAGCTCAAAAGGGAGGATTGGGAGAAAACATCATTCATAACCCCGTTTGGGGCCTTTTGTTATAAAACTATGACATTTGGGCTGAAGAACGCTGGCGCAACTTACCAACGGTGTATTCAAAAGTGCTTCGAGGACCAAATCGGACGTAACGTCCATGCTTACGTGGATGACGTGGTCATCAAGACCAGGAAGGCGGAGACATTTATCGATGATCTAAAGGAGACATTCAAAAACCTGAGGAGGTACCAGATGAAACTTAATCCAACGAAGTGCGTGTTCGGAGTTCCGGCTGGGAAATTACTCGGCTTCATAGTCTCCGAGAGAGGAATTGAGGCAAATCCAGATAAAATCAAGGCAATCCAGAGTTTGAAAAAGCCGGAGAACTTGAAGCATGTGCAAAAGCTCACGGGCTGTGTAGCAGCCTTGAGTCGGTTCATATCTAGACTCGGAGAAAAAGCAATACCCTTGTATCGGCTCTTGCGAAAATCGGATAAATTCGTATGGGACGAAGAGGCAGATGAAGCGTTTGAAGCACTAAAGAAGCAATTATCTGAAGCACCAGTACTAGCGGCGCCGGGTCCTAAAGAGCCTATGTTGCTATACGTGGCAGCTGGCCCCCGAGCCGTTAGCGCAGTGGTCGTCGTGGAACGCAAAGAGGACGGGAAAGGTTACCCGGTTCAGAGGCCGGTTTATTACGTCAGTGAAGTATTATCAGAAGCAAAGCAGCGCTATCCACATTGGCAAAAGTTGGTGTTCGGAGTCTTCATGGCCAGCAGGAAGTTGAAGCCGTATTTCCAAGAACATCCTATAACGGTGGTCAGCTCAATACCAATGTCGGATATTATCAGAAACTCGGACGCGACGGGAAGAATAGCCAAGTGGGCAATAGAGATGGGGGATTATCACATAAACTACGAACCCAGGTCAGCAATCAAGTCCCAAGCTTTAATTGATTTCGTTAACGACTGGACACATACAGGTATGGCTACCACAGTTCCAAAATCCGAGTCATGGACCATGCACTTCGATGGGTCAAAGCAATATGAGGGATCAGGAGCTGGAGTAGTGCTGACATCGCCCAGGGGAGACAAATTGAGTTACGTACTGCAAATTCACTTTGATTGCTCAAACAACGTGGCCGAGTATGAGGCCCTGTTGCATGGTTTAAAGGTGGCCAAGGAAATGAACATTAAAAGAATACGATGCTTCGGAGATTCGGATCTTGTGGTACAACAGGTATCGGGAACTTGGGACAGAAAGGATGCAACTATGGCAGCATACCGCAGGGAAGTCGACAGGGTTGCCGGGTGCTTTTCCGGGTATGAGGTGGAGCACATAGACAGAAGAAAAAACGAGGCAGCAGACGCACTCGCCAGACTCGGCTCGCGTAGGGAGCCGGTTCCACCTAATGTGTTCTTGGACGAGTTGTGGCGACCATCAGTTAAAACCGAGTCTGAGGAAGAACTGGCAAATCAAGACCCGGATTCGGAGTACGTGGCCACAGTACACGCCATCGCCGAGTGGACAGAGCCATACCTGGCCTACTTGTCGCGGGGCGAGTTACCAGAACAGGAGGTATTAGCAAGACAAATCCTGAGGCGAGCAAAGGGGTATTCTATCATCAACGGAGAATTATACAAGAGAAGCACAACAGGAGTCTTCTTGCGCTGCGTAGCGCCAGAAGAAGGCCGACAGATTCTCAAGGAAATACACGAAGGCGACTGTGGGCATCATGCATCTACAAGGTCTCTGGTGGCTAAAGCTTATCGACACGGATTTTTCTGGCTTACGGCTCTATCGGATGCAGAACGTTTGGTAGCAAGATGTGACGGATGTCAAAGGTACGCTCGCCAAACACACGTACCGGCTATGGAATTACGGACCATCCCATTAACTTGGCCGTTCGCCGTTTGGGGTATGGACATGGTTGGTCCCTTCCATATGTCACCATGCAAGAAGACGCATCTTTTGGTGGCCATTGACAAGTTTACCAAGTGGGTTGAGGTTATGCCAGTTACTAATTGCGAAGCGGCTACAGCAGTCAAGTTCCTGAAAAGGATTATCTACCGGTTTGGGTATCCCCACAGCATAATCACCGACAACGGAACTAACATGTCTCTTGGCGAGATGGAGAAATTCTGTGGCAACAATGGAATCCGGCTTGATGTTGCATCAGTGGCTCATCCGCAGGCCAATGGACAAGTGGAGAGGGCAAACCAAGAATTGCTTCGCGGATTAAAACCACGATTGCGAGTCCCCTGTATCAGGGCAGCTGGTGCATGGGTCGAAGAACTTCCTTCTGTGGTTTGGGGTATCAACACTACACCTAACAGATCCACTCAGATGACACCCTTCTTCATGGTCTATGGGGCGGAAGCAGTGTTACCAAGTGATATTATTCACGATTCGCCCAGAGTATCAGCTTACGTCGAAGTGGAGAACGAAAAAACCCGGCAGGACGCCGTAGATATGTTAGAAGAACAAAGAGAACAAGCCCTGGAAAGATCAGCCATATATCAACAAGATCTACGGAGGTATCATAGCCGGCGTGTGAAGACCCGGGTATTCCAGGAAGGAGACTTGGTTCTGCGTCTGGTACAGTCAAACGAAGGAAAACACAAATTATCACCACCATGGGAAGGACCATTTATCGTAAGCCGGAGCCTACATAACGGATCATATTATTTGATAGATGCAAGGGAAGAGTCGGCTACAGTCAATGACAACGCACACACCACTTCATCTATGCAAGAAAGAGATAGACCATGGAACGTGGCTCAGCTGCGTCCGTATTATACTTAGTAAAGACTATATTGGCAAGTGGAATTGCACGATGTAATAGGCAGCAGGTTTTCTGACGTACTCTTTTCCTATCCAGGGCACCTTTGGGGACTGGACGGGTTTTTAATGAGGCGGCTTGCTGACCTACATTTTTCATATCAAGTAAAGAGATGGTTATCAAGAAAAGAGATAGTTGTTATCAGTTTTTCATATCAAGTAAAGAGATGGTTATCAAGAAAAGAGATGGTTGTTATCAGGTTATGTATTCTCAGTACGATGCGTATATCTAGGTCTTGGGGGCTGATCGCTTAAATAGCACAGTTACAAACTCAAAGACCCGGCCACGATGCCTATGAGTTATAAGGGCCGATTACTCGCAAACGAGTACGGCTACAATCTTATAACCGGACAAAGAAGTCCAAATTTCTTGGCTACTCTTACTTAAGCTCGATGTGACTCGCATTAAAGTGGCATGATTTGTTCGCTTACGATGGCAGTTAGTCATGAAACCCGACGGGGATTGGCTGTCTACGTCTTCGTATTGATGTAACAACATGGTATCCACGCGAAAGCCGGCTTATAGTACAAGACAGTCAAAAGGGTCATCTAAACCACAAGTTATGCAGAGTATAAGGCTGAATAGCTGGAAACTCAACGACTATTAAGCATAACTTCAAATCCGATGTGAAACAACTCATGGATCTTTGTGAAAATAGCAATAAGTACTTTGTTGCCTTTTCAAGATCAAGTGTCCTAGGCTCGGCAATCCGGGCCCGGTAGCTTGAAGTCTTGAAAAGAACTGGCTTACTTGTATAAGTTGCAAAAATCCAAATATCCGAGTCTTGGGGGCTTGGGGACTTCGAAGCAAAATCCGCTTGTCAATACCCATGAGACCCGGAAATTGAGTTTTCACAAAAGGAGCAATAAATAAAACCAGATATCGAGAATAGATGAGCTTAAACTTACAAAGGTTGGAACATGCATCGAGTATATCAAGGCCTTAGTGTGCATTACAAAATACTGGTGAAAAAATATCAAAGGTGCACAGGCGCACCACCTAAAAAATGACTGTTTCAAAGAGTATGTCGACCGACTGACGCTTAAGAAGAGGCATCGGAAACCATATATCACTCGGCGCTCATCTTGGCCTTACCCTTGCCATCATTGGTGGCAGCAGCAACACCCGGGTCGGCGGCGCCAGCTCCCGCAGGAGGCGGAACGACTGATGTTGAGGCAGCAGGAGCAGAGCCGGCTTCAGCTTGTTTCTTGGCAGCCTCCGCCCTTATCGCAGCAGCTTCCTCCTTCCACCGAGCCATCATGTCATATGGTTCGGGAAGATCTGACTTAATTGCCACACCAGCAGCATCATAAGCAGGGACAAGAGTATTGACGTCCAGTTCATCAGCGATCACGCTAGCCGGGTAACGGACCTCCTTCTGCACAGCCTGAAAATCCTCCCGCGAGAATTTTGAACCATCAAGCTTGAATTCGGGGAAGCCGCCCATGAGCTTTGCCAGATCGAGCTTGGGGAAGTAAGCCTTGGCGAGTGATAGCCCCCGGGTCATTCCAACCCGGCAGGACGAGCGCTTCCAGTGCCAAATCCACTCAGGAATCGTGGAAAAGGCGTCCAGCATCCTCTTCAGGTCAACATGTCCTCTACCTGGCCACCGTAACTCTTCCAAAATCCACCTGGTTCCGGCACACAGCTGCCGGATAACATTCTTCATGGTCTTCAGCTTGGCAATATCATCCTCATCCGGCATGGTTTCATCCGGGCCTGGAGTAAAATGAATATATCAGCTAAGCATTTTTTGCTGTTGGTCAAAAGGATAAACTCGGAGAAGGAAGCATACCAAGCAAAGAACGATAGGTATCAGCAATTTCGACAGAAAGGCTTGTCAGGTCGTCTTCGGCTCGGTGAGCCCTTCTTCGGTACTTCTTCATTAATTGCCTATTCCTTCTGGCTTCAGTCTCGGCCGCTTCGCGTAAAGATATTTCTTTTTCAATGAGCTTGGTGGCGTTTGCAAGTTTCTCCTCATATTGAGTCACGAAAGACTGCATGGATGTTAAAAAGTGTTAGTCGGATAGAAGAGCACGGTTATCAGTCAATGGTATAATAAAGTCCCGAGCAAGTCATGAATGAACTCACTCGGAACTTGGGGACTGGACAAAGGTACAAGCAACATTAGTTCAACTTACCTCATGTTTGGTTATTAAGGCTCCCAGGATGTTTTCCTCGTTAGCTCGTAAGGTGCGCAGGGTTTCCAGCATCTGGGCAAACGTTAACTCATCGGAATGAGTCCGGGAAGAGCCGGCAGCTTGGTCGTCAGGCAGGGGGGTTTTCCTTGCATTTGGAGTGGAGACCCGGACAGTCTGAGTGTCCGGGTTGGGAGGGCTCATCTTCGTATCTAGAATTTCTATCTCTTCGTCTACTGGTTCCGATAAGGAAGGAGATCCGACGGTTTGGGAAAGTGGATTGTTCAGAGGGCCTTGTTCCTGGTTAGTGGCTGCATCACCTCCGGTTGCGGCGTCTGCGTCGTCAGTCGGCTTCTTCACCTGAATGTTAGCCGTTTCTGTGTTTTCCGGGTCACTGACGGTGACCTGAGCACTGAAAGAAAGATGAAAAAAGGCAGTTATTGATGATGACGGTGGCTCGGATGAAAGTTCGCTAGAGGCAAAAAGAAATAGTAAGGCAAAAACTTACCCGGCATTTACGGTGTAATCCGATGGGAGCTCGCCACTTGAAGTAGATGAGGTGTTCGCAGGAACCACTAATGGAACCCGGAATTGCCCGGCACGTGGGTGGTTAGGAGAGGGGTGGCGCTGAGGAGAGTTGGAAGAACGAGATGGAGGAGCACTGCCACGAGGGACTAAAGGGGTGGAGATGCCCGGGTTAAGGGGATCTTCACCCGGGGAGCTCCGAGTTACCCTGCGCTTGGCGGGGAAAGGTTCCTTCAAGCATGGCGAATTTGATAATTGATGGTTAAGTCTTCGCATGGCGTCAAAGGAGTAAGATTCGGAAGATAGTGAGGAAAAAGGAACCTTGGATACTGTCCCCCTGCTTTTCCTCTTGGCTCCGGCTGTTGCCTCTGGGTCAGACTCGGTTCTCTCCGGGTCGTCCTCGTTGTTTCCACCTTCGTCCTCCAGCCCTGCGAGCCAGATGTGTATTCATTGGGAAAAAGACAGACGAAAGGAAAGTAATACAAGCAAAAGTATGTAGATCCTGGGTAAGTACCTTCGCTGTCGTCAGTCGTCTCGTCCTCCTCTTCCGGGTCTCTGGAGGGGGGGAGTGGGTCCACTCTCCAGAAGGGGTCATCAGCCTAAGGTAAAAAGATAAAGTTAATGTTTAGAAGCAGTATCGAGTTGAAATGTGGAGACAAGTTATGAGTGCCGGGTATTACCGTTGGAGCTGGATTTTCCCGAGTAAACGGAGGTAACCCGGAGATGCCCTTTATCACATCCAGCTTCTCTGCCAAGAGGCTCTTGATGGTCTTGATAGTGTCACCAGTCGCAAAGCTTTTGGAGGAATAGCGAAGTGCATCTGTAGTGTGACCCGAATACTCGCACATCAATTTGGTGCGGATGGAATTAGGTTGGATTCGGAAGTCGACCCATGTCTTTATCAAATTGAGCCCTAGGAGGCCTTGGGCCGAGAGAATGGCTATTTTGGCTAGTGCAGGAAGGATTGCTCCCCTGTCCGAGTCTGGTGCGAAGGCACTGAAAGACTCGGAGGGTTTGAGGGGGGTCTCTGAGTAACCCGGCAGCTTCTTCTCGCTGTCGGGGGAGGTATCGCGACAGTAAAAAAAGGATAATTGCCAATGTTTGGCACAGGATTGCAGGTTGAGGGTTGGCATTAAAGAATTCCTACGGCGTTGGATGGATACCCCGCCGCAAGTGAGAAGCGCCCCGTCGCCGCTTTCGCGGCACGGTTTGCATTGGAATAACTCAGTGAAAAGAGTCAGGTTTGGTGGCATGCACAAATACGATTCAGATAGAACTATGAAGTGGGTGATGTTCAACATAGAGTTAGGCCCTATGTCGAACACCCGGAGTCCGTAGTGATCTAAGACCTCCCTAAAGAAAGGGTGACCCGGAGGGCGAAATCCTCGGGTCACGTGCTCTACAAAGCAGATTACCTCGTCTTCTGCGGGAGTGGGATGAGTTTCGTTACCTGGCACCCTCCAGCGGATATCTTTCTGAGAGGGGAGGGTGCCTAACTCGGTTAGTTCGTCCAACTTGGCCTTAGTGGTTGTGGAGCGCCCCCAATTGGCGGATATGGCTTGGGTGGTCCTTGCTTGAGCCGGATGTTTTCCTTGTCGCTTGGGAGCCATGGGGTCAGCCTGCGAAACACAAAAAGAAAAGGATGTATGAAATAAGACCCGGGAAAGTTGAAATATCCGAGTATAAGGTATCAAGAGGGTTCGAAGTTGAGAACTGTCCGGGTATTGAGCACACTTGTGGAAATTGTTGGTCACTTACGTAGGAAAAGGTATTTGGGGATGACGGATGGTTGCCCATATTTATACCGCAAATGAAATAGCTGGAAAAGAAGGGTTTTTCCGGGTGTTAATGCAGAAAGCGGAAAACAGCGGAGGAACGGATCTAGATGGAGAGGTTCGCGGATGGCTTTTAAGTAAAATTGGTGATCAGTGATGGTTGGAAGATCATTTGTGGCTATCAGGCAGGCAATTAAAGGGGTTGGCGAGCATTGAATCGATCTAATCTGGTGCAATCGGACAAGTAATTCGCGGGATGACCTAGATCTGACCTTGGATGGATTAAAATCTGCGGGGCTGAATTAATTGATTGCGAAGAGCTTACCGAGAAGATTGGGGCTTAATGTGATGGAGACGAGCGGTGCGGCTCGGATGGGAGGAATGGAGGTGCAAAGGTGGCGCTTGACGGCGGCACGAGGCGATTCAAGGGCGGGCGCGGCCGCTGTTAATCTTGCGTCAGTAACAGGCGCGAGTTCCTCGCGATGGCGCTGCGAAGGTGTTAGGAGCAATGAGGGAGAGGAGAAGTTGTGGCGTGGTGATGGGCTTAGGGTTACCCTCTAAGCGCTATTTATAAGGCAAGGGAGAGCTTATCTTAACGGCTAGGAGCCGGGAATTGCGGAGTAATGGTTATCCACGAAGATTTCGCAAGATGTGCGTCAAGTGTTGGGCAAGGCATCGTGACAGAGGAAGGAAGGGGTTCGTCCGTAATGACAGGACTGGTTATCAAGCATGAGATCTTATCATTTCTTATTGTGGCTTGGATTTAGGAATTTGGACCCAAGTATATGGAGGAAAGGTCCGGGTTATTGTATGGCCACCATGGAGTGAGGCCTAGCTGAATATCATGATATCTTAACTCAGTTTTTGTACGCCCCTATGATCGGTATCATTGCAGGGAATAGCAAGCGCTTCAAGGAGATCCGTGAAGCCCAAGCTATTCTGGGGACTACTGATGGGGGGATACTAACCCGGTATGCCAGGCTCCGGGAAGTAACCCGGCCCAAAGGATGGTGTGCAGGATCCGATTAATGATAAAGATGTTTGTGGAGGCCCAAGTTCGTGGGCCTAGTGATCCGGATTAGGGATGTTGTAAAGGAAAGTTAGAGTTAGCACGCCGTGTCTGGGTAGGACCCGGGTGTGCCTTGTAGAAAAAGCTAGGGGGTACGGGTGTTATATAAACCGACCCCCGGGTATAGTTTGAGACAGAGATTCGAGAACCTTAGCAATATCGAGTGGTATCGAGTATCCAGTGTAAACCCTAATCGTGTTATTGCATCGAGAACAGAGATCCGGCGACTTCGATTGCCGGCTGTCATATCAAGTTGTATCATGTCTTCCTTTGAGCTAAACCCTCTCCCGAACGCCTGTGTCGACTTGCCCCGAGATCAGTTACCCCTGGTAACATCTGCCGTGATTATCCCACGACAGGACCCGGAGGGGGGCCCTGGAGCCACCACACCATAGGGTGGCGTGACCCCCCCTTGGCCGCGCCACCCGGTGGTGTGGCCCCCTGGCTGCCCACCGACATTTCCCTTTCGCCTATTTAAGCTCCTCATTGGGTTAACCCTAAAGGCTTGAGCCTCCATCCACGAAAAGTTATATAGCTGTTGTCATCGTCAACCGTAGTCTGGGAGGGTCCTGAAGCTCTCCTTGGCGCCCTGCCGGAAGGGAAAATCATCACCGAAAGGCTCTACATCACCATGCCTGCCTCCGGAGTGATGCGTGAGTAGTTCATCCTTGGACTACGGGTCCATAGCAATAGCTAGATGGTTGTCTTCTCCTCTTTATGCCTCATGTTTAGATCTTGTGAGCTGCCTAACAGGATCGAGATCATCTTATTGTAATGCACATGTTGTGTTTGCTGGGATCCGATGAATATTGAATGCTATGTCAAGTGATTATCAATCTATCATGTTTATGTTATTTATGATCTTGCATGCTCTCCGTTACTAGTAGATGCTCTGGCCAAGTTGATACTTTTAACTCCAAGAGGGAATATGTATGCTCGACAGTGGGTTCATGCCTCCCTTTCATTCATGCTCGAGTGACATACATGTAACGGATGGGGGATGTGCTGTTGCCATTAGGGAGAAAACAACAATGTTTTCATAGTTTACATTACACACTTTACTTAAGGTAATAATCCGTTGCTTGCAACGTAATACCCCGAGGTTTGATTGGATGACGCTTTGAGGGTAGATTATTATTCATAGATGTAGTTGGATAACGGTCTATGAATTATGTTGTAATGCCCGCATGAATCACATAGTAATCATCATGTCATGCATATGCACTATGGTGCAGCCTTTATATCTCTCAATTGCCCAACTGTAATTTGTTGACCCAACATGTTATCTATCTTTTATGGAGAGACACCACTAGTGAACCGTGGACCCGGTCCATTCTTTTACACTGATAATACAACCACTCCAAACATTGTTTTCTTTAATGCAATCATTGTTTTCCTCTCATTCACTGCCATCAATGACCTCTTTTTATTTACAACAAACAAGTACTATTTTCCACACTATACATCTAGTCCTTTGTGTTGCAAAAACTGGTGAGATTGACAACCTCATTGTTTCGTTGGGGCAAAGTATCTTGATTGTGTTGTGCAGATTCCACGTTGCTGCTGAGCCTGGTAGTGCGCCCTGCCAACTTCAGCTGTCATCAACCTTCAGAAGTGATTTCTTTCTCCTACTGGTCGATTAAACCTTGGTTTCTTTCTAAGGGAAAACTTGTTGTTGTACTCTTCATACCTTACACTTGGGGTCTCCCAACGAGCGTGTGTTTACCCGCCATCAAGGGCCATGACCCAGACTCAAAGAGCTATCTATGAAAACAAGAATAGTAGAGGGATAGCACAAGATGAGTACACGCAAGCTACTGAAAGGAAAGCACAAATACATTAGAGAAGATACAAAAATGTCGAAACTACTGATGAATTAGAGCTAAAAAATATTTTTTGCAAGTTTCTGGAGGGGGGGGGGGAGAAATTCCGGTCCTGCAAATTTTTCTATAACTGATTCAAATCTAGGGCTAAAAGTAGACCGGCCAAATTTTTATATAATCTAATGTATCTAGATTGTAGGAGGTACCAATGGCATCATCTACTCCAAGAAACTAGCGAAAAATAACTCCACAAAAAAGGGTTACAAGCACCCCAAGATTTGTAATTGCTGGAGTTACCCTCGTCCATTTGAGGAACCGCTTGGAGGAGAAGATGCCCGGAGTGATGGAGAAGAAGATCCGGAGGAGCCCAGGAAGTTCCGGTGGTCGAAGCACCTTCAGTGAGGTCGAGCCAGCAGCAGGTTACAGTTTGAGAGGAGAGGGGGTCGAGGGTATATGAGGATTTCGTGTTGGAACTCCTCACCCCAACCTCCTTATATATGAAGCAACCGCTTAGGGTGGAATATCTGACCCTGGAGGTGCAGAAATTTTGGGCCCCAGAAATTCTGGCCTTAAGACCTAGAAATTCTAGCCTGCCTTGACAAAACCTCAGGGCAAACAAAAATGGACAACCTGTGTGTAGAGATAGATATGTCTTTTTTGATAAGAGGTGATTGGGATTAGATTTTCAGCCTTATGTTGGTACTTCACACCCAACACTTGCAAGATGCAATCGAATAAATGCCAAGATTGAGTGTTTTTTCCATAAAGACAACAAAAGCAAAAGATATGCAATAAAATCCAAATAAAACATCACTAAGAACCAAATCTTTACAAAGAAGAGGTTGGTGGCTAAGGCCACCATGTAAGAGAGTATGATATGTTACCGCGAAGATGTATCTTGGGTGCATGGCCAATTCTCAACATTTTAGCTCGCAATTCATGAATTGAAAATAGAGATATAAATGAATTTTAATTTAGGCATAATGGGGGGGGGGGACAGCCCAATAAGTTAGGACAACACTCCCTCTATGTCCATACTTACACCTGAACGAAATAGATAGTCAACTATAGGTGTCTATGCAAGATACTCAAGTCAACCTCCTCGAATCAATGATATTTAGCTCATTTCTCAAAAACATGAATCTTGTATCAGCAAGGGGCTTCGTGAATATATCGACAAGCTGATACTTGGTGGGGACATATGCTAGCTCAATATCTCCTCGGGCAACATGACCTCTAATGAAGTGATGGCGAATCTCAATATGCTTCGTTCTTGTATGTTGCACCGGATTATAAGCAATCTTGATAGCACTTTCATTATCACACAAAAGAGGCACGTTGTCACAATGGACATCATATTCCTTAAGGGCTTGTTCGGTTTTCAAAATTTTGGAGGGGATTGGTGGGGATTAGGGTGGATTAAATCCCACCTAAGCCAAATTCCCCTCCAATACTCCCCAATCCACTCCAATCCACCTATGTAGGGGTGTAACCGAACAAGGCCTAAGAGTTTGACTCATCCATAACAGTTGAGTGCAACAACTAGCATCTGCCACATACTCGGCTTTGGCGGTAGAGAGAGATATGCAATGTTGATTCTTAGAAGACCAACTCACCAAGGACCTACCAAGTAATTGACAAGCCCAGGAAGTCGATTTGCTATCATCTTGATCACCAGACCAATTCGAATCCGTGTACCCACAAAGAGTGAAAGATGTCCCCTTTGGGTACCACAAACCAAACCTTGAGGTATGAACCAAATACCGAAATATCCTATGGACCGCCATCAAATGTCTTTCCTTAGGAGTCGCTTGATACCTTGCACACATTCCTACACTCAACACAATATCAGGTCTATATGCACAAAGGTAAAGCAAAGAACCAACCATAGAGCGGTATAACTTTTTATCCACATCTTTACCGTACGGACTGCGCTTGAGATGACACTTGGTTTGCATTGGAGTGGTCTTCTCTTTAGCACCTTGGAAATTGAACCTCTTGAGAATGTCTTGAGAGTATACTTGGCTTGAGAGATGAAAGTACCTCTACTCAATTGCTTGATCTCAAAGCCAAGGAAGAATTCACCTCTCTCCTCATAGACATCTCAAACATGTCAGTCATAAAATTTAAAAATTCATCATTAAAAGATTGATTAGTTGAGCCAAAGATGATATCATCAACATATAGTTGGCATATGAAAAGCTCCCCTCTAACCCTCTTTGTGAAAAGGGTGGGTCGATTTTGAAGGACACGGATGTTGCCTAGAGGGGGAGGGTGAATATGCTTTTAAAAATAATTACGGTTAAGGCTTGAACAAATGCGGAATAAAATTAACGTTTAATTTATCAAGCCAAAACCTAAACAAGGTAGGTTCACCTATATGTAACAACAAGTTATGATAAACAATTCAAGCAACTATGTGATAACAAGATATGTTACTTCAAGCTCGATGGCTATCACAAAGTAAATTGCATAAGTAAAGAGATTGGGTATAGAAATAACCGAGACATATGGAGACGATGATTTATCCCGAAGTTCACTTACCAGTGGAAGCTAATCTCCATTGGAGAGATGTGGAGTCACAATGACTCCAAGCTCCCAATGGCTCACCTTATTCTCCTCGCGTCTCCACCAATGCGGAGTGCCACGATCCACTATGGGACATTTGAGGGCGTTCACCGATCCGGTACAAGGTTAGGGCAATCTCCACAACTCAATCGGAGGCTCCCAACAATATCACGCGAGCTACCAAAGCTCCGACATAGCAACAAGGCCTTGAAAGATTCCAAAGCTCCAAGACAACAACAACCGTCTAGGGCACTCCAAGTACCCAAGAGGACAAGCTCAATGGCACTCCAAGAACCCAAGAGTAACAAGCTTCTCAACCTTTCACTCGAACGAATCCTCATAGAGAACTCAAGCCGATACCACCTATGCAATGGGAAGAACACAATATGTGCTCAATGTTAAGAATTTAGGCAATTTACAGATTAAATTAATCCAAGTATAAATCATGAACATGACGTAAACATACTGATATTTAACCATGATCGTGCATACTAGATTTATAGTAGATAAATCTACGCGAACTACTAGTGTTGCACACATGGAAATAATAATGACATGGATAAACGTGCCATACCCTGCAGTTGGCCAATTGGCAGTAGCCGTAGCAGAGGCGGCGGCCGCGGCGGCAGCAGCAGCGTTGGCGGCCTCAGCAGCAGCAGCGGCCTCGGTGGCAGCAGCGGCGGGAGCAGCAGCTCGTTCGGCTTCGGAGGCCATGTTGACGATGAGGTAGTAGTCGAAGTAGATGTACAGCAGCAGCGAGCAGTCGCGTAGTAGACTCTCCCCAAAAACCTAATCGCCCCTCTCCCGTACAGGATCTGGAGAGGCGGGGTTTCGGAGGCCTGCTCCCCCGTCGGCCGTGTACGCGGTAAACGGGATGGGATCACCGGCGGCAGCAACAGGAGGTGGAACGACAGTGGGTGCAAAGAGGCGGCGTGTGTCAGATGTGTCTACTGCGTCCACCTGAGCCTCCAATTTATAGGCACGGCCGAGTAGGAGAACGGTCAATTTAATTGGCGTTTACTACAACCGTTACCACGTGATAAAGGCGGCGTTTTACTGCGCGCAGTTATCACACGCGATCAATACGGCTGTTACCAATATAAATGTGACGCATTTAGACAACAATAATTATGACGTCTCATATTATTGCCGTGTCTGTTGACTCCCCGTTTCCGACTGCCAAAATAAAGGCATCGGCTCGGCTCATTCCCGCAACCCGCGGCGCGTCGTGACGTGTCGTGACGAGGCGAGGCGAGGCGTGGCGAGGCGGGCGGCGGAGGAGGAGGAGCGCGCGTGTGGAACACCTCCACTACTCCTCTCTCTTCATACCAACTCACACTAGTGGGGAGAGAGCTCACCTTATAAACTGATGCAAAACTCTCCCAACTAGCAATGTGGGACTAAACTCCCACCATTTGCTATGGCAGCATGGGCCTTTGGGATTAAGTGGAAATTGGCTAATGGGCCTATAGGTCCATCCGAATTTCAGCAATCCCCCACCAGATCCCGAAGACCCATAGTGTTGTCCTCTGTTCCATTCACTGTTTTTATATACTGGCATTTTCAGTGGAGACCCGTTAAGGTTGAACATCCACCTAGAACAAGTAGCTACACTACATCACAACTGAACAATGGACTATGCCTTGAATTGTCAGTTTGGCGTAAAATAGTTTCACTAAATGTCTTGCCAGTACTAGGCTGCCGAAGGCTGACCCCTCGGGTGGAGCATATTAGTCATACTCCTGGCCTATTCATGAACTTATTAGAGATCACCCAATCTCATAGACTGTGACCAGCAGTCAGGATCATATAGGTGTGTTCCTCCAAAGATCGCTCTATAGGATAGCATCTTGCTTATACAAGCCTTGGAACACATTAAGACAAAAGTCAACCTGCCATACAGTTTTTGAGAGTACTGCATCTCCAGTGGAGTGGGTTAGTACAATTACTCTCCTCAGTTAACCACTAGCTTGTTTTCCCAGGTCCCACTTCACGGGATCTCCGATCACATAGGTTGGGTTACTGCCATGGCAACTCATGTGGGTCTCATACCCATCTCCCTCGATGCACTTTCTATCACAACACGTGATAGCCCTTTAGTAAAGGGATCTGCCAGATTCTTCGCCGACTGGATATAATCCACCGCTATCACTCCGGAGTTTATTAAATGTCTGACAGCTTTTAATCTTATTTTTATGTGCTTTGTGGACTGTGCATTGTCCTTTGAACTCTTCACCTTGACAATTACTGTTTGATTGTCACAGTTCATAAGGATAGCCGGTACTGGCTTTTCAACCACAGGCAAGTCCATCAAAAGATCTCGAAGCCATCCTGCTTCGACACTAGACGTGTCTAATGCTGTTAATTCTGCTTCCATTGTCGATCTCGTTAAGATCGTTTGCTTGCAAGACTTCCAGGAAACAGCACCACCTCCAAGGGTAAACACATACCCCGTTGTGGCTTTCATCTCATCAGCATCAGAGATCCAATTCGCATCACAATACCCTTCAAGTACCGAAGGATATCCACTGTAGTGAAGTCCATGGTTCACGGTACCTTTCAGATAGCGCATAATTCTTTCTACAGCATGCCAATGCACATCACCCGGATTGGAAACAAACCGGCTTAGTTTGCACACAGCAAACATGATGTCAGGCCTCGTAGCGCTCACTAGATACATGAGTGAACCAATTACTTGAGAGTACCTCAGCTGATCCTTAGCTGTGCCTTCGAACTTTCGAATCCGCACACTAGGATCATATGGCGTTGGAGAAGTTTTGCAGTCCGAATATCCAAAACGACTCAAAACCTTCTCAACATAATGGGATTGCAGAAGTGTAATCCCACCCTCATTGTTTCTCAATAGCTTGATGTTCAAGATAACATCAGCCACACCAAGATCTTTCATCTCAAAGTTCTGGGATAGAAATGACTTAACCTCATTGATTATTTTGAGGTTGGTCCCAAATATCAGTATGTCATCAACATACAAACACAAAATAACTCCTTCGCCCCCACCATGGCGATAGTATACACATTTGTCAGCTTCATTAACAACAAAGCCAACAGATGTTAAAGTTGTATTGAACTTCTCATGCCATTGCTTAGGTGCTTGTTTCAGCCCATATAAAGATTTCAGTAACTTACACACCTTTCCTTCTTGACCATCTAACACAAAGCCATCTGGCTGTTGCATATAGATTTCCTCGTCTAACTCTCCATTTAGGAAAGCCGTCTTAACATCCATCTGATGGACGAGAAGACCATGCGAGGCCGCCAACGAGAGTAATACTCGAATGGTGGTCAGTCTGGCCACAGGTGAATAAGTGTCAAAGAAATCTTCATCTTCTTTCTGGGAATAACCCTTGGCCACAAGTCTAGCCTTGTACTTTTCAATCGTACCATCAGGCCTAAGCTTCTTTTTGAACACCCACTTACATCCTAATGGTTTACAGCCATAAGGACATTCAGTGATCTCCCACGTTCTATTAGCCATGATGGAATCCATCTCGCTACGGACCGCTTCTCTCCAGTAGTCAGCATCTGGAGATGCATAAGCTTCTGAAATAGAAGTGGGAGTATCATCCACAAGGTACACAAGGAAATCATCACCAAAGGACTTTGCAGTCCTCTGTCTCTTGCCCCTACCAAGGGTTTCCTCGTCATCCTCTCTCAGGATTCTCATCATGTGTTTGTTCATAATATTCCATAGGAATGGCAGGTTCAGGAGTCTCCTCTAATTCCTGTCTAGAAGTGTTTTGCATATCTCTCATAGGAAAATATCCTCAAAGAATGTAGCATCTTTAGACTCCAAAATCGTACCGACCTTCACGTCAGGTACCTCAGATTTCACTACTAGAAATCTATAGCCAACGCTATTGTTAGCGTATCCCAAATTAACGCAATCCACGGTCTTTGGTCCAAGTTTACGCTTTTTGAGGATCGGCACATTGACTTTTGCCAAACAGCCCCAAGTACGTAAGTACGAGAGTGTTGTTTTTCTCTTCTCCCATTGCTCATAGGGAGTGACCTCATTGTCTTTCGTCGGAACTTTATTCAGGACATGACATGATGTCAATATAGCCTCCCCCACCATGCCTTGGATAAACCCGATGTATCTAACATGGCGTTAACCAAATCTGTTAGAGTACGGTTTTTCCTTTCGGCAACCCCATTTGACTGAGGTGAATAGGGAGGCGTCCTCTCGTGAATAATGCCATGTTCCGCACAGAAAGAGTCAAACTCATTAGAAAAATACTCTCCACCACGATCTGACCGGATTCGTTTAATTTTCTTTTCAAGTTGATTCTCAACTTCTGCCTTATAGATTTTAAAGTAGTGTAGAGCCTCATCTTTAGTGTTTAACAGATATACATAGCAAAACCTAGTGGAATCATCTATTAACGTCATGAAGTATCTCTTTCCACCTTTAGTCAACACACCATTCATCTCACAGAGATCAGAATGTATGAGTTCTAATGGCGCCAAGTGTCTCTCCTCCGCAGCCTTGTGGGGCTTGCGAGGTTGCTTTGCTTGTACACACGAATGGCACTTAGAACCTTTGGCTAAAGTGAAACTTGGAATTAAATTTAGTTTTGCTAACCGCGTCATGCAACTGAAACCAACGTGACAAAGACGTGAATGCCAAACTTCTGTTTCATTAACACTCGAATGAATATTGTTCACGACTTTATTACAAAAATCAGCGAGGGAAAAGCGGAACAGACCTCCGCACTCATACCCTTTTCCAACAAACAGTCCATATTTCGTTACAACTACTTTATTGGACTCGAAAACCAACTTAAATCCTTCTCTACATAGAAGGGAGCCACTAACGAGATTCTTCTTGATGGCGGGGACATGCTGCACGTTCTTGAGCTGCACGATCCTTCCCGAAGTAAACTTCATATCGACCGTGCCAACACCAAGTACAGAAGCACTTGCGCCGTTCCCCATCAATACGGACCCGTTCCTTGTGACCCGATAAGAAGAAAACAATGAGATGTCAGCACACACATGAATGTTTGCACCTGTGTCAATCCACCAATCAGTAGACTGATAAACTGAAAATACAGTAAACAAATTACCATACCCAGATGCCCCATTCTCATTGTTGCTCACGATCATGTTGACAGCCTTGGAATCCTGTCCTGGCTTCACATACTTCTTTGGGCACTTCCTAGCCCAGTGTTCCAGTGAACCACAAGTGAAGCAGCCATCTTTCTTCTTATCCTTCTTGAAGGTCTTCTTAGCCTTCTTCTTGAAGTCGGTATTCTGCTGGACACCAGTCCTCGCCTTGTTCTTGTGGGAGTTGTAGTTCTTCTGTACCATATTGGCCGCAGAAGTCCCTTCATTCTCTTTTCCATGCGAGTCCTTTGCCCTCGAATTCTGCTCAACACTCAGATGGCCGATGACATCCTCTACTGAGAATTCACGCCTCTGATGTTTCAGAGTAATGGCAAAGCTCCTCCAGGAATTAGGCAGCTTGGCGATTATGCATCCCGCGACATACTTGCCCGGTAACACGCACTTGAGAATTTCAAGCTCCTTAGCGATGCATTGTATCTCATGAGCCTGCTCCAAAACAGAACGGTTTTCGACCATTCTGTAGTCATGGAACTGCTCTATACTGTACATCTCGCTGCCAGCATCGGTTGCGCCGAATTTAGATTCGAGCACCTCCCACAAGTCCTTGGCAACCCGCACATGTAAATATGCGTCAACAAACTTCTCTCCGATCACGCTTAGAACGCATCCAACAAAGACGACGGTGGCATCCCTAAACGCCTTCTCCTGATCAGGAGTAATCGTTTCCGTGGGAGTGACACCGACGACCCAGAACACGTTCATAGCCGTGAGCCATAAGAATGTTTTGGTCTGCCAACGCTTAAAGTACGTCCCCGTAAACGGGTCCGGTTTCAGTGCAGTAGCAAAACCATGAATCGAAAATTGCCTACACATATTAGGTTTTTGGATTGTTAAGAATTTAGGCAATTTACAGATTAAATTAATCCAAGTATAAATCATGAACATGACGTAAACATACTGATATTTAACCATGATCGTGCATACTAGATTTATAGTAGATAAATCTACGCGAACTACTAGTGTTGCACACATGGAAATAATAATGACAGAGATAAACGTGCCATACCCTGCAGTTGGCCAATTGGCAGTAGCCGTAGCAGAGGCGGCGGCCGCGGCGGCAGCAGCAGCGTTGGCGGCCTCAGCAGCAGCAGCGGCCCCGGTGGCAGCAGCGGCGGCAACAGCAGCTCGTTCGGCTTCGGAGGCCATGTTGACGATGAGGTAGTAGTCGAAGTAGATGTACAGCAGCAGCGAGCAGTCGCGTAGTAGACGCTCCCCAAAAACCTAATCGCCCCTCTCCCGTACAGGATCTGGAGAGGCGGGGTTTCAGAGGCCTGCTCTCCCGTCGGCCGTGTACGCGGTAAACGGGATGGGATCACCGGCGGCAGCAACAGGAGGTGGAACGACAGTGGGCGCAAAGAGGCGGCGTGTGTCAGATGTGTCTACTGCGTCCGCCTGAGCCTCCAATTTATAGGCACGGCCGAGTAGGAGAACGGTCAATTTAATTGGCGTTTACTACAGCCGTTACCACGTGATAAAGGCGGCGTTATACTGCGCGCAGTTATCACACGCGATCAATACGGCTGTTACCAATATAAATGTGACGCATTTAGACAACAATAATTATGACGTCTCATATTATTCCCGTGTCTGTTGACTTCCCGTTTCCGACTGCCAAAATAAAGGCATCGACTCGGCTCATTCCCGCAACCCGCGGCGCGTCGTGTCGTGACGAGGCGAGGCGAGGCGAGGCGTGGCGAGGCGGGCGGCGGAGGAGGAGGAGCGCGCGTGTGGAACACCTCCACTACTCCTCTCTCTTCATACCAACTCACACTAGTGGGGAGAGAGCTCACCTTATAAACTGGTGCAAAACTCTCCCAACTAGCAATGTGGGACTAAACTCCCACCATTTGCTATGGCAGCATGGGCCTTTGGGATTAAGTGGAAATTGGCTAATGGGCCTATAGGTCCATCCGAATTTCAGCACTCAAATCATTCACTCTCAGATCCCACCAAAACAACAAATGCTATGGGGGATAAGAGAGGAAGAACAAAGAAGAACTCAACAAATGAATCTCCAAGATGAAGGTCCCAAAGGCTTCCCCTCACCAAGAGGAGAGTTGGTTTGGTGGGAAAGTAGATGTAGGTCCCCTCTTTTTTTTCTTTAGTTGGAGGTAATAATCATGGAGGAATAAATAGAAAGCAAACTCCAAAAGGTCAACAATGGTGGGGGAAAACTTGCTTAAGAAGTGGGGAACCAATGGGGAAGAAGACCCCAAAAGCTTCCCGTTAGGGCATTCTGTGTGTTCCCGACCTGAAAACCCGGCTAGGCCAGCCTTTCTGCGCGCAGGACGACCACCTAACAGAGCATCTTGGCCTAGGGGGACTCAGCCTGGCCCAGGCCGGCCTCCCAGTTTTCAGAAAAAAATGTCTACTCTAAAAACGTGTTATCTTTTGCATATGAACTCCGTTTTCGATGGTCTTAGGCCCGTTGAAATCGCAACAACAAACACTACAAGATTATGAAAAGAAAGATCATAGTTAAACAAGGGAGGATAAAAGTAAATGACGAAAAGTTTGACCTATCTATAAAAGAGCAACCAGTAAACCTCTAAAATAAAAAATGCAATAAGTTTTTCATAGGAAATTCGTTTTTGATGACTTGAGCTTACCATGAAGATCATGAAAAGATCTAAAACCACACATGGAGAAAACATAAAAGAACCAATACGGATGATGCCAAGTATGCAAAGGTTTGAACTCTCTCTAAATGATACAATCAAGTTGCCAATATAAGAGCCCCTCTTGATAGTACAGTTATCTATCATTTAACCCGGTCTCCCAACTAATGCTATGAGACCGGTAAAATAGAAAACTATCAAGAACATACCTTTGCCTTGAGCATTCCACTTTAGCTAGACGACGGAGATCTTGAACTCCTCAAGATAGAACATATTTCTTGATTTTGCTTTGCTATGTGAAGACACATAGATTACTCCCCCATATGCCACTATGGGAGAGGCTCTCTTAAGCACATCTTCACTTGGCCATAATCTCCAAAAGGGTAGCAAGCTTCAACTATATGATCTCAACATCCAGATCTCAACTGATGGTTTCCGATCGTAGAGGGATTGGCTAGCTGGTAGTTGTTTTCCTCTGGGATTTTGCGTGTTCTAGTTCTTGGGCACACCTGTGCAAAGTTGTAATAGGCTGGTTGTCCTGCTTTTGTTTTCTTGTTCGAACCTGTTCTCATTTTGTTTTGTTTGTGTCATTCCGTTGGTTCGTATCGAATGTAAAACAACTATTAGCTTTCTATATAAAGCGGGGATCCTTTGGAGCCTCATCTCTAAAAAAGAAACATGGCCATTTGATTTCGTAAAAATTAAGCATTTCCTCAAAAGTGTCTAATTGTAGCGCTTAGGGCTCATCTGACTCATAGGATAGGAAAAGTATACAAATAAAGATTGCGGTGAGTAATATTTGTAACAAATTAACATACCATTTTACAGGTAATTTACTGTAGGCATAAACAAAAAATATAAAAATGATCATGTCAGGGAAATACAAATAATTGTACAGTTTTTTTAGGTCCCAAATGATTTTTGTTGGGCTGATGAGTGATGACTGAGCCATCCAATTTTGTTTTTGCCTTCTGCCTCTCATTCGGAAAATGCTAAGGTTTGCGACTTCATCTATTCTAGCCGGGCGGCCGAACAGCAAGCCCATCGGTCCATCCAGCCCACGTTCGGCGGCACGCACCATCCTCGCCCGCTAAACCCTTGTCCTTAAAACCCCGTTCTTCCCTTCGCCGCCACGGAGGCGCTCCCCATTCCCGCAAAAACCCTAATCCCAGCCCCCTACCCGCCGCCATGTCCTCCACGCCGCCTGCCGTCGCGTCCCCCGCCTCCGAGCTCACCAAATCCAAGAAGAAGAAGAGCAAATCCAAGGATGACCCCGCCGCCGCCGCCGACACCCCCTCGCTGGAGGAGGCCGAGGCTAAGACCGACGGCTACATGATCAAGCCCCAATCCCTGGTCCCGTCCCTCGACACCTCCACCTGGCCGCTCCTCCTCAAGAACTACGACCGCCTCAACGTCCGCACGGGCCACTACACCCCGCTCCCCTCCGGCCACTCCCCGCTCAAGCGCCCCATCGCCGAGTACCTCCGCTACGGCGTCATCAACCTCGACAAGCCGTCCAACCCCTCCTCCCATGAGGTGGTCGCGTGGATCAAGCGCCTCCTCCGCGTCGAGAAGACTGGCCACAGCGGCACGCTCGACCCCAAGGTCACCGGCAACCTCATCGTCTGCGTCGACCGTGCGACGCGCCTCGTCAAGTCGCAGCAGGGCGCAGGTAAGGAGTATGTGTGTATCGCCCGCTTCCACGCCGCCGTGCCAGACACGGCCCGTGTGGCTCGCGCGCTCGAGTCCCTTACCGGCGCTGTGTTCCAGCGCCCGCCGCTCATCTCGGCGGTCAAGCGCCAGCTCAGGGTGCGGACTATTTATGAGAGCAAGCTTCTGGAGCACGACCCGGAGCGCCATCTTGCCGTGTTCTGGATCTCTTGCGAGGCTGGAACCTATGTCCGGACCCTTTGTGTCCACCTTGGGCTGCTTCTTGGTGTTGGCGCACATATGCAGGAGCTGCGCCGTGTCCGGTCTGGGATTCTCGGAGAGCAGGACAACATGGTCACCATGCACGATGTGATGGATGCGATGTGGGCATTTGACAACCACAAGGATGAGTCTTACATTAGGCGCGTGGTGATGCCTCTTGAGGTGATTCTTACTAGCTACAAGAGGCTTGTTGTGAAGGACTCTGCTGTCAATGCTATCTGCTATGGTGCTAAGCTTATGATCCCTGGTTTGCTTCGGTTTGAGAATGACATTGATGTTGGGGAAGAGGTGGTCCTCATGACTACAAAGGGAGAGGCGATTGCCATTGGTATTGCTGAGATGCCCACTGCTGTTATGGCGACTTGCGACCATGGTGCGGTTGCGAAGATCAAGAGGGTGGTGATGGACAGAGATACATACCCAAGGAAGTGGGGACTTGGCCCGGTGGCACTAAAGAAGAAAAAGATGATTGCTGAGGGTCTCCTTGATAAGCATGGGAAGCCAACTGAGAAGACTCCAGCTGAGTGGCTTCGTAATGGGGTGCTTCCTACTGGTGGTGATGCAATGATTGCTAGCATTGCAGCTGCTCCTGAGCCCGAGAAGGTAAAGGTGGAACAACAGGATGTGGTGGCAAGTGAGGAGGTCAAGGAGAAGAAGAAGAAGAAGAGGAAGACTGACGAGGATGATGTAACTGCTACACCTGCCAAGAAGATCAAGGCGGAGGAGGTCACTGAAGCAGTGGAAGAGGAGAAGAGCGAGAAGAAGAAGAAGAAAAAGAAAGACAAGGGAGAACCAGGATCAGCTGTTTCAGTGACAGTGAAGGAGGAGAATACTGATCTGTCTGATGAGGAGAAGGGTGGCAGCGAGAAGAAAAAGAAAAAGAAGAAGAACAAGGAAGGCAGCGATGTTGTTGAACCAGAGAGTGCTGAGAAAAGTGAGAAGAAAAAGGAGAAGAAAAAGAAGAAGAAAGAGGCAGAGGAGGCACAATAGGTAGGTTGTAATAGTTTACATTGGCTGATCGTTATTTGGTTGCACCCCTTGCAATCCTTTATGTTTCAAAGGCCTAATGTACTATCCTTTGATTGCTGCCATTGTACTGAAATGCTATGGTAATTAGAGAGATTTCCCATTTAATTTCTTGGACAATCAGGCCTGTTCTGCTGTATCTGTTAATGCAGTGAAGTTTGCTCACATTTCACCTTTCTAGTTTATTGTGCTGAAGTGTTTCTAGCTTGCCAGTCTCATCTGAACTTGATTTCTTATGTTGATAGTACACTAGTACAATCATCCAGGAGTCTCAGGTCTATATTCATGTACTATCTGTTATCTATTAGTGAGATCCTAGTTTCGTATGTTTATGTATATATAGCATTACAATCACCCATCAGTATTCTTGCTCCAAACGCATTGCCTGCACTCCTATGTTTATGTGAGAACATAGTCACCTAGTGTCTGGAATTCTTTGAGTTCCATGTTGGACTGAATTTGCCAGTTCCACTTGTTTGGTAGGAGCAGCAGAGTCGGCATGGCCATTTCCCGTATTGGTTTAGCATAAGTGGTGTATCTATTGTTAATACCATATCATAATTCATTAGATTCTAGTAGCTAGCACCAGGTGAATTTTCCTTTCCTTTTGAGCTGCTTTGCTGGAGAACTAGTTCTCTTGGTGTTCAGCTATGTGAAGTTATGAACTCCCCTGTGCATATATCTTCTTGTATGGAACCGACCTGTGCCCATTGGTGACACCTGTTCATGGTGTCTTTGATTTGCTCAAAAATGCCTTACCTCCCATGAGGAATGACCCTTTTCTCTGAGAAATTGTCATATCGTTTTTTTTAGGCTGGAGATGCTTGGGCTGCCCAGATTTTGTGATATATGTTTCTCTTCGCGTTTCTGCACTTTTTGTGCACGTGGTGTTTCTGCACTTTTTTTTAGGCTGGAGTAGTTGGTATGGAACAATATTTCGGTGCAAGCAAGTTTGTTCTTTTGGAACATACGAATGGGTATTGACCTATTTCATTGAGAAACAATTATCACACTATCCAGTTCCAGCCCAAGATTGTATAATACTAGTCTCTCCTATCTAAAAGATAAGTTTGGTTCCTTCAACCGTAGACCGATGCATCCTGTCGTCAAGCCCGAGTCCTGTCCTCCGCTTCGTCGCCGCTCGCCAGGAATTTTCTTCCTCTGTTGTGCATTTTGAGTTTTCACCCATCAAGTTGAGAAAGTCAAACCACAGTCCTAGGGAAAAATATGGACGCTCGCTGCCCACCCCTCGATCCAAAACAGATCTCCTAACCGAGTCTCTCGTGCCTCAGCGCTAGGGCGCCGCCGCCGGTAAAAGCCACCGCCCATCCTTTTCCTCCGGCGAGGACCTCGTGTGGAGACGCACGGATAGCCGCCCTCCATCTGAACCTCCTGCGCCCCTCTCATCGCTCTCTTCTCCGACACGAAGCCGCCACGCGATTGGGACCATGCCGCCCTCCAACACCGCACCGCCTCCACTTCGGGACTAGGACATCTCCCATCTAGGTCGCCAGTGCCGTCCCGCAGCACCAGGACCGCCCTCCATGATCCAGGAGCGGTGTAAGGAGGGACCGCCGCTCCGCCACATCCAGGACCTCTGTAAGGAGGGAGGTCGGCGACGGCATCAAATGGCCGCGACTCCAAGCTCCTCTTCAACAGAAAAGTATGAGGTCTCTTCCCCTTTCTTCAGTCTTGGATTATTTGATTCCTTGGTTCGATTTTCCCCTTCAAACAATCTATGATCTGTGTTGTGACAGGTGATTACTACAACGCAATTAGTGGACAAGCCCTAGCCTCTGTACATGTAAACACCAAAATCTGCAACTATTTAACTTTCTACCTACATTCATTGTTTAACATATCCACGATTCATTTGTGCTGCTATTATATTTTCCACTATACTTACTGTCATGCAGTTGGAGAGGAGCTTCTACATTAGGAAAAAGTAGTATATGACAGTCAGGATGGTAATTTACTTGGCAGTCCCAGGATATAAGTAGGTCTCTTATATTCTTATGCCTTCAGTAGCATGATCTAAGCTAATTTCAGCAAACGCAAAGTATGAGGTCTCTCCCCCCTTCCTATTTTCAACAATGTTACTAATGCTATTTTAGTACACACAACACTCGACCACTTAATTTTCTTAAGCAGCTCACGAGTATCGACCTCTTTGTTGTTTTCATTATGCACCGTACAGAAAAAGTACAGTGGACGAAGCTGAAAGGGACACGAGATACAAGCATCTATATATGGAATTTATGTCTTAGGTAGAAATTGTTTTAGGATTGAAAAGAAACTTGAAAATTTTGTAGCAAAAATTAATCAACCTTTTCTCCCACAGATTCATTGTTTTGCATATAGCCATTGGCATGTATGTGGTTGTTTCATGTATTCATTTTTCCTAGAGAAGGGCCTTCTCCATGGCCTACTGAAGTATTGTCTACCAAAATGTCGATCTCTTGATTCTCTAATTGCATGTAAAACCGATTTGGATGTTGGGTTATCTTTCATAATTTATTCTATCTTAGCCCAACCATTAATATCCCTCTCTGAACTCCTAAAGTCTGAACATATCCTTTATTGAGATTTTGATGTCTAAACACTGTTATTATTTCTTCAGAATGCTGTTTGTATTCGACTCGATGAATGCATTAGTGTAGGTGAGGTATTATATTTTTTTACTAAAGTATTCCAGTCTGTCAGATTAGAGCATGGGTGGTTACAAATTGGGCGAATTCAGTTCTAGACATTTTGGGTGGGTGTGGGGTGAATAGGTACTATGGTCCATTCTAAATTTTTATATGTTCAATTGTATTATAGGGAAAATAAAATAAAATTGGGTTTATAACGAGTTCTGCTGCCCTAAAGGTAAAAGTTGTTTGTTTGATTATCATTTCATTTGTCAATTTCAATGGATCACATGGTAAAAATAAACTATTTCTTAGTGGGGTGGGGCATGGGTCACTTGAGTGTATTTACTTAAGATTTGTAACAAATGAACTTGACACTCTGGATTATGGATGCAATTCTAGCCTTAGCTAGCTCATTTTGTTCGGCCTTCTCAGTTATAAGCCAGAGGTTGGAGATATCAAAGTTGGCCATGTCATTGAGGTATGTGCACTTTGTGTTATCCCTGATGTCTGGTGCAAGGATTGCGGGCTACTCAAATGAACATGCAAAGGTACAGACTTCAATGTAGTCTTCAAGGTATTAGTTTGTTCATCCATGAAACTCTCCTGTGCTCCATAGATTTTTTTGTTTGCATTGCATTCAAGCGATGTAATCTTTTCTCCAGTACCTTTTGTGATCAAATTCAAGCGATGATTGAAGAAGAGTTTGAAGTGCAAGAAAACTTCGAGGGTCGTCGTTTTAATGGTGTTGGCAAGTGCAAAGACATCTATCGGTGCAGTGTACCAAGATGTCCAAGAGGGCGGACTCAATGTCTGTTTCACCCTCTTTAGGGTGTTGAACTGAGCGGAATGCATTAGTCCGGTAGTGACATGCCTACACATATATCTAAGATATTTCTGTATATAAAGGTTGCCATGACTGGAAGGTCGGCTCTAGATGTTTTTTTTGTTGTCGACCGATGTGTCAATGGCTATACCCATTTTTTGTCATCCAGGATGGACTAAAGAAAAAAGATGAAGGGTGGTATTGGTTCTTTTGTGGCAAAATTGTGGCGAGAATTTACTTCACTAGACCAAGGATATGGTGGAATGAGATATGAATTTATTATAGATACATGTGTATTTTTGGTCCAAAATCATATATTTCAGTTTAAATTACTTTACAAGGATAACTTGAAGTCAGACATAGTACAGAAATAAGGAGATCTGTAACAAGAGAAGATATGTTTCGTACAATAAAGTATAATCTTTATGTGATGCACATGAATCACAAATAATTTGATCAATGTATCTAGGTTTAAATTTGTTGACCGTGGCAACGCACGGGCATTCAACTAGTCCCTGTTAAAGAAATATAACTAGTCGATATGAGCAAATATTGCAACAAGTAGTAGGCTAGTAATATGTTCGTTATACTTAAATACAGTACTTCAGATCAGTTTTGTTTTTATGTTGGCGCCTACAGTTCTGCATTGGTACACTTAGACAAGGTACCTTAAACTTGCTGATTACACTGAAATGACACCCAGAAGATGTATCTATGCAGCCCCTGATTTGTTCTGATGAGCTATCTGGGAGGCTGAAGCTTGGCGTCGTTAACAAGGGTGTATGTATGTGTAGGACTGACGGTCACTTATGGGTTGTGGCTATTGCGTTCTGTGACTCGGAGCTGTGGATTGCATACCGTATCCTGTGTTGTGCTTTCCGCTCAGAAGCCAGAACTGGTGAAGCTATTCGCTGTGGAGAATTAATCGAAATGTAAGGGAAAATCCAGGACCAGGAATCCAGGATGGTATGCTGACAAGGATTTAAATGGTTAAGATAAAACCATCTGAAGTTCAGGCGACGAATGGCTCCTAAGGTTCGGCCAATTGCTTGGTGAGGAGGAAAACACCTAGTGGGGTCTCCTTTGGGAAGGGATTCAAGTAATAAACCCGTCCCCAGGGCTTTTGAACCTTCAAGGCCTTTCTTGGTTTCTTCCCTTTATCACAAAATTTGTCAAGGTGACGACATTCCATACTCTAGGGACATGTGTGCGGCGAAAATTCCATTCAAATTAAGATCTTTACCTCATAGTTTAGGGAGAGGTCGTTAAACAATTTTCATAGGTATTTTATGAGGATCTAATTCAGAAGATAACGGGTCATCTACTACCCTAGCAGTAATAGTAGAACCCTTAAACAAAGAACCATCTGGACTATCCATAGTAAAATAAAGTAAAATAAAGCATCTACACTCACAGTAAAAGTTTCTCTTACCAATAGTGCTTCACTCCCCGGCAACAGCGCCAGAAAATAGTCTTGATGACCCATAAGTATAGGGGTGTATCGTACTACTTTTGATAAATAAGAGTGTCGAACCCAACGAGGAGCAGAATGTGTTGACAAGAAGGTTGGATAGAGGATTCAATGTAAACACTAACAAACATGTTTTTGTTAGTTTTGGATATAACAGATAAATAAAATGCGAGTAAATAAAGAACAGTAATAATAATTGCAGCGAGTGGCCCATTCCTTTCGAGAGCAAAGGACAAGCCAGTTGTTTTACTTATGGTGACTAAACGTTCTCGTGGACACATGGGAATCTCGTAAGTGCTTTCGTTTCATACAATTGATTAATATTTATTGTTTTGATATGTGTTGTGTGAGTGAACCTATGCTAATGCACCGCCCAACTAGGACTAATAGATACTTGTGATTAAACCCCCTACAAGCATCCGCAAATACAAGAAGTAATTAAGATAAATCTAACCACAACCTTAAACTCCGGGATCCTACACTCCCTCATGCATCGTTTTTCTAACTGAGGTTTAGGTTTCTGTCACTCCGGCAACCCCACAATTAGTAGCCAAATACACAATGCATCCTCCTAGACCCATAAAGGTGAGGTGTCATGTAGCCGACATTCACATGACACCACTAGAAGAATAACACCACAACTTGAATATAAACCATATAAGTATTACTTCAACATAATTCCACTACTAACATCATGACTTCTCTCATGTTCTCAAGAACTAAACGAACTACTCACGAGACATCATATGGATCATAATCAGAGGTGATATAATGGTAAATAACAATCTGGTCATAAAATGCAAACACCGATAAATCTCACAAGCATCAACTACTAACAAGTAATCCACACCGGGAGAGAGATCTAGTGGAAAACAATGATAAGAACCCTAATTGTTATAGCGGGATGAAGGTGGACGGTGAGGGTAATGGTGCTGGTGGTGAGGATGACGACGATGATGATCTTGTGAAGCCCGGAGTGATGACGGGGACGATGGCGACGATTTCCCCTCTCTGGGAAGGAATTTCCTCGGCATATTTCTCCCTATCGGAGAGCTTTTCTCTCTCTGTTGTTTTCCGCCCCGAGGCAACGGCGGAATATTTGCTCAATGATGTTCTAGGGCTTAGGGTTCCCATGGGGTCAAGTACGCGAAAGGGGATGACCAGAGGTGGGCCAGGGTGGCCACACCACTAGGCGGCACGACCGGGAGGGGGGGCTCCGCACCCCATGGTGTGGGCCCCTGGTGGCCCCTCTCTGGCTCCCCTTCTGGCTGGCTTCCTCCTCTGAACCTCTAAGACCTCTCCGGTATCCCCCTCTTCTTCTGATCTTCTGAAATAGGGTGTCCCGACAGTGCTTTTTTCCATCAGATTGCTGGTCCCGGTGTTTATTCTCCAATAATTCCCAAACATGCAAAATAAGATAAAATAACATAAGTAATGCATCATAACATGAAATATAAGCTAACACACATGTTTTTTTTGGAAGAGCCACACAATTGGGCTTTCACGTATTAGCAATATATAGAGTACATGCCTTGGCCACTAAGGAGGATCACAACAAGATCAACAACCGAATGAGCTATACAATATTCGGTTGGTAGCCTAGCAAATATTCCATACATGTATGTACGTATACAAGGCATACTTTAACACCCCCCTCAGTTTGTGCGTCTGACAGAAGAACACAAAAACTGGACCGAAATTCGGCAAACAGCTGCGAAGACAGACCCTTCGTCATGATGTCAACATACTGGTGGCGAGATGGCACATGGAGAACCCGAACCTGTCCAAGTGACACCTTTTCTCGAACAAAATGAATGTCGATCTCGATGTGCTTGGTGCGGCGGTGTTGAACCGGGTTAGAGGCCATATAGAAAGAACTGCCATTATCGCAGAAGACAACCGTGGTAGCAGAAAGGGGTTGATGTAGTTCGCCAAGTAGTTGACGTATCCAGCAGAACTCGGCGACGACATGTGCAACAACTCGGTATTCTGCCTCAGCGCTAGATCGAGATACCGTATGTTGTCGCTTAGATGACCATGAGATCAAGTTATCACCGAGATAGATGCAGTACTCAGACGTGGAACGCCGTGTGTCCGGGCAGCCGGCCCAGTCGGCGTCAGAGTAGGCTATGAGCGACACTGTCGAAGATCGGTAGAGATGCATGCTGAGGTCGAGAGTGCCCTTAACGTAGCGTAGAATCCGCTTCACCGGAGAGAGATGTGGCTCGCGAGGTGCATGCATGTAGAGGCACGCCTGCTGGACAGCGTGGGAGATGTCAGGACGCGTGAGCGTCAGGTAATGCAGGGCACCCGCATAGCTGCGGTACTCCGTGGGATCAACAAGAAGGGAGCCGGCGGTGGAAGACAACTTGCACTTGACATCAATGGGGGTAGCGCATGGGTTACACTTGTTGTCGTATGGGGTTTGTGGGAGAGAATGACTGTAGCCTTCCAGGCCGATCGGTACGTGTTTATATGGATGGGAAAAACCCCCATCGTGGTAATTACATGGAAGGTGTACGAGGGGTAGGAGTACAACTCCTTACCAACTCGTACAGGGAACACCAAACCGATACATACTAGAAAGGCAGAAACCAAAATATCTAATGTGACGCCCCGGGATCGGGCACTATGCAGATTTCAGCATTTCCGCCAAAACCCACATAATAACCGATTTCAGGTTGCCACTTGTGATAACATTACAACAGTTCACGAATAATCCACAACAACAACAGATGAGGTATATACAAGACGACTCAAACGAGTCAAGGATACAACTGATACAATACAAAGATCCAAATAACAGCGGAAGAAGCAACATAGTGTCCGACTACGGACAAGATACAAATTGGACTAAGAGTCCTGAAGATAACCGATGGCGTCCAACCCCTGCCCAGGCCAAGCCGGAGGGATTCCCAAGATAACATCGTCAGACTTCAAACCTGTTGACTGCAATGTGGAATATGCAGCCACGAAAAGGATTCGTGGGTCAGTACTATTAAGTACTGGCAAGTGGATAAACCATACTCACAAGATACCAGCGTAACCAATCATCACAAGATACAAATACTTTGGGTACAACGGAAAGAATAGGGGGTAGTGCAAAGAAGCGGCAGCGGGCTGCACTAACTAACTACAGAGACGCGCTACAACATCCGGCTAAAAGAAAGGGATAAGATAGCGCGACAAACCAACTATAACTACTCACCAAACAATACCCATCCAGTGTTACCCCCTACTAAGAAAGCAACCCAAGGAAACTCACACTGTTGATTAAGGTGACATTCATTTTCATGGTGGAGGTAATCTATATTACTAGTCAAGTTATCATCGTTAAGTGTAAGTTGTCTGGGTACTTGTTAGCCAGCACTTTCACCAAGTCATCCATAACCGCGGACAACACGGCTTCTCGAGAAGATTAACCCTGCAGGGATGCACCAATTTGGCCGTACACGTAAGAATGACCCGCCAGATGGAAATGCACTTCCACCAAGCGAGGCACTCAACACAACCCAACTCTTCTTCGCATCAAGACCAAAGAACCACGTGCTGTGCATGCGCGGCTAATCGAGCCCCCACGAAGAAAAGGGGGACCCTCATAGCACTCTAAGACCACGCCGCCCTAAATGCCGACTACAAAAGTTCCACCCTGGCGCCAAGGGTTCGCACCTGCATATGCATGCAGCAAATGGAAAGCCCGAACTAAGTGTGGCGATTTGGACGAGATGCGAATCGAATCAGAATTGCGGGGGGCGCCCATACACGCTTCCCACATGCGGTTAGTGCGCTCATCATGGATCGGAGGACAAGACCCTTTTTCTAATTAAGTTCGACACTAGCAGGCCTCAAAACCACGCCGGGCCTCCTGCCGGTGCCTTATCATCAAATTATTATTACCCAAAACATTAACATGCTGTTGATTAAGTTGAAACCCAACTATCAAACTAAACAGGTGATAAGACGGACAACAAGACTTGAGCGCAAACAACACTAAGCATGATAGTACGACACAGGCCAACAAACAACAGGGTTATAGGTGTGGAGGTAAGGCAATATCGTGGCAGCAGGGTAAACATGTGATGGGATCGGAACACAAGCATCGAAAATACTAGGCTAGCATAAAGACAACGGAAAGAATCGGTAACAAGTGAGGAAAGGCAACATAGGTAGCAAGTGAGTATACTTGCCTGACATCCAGCAAGTAGAGGTACATCCGAAGAACTTGTTGGTGCTCACATCATCTCAACGTCCTATCCGTGAAGAAGCAACGAACTAGAACAAACACCGGATGCAACAATTACTACTACGGCAAAAGATCCAGCATGATCCTATTTTATATGCATGACATGCGGGATGCAACGCAAAATTACAACTTAGACAATTTAATCGGACCCGGAGTCCGGACAAATAATTATGGTTCAAGTTGTTTATCTAACCATCATATTAAATGCTGATTAACATGCAAAACCATAAGTAGGTGAGCTAAACAATATTAAATGTAATAGGGCAATATTTAGTTAATACCCCAACACATTCCATATGTTGTTATTTAGTTGACAGGCATAACATAGGCTAAAATGCATAATACAAGATGAAAACATGAGCATGGATGACATATTCATATTCCTTGCATTTTTCTGATCAAAATAGACATAAAGTTTGCATTATTTCGATTAGTAAAACAAAAATTATAGCAATTTGAAGTTTTGGGTGTTTTCTGTAAAAACTGGGACTTGTTCGTGATGGAAACAGAGTGTGGAAGGGCCCCGGTGCAAAACATAGAAGAGCAGGGGCCTGGGTGCGAAATTCTGGATCTGGGATTTTTCTCCCCGGTGACAGAGCCAGCCGCTGAGGCTGACATGCTGGCCCCAGTGCCACGCGGGCGCTGACGAGGCGAGTGTAGAGCCACTGTGGCCTCCAGGCTCACCGAACGGTGGGGCCGGCTCCGGCGAGGCAAAAATTGGGAAAAAGGGTGCAGGCCTTGCCTCCCTGGTGATTCGAACCTGGGTGTGCAGAGAAGTGAATCGTGTGCATAACCACTGGGCTACCTCTCTGCTTGTGATTCAGAACGGAGTTTTTGCTGTATGAGGTATCACAGCGACGGGAATCTGACGAAACTGAAGCAAAGGCAGTGCGCGGTGAAAAATAAGAGAAAAAGGGAGGCGTTGCCTCGGATGGGGTTCGAACTCGCGATCTCTCAGCAAAATCCAGGGAACGGGACCACTGGGCTGTGTACGTGCTTGTCATAGGATAGAGATCCGTCTGAATAAGTGGTTACACAACACAGTTAACTGAATTTTTACGAACAGCAAAGATTCAGAGAGTTGGACGGGGACAGAACGAGGAAGACGACGGTCCTGCAGCGGGCAACGCTCGATGGCCTCGCTCCCAGGCATGAGGAGGGGTAGGGGATAGGTCTCGAGGCGGAGGCTCACCTTGGGGTTGCCGGTGGAGTGGAGGGTCTTGGGGAAGACTCGCGGTGACGTGATGCAGACCATGTATGCGAGGAAGGCGCGATGGTCCTTGTCGGGAAGATCTCGACGGTGCCGTCGATCTAGACCGCCTCCCGCCTTGGTGTCTACAACAATCACGGAGAGAACGACCTCCTGATTCCATTCCGACATCCATCTTGGCGTGGAAGTTCTTGAGGCAACGACACGGCAGAGCTTCAAGCTCCGGCCATGGTGGTGTACTGGTGGGGGAAAAGAAACAGAGGAAGGAGAGGAGAGGAAAAAAGAGGGGCAGCGGCGGCTGGAGAGGAAGAAGAGGGAGGCTAGGGTTTCTTGGGAGGAGAGGAGGAGGCTTGAGGTAGATAAAGGAGGGGGAGAGGGGGGACCATGGGAGGAGGTGGTGGTGGTTGTGGTACGGGAGGGGGTCACGCTCTCCTCGTTCCCGTCCGTACGGAGAAGAAGAGAAGGTGGGCTGGATTTGGTGGGTGGGCTTCCTCGGATGGATGGGTCGTAGGTGGGCCTTTGTGGCCTGCCTCCCCACTTCTTTTTTTTCTTTTTTTTGTGTAGAAAAAAAGAAGGAAAAATAAGGGGTTTTTGGGACCCTAAATTATGGTGATAATTTTTATAAGTTCCTGATTGAAAAGGCCCAGTTGCACCAACTTTTGTTTTTCAAAATTTTAAATATTTGTTGCTGTTTGAAATTTAAATGAATTTGCTTGAATTTTCCAAAATGGTTTGAAGCAAGATGCAATGCAAATGATGCATGATGCAATGTCATGCAAAAAAAAGAAAACAAGCAATTCTATTCGAGGGAAATCCCCCCGGGTGTTACATCTAACACCCCCCCTTAATCTAAGCCTTGGAAAGGTTTAGATTACGAGGAAACTCCTGAAGTTTCTTAACACATAAAGGTTTAGTAAAACCATCAGCTATTTGGTCCTTGCTAGAGATGAATCGAACATCAACTTGTTTAGCAGCAACTCGCTCCCGCACAAAATAAAAATCAATCTCAATGCGTTTAGTGACTTTAGTACGAGCATGGATGACTGGATTGGCCGACAGAAAAGTAGCACCAAGATTGTCACACCACAAGCATGGCTTCTCACGAAGACTGACACCAAGCTCACGGACTAGAGACTCAACCCATATCAGTTCAGCAGTGACATTAGCAAGAGCCTTGTATTATGCTTCTGTACTGGAACGAGATACTATAGGTTGCTTGCAGGCACTCCAAGAAACAAGATTAGGACCAAAGAAAATAGCAAAACCTCCTGTGGAGCGTCTATCATCAAAATCAGCTGCCCAATCAGCACTAAGTACCGTAGAGGGGGGTTTCTGAAAAGTTATCCCAATAGTACTTGTACCACTGATGTATCGTAAAATCCTCTTGACTGTTGTTCAATGAACGGTAATTGGGGCATGAAGAAACTGACAAACCTTGTTTAACAGAAAAAGATATATCTGGTCTGGTCAAGGTTAAATACTGAAGAGCACCAACAACACTCCTATAACTCGAGCTGTCCTCGGGACCAAGAGGAGAACCATCATGAAGAGATAATGTATCACTGCTGGAGAGCGGCGTAGGATATGGTGAACAATCAGTCATACCAACCCGAGCCAAGAGATCTTGAGCATATTTTTCTTGATTAAGAAACAAATCATCTGATTTTCTGTGCAACTCAATACCCAAGAAAAAATGTAGATCACCAAGATCTTTTAAAGCAAAATCATTGCCAAGATTGCGCACTAAGGCCGAAATTGCATGATCCGAAGAACTCGTGAGAATAATATCATCCACATAGATCAAGAGAAACATTGTAATACCTGATTTATCAAAGAGAAATAAGGATGTATCTGCCTTTGAAGGAACAAAAACAAGAGTGTGCAACTTGGCACTAAGTCGAGAGTACCATGCCCGAGGTGCCTGTTTTAGACCATAAATAGCTTTGTCAAGTTTGCATATGTGATGTGGAGCAGCGGAAGACTCAAAACCTGGAGGTTGTTTCATATAAACTTCTTCTTCCAGAACACCATGTAGGAACGCGTTCTTTACATCTAGCTGTCTCAAGTGCCATCCATGTGATACTGCTATAGAAAGAACAAGTCTAATAGTAGCTGCTTTGACAACAGGACTAAATGTGTCCTCGTAATCAATACCATATCTTTGTTTGAAACCTTTGGCAACTAAGCCGGCTTTGTACCTGTCAATAGAACCATCAACATGTTTCTTTATGCGGTAAACCCATTTGCAGTCAATGACATTTTTGTTGGAGCTGGGAGGGACAAGATGTCAGGTATTGTTAGCAATCAAAGCATCATATTCATCTTGCATGGCATCCTGCCAATTTCTATCAGTAACAGCCTCCTTGAAATTCTTTGGTTCTCCTGCAGACGTGAACAACACAAAAATTTTCTAGGGAACTGTGCCATCAGTGTATTTCCTATGCTTGCTAATACCTTTTTGAAGACGATTTTTGGTTGGAGACACATGGGGGAGCACAGAATCTGTCACTGGCATAGAGGATCCAGGGGAGGAATTGTGCGTCTGGGAAGAATCAGAAGCATTGGCGTTGAGTTGCTCGTTGCTGTCCGTGTCCTGGGGGGCGCTGTTGTCCGTATCCTGGGAGGAGGGCCTTGTGTCGCCACTTGGCGAGGAGGGAGTGGCGGGCGAGCCCGAGGCAGACTGGTCGGAGGCAGAGGCAGACGCGCGTGACCCAAGGGGGGACAGCGCTGCCGGGCTGTCAGGAGACGGCGAACCGGGGGCACGGGTGCATGCAGGGGCCTGCGACGTGGCACGAGCGGAGTGGCGCGGGGTCAGCTACGCGGAATCTTCCTCCTCGGGATCCAGCGAGAGTTGATCCAAGATGGATTCAGCCTCCGAATCATCATGGGAATCAGTCCCATTTTGTCCAGACGCAAATTCTTCACTACTTTCATCTGTTTGATCAGTAGTTGCACCATTTTCTTCCAGATTTGAATCAACAGCTGTATCCTGTAATGGAGTAACAACAAGAACAATTTGCAATATGTTATCATTAGTATGCACACCCCTATCATTTGATGCCAAGGTGGGATTTTCAGTGGGAAGTAATAGGATTTCCTCAGATAAACGAAGACCCGCATTAGGATGAAGAGAAGCAAATGGGAAGACATGCTCATCAAACACAACATCATGTGAAATATATACTCGTCCTGTTGTGACATCTAAACACTTAACTCCTTTATGAAGAGGGCTATACCCAAGAAAAACACATCGCTTGGACCGAAACGAGAGTTTGTGTTTATTGTAAGGACGTAAATTTGGCCAACAAGCACAACCAGATACACGAAGAGAGTCATAGTTAGGAGTAAGCTGAAGTAGCTTTTGGGTTGGTGTTTCAAAGTTGAGAACTTTGGAAGGAAGTAAATTGATGAGAAAAGTGGCTGCAAGAAAAACATCATCCCAATATTTTAATGGCATGGAGGCATTAGCAAGGAGTGCGAGACCAACCTCAACAATATGACGATGTTTGCGTTCGGCAGAACCATTTTGTTGATGAGCATGAGGACATGAAACATGATGAGTGATGCCTACTTTTTGGAAAAAAACATGGAATTTTTCATATTCACGACCCCAATCAGTTTGCATGGTAATTATTTTGCGATTAAACTTGCGCTCAACATACTGCTGAAAATTAAGGAAGACTTGATACACACCAGAACACTTCTTGAGTAAGTAAATCCAGGTAAATTTACTAAAATCATCAATGAAGCTTACATAATAGACATGTTTGCTAGCAGAAGGGGAAGCAGGCCCCCAAACATCAGAAAACACTTGTTCCAAAGGAACAGTGGAAACACTAGTAGAGATATGGTAGGGTAACTGATGACTCTTTGCTAGTTGACATGGATCACATATATAAGAGTTTATTTTTGGAGTATATGAGAGATTATTCTGCCTAAGAACTTGTTGAACAATAAACGAAGATGGATGTCCTAATCGACGATGCCACGTGGAGGAGGAAGGCTTGATGGTGACGAGTGCATGTTTGGAACCTCCCGTAGCCACAAGAACTAGGGGATACAATCCACCATGACAAGGACCTCTAAACATGATTTGCTGTGTTGCCTGATCCTTTATCAAGAAAAAGAAGAGGTGAATCTCAATGAATGCATTATTATCAAGAGCTATTTTATGAGCTGAAAGCAAATTCATGGAGGAACTAGGAACATGCAAAATGTTGCGAAGTTGAATAGAACTATGCGGGGTGTGCAAAACTGAATGACCAACATGTGCAATGTCCATACCTTGTCCACTAGCATTGTGAACCTGATCACGCCCCTGATAATGATCATGAACTTGGAGTTTGTTGAGTTGTCCTGTAACATGATTGGTAGCCCCAGTGTCTACATACCAGTTGGTATCAACTCCATAAGCAGTTTTGTTCTCATGTTGCGTGTCATCATCATCATTATCATCACCATAGCGCCACCAACACTCTCCTGCAGAATGACCCTCCTTTTTGCAAATCTGAAAAAAAACTCCTTCCTACCACGGTGTGGCCACACGGTCCCGTTTACCACGACCCCCCTTGGGACAGCGACCAATATCCTGCTTGGCTGGTTGCATGGGACGTGGAGGAGGACGGGGCTGGTATGTGGGTGGTGGAGGACGGTTAGGCTGGTAATAGGGTGTAGGTGGTGGCGGGTAATATGGCATGTGTGGTGGAGGGTATGGCGAGGGGTAGTAAGGTGGTGGAGGGGTATATGTGTGTTGTGAGGGTGGCGGGTTGTAGGTAGGTTGTGGTGGTGGATGATATGCTTGTGGTGGTGGATGATATGGTTGTGGGGGATGATATGGTTGTTGTGGGTGTGGTGTAGGTAAAAGAGGTGGTTTGGGTGTAGTATAACCATAAGGAGGAGGTGGACGGCGAGGAGCTGCATTTACCGAAGATGTGAACATGCTCGTGCCTTTCCCCGAAGCAACCAGCATGTTCTCACGATACTCATATGACAAGAGCTGAGAACACAGATCGTTAAGTGAAGTAGATGAAACTGCATTAATGGACGCAACAAGTGGATTGAAAGAACCATCGACACCATTGAGAATATAGTCCTTGAGCTCATCATCATCGACACGTTTACCCGCAACGGCAAGTTCAGAGGCAAACCCTTTCATCTTTGTGATGAACTGCTGAGCGGTCAAGTCGAGTTTTTTTGTGTTGGTGAGCGCAGCCCGCAGCGATGAGACCCTTGCTTTTGACTGTGTGGAAAACAAATTGTTGATAGCGGCCCAAACCTCAGCGGCATGCTCGAGGCCATAGGTATGCACAAGTATGTCCTCGGAGAGAGAATTCACGAGGAAGCTAACAACATGCTCATCCTTTGTCACCCACGCATAATATGCCAGATTGGGGACCAAAACCTTCTTCTGATTTGCATCAAGTGATTCCAAGAATTCAGCAGGGGCCACTTCGGTTCCTTCAAGAAGAGGCATTACCCAGGCACCACGGAGAGAGGGGAGCACCTGGGCCTTCCATGAGAGGAAGTTATCTCATGTCAAGCGCGTGGCAGGGGGCGCACCAATGGTGGACGAAGCCGAGGAGGAGGACGCCATGAAGATGAGGCGTAGGGAAACCGAGGGGATCTAGGGTTTTGGGAGGGTGGGGGATTTGTGGACTAGCTAGGGTTTTTGTTTTGATTCCTAGTTGTGGGATCGGTTGAGGATCGTGGCGATCAGAGGTATCTGTAGAGGAGGATCGTGGCGACGGTGACATAGAGGAGATGACCGGCACTGCGACAACTAGAAGGGAGGAAGAAGGGCTCTGGATACCATGTTGTCGTATGGGGTTTGTGGGAGAGAACGATCGTAGCCTTCCAGGCCGATCGGTACGTGTTTATAAGGATGGGAAACACCCCCCATCGTGGTAATTACATGGAAGGTGTACGAGGGGTAGGAGTACTACTCCTTACCAACTCGTACAGGGAACACCAAACCGATACAGACTAAAAAGGCAGAAACCAAAACATCTAACAACACTCCACCATACATGCACGCTGTAGAAGCTCGATGGTGTACTGTCGCTGGGAGAGCACCATCCCGGAATCCGTCTGGATGACCGAGATGCCGAGGAAGAATGACAGGGTACCCAGGTCCGTCATCGCGAACTCGGAGTGGAGCAGCTGCGTGAAATGTCGAAGAAGCCGATCCGTCGAGGCAGTGATGACGATGTCATCCACGTAGAGGAGGAGGTACGCGAGCTCAGCCGCGCTTGTAGATGAGGAGCGGGACGTCCGACTTCGTCGCAACGAAGCCAATGCGATGAGCATAGAGAGCAAACCGTTGGTACCATGCACGCGGAGCTTGCTTCAAGCCGTAGAGCGATTTGTGAAGACGGCACACGTAGTCGGGGCAGCGAGCGTCGACAAACCCAGGAGGCTGCTGGCAATAGACCTCCTCGTCAAGGTTGCCGTTGAGGAAGGCATTCTTGACGTCAAGATGATGAACCGGCCACGACCGCGAGACAGCGATGCTGAGGACGACGCGGATCGTAGCCGGCTTGACGACCGGACTGAAAGTCTCGGCGAAGTCGACTCCTGGCTGTTGAGAGAAGCCGCGGACCACCCATCGAGCCTTGTACCGAGCAAGGCTGTCGTCTGAATGAAACTTGTGTTTGTAGATCCACTTCCCTGAAACAATGTTAGCACGAGCTGGGCGAGGAACAAGATACCAGGTGCCGTTTTTTATGAGGGCCTCAAATTCATCGTGCATGGCCTGGCGCCAGTTTGAGTCGGCGAGGGCGCCCCGATATGTTTTGGGAATGGGAGAGGAAATGGAGTGGGAGGCCGAGAGATTGAGAAGATCGACGGGCTGGAAAAGACTGCGTTTGGCGCGGGTGACCATGGTGTGCGTGTTGGATGGGGACGGCGGATGGTGGACCATGACTGGGGGTGAGAGATCGCTCTCGATAGAGGAGCAGGAGACGGGCGACACAACTGCAGATGACGCGAACGTGTTAGGAGAAGAAGGGGACCCTTATAGAGGCCCAGCATTAGAGGAGACCGGGGTCGAAGTCCCAACAGAAGGAGTCAGTGCGGGAGGCGGTGACGCAGGGGATGCGGGCATGCGGCAGGCATGCACAACGGGCTCGCGGGCACCATGAATGTTAGGTGATGGGTGGTGGGGCTGCGTCACTGAAAAATCCAGGAGGAAGTCGAGCGCTGCGCTATTAGTCGGGGTCGACGCGGAGAGGCGAGCAAAAGGAAAGATGGACTCGTCGAAGACAACGTGACGTGAGAGGATGACTCGACAAGTGCTTAGGTCAAGGAAGCGATACCCTTTGTGATTGCTGCTGAAATTTGGATGGGCTTTTAGCCCATTAGGCAATTTCTATTTAATCCCTAAGGCCCATGCTGCCATAGCAAGTGGTGGGAGTTTAGTCCCATATTGCTACTTGGGAGAGTTTTCCACCAATTTATAAGGTGAGCTCTCTCCTCACTAGTGTGAGTTGGTATGAAGAGAGAGGAGTTGTGGAGGTGTTCCACACGCACGCTCCTCCTCCTCCGCCGCCCGCCTCGCCTCGTCCCGCCGCGCCGCGCCGCGGGTTGCGGGAATGAGCCGATGCCTTTATTTTGGCAGTCGGAAACGCAGAGTCAATGGACACGCCAATAACATGAGACGTCATATTGATTGTTGTCTATTGCGTCACATTTATTTTGGTAACAACCGCGCGCAGTAAAACGCCGCATTGATCATGTAGTAACCGCGCGCAGTAAAATGACGCATTGATTATGTGGTAACGGCTGTAGTAAACGCCAATTTAATTTGTGAGCTGACCGTTCTCCTACCTGGCTGTGCCTATATATTGAGGGAGCAGGGCGGACACAGAAACACACACCTCATGCGCTCTGCGCCCCTTGTCATTCCACTCTCTGTTGCTGCCGCCGGTGATCCCATCCCGTCCACCGTGTACACGGCCGACGCGAGAGCAGGCCTCCGAAACCCCGCCTCTCCAGATCCTGTACGGGAGAGGGGCGATTAGGTTTTTGGGGAGCGTCTCCTACGCGACTGCTCGCTGCCGTACGTCTACTTCGACTACTATCGCATCGTTCTCGTCGTCAACATGGCCACCGAAGCCAAACGAGCTGCTGCTGCCACCGAGGCCGCCACTGCTGCTGAGGCCGCCTCTGTTGCTGCCGCTAGAACCGCCGCCGCGGCTGCTGCCTCTGCTACGGCTACTGCCAATTGGCCGACCGCAAGGTATAACACGTTTATCCATGTCCTTATTATTTCCATGTGTGCAATACTAGTAGTTTGCGTAGATTTATGTACTATAAATCTAGTATGCAGGAACATGGTTAAATATCAGTATGTTTACGTTATGTTCATGATTTATACTTGCATTAATTTAATCTATAAATTGCCTAAACTCTTAACAATCCAAAAAACTAATATGTGTAGGCAATTTTCGATTCATGGTTTTGCTACTGCACTGAAACCGGACCCGTTTACGGGGACGTACTTTAAGCGTTGGCAGACCAAAACAATCTTATGGCTCACGGCTATGAACGTGTTCTGGGTCGCCGGTATCACTCCCACGGGAACGATTACTCCTAAACAGGAGAAGGCGTTTAGGAATGCCACCGTCGTCTTTGTTGGATGTGTTCTAAGCGTGATCGGAGATACGTTTGTTGACGCATATTTACATATGCGGGTTGCCAAGGACTTGTGGGAGGCGCTCGAATCCAAATTCGGCGCAACCGATGCTGGCAGCGAGATGTACAGTATAGAGCAGTTCCATGACTACAGAATGGTCGAAAACCGTTTTGTATTGGAGCAGGCTCATGAGATACACTGCATCGCTAAGGAGCTTGAAATTCTCAAGTGCGTGCTACCGGGCAAGTATGTCGGGATGCATAATCGCCAAGCTGCCTAATTCCTGGAGGAACTTTGCCACTACTCTGAAACATCAGAGGCGTGGATTCTCAGTAGAGGATGTCATCGGCCATCTGAGTGTTGAGCAGAATTCGAGGGAAAAGAACTCACATGGAAAAGGGAACGAAGGGACTTCTGCAGCCAATATGGTATAGAAGAACTACAACTCCCACAAGAACAAGGCGAGGACTGGTGTCCAGCAGAATACCGACTTCAAGAAGAAGGTGTTTCACTGGAACACTGGGCTGTGAAGTGTCCAAAGAAGTACGTGAAGCCAGGACAGGATTCCAAGGCTGTCAACATGATTGTGAGCAACAATGAGAATGGGGCATCTGGGTATGGTAATTTGTTTACTGTATTTTCAGTTTGTCAGTCTACTGATTGGTGGATTGACACAGGTGCAAACATTCATGTGTGTGTTGACATCTCATTGTTTTCTTCTTATCAGGTCACAAGGAACGGCTCCGTATTGATGGGGAACGGTGCAAGTGCTTCTGTACTTGGTGTTGGCACGGTCGATCTGAAGTTTACTTCGGGAAGGATCGTGCAGCTCAAGAACGTGTAGCATGTCCCCGCCATCAAGAAGAATCTCGTTAGTGGCTCCCTTCTATGTAGAGAAGGATTTAAGTTGGTTTTTGAGTCCAATAAAGTAGTTGTAACGAAATATGAACTGTTTGTTGGAAAAGGGTATGAGTGCGGAGGTTTGTTCCGCTTTTCCCTCGCTGATTTCTCTAATAAACTCGTGAACAATATTCATTCGAGGGTTGACGAAACAGAAGTTTGGCATTCACGTCTTTGTCACGTTGGTTTCAGTTGCATGACGCGGTTAGCAAAATTAAATTAAATTCCAAGTTTCACTTTAGCCAAAGGTTCTAAGTGACATTCGTGTGTGCAAGCAAAGCAACCTCGTAAGCCCCACAAGTCTGCAGAGGAGAGACACTTGGCGCCATTAGAACTCATACATTCTGATCTCTGTGAGATGAATGGTGTGTTGACTAAAGGTGGAAAGAGATACTTCATGACGTTAATAGACGATTCAACTAGATTTTGCTATGTATATCTGTTAAACACTAAAGATGAGGCTCTACACTACTTTAAAATCTATAAGGCAGAAGTTGAGAATCAACTTGAAAAGAAAATTAAACGAATCCGGTCAGATCGTGGTGGAGAGTATTTATCTAATGAGTTTTACTTTTTCTGTGAGGAACATGGTATTATTCATGAGAGGACGCCTCCCTATTCACCTCAGTCAAATGGGGTTGCCGAACGGAAAAACCGTACTCTAACAGATTTGGTAAACGCCATGTTAGATACATCGGGTTTATCCAAAGCATGGTGGGGGGAGGCTATATTGACATCATGTCATGTCCTGAATAAAGTTCCGAAAGATAATGAGATCACTCCCTATGAGCAATGGGAGAAGAGAAAAACAACACTCTCGTACTTACGTACTTGGGGCTGTTTGGCGAAAGTCAATGTGCTAATCCCCAAAAAGCGTAAACTTGGACCAAAGACCGTGGATTGCGTTAATTTGGGATACGCTAAGAACAACGTTGGCTATAGATTTCTAGTAGTGAAATCTGAGGTACCTGACGTGAAGGTCGGTACGATTATGGAGTCTAAAGATGCTAAATTCTTTGAGGACATTTTTCCTATGAGAGATATGCAAAGCACTTCTAGACAGGAATCAGAGGAGACTCCTGAGCCTGCCATTCCTATGGAATATTATGAACAAACACATGATGAGAATCCTGAGAAGGATGACGAGGAAACCCTTGGTAGGGGCAAGAGACAGAGGACTGCAAAGTCTTTTGGTGATGATTTCCTTGTGTACCTTGTGGATGATACTCCCACTTCTATTTTAGAAGCTTATGCATCTCCAGATGCTGAGTACTGGAGAGAAGCGGTCCGTAGCGAGATGGATTCCATCATGGCTAATGGAACATGGGAGATCACAGAACGTCCTTATGGCTGTAAACCATTAGGATGTGAGTGGGTGTTCAAAAAGAAGCTTAGACCCGATGGTACGATTGAAAAGTACAAGGCTAGACTTGTGGCCAAGGGTTACTCCCAAAAAGAAGATGAAGATTTCTTTGATACTTATTCACCTGTGGCCAGACTGACCACCATTCGAGTATTACTCTCGTTGGCGGCCTCACATGGTCTTCTCGTCCATCAGATGGATGTTAAGACGGCTTGCCTAAATGGAGAGTTAGACGATGTCGCACCCGGACTTCTAGAGGATACACACAGCCCGCTAAACAGTAGATAAATGGCTCACGGGGCCTACCTGCACCCGCATCTCAATATGAGTAGGCCAACACGTAAACGTGTGACAACCATCCTCTACTATTCATCGTCTGTGAAACCATCCAATAGGAATCCGAATACTTCCATTGACGTACTTCATAACATACACACATGGTACGTCAACGACATTTGAACAAGTGATATCACAACAAATCTCTAAGACACAAAGAAATAGAAATAAGTGGCAAAAGCTCTCACTAGAGCAGAGATAGCAAATACAGCCATGCAGAGGACACATGTCCCAACAAGTCATCATTACATCACAGCGGAAGCATCCAAAGTGTCTGAGTACAGAAAAGATCCAAATAGGCCTAAGAGGCCGGAAACAAAAAGAACGGAGCCCATCCACGAAGTCTCGGATCTTGCCCGGGTCCGCTATCTACTCGTCAGCAGCCTCGTCATACTCCACGTAGTAGCCACCATGGGGATCCTCGGAAACGTAGTCTGCAGAACCAGCAGCCCCAAAGGGGTCAGTATGGACGAGTACTGGCAAGCAAGACGCACAAGATACCAAAGTGTACCCGACAACACCAAGTACAGATGCTTTGGGTTCAACGGAAGATAGGGGATACAAAGGTGCGGCAGCGAGCTGCACTAACCAACTACAGAGACACGCTACAACATCCGACTAAAAGAAAGGGATAAGATAGCGCATCGGAACCAACTACCACTAACCTCAAACAAACCCATCCTGGATCTCGCCCCTTATCCAAAGAAGCAATCCGAGGATAACCCACACAGTTGGATTAATGAAGGTTCAAGTTATTGTGTCAATAAGCCTATTACTAGTCAAATTATTATTAATTAGGTGTAAGTTGTCTAATCCTTGTTAGTCAGCCCTATCACCAAGTCATCCATAACCGCGGACAACACGGCTTCTCGAGAAGATTTAACCCTGCAGGGATGCGTCAATTTGGTCGTACACGTAAGAATAACCCGCCAGGCGGGGATCAAACCCACTAAGCAGGCCACTCAACACAACCCAACTCTTCTTCGCATCAAGCCCAAAGAACCCCGTGCAATTGAGCGCACGACTAATCAAGCCCCACGAAGAAAAGGGGACCCTCATAGCACTCTAAGAATGTGTCTCCCTAAATGCCGACTACAAAAGTTACCACCCTGGCGCCAAGGGTTCGCACCTGCATATGCATGCGGCAAATGGAAAACCCGAACTAAATGAGGCGATTTGGACGAGATGCGAATCGAATCAGAGTTGCGGGGGGCGCCCATACACGCTTCCCACATGCGGTTAGCGCGCTCATCATGGATCTAGAGGACAAGAACTTTTCCTGAGTTTGACACTAGCAGGCCTCAAAACCATACCCGGCCTCCTGCCGGTGCCTTATCATCAAATTATTATTACCTCAACATTAACAGGTGGTTGTTTAAACATCGAGCCCCCAGAACATAATAAATATGGTAAAAGAAATAACGGACATCAGACTCGAGCACAACAACCCTAAGCATGCTAGTAAGACACATGCCAACAAGCAACAGGGTTATAGGTGTGGAGGTGAGGCTATAACAGGGTTACAGGATGACATGTGATAGGATCAGAACACAAGCAACGAATCATAAGGCTAGCAGATTAGACAACGGAAAGTATCGGCATCCAGTGTGGAAAGGACACAATGGTTCATGTGAGTTAATACTTGCCTACAAACTCAGTAGCCTGGTACTGGGCTAACTCCTCTGAAGTAGTGTCGTAAACCTCGTCTGTCTCAACGTCGTCGTCTATTCGGGAAGAAGCAAACAAACAACGAAGAGAGACGGACAATCAATAACATGGCATAATGCACAACCATGGGATGATGCATGACAATTTATTATATGCATCAATTTAATGATAAAGGACATAAGAGCAATTTTAAATGGGCCCAATAGCAATTTAAATTGCATTTGGGAATTACCCATATGTAATATTAATGAATTAAAAGAATTACAAGTAAACATTAAGTTGAAGTGATTACATGCATGATGAATGATGAAAACAGCAAGAAAACAACTTTAGCTTCCAATTGATACCTCATTTGTCAAACTTGGAATTTTAAATAATTAATTATGAATTTTGCAAATTAAAAGATGGAATTAAAGTATTTATTTAATGCACCAACTTTATTTGCTCAAAACAGGGAACAAAATGCATATTTGGAATCTACATGAAATTTAGAATGGAAAACATATTTGGTTTGTTGAATTTGGAATTTTTATGCCCAAGTTATGAATTTTGCAATATTAAATGAATTAAACAAGGATTTAGTTATTTCACCAAAATAAAATACTCAAAACAGGAAACAAATTGCATATTTGAAATCTACAGAAAATTTTGGGTGGAATACATATTTTGTTTGCCCAAATTGGATTTGAAATGAGTGACTTATGTGTGTTTGAAATACAGGGACCAATCTGTAAAAATCCAGGGACGTGGTTTTGATAAAAGTTCCAGATCTGGATCTGAGATCCAGATCCACCCCGCAGTGACCCAGCCGGAGTCACTGACAAGGGGCCCTAGGCCACGGTGGCGCCTGCGTGGCAGGGCTGGGAGGTGACGGGGCTACACGGGTGGCTGACAGCGGGGTCCCACCCGCGCGCGTGGCAAGGAAAAAAATCGTGGTTTTAATCCCGCGCGGGGGGGAGTCGAACTCCTGCCCCCGGGCTCGCGCGCGTGAGGCTGCGCCACTGGGCTGCTGCTCTGCTCGTGTTAGGTATAGGGTGCGTGCGGTTTTGAGGTAAAGTTTCAGGCTTTTTCGTTTTCTGACGAGGCTATCGGAACGCCGGCGACCGGCCGCTGCTGCAAGCTGCGCGTGCTGTGGGCGCCGTGTGGGGAAGGGAAAGGACGGGGGACGTAGGCAGGGCTCACCGGGGGGTCGCCGTTCTGCTCGGGGACGGCGGCGATCAGAGGAGGCGGAAGGGGAGCGGCCGGGTTTCAGACGGGACGGAGGAGAGCTCGTCGGCGACGATCCCGCGGCTCCTCGCGGTCGACTCTGGAGGCGGAAGGAAGCAGTCAGCGCGGCTATTCCATTCCCGCAGTCCGCGCGGTGCCGCGGTGACCACGGCGATGGCGGCACGGCGCGGAGCTGCCGGCGATGTGCTTCTGTTGGTGTTCCAGAGAGAACAGAGAGGTAGAGGAAAGGGGGCAACGGCGGGAGAGAGGAGGAAGAAGGGAGAGAGAGGGAGCTAGGGTTGCGGCTGAGGGGGGTTAAGTAGAGGAGGAGGTGGAGCAGGTGGGTGCTGCCCGGTGGGGGAGCCCTCCCCTCCTCTGTCTCCGTACAGAGGAGGAAGACGATAGGGGTTCGTGGGGGCTGGGCTTTGGGGTGGTAGGTGGGCTCAGCCCACTTGGGCTGGCCTGCCTCCCCCATTGTTTTTCTTTTTATTTTTTTCCTTCCTGTTTTTTTTGTAGAGAAAGCAAAGGACAGAATTTGAAAGAGTTTTTGAATTCCTAAATTCATGAATTTAATTTATATTGCTTAGCATTGTAAAAGCCCAGTTGCACCACTTTTAGTTTTCAAAATTCAAATGTTTAGCCATTGTTTGAAAAATAAACAAAACAATTGAATTCAATTGAATTTCACATCAAATGTATTAGTTGAAATTTAACCAAGTCAAAAAACTAGTAAAATTCAAATTTAAAGAAAACAATTGAATTGATTATGTTTGTGAATTGTTTTCAAACATTGGAACATACCAAGTATGAACCAAAGATTTGCAATTGATTTGAATTTGAAATGGAAAACAACACAATTAAAAATAAATGCAATGCTCATGATGGAATGATGCTTAACTTAAGTTAACAAAAGCAAAGCACTCTAAGGGTGTTTCATACTTGGGATGTTACAGACGAGGAAATCTATATGCAGCAGCCATATGGCTTTGTGTTAGATGGTCAAGAAGGAAAGGTGTGTAAGTTACTGAAATCTTTATATGGGTTGAAACAAGCACATAAGCAATGGCATGAGAAGTTCAATACAACTTTAACATCCGTTGGCTTTGTGTTAATGAAGCTGACAAATGTGTATACTATCGCCATGGTGGGGGCGAAGGAGTTATACTGTGTTTGTATGTTGATGACATACTGATATTTGGGACCAACCTCAAAGCAATCAATGAGGTTAAGTCGTTTCTATCCCAGAACTTTGAGATGAAAGATCTTGGTGTGGCTGATGTTATTTTGAACATCAAGCTATTGAGAGATAATGAGGGTTGGATTACACTTATGCAATCCCATTATGTTGAGAAGGTTTTGAGTGGTTTTGGATATTCGGACTGCAAAATTTCTCCAACACCATATGATCCTAGTGTGCGGATTCAAAAGTTCGAAGGCACAACTAAGGATCAGGTGATGTACTCTCAAGTAATTAGTTCACTCATGTATCTAGCAAGCGCTACGAGGCCTGACATCATGTTTGCTGTGTACAACCTAAGCCGATTTGTTTCCAATCCGGTGATGTGCATTGGCATGTTGTAGAAAGAATTATGCGCTACCTGAAAGGTACCGTGAACCATGGACTTCACTATAGTGGATATCCTTCGGTACTTGAAGGGTATTGTGATGCGAATTGGATCTCTGATGCTGATGAGATGAAAGCCACAACGGGATATGTGTTTACCCTTGGAGGTGGTGCTGTTTCCTGGAAGTCTTGCAAGCAAACGATCTTAACGAGATCAACAATGGAAGAAGAATTAACAGCATTAGACACGTCCAGTGTCGAAGCAGGATGGCTTCGAGATCTTTTGATGGACTTGCGTGTGGTTGAAAAGCCAGTACCGGCTATCCTTATGAACAGTGACAATCAAACAGTAATTGTCAAGGTGAAGAGTTCAAAGGACAATGCACAATCCATAAAGCATATAAAAATGAGATTAAAAGTTGTGAGACATTTAATACATTTAATAAACTCCGGAGTGATAGCGGTGGATTATATCCAGTCGGCTAAGAATCTGGCAGATCCCTTTACTAAAGGGCTATCACGTGTTGTGATAGAAAGTGCATCAAGTGAGATGGGTATGAGACCCACATGAATTGCCATGGCAGTAACCCAACCTATGTGATCGGAGATCCCGTGAAGTGGGACCTGTAAAAACAAGCTAGTGGTTAACTGAGGAGAGTAATTTTTACTAACCCATTCCACTGAAGATGCAGTACTCTCAAAAACTGTATGGCAGGTTGACTTTTGTCTTAATGTGTTCTAAGGCTTGTATAAACAAGATGCTATCCTACAGAGCGATATTTGGAGGAACACGCCTATATGAACCTGACTGCTGGTTACAGTCTATGAGATTGGGTGATCTCTAATAAGTTCATGAATAGGCCAGGAGTGTGACTAATATGCTCCACCCGAGGTGTCAGCCTTCGGCAGTCTAGTACTGGCAAGACATTTAGTGAAACTATTTTATGACAAACTGACAATTCAAGGCATAGTCCATTGTTCAATTGTGATGCAGTGTAGCTATTTGTTCTAGGTGGATGTTCAACCTTAACGGGTCTCCACTGAAAATGTCGGTATATAAAAACAGTGATTGTAACAGAGGACAACACCATGAGTCTTCGGGATCTCGTGGGGGATTGCTGAAATTTGGATGGGCTTTTAGCCCATTAGGCAATTTCTATTTAATCCCTAAGGCCCATGCTGCCATAGCAAGTGGTGGGAGTTTAGTCCCATATTGCTAGTTGGGAGAGTTTTGCACCAGTTTATAAGGTGATCTCTCTCCCCACTAGTGTGAGTTGGTATGAAGAGAGAGGAGTTGTGGAGGTGTTGCACACGCGCGCTCCTCCTCCTCCGCCGCCCGCCTCGCCTCGTCACGACGCGCCGCGGGTTGCGGGAATGAGCCGAGCCGATGCCTTTATTTTGGCAGTCGGAAACGGAGAGTCAACAAACACGCCAATAATATGAGACGTCATATTGATTGTTGTCTATTGCGTCACATTTATTGTAAAACGCCGCATTGATCACGTGGTAATCGTGCACAGTAAAACGACGCATTGATTACGTGGTAACGGCTGTAGTAAACGCCAATTTAATTTGTGAGCTGACCGTTCTCCTACCCGGCCGTGCCTATATATTGAGGGCGCAGGGCGGACACAGAAACACACACCTCATACGCTCTGCGCCCCTTGTCATTCCACTCTCTGTTGCTGCCGCCGGTGATCTCATCCCGTCTACCACGTACACGGCCGATGGGAGAGCAGGCCTCCGAAACCCCGCCTCTCCAGATCCTGTACGGGAGAGGGGCGATTAGGTTTTTGGGGAGCGTCTCCTACGCGACTGCTCGCTGCCGTACGCCTACTTCGACTACTACCACATCGTCCTCGTCGTCAACATGGCCACCGAAGCCGAACGAGCTGCTGCTGCCGCCACTGCTGCCACCGAGGCCGCCACTGCTGCTGAGGCCGCCTCTGCTGCTGCTGCTGCAACCGCCGCCGCGACTGCTGCCTCTGCTACGACTACTGTCAATTGGCCGACCGCAGGGTATAACACGCTTGTCCCCATCCTTATTATTTCCATGTGTGCAGGAACATGATTAAATATCAGTATGTTTACGTTATGTTCATGAATTATACTTGGATTAATTTAATCTCTAAATTGCCTATACTCTTAACAATTGCTTGGGTAGCCGAGGAAGACGCATGCGACGGAGCGTGCGTCGAGCTTATGTTTGGCGGTGGCGGACTGAATAGGGTAGCACAAGCATCCGAACACACGAAGAGAGAAGTAGTCCGGCTGGGTGTTGTATAGGCGTTGGTAGGGTATGGCAAAATCTACGGATTTTGAGGGGCGTAGGTTGATTAGGTGTGTCGCAGCAGCCACGGCTTCTGCCCAATATGACGAGGGCATGTGGGCCTGAAAAAGGAGTGTCCGAGTAACATCATTGATGGTCCGGATGGTGCGCTCAGCTTTGCCGTTTTGGGCAGAGGTATATGGGCATGAGAGACGGAGACGGATGCCGTGGGTGGTGAAGAAAGATGTGACCGTTGAGTTGATGAACTCGGTCCCGTTGTCGGCTTGCATGGCAACTAGAGGTTTAGAAAATTGTGTGCGAGCATAGGCGACAAAGACAATGAGGTGGGTGGCTGTATCGGATTTTTGACGCAAGGGAAACGTCCGTATAAAGTGCGAGAAGTCATCCAGAATAATGAGATAGTACTTAAAACCAGAATTACTGAGCACCGGAGATGTCCAAAGATCACAATGTATTAATTGAAAATGTGCAACACACGTAGACATAGACCTAGCGAAGGGCGGGCGCACATGTTTGCCAAGTTGACATGCATGACAAACATGTGAGGATGCTTTATTACATGAAATAAGAGACTTCTTATTGAGATGTGACATGGTGTCACGTCCTGGATGACCTAAGCGACGATGCCAAAGCTTGGTGGAGGTGGAGGCTGCGAGGAGTCCGTAGCGGGGGTGGTGGCGGCCAATGGTGAAAAAGTGTAGAGGTCGCCACAACTATTGCAGCGAGCGATCATGGCATTGGTTCGCAGATCCTTAACAGAAAAACCGAGAGGGTCAAATTCAACAGAACAAAGATTATCAAGTGAAAGCGACGAGTAGATATAAGGTTTTTGACAAGATTAGGGACAACAAGAACATTGTTAAGATTGAAAGTGTGAGCGGAAGCAGGAAGAGAGGTGTGGCCAATGTGAGAGATCGGCATGGTAGAGCCATTACCGACAATGACACAAGAGGAAGGGATAGAGGGTTTGAGAGTGTGTAGCATACCGGGGTCGGAGGCCATATGCGCGGTGGCTCCCGAGTCCATGGCCCACTCGCTGCCGACGGTGGATGGTGTGGCCGCAGAGTTGAGCGCGGCCATCAATGCAGACGTATCGCAGCTCGAAGTAGACGTGCCAACGTAGCCAGGAATAGGCGGTGGGTTGGTGCCGAATGCCTGCCCGTGCATCGGCGCGAGGGAGGTGAAGGCCTGCGCCGGAGGAAGAGCTGCGGGCCGCGGCCCATTGCCGAGGACGCCTGGTGCAGGCGATGGATGTGGAGAGCGCCAAGAGGGGGAGGGGGCTGCATCTGTTGTGCCTGGCCCATGTAGGGGTTGAAGCACACCCACGGGCCGACGGTAGGAGACGCGCCACGCGAACCACCACCGCCGTAGCGGCCGTTCTTCTTCTTCTTCTTCTTGCCATAGAACTGACAGCCACCATGGCGGTTTCCGCCGTTGCCGTTGTCGGGTTTGCCACTGCTGTAGCTGCCCTGGCCGTGGTGGCCGGAGGAGGACGAGCCGACGCCGTACAGCGCAGTCTGAGCGCCCACCTGTGTCGAGTTGGCGATATGGGTCTCGCGGAGCGTGAGGAGGGAGCGCGTCTGGGCGTAGGTGGGAAGCGGGTTCTGCATGTTGACGATGGTGGTGATGTCGGTGTAGCGCAGATTGAGGCCGCGGAGGCAGTTGAGGACGAGGGCTTGGTCGGACACCGGAGTACCGACGTCGTGCAGCGCATCGGAGAGGGCTTTGAGGCGGTGGCAATAGGCGGTGATGGAGAGGTCCCCTTGCACGAGCGCGCGGAAGTCGGCCTCGAGGTACACCGCGCGAGTCATCTGGTTGTCGAGGAAGAGATTGGTGATGAGAGCCCACGCCTCCTGCGCGGTTTGCTCTTCCGCCATGATGATGTCGAGAATCTCGTCTGAGATGGAGCCGTAGAACCACGAGTGGACGACATAGTCCTCGCGGATCCACTCGGGAGTCCGACGGCGATGGCGGTGACGGAGTTGACGTGCCCGAGCAGATCGTACTTGCCGAGCAAGACACGGATCAGCATGCGCCACTTTGTGAAGTTAGAGGTCTTCAGGTCGAGCGTCACGGAGACATGGGTGCGGACGCTGGCGACGTTCACCGCTGGTGACGCGGCGGTGGGCAGGACGGGCACGGCGGCAGGAGCGAGGGCCACGGAAGAGACAGAGGTGAGCGCCGCAGCAGTGTTGGAGGCAAGCGCGGCGGAGGTGTCAGACATGGTGGAGATTGGATCAGCTGGGTACTAGGGTTTTGGGAGACGAAAGTCTGTTCTGATACCAAGCTAACGCACAGGTTTTTTGGAAGAGCCACACAATTGGGCTTTCACGTATTAGCAATATATAGAGTACATGCCTTGGCCACCAAGGAGGATCACAACAAGATCAACAACCGAATCAGCTATACAATATTTGGTTGGTAGCCTAGGAAATATTCCATACATGTATGTACGTATACAAGGCATACTTTAACAATATATCGATGAATAACAGAAAATAACAATATAAAATAGTGATGCAAAATGAACGTATCAGACACCCATGTTGACTTCCATATAGTAAACGAATAAACTACTGAACCTCTTGGTTATTGTACAAATCTCCTATTACTCACGATACCGAACTTACCCAATACTATTGATTCCAGTATTGCATGTATAACAATCTCTGGTTCACTAATACCTTTGTCTCGTCTCGTTATCTGGTAAGTTTCCTATTTCTCGTTACCGTATTATGATATCCCACAAGATGTTCAGGACTTATGGATATCAAGAATACCGAGTGGGTCCAGGTATGTATCTCTCTTTTCACGGAGGAGTAATTCCCATCTCGGAACATCGAGGTAACATACTCCTTTAGAATTACCAGTAACTATCTTTATGTTCACCCAGTTTATGGTGTGACTCTTGATAGCACTAAAGTAAAACCTGGAGAATATATTATCACGATAACCTCATGGTCAAAGGATGCATTGTAATATAATCATGATGTGATATAATTCTAAGGACAAAGATGTCTGAGTGGAATCTCTTACCATATCAATCTATTTAGGAAATACTCAGTCATATTGTTCCCTTTTAACAATATGCTATTCATTGATGTTGAAAAAAACAATGTCCATGACCAGGAAAACATAGTCATCAAACATCCAATGAATTAGTCATAAAAGGCAAGACTAGGGTTTATTTTTGTGTTCATGTTACTACATGTGAGTATGAGTTTTTCTCTGAATCTCATATTTAAGAACCACATCAGTTATAATATAGTAATATGAATCATAATTATGAAACAAATATATAAATATTATTGCCTTCTGGAACTCGAGATCAACAGGGCCTCTCCGGGCGAGATGGAGGCGCTCGGCAGTTGGCGGAGGAGGTTGGGTGCTCCGACGGCTTGGTCGACGGAAAAAGCGGCCGCAGAGGGCGAGCTCCACGTCGAGGACAGGAAAATGGCGAGAGGACCGGAGCATGAAGTGGAGCGGCACGACCTTGATCCTCTGCGCCGATACCAGCCTTGCTCGGGAGCGGGAACGGTAGCCGCGCCGGCTTGCTCGACGAGGAAGAGCCGCACGGAGCAACGACGGGGCTGGGAACGTGTCGTGCGGGAGCGGGAGGGGGCGTGGCCTTGCTCCACCGCGCGGTGCCAGCCTTCCTCCCGCATCGGATTGTTTGACGAGGAAGAGTTGCGTGTAGTGATGGTGGACTACGGGTAAGCGGCAGACGGCATGGAGGACGAAGGATGGAGGTCGGATTTTGAATTGTTGAATTGCATGCCAAATCTGTAAGGTTTTTAATGTAGGAAGTTTTTCTTTTACAAAATATGGAATGTACTATGGCCGCGTCATGCAAATCCGAATGGAAGGAGTAGGTAACTAGAGCAACAATCGATGCGCTTCCTGATGGCTAAACCGACTGATACGGATCAACGTGATCCGAGAGGGTTTTGGCCCAATCTTTCACGGCGAACCAACAACAACCACAGATAACTTCGGTCCGTGAGCAAATTTGATCTACTCCACGACACGCGCAACAGATGCGGACGAATCAGCAAGCAAAACGAACAATATGTGTGTCCGACATGGGACCTTTTCTGTATTCTCAATCTCAAATAAATTCAACTCCCCTATTACATGGCCGCACCTGGCTTTATATAGTAGCCAACTTAATTTGACTTACAAGCAAACCAGTTAGAAAAATTAAATAACTTGATACGGACCCACTTTTTCTAAACAGAAAATAAAATGACACACATAAATAAAAATGACTCTTTTATAGGTGAGCCATATTGCCTCGCGTGCAGGTGGACCCCATCCGGACTCCTTCAAACACAACACACTCCACCAAAATCTTTCAAACATATCCACGCCTTCTTTGATCTTCTCCTTGCGTGGCAGAAATAAGAACAATAGTCATCGCCGAACAACATCAATAGCATGGAAAAGAATATATGTAGCACACATAGGAGGTGCCGTCTCATCCTCCCCCCTTCAGGCGAAACCGTCCTCGGTTTCAAGTCATCTTCTGCAGCAACATCGTCATTAATAGGCTGAACATCGACAGGGACGTCAACAATAGACTCTGCAGAAACAACATGAACTGCAGCAATATCGGGCACAACTGTAGGCTGAACATGCTCCAAAATAGGCGCAACAGTGCCGACCACCACATGAATCGCAGCAATATCGGGCACAACTGTAGGCTGAACATGCTCCAAAATGGTGCAGCAGTGTCGGCCACCACATGAATCGCAGTAGTTGCGGCTTCCCACTTCTTTGCATCTTCGAGCTCTCTAAGCTTTGCATTGGCCTCCTTTTTCTTTTGCAATCTTTCATCTTTCCAAGCCGTGTGTATATATGGGTATCCATGGTTTTTAGATTACACACCTTTTTACCAAAAGGCACGGTATACTGCGGTGGAATACATTGATACAACATTGCACCGTGCTCATCGGTCCATGGTTTTCCCAACAGCAAATGACACGAAACCAATTGAAGTGGAATCACGTCGTAACACACCCCGTAAGACAACGGACCCAATTGAAAGTGTACTGATGCTTGGTGTGTGATGGCGAGCTGATGGTTACCGAAATATAACAAATATGGTCACGGATGTGGTGTCCTCGGCAACTCTATATTCTCCACCATCTCGAGGCTAACAACGTTGATAAAGTCCCGGTGATCAATTGTTAACGCACAAGCCTTATCCTGAACTTGCACGCAGGAGTGAAATAAATTTGCTACTATTTCTTCGTCCTCTCGCTGAAACCCATATGATAGCAAATTCTTCTTCTCCATAACGCAGCAGCTCAACAAATTTGAGAGTCCATCTATCAACAAAAATCACGAGTCGAGTGGTAGGTGGTGTTGAAAGAATCACAACTTCTCGCAGGGAAACAGATGATCACACGAGGGTAGACGCTGTCCAGAATCGGCCGACAGCCCACAACAATAAGCAATCGCTCAGCAACTATATAGGGCAGCACTGGGCGTCCCCCGGGGGATAGAAAATTTTCATCCCCCGGGTCCCCCTGCTTACATGTGTCCCTTTTTTTTGCCCAAATCCCGCTTTTGCTCCCCGTAGCAAAAAAAAAAGTCCCGCTTTTGTTCCCCGTAGCAAAAAAAAAGTCCCGCTTTTGCTCCCGTAGCAAAAAAACGTTTCACCCCAAAAAGAACAGGAAAAGGTCAGACCTCGCCGGAGTTACTGTAGCAAATTCTTTTGCTACAGAAGCAAAAAGTCGATTTCGCCGGAGCCGTCGCCGGAGACTTTTGCTCGCCGGAGAGCAAAAAATTTATTCTAAAAAAGCAAAAAAATAACCTTATTGTAGCAAAAAAATTATGCTATTAGAGCAAAAAATTGGACCTCGCCGGAGTTACGGTAGCAAAAAAATTGTACAAAAAATGCAAACGAAAAACCCTATTGTAACAAAAGTTTGTACAATTTTTTTTAGCAAAAACTGCTAAAAATTGGCATCTCCTCCGCCGCCGGTGTCCTTGGCCGCCGGTGCCGGACGGACGTAGTGCACCGCGCGCGCACCGATGCGGTCCTTGCGCTTCTCGAAGAACCTCTGCAGCGACGCCTTCCGCATGATGGGCAGGTCTGCGAGCGCCGGGGCCAGGGCCTGGGTCGGGGCGGCGGGGGCCGCGCACTCTGCGCCGGCCATGCGCATCACCTCGGCTGCCTTCTCCGGCGGGAAGTCCTCGAACACGACCATCCTCCCGCCGTAGAAGATGGTGAGGGGAGCCTGCTGCGCCGTCGCGGGGCCCGTGGCCTCCTCGGCCGCGTGGTGCTCCTGTTCCTGCTCCTGAGATACCTGCGGCGCCGCCCCGTGCGAGAGCGGACGCCGGCGGCGCGTCGATTGGACCTCACGCCTCACGGCCGGCGACCGTCATGGAGCGGGAGCGCCTCACGGCGTCGCGGCGGAGGACAGGCCCCGAGGACCCAGCCATGGCGATTGGGGCGCGGGCTCGCCGGAGGTCCAACGGCGTCGCGGCGGCCGACAAGGCGCTGCTCCCGCGCCCGCGGCGTCGCCCAACGAGGTGGTTCCGTTCCGCGATGCGCTCCGACTCGCTGCTTCTCGAGAGGATAAGGCACGTTTTGTGGCTGGGAGAAGACGTGATGCGCTGTGCAGGGCCCACACCCCCCTGACGGTTCGCGTGACGTGTGGTGCGCGCGGGGAACACCAGCGTTTCCCAACTATATATGCACGTAGGCTATACGTCTCCACCCAAGGCAGGTCGTAAATTGGAGTAAGAGTCCGAGCTATACACGTTTGCTTGTTTCTTTCCTAATTTATTACTCTTGTATGGAAGCTTTTCCAGCATAGACTCACACAGCCCAAGAATCTTCACGTGAGGATAAAAAAACAAGTAGATTGGATCTCCACAATCGGACACAATCTGTCCTCTTTTTTTTTTTTTTTGAAGAACTCACATCTACTAATCAACCAAAGGTGAAGTTACAGAGATGTTCAGGCCCGTAGGGGGGTGAATGAACCACACATGACACATGTCTCCCATGAGGTAGCGAGGTCGCAAACTTGGCTAGCCGATGTGCTTCCTCATTCGAGCCCCTCTTCTCATGACAAAAAGTGGTACTTCCTCGCCGCGCCGTCTTCTCCTTTACTTCCGCTAGAATTACTCCGAAAACCCCCATGTTCGTGCTATGTAGACCCTTAACCACCTCCAAGCAATCGGAGGCAATTCGAACCTTGCCCACCAAAAGGTCATCTGCCAAGGCAATTGCCTCTCTGCAAGCGAGTGCTTCCAAGGTTGCAGGGTCAGTGATGCCATCATACGTCACTGCCGAAGCACCTAGAAATAATCCTTCTGCCGATCGGCAGACCGCTCCCACTGCACCCCGTGCTGTTGATTTTGCCACCGCTGCGTCGACGTTTACCTTTGCCGAATCCGCAGGGGGAGCTATCCAAGCTGGTTGTGTACTGGCCGCCCCCGCTCGAACTCTTGGTGCTGCCAACTTAGCCGTATTCAGATCAAGAAGGAAACTGTCCACGAAAGCCGCAGTGGCCAAAGGACTCTGAAAGACCTCCTCATGTATTGCTTTCCGCCTCTCGTGCCAAATCGCCCAGAGAGTCGTGAGCGTTCGCATGAGATCATCACTCTGCATCTCTTCCATTAGAGAGAACAACCACAACCGAGCCACCGGCTGTGTAGATATTGCCAAGTGGTCGACGATGTCCTCGTTTGACAGGACCCAGACGCACCTTGCCATATTACACTCGAGGAGGGAATGCCGCCATGAGTCTGGCTGGCCGCAGATGGTACAGGCCGCCGTTGACGCCATATTCCTCCGATGTCGAATATCACCTGTTGGTAACGAATGATGGGCAAGCCTCCAGAGGAAGATTCGGACCTTCGATGGAACAGGAAGTTTCCATAGGTTGGTCCACGCCTTCCCTGATTCCTCCCTCCTTGACGATGCCGTTCTTTCCTCTATCCAGTCCTCCCGCACCTGTCTCGTTTTTGCAAGCACTCTATAGCACGAACGGACCGAGAAGATCCCATTACGCTCATAGTGCCAAGACCAAAAATCCTTCTGCACCCTATGGCTCAGAGGTATATTTTGGATAATCTCCGAGTCCATTGGAAGAAAGAACTCATTCAGCTTGGGAACGTTCCACCTCGCTTCTTCATGTATGATATAATCAGCCACCTGCCCTGGTGCTCCCACCACTCGTGGGGCAATCGGTTTGAGCCTCTCATCTCGTGGAAGCCAATTATCCGCCCATGCGTCCGTTGTTTGTCCGTCGCCTATCCTCTTGATCAAACCAATTTTGATCGTGTTCCTCCCCTCTAATATGGATCTCCATACCTGCGACGGATTAGCCCCCAATTCAGCATCAAGAATATTGCCGTTTGGGTAGTATCTCGCCCTCAAAACTCGAGCACTCAGCGTGTTTGGCTCCTGTAACAGTCGCCATGTCTGCCTTGCTAGCAGTGCCAAGTTAAAGAGTTCAATATCCCGAAATCCAAGTCCTCCATCATACTTGGCTTTCGTCATTTGCTCCCAAGAAACCCAGCTTGTTCTCCTCTTGCCTTCCTTACTACCCCACCAGAATTTGCGTAGCATCGAGTTAATATGCTCACACAAACCCTTCGGGAGTTTGAAGCACGACATCGAATAAGTAGGCACTGCTTGGGCTACAGCCTTGATCAAGATCTCTTTGCCACCTACTGACAGCAGCTGCTCCATCCATCCCAATACTTTTTGCCAAACTTTATCTCGTAGGTACTTAAAGGCCCCATTCTTCGAGATACCAACATCAGACGGCATCCCTAGGTATTTCTCATTGAGAGTCTCCCTCTCTACATTGAGCACTTCTTTTACCTCCACTCTAATCGCCTCTGGACATCCCTTACTAAAAAAGATAGAGGATTTGTCCATATTAATTCTTTGCCTCGAAGCCAAACAATATATCTGAAGTACTCTCTGAACTTCCAAAGCCCCCTCTCTACTTGCTTTGATAAACAACAGGCTGTCATCGGCAAAGAGTAAATGGTTAACTGCAGGTGCAGTTGCTGCCACTTGTAACCCATTGAGCTCCGGTGACTGATTAAATTTCAAAAGGCACGAGAGGCCCTCTGCTGCTATCAAGAAAAGGTAAGGAGAGATCGGATCACCCTGTCTGATCCCCCTCGTAGGTCGAAATTCCTCCTGCGGTACCCCATTGAATAGTACCGAGAAAGAAACCGTCGAGACCAGGCGCATGACAAGAGACACCCAACTTGTGCTAAACCCAAGTTTCAGCATTATTGCCTTCAGGTAGCTCCATTCTACTCTGTCGTACGCCTTCCTCATATCCAGCTTAAGGGCTGCAGCCCGGTGCTTCTTCGTTTTATTGCGTTTCATGAAGTGTAAGCACTCGTAAGCCATAATGATGTTGTCCGTGATCAGTCTCCCCGGAACGAAAGCAGATTGCTCATCTGAAATAATTTCGGGTAATACCTTCTTTAGTCTATTTGCCACCGCCTTCGAGGCAATCTTATAGACCACATTGCAAAGGCTTATCGGACGGAATTGCCCTAGCTCCTTAGGACTTGCAATTTTCGGAATCATGACTATGAACGTCTTGTTCACCATCTCTGGACTGTCATCTCCTGCCCGAATTCGTAACACTACTTTCGTTACCTCTTCACCGAAGATACTCCAATTTCTTTGAAAGAAATGAGCTGGATACCCATCCGGCCCCGGGGCCTTTGTGGGATACATATCAAACAGTGCTCCTTTTATTTCCAGAGCCGTGTAGGGTGCATCGAGCATCTTTGTCATCCACCGTTCTACCTTGATTGGTACCGATCTCAATACCTCGTCGATGCCTTGCACATCTTCTGACGTATATAAGTTACTGTAGAATTCCCTCGCTAGCCCAAGCGCTGCCGTGTTTGTTTCCAAAGAGCCGTCAGCTTTGGTTAGCTCGGTAATCCTATTTTTCTTTCTCCTCTGGCTCGCTCGGAGGTGGAAAAAGCGTGTGTTTCGATCCCCTTCCGATAGCCATTGAACTCGCGAACGTTGTCTCCACATGGTTTCTTCCTGTTCGAGTAGAAGCACCAGCTGGGCTGCTACCTCCCCTTCGCGTGTACCTGGTCCAAGCCTTCCGGGCATGCTTCTCAAGCCACTCAATTCCCTCTGGAGATTTCGGATCTTCATCTTTACATTACCGAAGGTCGTCTTCCCCCAATCTGCAAGATCCTCCGCTAAAAGAGACAATTTTGCATGCAGGTCCCCTACCGAAGTGATCGAATTTTCCTCGCCCCATTTGTGCTTCAGTACTTCGTCAAAATCTGAGTAGCTTTCCCAAGCCACTTCATACCTGAATAGACGCTGACCATCTGTACTCATTGCTCCCCTCGGTTCCCGCTCCAAGAGGATTGGGAGATGATCCGAGGTGGCCACCATTGCTAGGTGGCGTACCTCTGCTGATGGATAACGAGCACACCATTCCGGTGATGCGAGAGCGCGCTCGAGTCGAGTCTGACAAAAGGATCCACCAGCCACCTTTTTTTCAAAAGTCCAATCAACTCCTTTGTAACCAAGGTCACATAGGCCACAGACAACCACTGCCTCTCTAAACCCCGCCATTTGGCTGTACCTCCGCTCCAAAATTCCTTTGTGTTCCGATTGGTGAAGAACCTCATTAAAATCACCAATACAGAGCCACGGAAGGTTATTCGAGGAGCGTATGAACTTGAGCATATCCCAAGTTTTGTGTCTTTCCTCTACTCGGGCTTCTCCATACACAACAGTCAGCCGCCATGGATCCGACCCCTGTTCGTAAACAGATGCATCTAAATGATACTGCGAGTAGGGAAATAACTCAATCTTTATTTCATTCTTCCAAAACAAACCAATTCCACCACTACGACCTGAGCTACTAACAGCGAAACAGTTATCAAAACCTAAGGTACGAGATAAATTCTCCACATTGCTCTTCTGCAATTGTGTCTCCACAACACAAAGGATCAGCGGAGAGTATTTTTTCGCGAGACTACGGATCTCACGGATTGTCGCAGCCCCTCCTAGGCCACGACAATTTTGGCTCAAGATGCTCACTGCGATGGGCGGCTCTCCGCCTCGGAGGCCGCTGGACCAATCACGGTCTTATTTTTCTTCGGTGTTGTATGCTTCTTTGGACGCTTAGTTTCTCTCGCTGATGGTGGTGGAGGGGGGGTACCCACCCTCGGTGCATACTTTGCCACTACCCCTTCATCCGAGAAAACCAGCTTCCCCCTGGCACTTGCCCCCTGATCAGCTTCGATCACTCCCGGTTCACGCCAGGTAAGCAGTAGTGGTGCCCTTGGGGGCTCAGAACTTTGCACCTCCTTCACCGGACTGCGTTCAGTCAGTTGAGCCTCTGCCGACGATCTCTTCCTATTGTCTATCTCTGCCGATTCCCGGCCTGCTCCCCGTCCCGAGCCCGCCAAGCCACCAGCCCTTCCACGGTCTCCACGTCCAGCACCACGACCTGGGATAGCTCCACCTCGGCCTTGCTTCCCCTCAGTTTTTACCCCTCCACTTTCATAGATCATACTTCTGTTCCATGGAGTATCCGCTAAGAGCCACTTGCCGAAATCCACTTTTCCTGCTGCGTGTTCACCCGTCCCGCACTCCTCCTGTTCATGGCCAAGGAATCCACACACAACACAAAAACGTGGTATTTTCTCATACTTTACACGCATGATCACATGCTCACCTCCTTCAGGCTTAAAGGACACGAATCTGGTTAGGCACTTGCGCACATCCAACCATACTCTCACTCTGACCCAGTCTCCTGCCTCCAGCCCAAGTCCATTCATATCAACTAGTATCACCTCCCCTATTGATTTAGCCAGATTAGTAATCAGGGGTTTCTTCCGGTATAATTCTGGCACATCATGTATTTGAACCCACGCATGGATCCTATTCAGCTCCACCGCCGAAGAACGACAGCTACCATCAAACTTCTCTATAAGCAGCCCATGATCACGGAATATCCATGGCCCCTGCTCTGTTATCTTCCTCCAATCACCTAAACAGTTTGCCTGGATAAAAAACCTCTTATCATCGAGGTCACGGAAGGTCACCTCCTGCGCAGGCGCCCATGCAAACCGCATGGTTTTCTTCAGAGAAGCCGCACTGAAGACTCGCGTCGTCAGTACCCTCATCACCGCCAGCCACTTTGTACTCTCTTTCAACGCCTCAACCTCACTCTTAGGAACAAACAAACCTTCGATATCTTCTCCCGTTAGGTTTAAACTCTGGAGCAAATCCTCCAGCGACGGTTCCCCCTCTACTTCCACCACAGTCTCGCCTGGTTCCATCCCCTCCCTAGCCGTCGCCATCGCAGATCGATCTCTTCCGCCCCTTGTCGAAAAGACTAGCCAAGGCCGGGTAGTCGGGCAAGCCGACCCCTTGATCAGCCCGAACCAATCTATCAACTTGCGTTGGAGATATCGGACACAGATGGCAACGGGGGAGTCCAATCCTTTCGCCGGAGATCGCCGAACGCCAGGAAATCGCCAAACCCTAATCGCCTGCCTGCGAAGAGGTATTTTTTGGACTGTAGGCTATTGTTGTCCTTTTTCTTCTGCAATCAACGAGACGTGAAACTACAACTTGCCGACACTGACTGGGCCTTGTTGTATTATGGCGGCGGCAGCATGGGCTCCATTTGTACAAAAAAAAAAGCATGGGCTCCAGATCGCATCCAAAGGAGAGCAAAAACAAAAAACCAACACCGGTGTCTTGGCGTGACGCCTCAACAATCGTCGTGAGAAACCTGACGGTTCTGATACCAAGATGATACGGATCAACGTGATCCGAAAGAGTTTTGACTCAATCTTTCACGGCGAACCAACAACAACCACAGATAATTTTGGTCGGTGAGCAAATTTGATCTATTCCACGACACGCGCAACAGATCCGGACGAATCAGCAAGCAAAACGAACAATATGTGTGTCCCCCGACATGGGACCTTTTCTGTATTCTCAATATCAAATAAATTCAACTCCCCTATTACATGGCCGCACCTAACTTTATATAGTAGCCAAGTTAACTTGACTTACAAGCAAACCAACTAGAAAAATAAAATAATTTGATACGGACCCACTTTTTCTAAACAGAAAATAAAATGACACGCATAAATAAAAATGACTCTTTTGTAGGTGCGCCATATTGCCTCGCGTGCAGGTGGACCCCATCCGGACTCCTTCAAACACAACACACTCCACCAAAATGTTTCAAACATATCCACGCCTTCTTTGATCTTCTCCTTGCGTGGCAGAAATAAGAACAATAGTCGTCGCCGAACAACATCAATAGCAGGGAAAAGAATATATGTAGCACACATAGGAGGTGCCGTATCACCGACCTTTCGGAAGGTCGGCCACTCGCGACTCGTTTAGAGGAATTCTAGCACATCCTGCAAAATTTGCCGCCTGTTAAAATCCCGGCCGATATGCGGGACGGGCCATAATTCTGGCCCAAACAAGTCTCGCATATCGGGCCGGCCCGAGATAATTTTTTCCGTGTCCACCATATCCCCCTCCTCGGACGCTATATGTAACGGCTCGGGGGATTTAGGTTACCCTCCACCAAAAGCTCTGTCACAAACTGCCCCCTCCATCGCTGCGAATTCCCACTCCGCCGACCGATTCCACTTGAGGCGGTGCGCGGTGCCTCCGGAGGCCTTTCGCGGTCTCCGCCGCTAACTCCCGCCGAAGAGGAGGCGTGCCGCCTCCACCGAACAAGGCAAGCTGAAGGCACGTGATACGTCTCCAACGTATCTATAATTTCTTATGTTCAATGTTGATATTATGCCAATAGCTACATGTTTTCTCCCTTCTTTATAGCATTTTTTAGACGTTTTCCGGGACTAACCTATCAACAAGATGCCAATTGTCAGTTCCCTGTTTTCTGCTGTTTTTTATTTCATAAAAGTTGTTCTGGAAATATTCTCGGAATTGGACCCCACGAATCCCGAAGTTCCTATTTTCCCCGAAAGCATCCAGAAGTCCGAAGAGGAGTCGAAGACGGGCACCAGGGGGCCCTCACCATAGCCAGGCGCCCCCCTTGGCCGTTCCTGGGGTGGTGAGGCCACCCTGGTGGCCCACCGACGCCGCCCTTTCGCCTATTTATTCCCCTCCGAAGGAAAACCCTAAGCACCTGATAAAAAATCCCCGAAAAGTTCCGCAGTCGCCGTCGTCGTCAACCCTAGATCAGGGGGGTTCTGAAACTGTCTCCCGGCACCCTGCCGGAGAGGAGATCATCACCGGAGGCCTCTTCATCACCATGCCTGCCTTCGGAGTGATGCGTGAGTAGTTCATCCTTGGACTACGGGTCCATAGCAGTAGCTAGATGATTGTCTTCTCCTTATATGCCTTAATGTTTAGATCTCGTGAGCTTTCTAACATGATCGAGATTGTTCTTATGTAATTCTATGTGTTGTGTTTGATGGGATCCGATAAATATTGAACTTATGCCAAGTTGATTATAGTCTTTATTGCATATGTTATTTGTGATCTTGCATGCTTTCCGTTGCTAGTGGTTGCTCTGGACAAGTAGTTGCTAGTGACTCCAAGAGGGAGTATTTATGCTCGATAGTTGGGTTCATGCCTCCTTTTCGTCTGTGCTCGAGTGACAGAAACGTGACGGGGGAGGATGTGTTATTTCCACTAGGGAGAAAACATCGATGTGAGTGCCCGCGTGCACAATCATTGCTTACATTACACACATTGCTTAATGCGATTATTTGTTGCTTACAACTTAATACCTAAGGGGGTTCAGATGATAACGTGAGGGTGAATTATTAGTCATAGATGCAGTTGGATTACGGTCTATGTGTATTGTTGTAATGCCCGCACTAAATATCATAGTAGTAATCATGTCATGAATGTGCACTACGGTGCAACCTCTATTTGTCAATTGCCCAGCTGTAATTTGTTCACCCACCATGCTATCTTTTATGGAGAGACACCACTAGTGAACCTATGAACCCCGGTCCATTTTTCCTACACTGTTAAACCAACCACTATAATTCCCTGCTTTCTTTATTTACTGTAAGCATACATCATTTTCCACACTATACGTCTAATCTTTGTTTTCAGCAAGACCGGTGAGATTGACAACCTCATTGTACCGTTGGGACAAAGTATTTTGGTTGTGTTGTGTGCAGGTTCCGCGTTGTTGCTGACATCGGTGAGGCGCTATCACCACCGTCAGTGGCATCAACCTTACGAAGATCCTCTTTCTCCTACTGGATTGATAACCTTGGTTCTTAACTGAGGGAAATTCTTACCGCTGCACTCATCACACCCTCCTCTTGGGGTTCCCAACACACAATCCATAGCAAAGAATATCTGGCGCCATCAAGGTGTAGCAACAATAATTTCTGGCGCTGTTGCCGGGGTGGAAGAAGTCTTCTAGTAAGGGGAGTCTCTCACTCTCAACCTCTTTATTTTGTTTATTGTCTTGTTTTTATTATTTTTTTGCATTGTTTTGCTTCTTTATATCAAAAACACACAAAAAATAGTTTACTTTATAGTTGTTATTTTTGTTTGCTTGTTTTTATGTCTAGTTTTGTTTCTGTCTCTATGTCACCGGAATAAACAATCTTCACTTTCAAGCAAGGGAGTGAGGAGAGTTTCAAGGAAGCTTGGTCTAGGATTTTTGATTATTATAGTAAAACCGAACCCATGATGACCCTGAATTTATTTCTTAGTAGTTTTTACTTTGGTCTTGTTCTCTGTTATAGATATGCTTTAGACTCTGCAGTAGGAGGATACTTCCTACGTTGTGATGGGGATCAAGCTCTTAATGCCATTAAAAAGTTGATTGCAACTTCTAGCTCAACTAGTGAATTCGATTCATCCCTTGTGAACTTTCAGGCTAGATTAAATGCTATTGAGACAAATATATCCTATTTAAAAGAAGTTTATAACCAGATTCATGCTTATTATGATTATGTGCCAATAAACTTTGAATTTTCAATGTGGATCCCTACAGTAAAAGTTGTTATAAATGGTGAAACTTTTCATGCTCATTGCGACATTATGACTGAATTTTGTCTTATGCCTAAAAATATTTACGAGTCTTTGAATCTTTGGAAACTTTCTAAAGGGGGAGAAGAAATACCTCTTATCAATAATACCGCTGTTTTTTCCATTGGGATAACTGAGGGAGTGTTTACAAAGATCATGGGAAGGACAATATCCACTCCTTATCTTGTTATTGAATGTGTAGGAGAAGGTCAAATTACACTTGGAAGGTACTTGCTGAAACTCCTGGGGGCAGTAATAGATGTGGGGAAAGGTACATTAAATTTTGCCTCGCACCAGGTTGTGGCTACATATTCCCCAAACCCAAGAAGAAGGGTAAGAGGATTAAAAGGAGAGTTCTTGGTATTTATTTGAATGCTTCGCTTGAAAATAATTGAGTTGCTTTCTATACCTAGCTGAAAAGCGTTAAAGAAAAACGCTACCGGGAGACAACCCGTTTTATTTCTCCGTTTTCAACCCATTTTCTGTCATTTATTTTTGTTTTCTTTGAACCTGTGTGTTTTCTATTTCCTTATCAACCCCGATGTATATTTTCTTTTGTGTCTTTGTTGAGACAAGTAAAGACTCTAGTGGAAAGTTGAGACTATATTTCGGATTTCTGCGCAGGAAACAGATTTCTAATGTCTACTGTTAAATTCGTATAAAATCACAGAAAATTGAAAATGACCTGAGTTTTTTTGTGCGTAATCCTGTGCTATATCCGCAACTTTTCTTAGCTAAACACTTTTTGATTTTAGCAACAGAAGATTTTCGAAAAAAATTATCTTTACCTGCTGTCCTGTTTTGACAGATTTCTGCCAATAATTGCATTTGCATCTTAATCTCTTTCTTTTGGTGTTCTTTTGAGAAAAAGATTTTTAAAATAAGTTGTGACCGTAGCTAATGTGCGTATGAGTGTTAGGCTTATGTTGAAACTGGACCATGTGAATTTATTATTTTGATTGCACTAACGTTGCTAATGAAGATTGTGTGAAGTTTGGTGTGAAGAAAGTTTTCAAGGGTCAAGAGAAGAGGATGATATGACGTGATCAAGAAGAGTGAAGAGTCTAAGATTTAGGATTCCCCGTAGGAACATCACAAAAAATTCCAATAAGACTGAAGCGTCTAAGCTTGGGGATGCACAAGGCACCCCCTTCTTCATGGATAAATTATCAGGTCACTTCTAGTGAAACTATATTTTTATTCGGTCACATCTTATGTGCTTTACTTGGAGCGTCTTTTATTTTTTCTTTCAGTTTGTTTTTAGTTTTGCAATAATTTCGGTTGGACCCTAGCATTTTTTTTATTGGATAGTGACACGCTTCGCTTTTTCATGAGAATACTTTGTATTCTTAATCTTTGTCTGACTGCTGCATTTATTTAGCTCCTGTTTTGCATGCATCTCTTATCTAGAGCTGTTAGTTTTAGTAGTGTTATGCGAGTACTCTCATTTTTTCTTCTTGTATCATGTAGAGTATTTTTGTTAAAACATATTTTGTATGGTGCTTGTTGGGAAAAGAAAACTGTTGCTTGAAGTAGAATTTTTAATGGTGCAAGTAGAAGCTTGTATAGACTGTGGCCAGAACTTTTTCATATCATGCTAGATGATATTTTAGTTTTAAAACCTTGTGGTTATTGAGTAGCACTATTAGCCTCAAATAGCTGAGAATGTTTAATGTGCCATTGAAAGAATCATGAGTTGTTCTTGTCATATTGAAGCATAAATTTATGGTATTCTCTTTTGAATGTTTTATTTGGTTGACTTGGCGCATGCTCACACCATGTTTATGACTATCAACCAGTCACTAATAGCCTCTATGATCATTTAGTTTTTGAACTTGTGGTACCACTTATGCTTTGATTAATGATGTTTATGTCGCTATGCATGATTATGGCTCTTATGCTCTCTTGATTTGTCGCTCCCAGTCTTTTGCTAGTCTCCGCCTATACTGAGTATGGAATTCTACTCGTGCATCCAACTCCCTAAAACCAAGTTTTCCCATTGTGTCCACCATAACTACTTACATGTGATATTTAACTACCACACCAAGTAAATTTCTCATGTGTTACCTTCAAAACCTTCAAAATTACTCCTGCTTTGTGTTCATGAGGAAGTAAATAGAGAATCTTTATCTCACTTGTTGATTGGATTTCACACCGTGGACTAGTGGCTTCATCCGCTTATCCAATTGATAGAAGAGCTGGCAGCGGGGTGCCCAGTCCCAAATTAATACACACAAAATCTATTCACTATTTTTGCCCCTGATTTATCAGTCAAAGCATAATCGTGTAAACAAAATAGAAAAAGGGATGACCTTCTACACCAGTTGCGTCCTTCATATGGGAGCCACTCTTGTGAAATCTAGTTGTCTTGTGACGTACTGTATCTTCTGTTTACCATTCGTTGACATTAGCATACATCTCCCAAAATATAGACACTCCTCCATGGTATGTGATTGTTGGTAGACACCCGAGGATTCGGTTAGCCATGGTTTGTGTAAGATGGATGGGAGCAGTGTCAAACTTTTGATACCTCTGCTTAATAAAATAAAAGCTCTAGCACATGAGTGGTCCCTGCTTCCCTCTGCGAAGGGACTTTCTTTTACTTTTATGTTGAATCTCCATCTTCTAACTTTATGCACAGTTGAGAGAGCATTTTTGCCATTCTGAGTTTTATGTGCATTTGTCCCAGAAACATTATTAATTGATTCATGATGTGTTATTGCTTGTTCTCTAATTATTTGTTCTAGTCTTCCTCATGAACTTTGAAGGTGTCCTGACATTTATGTTTTGCCCCACTCTTAAGGACTAGCGAAATACCACTTTGTCATGCTTTATCTATATTTGAAACAAACGTATATTTTTTCTTTGCATTGTTATTCATGATCTTTTATTTGAGTTACTTCTCATGATGCAAAGTGATTGCTATGCTTTATTATTAAAGTTCTATTTATCATGTTTGTGTTAAAGTTCTATGATCTCAGTTAACATGCTCTGCATTACATATTATGATCAAGATTGTGTGGTAGCATGTCACCCCAGAAATTATTTTGTTTTATCGTTTACCTACTCGAGGACGAGTTGGAACTAAGCTTGGGGATGCTTGATACGTCTCCAACATATCTATAATTTCTGATGTTCCATGTTGATATTATGCCAATCGCTACATGTTTTCTCCCTTCTTTATAGCATTTTTACACGTTTTCCGGGACTAACCTATTAACAAGATGCCAAGTGTCAGTTCCCTGTTTTCTGCTGTTTTTTATTTCAGAAAAGTTGTTCTGGAAATATTCTCGGAATTGGACCCCACGAATCCGGAATTTCCTATTTCCTCGGAAGCATCCAGAAGTCCGAAGAGGAGTCGAAGACGGGCACCGGGGGGCCTCACCATAGCCGTGCGCGGCCCCCTTGGCCGCGCCTAGGGGTGGTGAGGCCACCCTGGTGGCCCACCGCCGCCGCCCTTTCGCCTATTTATTCCCCTCCGAAGGAAAACCCTAAGCGCCTGATCAAAAATCCCCAAAAAGTTCCGCAGCCGTCGTCGTCGTCAACCCTAGATCAGGGGGGGTTCTCAAGCTGTCTCCCGGCACCCTGCCGGAGAGGAGATTATCACCGGAGGCCCTCTTCATCACCATGCCTGTCTCTAGAGTGATGCGTGAGTATTTCATCCTTGGACTACGAGTCCATAGCAGTAGATAGATGGTTGTCTTCTCCTCCTATGCCTCAATGTTTAGATCTCGTGAGCTGCCTAACATGATCAAGATTGTTCTTATGTTATTCTATGTGCTGTGTTTGCTGCGACCCGATGAATATTGAACTTATGCCAAGTTGATTATAGTCTTTATTGCATATGTTATTTGTGATCTTGCATGCTTTCCGTTGCTAGTGTTGCTCTGGCCAAGTAGTTGCTAGTGACTCCAAGAGGGAGTATTTATGCTCGATAGTTGGGTTCATGCCTCCTTTTCGTCTGTGCTCGAGTGACAGAAACGTGATGGGGGAGGATGTGTTGTTGCCACTATGGAGAAAACAACGGTGTGAGTGCCGGCGTGCATAATCATTGCTTACATTACACACATTGCTTAATGTGATTATCTGTTGCTTGCAACTTAATACCTAAGGGGGTTCGGATGATAACCTGAGGGTGGATTATTAGTCATAGATGTAGTTGGATTACGGTCTATGTATATTGTTGTAATGCCCGCACTAAATATCATAGTAGTCATCATGTCATGAATGTGCACTACGGTGCAACCTCTATTTGTCAATTGCTCAGCTGTAATTTGTTCACCCAGCATGATATCTTTCATGGAGAGCCACTACTAGTGAACCTATGAACCCCGGTCCATTTTTCCTACATTGTTAAACAAACCATTACAATTCCCTGCTTTCTTTATTTACTGCAAGCATACACCATTTTCCACACTATACGTCTAATCTTTGTTTTCAGCAAGACCGGTGAGATTGACAACCTCACTGTACCGTTGGGACAAAGTATTTTGGTTGTGTCGTGTGCAGGTTCCGCGTTGTTGCTAACACCAGTGAGGCGCTATCACCACCGTGAGTGGCATCAACCTTACGAAGATCCTCTTTCTCCTACTGGATTGATAACCTTGATTCTTAACTGAGGGAAATTCTTACCGCTGCACTCATCACACCCTCCTCTCTGGGTTCCCAGCACACCATCCATAACAAAGAATTTCTGGCGCCATCAAGGTGTCGCGCCGGTTCGTGGGACTCATCCCGATCACCCGTTTTTATACCACTCGGTGCTCCGGCGACGGGGACACATGACGTGCAAGCCGGGAGTTCTGCGGCCGGGCCAATCATCATCGAGGATGACACACTGCAGGCAGAGGTCACCATCACCGACGGAGGTGGCGAAAGCGGAGGCCACAGAGAAGGCGGTGGCAGATGGAGAAGAATGTGTGGAGGCTCGTCTCACTGCCGCAAAGGAGTAGGCTAAGATGGCCTGGGCAGTCCGCTGGTCCACAAGCCTTCACCATATCGGAATCGTGTGGTGAAGACAAAGGCCGGAGGTGAAGAAGACCGCCACATGCCTTTACGAACTCCAATGTTTAATTTTTAGATTTAGTTTATCTTAGGTGAATTTCGATGTTTTTAATCTCTAATTTATCTTAGTTGAACTCTGATGTTTTAGTTTTTTATCTGAATTTCGATGTGTGATCGCCGAGAAAAATTAGCGCGAAAGTTCTATTTAAGTTTGGTGTACGGGTTTCCAGGATCTGTTCTGCCGCGAGTTTTGTTTTGAAATTTCCACATATATATATATATATATATTTAAAGCTAGCAAGCCTGCCTCATTAAAAATCTTCCAGTCCCTTAGGTACTTGAAAGGAAAAGAGTGCGTATGAAAATTTGCAGCTGAAAAGATTACATTGTTACCTCAAAAAGGCTTACATTAGTAGCTGAAGGCTTAATTAAGAAATTATGGGGGGGGGGGGGGTGGTCATCGATCCAACAAGTTGATTCAGGACGCGCCTTACGAGCTAAAATATGAGTCCCTAGGACAGTGATCAAATATTACACGATTAAAATTACGGGCAAGGAACATGCATTCTTCAAAAATGTCCGCTGCACCTCCAAGGGAATTCTTTCCATCCTCCATCGTAGAAATAACTTCCATGTAGTCACCATTAACTTAAATTCTGTTGCACCCAATTTGTCTAGCTAGGATGAGTCTATCTTGGAGCGCCCATGCCTCTACACTCGTAACATCACCTGTACTTGGTATACCCCTGCAGCTAGCCGCCAAGAAAGTGCCCCCCGTCATTCCTAATCACCATAGATTAAAAGAAGCATCAATGTTTAGCTTAACATAGTTTACCGCTGGTTTTTGCCATCCATGCCTTCTAATCCGTTGGTTCCTTTTGCATGATCTAGAGTAATTTAGCGCCATTGCTAATATTGCATGTGAGGTAGTGGCCTATTTTGATACTTGCTCCTCATGAACGATCTTCCTACGCTCCCACCACATATACCAACAGGTTGTAACAATAAGTTCCTGAGCCTTCAAATCTTCAAATTCAAGAGCCTGCAGATCATTGCGTCTAAGAATAATTTTGAGGACCCCCGATCCCTCAGAGCATCTCCAGTCGCACCCCCCAAAGCATTTTGGGGGGTTTTGGCAAAAAACGCTACCCACTCGCCCCCCCCCCAAATGCCTTTCCTGTCCGGAAGAGACGTGGGCTCGTCCGGCAACCCCACGCGAACCCCGTCGCGGAGGGGTTGGGTTGGAGGCGCCGGACGAGATGTTTTGGTCCAAGCAACCAGTGACACACCGCCGCGTGGCCTTTCTTCTCTCTCCCCCACCTCGTCCCACACTGCCATGGTGGAGACCGGGACTCGCCGAGGGCCTCGCCGCTGCACGCAACCAGCTGCCCGACCTCCTTCTCCTTCCGCCCGAGGAGCCACACCGCCCTCACCTACCGCGGCGGCCACGTAGGCGACACCGAGATCGACCCGACCCGCATCCCCAGCAAGGGCGACGTGTCCTCGCCCTGGTGAAAGTAAAGTATGGGCACCTAGAGGGGGGAGGGGTGAATAGGTGCTACGACCAATTTTAATTTTTAACAAGGTTTAGGCTTGACACAAAGATAAATTCTCTAGATAGTGCAACTAATGGTGAATTTACCTATATGGAAAGGCGAGCAATTAATGCAACTAGGACAACACTTAATACAACAAGTACTACAATAAATGCTACAAGTACGAGTAAGTAAAGAGTGAGGAACGAGGTAACCGATGGAAGCACACGGAGACACGATGTATTCCTGAGTTCCTCCTTGTTAGGGGAGTACGTCTCGTTGGAGGGGTGTGAGCTCGCCACGAAGGCCTACTCAACGCCACAAAGGCCTCACCCTATTCTCCGATGAACTTCCGCCACAAAGGCCTATTTCACCTTCCACTATTGAACCCCTTTGAGGCGGGGATCGAATCCTTTACAAACAAGCTTGGGGCACACACCCACAACTTAATTGGGGGCTCCCAACTATCACAAATCACCAAGAGTAGCAAGAAGCCTAGGTTCTCCACAAGAAGAAACCCTAGGCCAAGATCCCTCAAGCTAATGAGGGGGGAGTGGTGATGGGGGGATAATAACCCGGCAGGCCAACTCCAAGGCGTAACCCGGCCCAAGGAACACGGTGCGCAATATGGTTAAGGACAATGAAGCTTCTGGAAGGCCCAAAGTTTGTAGGCCTCGTAACCCGGATTGTGGGTTACGGTAAGGAAAGTTAGGGTTTGTAAGCGGTGTCCGGATAGGATTCAAGCTGTGCCTTGGAGAATAGGGCCAAGGAGGTACGGGCGCTTTATAAACCGACCCCTAGGTCTAGTTTAGACAGAAAGCTAAGAACCCTAGCAATATCGCTTGATATCGAGCATCTAGTGTAACCCCAGAGTCGAGTTATTATATCAAGATCGGAGACTCGGCGACTTTGGTTGCCGGCTACCAGATCGAGTTGCATCATGTTTTCCTCTGAGCTAAACCCTCTCCCAAACGCCTGTGTCGTCTTGCCCCAAGATCAGTTACCCCCGGTAACGTCTGCCGTGATTATCCCACGACAGTTGGCGCCCACCGTGGGGCCTGCGTCCAAAGGTGTTTACATCACGGGAGAAGCTCGGAAGAACATGGAGAATCTTGTCGTGGGCGAGATCTACATCGACCACAAAGGAGGCAAGATGGTGGACGATTCCGGCTGGGGGCCAGAGTCGGAAAGGTCAGCCATATATGTCCTGGAGAATGAAAAAACCCGGCAAGATGCCGTGGATATGTTAGAAGAGCAAAGGGAACAAGCCCTGGAAAGATCAGCCATATATCAGCAGGATTTACGAAGGTATCATAGCCGGCACGTGAAAACCCGGGTCTTCCAGGAAGGAGACCTGGTTCTGCGCCTGGTGCAGTCGAACGAAGGAAAGCACAAGTTATCACCACCCTGGGAAGTACCGTTTATCGTAAGCCGGAATTTGCATAATGGGTCATATTACTTGATAGATGCAAGGGAAGAGTCGACCACAGTTAATGACACCGCTCATACCACTTCATCTATGCAAGAAAGAGACAGACCGTGGAACGTGGCTCAGCTACGTCCATATTATACTTAGCAAAAATTGTGTTGGCATATGGAATTGAACGATGTAACAGGCAGCAGGTTTTCAGACGTACTCTTTTCCTATCCAGGGCACCCTTGGGGACTGGACGGGTTTTTAATGAGGCGGCTTGCTGACCTAGATTTTTCATATCAAGTAAAGAGGTGATTATCAAGAAAAGAGATGATTATTATCAGGTTCTGTACTCTCAGTATGATGCGTATATCTAGGTCTTGGGGGCTGGTCGCTTGAATAGCACAGTTACGAACTCAAAGACCCGGCCATGATGCCTATGAGTTATAAGGGCCGATTAGTTGCAAACGAGTACGGCTACAATCTTATAACCGGACAAAGAAGTCCAAATTTCTTGGCTATTCTTACTTAAGCTCGATGTGACTCGCACTAAAGTGGCATGATTTGTTCGCTTACGATTACAGTCAGCCATGAAACCCGACGGGGCTTGACTGGCCACGTTTTCGTATAGATGTAACAACATGGTATCCACGCGAAAGCCGGCTTACAGTACAAGATAGTCAAAAGGGTCATCTAAACCACAAGTTATGCAGAGTACAAGGCTAACAGCTGGAAACTCAACGATTATTAAGCATAACTTCAAATCCTATGTGAAACCACTCAAGGATCTTTGTGAATTTAGCAGCAGGCAATTCGTTCTCCTTTCAAGATCAAGTGTCCTAGACTTGGAGATCCGGGTCCGGGTGATTTGAAATCTTGAAAAGAGAAAAAATTGCTTACTTGTTAGAATTCCAAAAACCCAAATATCCGAGTCTTGTGGACTTGGGGACTTAGAAGCAAATCCGCTTGTCAACACCCATGAGACCCGGAAATCGAGTTTCACAAAAGGAACAATAAAGAAAGCCGGATATCGAGAGCAGATGAGTTCAAGAATGGATAAATTTAAAAAGGCCGGAAGAGGCATAGAGTATATCAAGACCTTAGCGTGCATTACAAAATCCCGGTGAAAAGATATCAAAGGTGCACAGGCGCACCACCCAAAATATAATTGTTTAAACAGCACGTTGGCCGACCGGTGCATAAGAAGAGGCATTAGAGATCAGATATCACTCGGCGTTCATCTTGGCCTTGCCCTTGCCATCATTGGTGGTAGCAGCAGCACCCGGATCAGTAGTACCAGCCCGCGCAGGAGGTGGAACGACTGGTGTTGAGGTAGCGGGGGCAGAGCCGGCTTCAGCTTGCTTCTTGGCAGCCTCCGCCCTCAACGCAGCAGCTTCCTCCTTCCACCGAGCCAGCATATCATACGGCTCGGGAAGATCCGACTTAATCGCTTCACCAGCAGCATCATATGCTGGAACAAGGATATTAACATCCAGGTCGTCAGCGATCACGCTGGCCGGGTAACGGACCTCCTTCTGGACAGCCTGAAAATCCTTCACCGAGAACTTGGACCCATCAAGCTTGAACTCTGCGAAGCCGCCCATAAGCTTCACTAGCTCGAGCTTGGGGAAATAAGCCTTGGCAAGTGCAAGCCCCCGGGTTACTCCAACCCGGCAAGACGAGCGTTTCCAGTGCCAAATCCACTCAGGAATAGTGGAGAAAGCATCCAGCATCCTCTTCAGATCAACATGTCCTTTACCCGGCCACCGTAATTCCTGAAGGATCCATTTGGTTCCGGCACATAGCTGCCGGATAACGCTCTTCATAGTTTTCAGCCTGGCAATGTCATCCTCATCCGGCATGGCTTCGTCCGGGCCTGAAGAAATGGAAACATAAGTCGGGAAAGCTCTTGCTATCTATCAAAAGGATAAACCTGGAGGAGGAAACGTACCAAGTAAAGCACGATATGTGTCAGAAATTTGGACAGAAAGGCTTGTTAGGTCATCTTCTGCTTTGTGAGCCCTTCTCCTATACTTCCTCATTATCATCCTATTCCTCCTGGCCTCAGCCTCGGCTGCTTCACGCAAAGCCACCTCCTTTTCAATGAGCTTGGTGGCGTCTGCCAGTTTCTCCTCAGATTGAGTCACGAAAGACTGCATGGATGCAAACAAGGATTAGTCGGGTAGAGGGGCAAGTTATCAGTCGCTTGTATAATAAAGTCCCAAGCAAATTATGAATCAATTCACTCGGAACTTGGGGACTGGATAAGGGCACAAGCAACGTCAGTCGGATTTACCTCGTGTTTGGCTATTAAAGCCCCCAAGATGTTTTCTTCATTAGCCCTTAAAGTGCGCAGGGTTTCCAGCATCTGGGCAAACGTCAGTTCCTCGGGTCGAGTACCGGAAGAGCCGGCAGCCTGGTCGCCTGGTGGGGGAGCTCTCCCCGCCCTTGGGGTCGAGACCCGGACAGTTTGAGTACCCGGGTTGGGAGAACCCATCCTTGTATCCAGAACCTCGATCTCCTCGTCCACTGGTTCCGATGAGGAAGGAGATCCGGCGGCTCGGGGAAGCGGATTGTTCAGAGGGCCTTGTTCCTGGTTATTCTCCGTATCACCGACAGTCGCGGCGTCTACGTTCTCAGTTGGCTTCTCTGCCCGATGGTTGTCCATCTCTACGTTTTCTGGGTCACTGACGGTGACTTGAGTGCTGAAAGAAAGATGAGAAGAGGCAGTTATCAGTGGTGACGGTGACTTGAGTGGAAACTTGTCAGACGTCAAAGGAAATCATATAGCAAAAACTTACCCGGCATTCACGGTATAGTCCGGCGGGAGCTCGCCGCTGGAAGCAGATGAAGTCGTCACAGGGACCACTAACGGAACCCGGAATCGCCCGGCACGTGGATGGTTAGGAGAAGGGCGACGTTGAGGAGAGTCGGAAGGACGAGACGGAGGAGCACTGGCACGATGGACCGAGGGGGTAGAGATGCCCGGGTTAAGGGGATCTTCACCCGGGGAGTTCTGAGTTACTCTGCGCTTGGCTGGGAGAGAATCCTTCAAGCACGACGAATTTGATAATTGATGGTTAAGTCGTCGCATGGCGTCAAAGGAGTAAGGTTCAGAGGATAACGAGGAAAAAGGAACCTTGGACACTGCCCCTCTGGCCTTCCTCTTGGCTCCAACTGTTGCTTCTTGATCAGACTCGGTTGCCTCCGGGTCATCCTCGTTGGTCTCACCTTCGTCCTCCAGCCCTGCGAACCGGGTGTGTGTTCGTGGAAAAAGTTAAATAGGAGGAAAATGATGCAAGTAAAGATGATACAAGTTCTGTGTAAATACCTTCACTATCATCGGCCGGCTCGTCCTCTTCCTCCGGGTCTCTGGAAGGAGGGGAGGGTTCAACTCTCCAGAAAGGGTCATCAGCCTAAGACAAAAGAATGAGACTAAGGGTTAGAAGCTGTATCAAGTCAGAGTGTGGAAATAAGTTATGAATATCGGATATTACCGCTGGAGCCGGGTTTTCCCGAGTAAATGGGGGTAACCCGGTGATGCCCTTTATCACCTCTAGCTTCTCTGTCAAGATGCCCTTGATGGTCTTGTTGGTATCGCCGGTCGCAAAGCTCTTGGTGGAGTATCGGAGTGCATCTGTGGTGTGCCCCGAATACTCGCACATCAATTTGGTGCGGATGGAGTTGGGTTGGATCCGAAAATCAACCCATGTTTTTACTAAATTGAGCCTGAGGAGGCCTTGGGCTGAGAGGATGGCTATCTTGGCTAACGAGGGAAGGATCGCCTCCCTGTCTGAGTCTGGTGCAAAGGCATTGAAAGACTCGGAAGGTTCGAGGAGGCTCTCTGAGTAGCCCGGCAGTTTCTTTTCGCTGTCTGGGGAGGTATCATGGCAATAAAAGAAAGACAACTGCCAATGTTTGACGTGGGAGTTTAAATTGAGGGGTGGCATCGGTGAATTCTTGCGGCGTTGGATGGATACCCCGCCGCAGGTAAGAAGTGCTCCGTCGCCGCTTTCGCGGCACGGCTTACATTGGAATAGTTCGATGAAGAGAGTCAAACTTGGCGGTATGCACAAGTACGACTCGGATAGAACGATGAAGTGGGTAATGTTCAACATAGAGTTAGGCCCTATGTCGAATACCCGGAGGCCATAATGGCTTAAGACCTCCCTAAAGAAAGGGTGACCCGGAGGACGGAATCCCCGGGTCACGTGCTCTACGAAGCAAATTACCTCGTTATCGGCGGGTGTGGGCCGGGTCTCGTTGCCTGGCGCTCTCCAGTGAATGTCCTTCTGAGAAGGGAGAATTCCTAATTCGGCTAGCTCGTCCAACTTGGCCTTTGTAGCTGTGGAACGCCCCCAGTTGGCGGATATGGTTTGGGTAGTCCTTGCCTGAGTCGGCTGTTTTCCTTGCCGTTTGGGAGCCATGGGATCAACCTGCAAAACACAAGAAAAGAGGCATAGGAAATAAGACTCGGAGGTGTTGGATTATCCGAGTATAAGGTATCAAGAAGGCATGAAGCTAAGAACTATCCGGGTATCATGTTATGAGGTGGAGGTTACCAGGTATCCGGGTGTTAAGTATAACTGTGCAGATTATTGGTCACTTACGTATGGAAAAGCGTTTGGGGAAGATGGATGGTTGCCCATGTATCTACTGCAAGCAAATAGCTGGAAAAGGAGGATTTTCCGGGTGTTAATGCAATGAGCGGAAAATCGAGGAGGAATGGATCTAGATGGAAAAATTTGCGAACGATTTTATGGGGGATTTGGTGATTAGTAATGGTAGGAGGATGAGTTGTAGCTATTAAGTAGGTGATTAAAGGAGTTAGCAAGCATCAGATCGACCTAATTCGATGCAACCGGAAGAACGACTCGCATGTTGACCTAGATCCGATCCTGGATGAATTGAAAAATTGCGGGGCTAAATTAAACGACTGCAAGGGGCTTACTGGAGAGATTGGAGTCTAGCGCGACGGCGGTGAGCGGCGTGGCTCGAATGCCCCTTCGCGACTCTTGGCGAGTGGAATGAAGGCGCGACAGTGAAGCTTGACGGCGGCGCGAGATGGCTCGAGGGCGAGCGCGGCCGGCGGCGGCCTTGCTTCGATGGAGAGCACGAGCTTCTTGCGGTGGTGTTGCGAGGGTGTAAGGAGCAAGGAAGGAAAGGGGAAGCTGAGGCGGAGTGATGGGTTTAGGGTTACCCTCTGAGCACTATTTATAAGGTGAGGGTGAGTCTATCTCAACGGCCGGAAGCCGGAAATTGTGGGGTAATGGTTATCTACGTGGATTCTGCGAGATATGCGCCATGTATTGAGCAAAGCATCTGGATAAAAGAAAGAAGGAGATCTACCCCGTGATGTCAGGATCGGTTATCGAGTATGGGATCTTGGCATTTTTATTAGGGTTTGGACCTGGAAAATTAAACCAAAGTGTTTGGGGGAAAACCCGGGTTACTATATGGCCACCATGGAGTAAGGCCTAGCTGTATATCAAAGCATCTTAACCCGGCCTCCATATGCCTGTGTGTTTGATATCTTTGCAGGGAACAGCGAGCGCTTCAAGGAGGATCCGTGAAGCCCAAGCTATTCTGGGGACTACTGATGGGGGGATAATAACCCGGCAGGCCAACTCCAAGGCGTAACCCGGCCCAAGGAACACGGTGCGCAATATGGTTAAGGACAATGAAGCTTCTGGAAGGCCCAAAGTTTGTAGGCCTCGTAACCCGGATTGTGGGTTACGGTAAGGAAAGTTAGGGTTTGTAAGCGGTGTCCGGATAGGATTCAAGCTGTGCCTTGGAGAATAGGGCCAAGGGGGTACGGGCGCTTTATAAACCGAACCCTAGGTCTAGTTTAGACAGAAAGCTAAGAACCCTAGCAATATCGCTTGATATCGAGCATCTAGTGTAACCCCAGAGTCGAGTTATTATATCAAGATCGGAGACTCGGCGACTTTGGTTGCCGGCTACCAGATCGAGTTGCATCATGTTTTCCTCTGAGCTAAACCCTCTCCCAAACGCCTGTGTCGTCTTGCCCCAAGATCAGTTACCCCCGGTAACGTCTGCCGTGATTATCCCACGACAAGTGGAAAACCGGTTGGTGAAGATGTAGATCTGGGGATTCTCCTTCAATTCTCAAAGAATCAACAAGTTTGGGTGGAGGAGGAGGGAGATCTAGCTTGGTGGGTGAGCTCAATCAATGGAGTCTTCAATGCTGGTGGAGCTAACCCTTGGGGAAGAAAGAGAGGGCCTATTTATAGCCCTCACTTAAAACTAGCCGTTTTTCTGCCCAAATGCGACCAGGTCGGATTGGCCCGGAATATTCCGGACCCCGGAATAATCGGGAGCAATCCGGATTGCAACAGAGTCTTTTCCCTTTATGTCCGGAATGGCCCCGGAATGGTTCCGGATGCAAACAGAGCATTTTCCCGTTGAGGCCGGAATGGCCCCGGAATATTTCGGATCCCGGAATCATCCGAAAAATTCCGGATTGTAACAGAACAATTTCCCGTTGTGGCCGGATTGCTCCGGACAGATTCCGGCACCCGGATTGGCCCGGAATATTCCGGGCTGCACTTTGAAGCTCTGTTTCAGGCCATAAAGAATCCGTTGATCTTCGATTTCTTCACCATTTCTTTGACACCGTATACGTGCTGATTTAAGACCAAATCCTTTGACAAAGTATCACATACGGTTAGTAACTTCTTTATGTTGTTAACAAACACACAAAACATCGAGATATCGAGAATGCACTTTCAATCTCCCCCTTTTTGGTGTTTGATGACAACATAAAGATTTCACGGGGATTAATCAATATGAACTAAAGAAATGGTGTCCAAAAAATAGACGGAGTTTTTCCTCGATGTGTGTCGTGAGGCACACACTTCATAGGCTTTGCTCCCCCTATGTTTTAGACACCAAGCCGACTAACAAGTTCATACAACATGCATAGATAATGATAGAGATAATAGCACGCATGATAATAGTAGCATAACCACGGAAAGGGTGACACAATTACGTCACGAGGTTCCACACAAATAAAACGAAGTTTGCAAATGAATAAAACGAACTAAAGATAACGGAGCACAAGCCTATAAGATCGAAATCAAAAGGCAAAAGACTCGTGCTCCCACCCTTGCAAAGCCCGTGGAATCCTAATATGGGGACTCCTTCTCCCCCTTTGGCATCAAGACGCCAAAAAGGGAAAAACGAGTCCAACTAACGTCCCAAGGGATCACTCCATGTCGTCGTCTTCTCCACGGTGCTCATCATCATCTTCCTCTTCCTTAGCTTCCTGTTCATTATGACGAGCTCCCAACCCAGCAGCATCAAAGCATCCTCATCATCAACATCAGCTGGAGGCACCCTGAAGTAGAAGTCATCATCATGGATCGCAGGCATCTCAATGGGGACAAGATCAGCAGCAGCAAGAGAGGGAGGATCAGCAGGCACTTGAATCCCAGCAGCCCTGCGGTCGGCGTTCTGAATACGCCTAGACTCCTTGGCCAACTTCCTAGCCTCATGGGCAATCACCCTAGTGTCCTTGCACATGTTGAACATTTCCTTGAAGAACTTAGCAATGCCACTAGAGGAACGCTCAGAAGTACCACTCGTGGAAGCAGAAGGAGTGGCCATGGGTGATTTGGACTTTGCCTGAGCATACTCCGGAATCTCATCTCCATTAATGAAGGTAGGAACCAACTTCTCGCCCTTGACCACTGCATAGTGGTCCATGATCCCAAACCCCACTTTGGAATTTATGAACTTCTGAATTAGTGGGCCATATGCGGGCTTCCTCTTCTCCATGACCCCGATGCAAATCTCACGGTATATGAAGTCCATCACATCAATCCTCCTTTGGTTCTTAGGCCTAGTGAGGAACATGAGGTTCACCATGAAGGCCCTAATAGCCGAGTAATCACCAGCCTTGATCACAATGGTGGCACGGAAGATCTTGGACAACAAGTTGTAGAAGGGGTACATGTTGGAGTTGAAAGGCCTAGTTTTGCCTTTAGCATTAGGAGGATAGCAACCTTGAGTTGTCATACTCTGGTCCTTCATGAATTCTGTAGCCATGATCAGCATAGGTGGCAGTCCAAGTGTATCCAATTGCCTCAGCAAACTCAGTCAAGTTGCTAGTAATCTTCTCCTCCCCACACATCCAGGTCATAGTGCGCCGGGCATCACCCATGGCGTGGAGAGTGCAGTAGAACTGAGCAACCAATTCAGGGCAATACTCACACTCAGTATCCAGAAGAGGTATCAAACCAAGCTTCACCAGGCAGCCATACACATTGTGAAGATCATCATTCTTGTGCCTATTATAGAAGTCCATGTCAATCTGAGCCTGCTCACAGACAAGTGGCTTCTGGACAAAATAGAAATCCTCCCAACACTTGAGCTGAAGGTTCGTCCAGAAGCGAGGATCCTCACAAGTGGACTCAACAAAGCGGTATGGATTCTTCCGCTTGATGTGCTTCCACTGAGGGATAGTGCAGGCCTTCAGATCACCTTCGGGCACGCTCTCAGTCTGATCATCAACACGATGCCCTCCATGAGAACCGGAGGTGCGACCCCTTGAGGGGCGAGCACCCCTCCCAGCTGAGTACTTTCTCTTCAAACCAGTGTGAGCTCCAGGGCCTGTGAATAGAGGATATAGGAATAGCAAAGATAAGTGCATATGCCATACGGGTCAAAAGAACTCCAAAGGGTCTGGTTCAGTGCAAAATCTAAAATTTCTGGCAGCATCCGGAAAATTCCGGCTGAGCCCGGAATCATTCCGACTGGGTCGGAATGGTCCGGAATATTCCGGGTGGGCCGGAATGGTCCATAATATTCCGGGATCCTCGATCCGACTCGAGAAAATGCCCAAAAACTCTAAATCTTGACTCAAAAACTGAACCAAACAACAAGGGGTACCATAGAGATGATCCTAAAGTAGATCTACGTGCTGGAAATCGTGGGAGTGACAAAATCTAAAGAGTTGTATCTAAGTCTAGATTGGTGAGTGGTTAGACTAGATCTGAGAAACCATGGCATCTAGGTAGGGATTGGCACGAAGAAAAAGTTGATAGAACTTGGAACTAGATCAAACCCTTGGTGAGATTTCATGTAGAACCAAAATAAACCAAACAAAACGAAAAAGATGAGATGCCAAACACAATACCTTCCATGGGGGAGTCCTTGTCCAAAGGAGGGATCAAACAATCCTTCTTAGGGGCAACGGGGACGAAATCGGCGAACTTTGGTGGCTAGGGCACGGGAGGAGGGAAAGGAGTGGAAGAAAACTCCCCCCCCCCGTGCGTGCGGGTCTATTTATAAGAAAAAACGGTCCATCCGGAATAGCCCGGAAAAATCCGGCGGCCGGAATATTCCGGCCCAATCCGACCTACCCGGAATGATTCCGGGCTGGCCGGAAAATTCCAGGCAGAGCAGCGAAAAGCTCCAAACTTTTCCAGAGAAGACAATTTTGAATGGCTAGGAAAGATGTGGCTTTGTGTGGAGTAAGGCATATGCATAGATGAACATAGGAGGGACAAAATAGAGCAAAACACAAAGGGGTTACATTTCCTAGTCTTACTTCTCGGGGAAAATGCAAATAAGATCGAAATAGCAATGAGAAGTAGTATTCGGAAGGATAACACAATAATCCAAAAGATATCCAACTAAGAACCAACTCTTCAAAAGAGAAGAGGTTGGTGGCCTAAGCCATCATGTAAGAGTTCATGGTATGCAACCGCGAAGATATATCTTGGGGGCATTGCCATTACTCGACACTGAAGCTCACAATTCAACATTAGAAAAAGAGAGATAACAATGAATTTTTGCTTTGGGCATAATGGGGGGAGGGAGTACCCAATGTGTTAGGATAACACTCCCCCTATGTCCATGCCTACACCTAAACTCGAACACGTTTCATCTACAGGGGTGTGTGCAAGATCTTCAAGTCAAACTCCTAGAATCAATCACATTTAGTTCATTCCTCAAGAACAAGAATCTTGCATCATCAAGTGGCTTCGTGAAAATATCCGCAAGATTGTCCTTGGTGGGCACATAAGATAGTGCAATATCCCCTCTTTCCACATGGTCTCAGATGAAGTGATGGCGAATCTCAATGTGTTTGGTCCTTGTGTGTTGCACGGGATTGTATGCAATCTTGATGGCACTTTCATTGTCACACAAAAGAGGCACCTTATCCAAATGAACTCCATACTCCTTGAGAGTTTGCCGCATCCATAGCAATTGAGTGCAAGCACTTGCGGCGGCTACATACTCGGCTTCGGCGGTGGAGAGAGATATGCAATTTTGCTTCTTGGAAGACCAACTCACCAAGGACCTACCAAGAAATTGGCATGCCCCGGAAGTGTACTTCCTATCATCTTGATAACCCACCCAATCGGAATCCGTGTAGCCCTTGAGAGAAAATTGTGCCCCCTTTAGGTACCACAAACCAAATCTTGAGGTATGAACCAAATAACGAAAGATCCTATGGACCGCTATCAAATGGCTATCCTTAGGAGCCGCTTGATACCTTGCACACACACCTACACTCAAAATGATATCGGGCCTAGATGCACAAAGAGAGAGCAAAGAACCAATCATAGAACGATACAACTTTTGATCCACATCCTTACTCCCTTTTGGATTACGAGATAGGTGGCACTTGACTTGCATAGGAGATGTCTTGATTTTAGCATCTTGGAAATTAAACCTCTTGATCATATCTTGGGTATACTTGGCTTGAGAAATGAAAGTCCCACGAGACAATTGCTTGATCTCAAAGCCAAGGAAGAATTTAAGCTCCCCATCATAGACATCTCGAACCTGTCAGTCATAAGCTTAGATAACTCATTATTGAAAGCTTGGTTAGTTGAGCCAAAGATGATATCGTCCACATATAGTTGGCATATGAAAAGCTCTCCCTTTACTCTCTTGGTGAAGAGAGTGGGGTCAATCTTCCCAACTTCGAAACCATGATCATCTAACAACTCCCTAAGGTGCTCATACCAAGCACGAGGTGCTTGTTTGAGACCATAGAGAGCCTTGTCAAGTTTGTAAACGTGGTTAGGAAAGTTGAGATTCTCGAACCCCGGAGGTTGCTTAACATATACCTCCTCTTTTAGTGGACCATTCAAGAAAGCACTTTTCACATACATTTGTTGCAATTTGAAATTACGAGAAGATGCATAACCAAGGAGGATACGGATGGACTCAAGGCGAGCCACGAGTGTGTAGGTTTCATCAAAGTCAATGCCTTCAACTTGAGTGTAACCTTGAGAAACCAATCTTGCCTTGTTCCTAATGACAATGCCATGCTCATCTTGCTTGTTCTTGAAAATCCACTTAGTGCCAATAACATTGTGGCAATCTATGGGCTTCTCAACCAATCTCCAAACTTTGTTGCGCTCAAAGTTATTGAGCTCATCATGCATAGCTTCAACCCAATCGGAGTCCTCAAGAGCTTCATACACTTTCTTAGGCTCCACCATAGAGATATGAGCTTGATGCTCACTAAAATGTGCCAATTGCCTTCTTGTGGATCTTCGAGCTTGAATATCCTCCAAGACCTTGTTGTCTTGGGCATCAATTTTCTTCAAAGCTCTTCTTATCCTTTTAACACGACGGGCTTCGATCTCCTCATTATTGCGAGGAGGGATCACTTGATCATCTTGATCATTTGGGTCCCCATCTTGAACAACTTGGCCTTGATCATCATCAACAACAATATCTTCAACACTTGCTTCAACTTGAGGAGAGGATGAAGAGGATGGTTGATCTTGGCCTTGACCTTGACTCGCATTAGTGAGAGAAGTGGGTACGACTTGCGGAGTCACTTGGTCAATGAGAGGAGGGTCTTGAACATGTTCTTGGTTAGGTGTAACATCTGTCTCCTTGGCTTGTTCTTCTATTGTAGAGGAGGGATCCATTTGAGTAGAGCATAGTCCTTCTCGAGTCGCCATAAGGTGTCCCTCAATGGGGCGGAAAAATCCCACACCCATCCTTCCTATGGCTTCTTGAGGTATTTCAACATCTACATTAGAAACATGAAATTGCGCCACTTGGGAGCCATCATTTTCCTCGAAAGCCACACTACAAGATTCTATAACAATCCATGAAGCTTTGTCAAAGACTCTATAAGTGTGGGATTCGGCACCGTAACCAACAAAAATACCCTCAATAGTTTTGGATTGAAATTTAGACAACCTAACACCCTTGATCAAATAAAAGCACTTACAACCGAATACACGGAAGTAGGAGACGTTGGGATTGTTGTCGGTGAGGATCTCATATGGGGTCTTGTCCAAGCCTTTGCGGATGTAGAGGCGGTTGGAGGAGTGGCATGCGGTGGATATGGCCTCGACCCATAAATATTGGGGAGAAGAGTACTCCGCCAACATGGTCCTTGCCATATCCAAGAGGGTGCGATTCTTCCTTTCGGCAACACCATTTTGTTGAGGAGTGTAAGTGGCGGAGTATTGATGATGAATGCCTTCTTCACTAAGGAATTCATTCAAAGTGTAGTTCTTGAACTCCGAACCATTATCACTCCTAATAGCCATGATTTGCACATTGTGTTGACGTTGCACTTCGTTGGAGAAGTCGATGATGGTTTGTTGAGTTTCACTCTTGCACTTGAAGAAATAAACCCAAGAGTATCTTGAATAATCATCGACAATCACCAAGCAATACTTCTTGCCACCAAGACTTGCCTCGGGCACGGCACCAAAGAGATCAACATGGAGAAGCTCCAAGATCCTCTTTGATGAGATAATAGTCTTGGCCTTGTGCACCTTGTCATGCATCTTCCCTTCAACACACGACCTACAAACGTGATCCTTTGCAAAGGAAACATTTTCTTTTAGTCCGACAATAAGGCCAACTTTGTGAAGACTTTGCAAAGTTCTCATGTTGACATGGGATAGGCCGCGATGCCACAACCATCCCAAGTCCGCCTTTCCGAAGAGACACATTGCTTGAGTGTTGGTAGACTTCGAAAAGTCTACCACAAACAACTCATTTTCAACATGTCCCACGTAAGCGACGTCAAGAGTCTTTATCCTCAAAAGGACCACAATATCAACACCAAAAAAGACGGAGAAACCCATCTTTCCAAGAGAGCGGACGGAAAGTAAATTGTAACCAAGGGATTCGACAAGCATGATGTTCACGATAGAGATATCGGGAGCGACCACAACCTTGCCGAATCCGGATACCTTAGACGAGGACGAGTCTCCATAAGTGACGGTTGCTTGTATTTCATTTGGGCGCAACTCTGTCACAAGTTCTTTGCTTCCGGTCATATGGCTAGTGCATCCACTATCAATTATCCATTTAGTCCCACCGGAAGCATAGTCCTACAAGAGATCATTGACTAGAGTTAGGACCCGAGGAGGGTCCCTTCATGTTAGCAACAAGGGTCTTTGGAACCCAAATAGTATAGTCAACGAAACCCTCAATAGGACCAACATATTTAGCTTGCACAACACCATAATAATCGACATATAAGAAATGGTGTGGATTGTTAGTTCCCGCGGAGGTGCTACGAGTAGAGTTGTCCCTCATGACACTACTACTCGAGGCAATGTTGTTTGCTTGAGCGGGTGTACTAAGAGTAGTGTTGTCCCTAATGACAACCCCACTCGAAGCACCATTGTTGGTCATCTTCTTGCTCTTCTTATTCTTCTTGTTCTTCTTCTTGGCTACATAGCCTAGACCTTGCTTGCCCACTTGTTGCCTTGGAGCACTCAATTGTGGTCTAGCAATGACCACATTAGAGTTAGGGGCAACCACTTGTGGGAAAGGGGTCACAACTTTCTCAACTTGAGGGCCTTTACCCTTGAGCCTTGCTAGCTCATCTTTCAACCTAGCATTTTCCTCAATAATATTTGCATTATCACAAGAAGAAGTAGAGGTTCTAGGATTGTTAGTTTGATTAAGTTGAGTTTGAAGTTGTTCATGAAACTCTTTGAGGTATGAGTGTTGGCTTTCCAAAGCTTTGTGAGCCTCGGTTAGCTTTTCAAACTCCTCGGTTAGTTTACCATGACCAACCCCAAACTCGACCTTATCCTTTTAAGCCTTTTTGTATTTAGCAATAGCAAGATCACGTTCCTTAGTGATGTTTGAGACAAGTTCATTATGAGTTAATTCAATAGATTCAAGTTCATCCTCTAGAGAAACTCTACCATCATGCTCTTCCTCAAGAGTCATAGAGAGAGATGCAATTTCATCCGCATCCCTTCTCTCAACCTCACCTTTCTTCTCAAGAGCATCTTGGGCCTCTCCCAATTGCCTCATGAGATACTCAACGTACTTCTTGGTCTCCCCTTGCATGTTATACATAAAACGGTCCAAGGAGACCCTTTCTTCTTCTTCTCTAAGACTAGCAAGATGTTCAAGTTCACTAGGAGTCTTAGAGTTGGGGGAAGGTGATACCTCCGTGGCCTTAGCCATGAAGCACTTGGCATTACGTTGAGGAAGATCGTCATTGGGGGATTCAAAGAGGGATGAAGATGATGGAGTAGAAGCAATAGCTAGAGCGGCCACTTCACTTGTGGTTTCTTCTTCTTCATCACTCCCGGAATAATACTCCTCTTGAGTCAAGAGCACAAACTTGGTGGGAGACTTCTTGTTGAATGGCTTCTTCTTGAAATGAGGTTTCTTGTACTCAACCTTGGAATTGTCCTTGCGAATGAGCTTGCCACTATGGAGCTCTCTATTCTCATAGGGGCACTCCACAATGAAATGGTGCTTATCTTGACAATTGAAGCAAGACCTCACTTTTTGAGCCCCATCATTGCCATAGCGAGACCTTTTCTTCTCCTCAACAAATCTCTTGCCCTTGGGAGGATTTCTCCAAAACTTTTGCACGGTGAGAGCAATGAGATCCTTTAGAACGGGATCATAGTCTTGTTCCTTCAAAGGAGGCAACACCTCTTCTCCTTCTTCTTCATTCTCAACCTCTCTTGACAACACTTTGGCCTTCAAAGCAACGGATGCTCCTTGGTGCATTCCAATGGCCCTAGCACAGTTGTCAAGTGCATTCTTGGTTTGCACTTTGTAGGAGCACATTTCTTGCATCACTTGAGTTGAGGTCATGGAGGAGAAATCATGTCTCCCTTGAATGCTCTTCATGTCCGCGCCCTCAAATGGCATTATGGCAATCATGTACTTCCTCTTGATCCAAGCATCATCAATGTACGTGGGACCAACATTTGAGAAGGCGGTGGCAAGAGTCTTGAGTCTTCGGTACATGTCCACATGATCCTCTCCATCATGCATATAGAACCCTTCGGCCTCATTGGTCAAGGCATCATATCTATTCCTTTGCATGCTCTCATTGCCCACAAACATGATGACAAGAGCGTCCCATGTTTCCTTGACGGTGGAATATTGTTGAAGATGCGGCATGTGGTTAGGACCCACGGCTTGTTGAAGAATGGACAAGGCGGTGTAGTTGAGTTGGCAATCTACGGCTTCTCTTCTTGTGAGATTCTTGGGATCAAATGGCTTGTATCCGTCACGAGTGATCCTCCAAAGATCTATACAAGAAGAGTTCAAGTGAGTCTCCATGTAGTATTGCCATTCACGAAAAGAAAAAGCATCAATTTTAGGTGGGTCTCCCCTAGGGATTATATGAGGGTGAGGGACGGGGGGATCAGGAGAATATCGTCCTTCAACGGAGTGATATCCTTCCTCTCCCACCGCACCCTTCTTAGTGGATTGTTTGGCGGAAGCATTTTTAGGTGGATCACCATCTACCCATTCTTGGCGCCTTCCGGAGGAATTTCCGGAAGAGAGGATTCGACTACCTCCGGTCCTTTGTCTTTGAGGAGTTGTGCCATGAGTTCACGCAACTCATGAAATTTGGTGTCTATGGATGAGGTCAACGAAGTTCTCAAAGCATTGAGATCATCCATGGTCACCTTGCCAACGGACGTTTCGGTAGCCAAATCTTCTCCCATACTAAAACTCTTAGGCGGTTAAGCCCGATAGAAGAGTTGAGGCTCTGATACCAATTGAAAGTAAAGTATGGGCACCTAGAGGGGGGAGGGGTGAATAGGTGCCACGACCAATTTTAATTTTTAACAAGGTTTAGGCTTGACACAAAGGTAAATTCTCTAGATAGTGCAACTAATGGTGAATTTACCTATATGGCAAGGCAAGCAATTAATGCAACTAGGACAACACTTAATACAACAAGTACTACAATAAATGCTACAAGTACGAGTAAGTAAAGAGTGAGGAACGAGGTAACCGATGGAAGCACACGGAGACACGATGTATTCCCGAGTTCCTCCTTGTTAGGGGAGTACGTCTCGTTGGAGGGGTGTGAGCTCGCCACGAAGGCCTACTCAATGCCACAAAGGCCTCACCCTATTCTCCGATGAACTTCCACCACAAAGGCCTAGTTCACATTCCACTATTGAACCCCTTTGAGGCGGGGATCGAATCCTTTACAAACAAGATTGGGGCACACACCCACAACTTATTTGGGGGCTCCCAACTATCACAAATCACCAAGAGTAGCAAGAAGCCTAGCTTCTCCACAAGAGGAAACCTTAGTCCAATATCCCTCAAGCTAATGAGGGGGAAGTGGAAAACCGGTTGGTGAAGATGTAGATCCGGGGCTTCTCCTTCAATCCTCAAAGAATCAACAAGTTTGGGTGGAGGAGGAGGGAGATCTAGCTTGGTGGGTGAGCTCAATCAATGGAGTCTTCAATGCTGGTGGAGCTAACCATTGGGGAAGAAAGAGAGGGCCTATTTATAGCCCTCACTTAAAACTAGCCGTTTTTCTGCCCAAATGCGACCAGGTCGGATTGGCCCGGAATATTCCGGACCCCGGAATAATCCGGAGCAATTCGGATTGCAACAGAGTCTTTTCCCGTTATGTCCGGAATGGCCCCGGAATGGTTCCGGATGCAAACAGAGCATTTTCCCGTTGAGGCCGGAACGACCCCGGAATATTCCGGATCCCGGAATCATCCGGAAAATTCCGGATTGTAACAGAACAATTTCCCGTTGTGGCCGGATTGCTCCGGACAGATTCCGGCACCCGGATTGGCCCGGAATATTCCGGGCTGCACTTTGAAGCTCTGTTTCAGGCCATAAAGAATCCGTTGATTTTCGATTTCTTCACCATTTCTTTGACACCGTATACGTGCTGATTTAAGACCAAATCCTTTGACAAAGTAGCACATACGGTTAGTAACTTCTTTATGTTGTTAACAAACACACAAAACATCGAGATATCGAGAATGCACTTTCACCTGGCACTGGGACGACGTGCCCTCGCCCTAGCCCCGAGCTCGCCCTGGGACGACGTGTCCTGCGGCTGGCAGCGCCGGCGGCCACCGGAGCTGGGCCGGACGAGCGTGCTTAGGCACACGGCGAAGCCCGAGATTCCGTCGCCGCTGGCGTCTGATCCGCCGGGTCTAGTGCGTTGTCGGCGATGGTGCCTGGCCGGGGATGGCGAGGGGAACCACCAGCTGCTGCTGGTGCTGCCTACCGGAGACTCGGGCTCCTCGTCCAGCGGCCGTGGCAGTGACGAGGACGACGCGTCCGGCCTCCGCTTGCGTCGCACTATGGCCGAGAGCCACGACGAGGTGGACCGACGGGGAGGGTCGTCCTCCTTCCTGCTCCCATCCGCATCCTCCTGCCGGCCGCGGCGCTGCCCGCCGCCGAAGAGCGCCGCCAGGAAGGACCGCCTTCGCTGGACGAACCTCTTCCTCTCGGTCCCCAGGGGCTCGCCGTCCGCCGCGCGGGTGGCATGCCCGACCTACGACGTGCTGAAGAAGAGGAGGTCGGGCCGGTGGATGTGGCGGGACGAGACATACGCGCAGGCGTCAGAGCGCCGGTGTTGTTGTGGTGGGGCGGCCGCGAAGGGTGACACGAAGCGCCCGTGCGTCGGCGAGCTGCCTCGGCTGCTACAACCGCTACTGCTGCAGTCGGCACCGGCCCTGTCGCGCTCGGCGGCGAGCATGAGGAGGCGGTCCCGGAGGCAGGGCGCGCAGACGCCGAGCGCGTAGGCGTACTGGTGGAGCTTGCACCTCATCGATCTTTCTTCGTCCTAACCTCACCGGCCGCGCATCTCCGTCGAGGAGAGGAGGAGGTGGTTGGGTTTCTCGAGGGCAGGCAGATCGCGAGCGCATGTTGTTTGTGGAAATGACCTCAAGGCTGGGAGCGCCGACTTGGGGCTGTGACTGGGTGATACTCCCAGCGAGCGAGTCCCCAAAGCCTATGTTTGGTCCGGACAACCCCAAAGCTCCCCCAAAGTGCAAATCCGGATGGGAATTGGGGCTAGCGAGTGGAGATGCTCTCACTATCAAGACCCCGCACGGCCGCAATGGATGGCCAGAGCCAAGGTTTTCCCAAATCTCTCTCACTCGGACACATCCAAAGAAAGTATACTTGGTATCTTCACAATTAATTTTGTAGACCGGACATAGGCTATACGGGACAATATGTCTATCGACGAGAACACTTCTTTACAGGGGATGGTCCCTGAGTTGTTCCGTCCCGCCACGAAATCACTAGAAAAAGGCCGGTCTTCCAGATGGTCACCTCGCGCGCGCTGTGGAGGCGACACTTGTCGCGCTCTCATTCCTACTAGCCTCCAAAGAGTGTTCGCATGCGTGACAAGTGTCGCCACCAGAGAGTTTTGGGGGGTTTCCCCTTTCCCACGCGCGGATGGAGAATGGATTGACACGCATTTATTTCGAGATCCTTTTCTTCAAAATAAAATATCTCGCGAACTGTTTTTCGAAATTACGAACCGTTTGCATATTTGAGATACTCGCGTTGAGATTTTCAAAACTAGATCCCATGTTGATAGGTTTTGAGAAACTTTTTTTTACACCCAGAATCAACACGGATGTACGCCCAGTTACACACAGATGTACGCCCAGGTGCAGTGAACGAAGTACACCCAGAATCAACACGGATGTACGGACCACGGGTGTACGCACAGACAATTGTACACCCAGTTGCAGGCGGTAGTACACCCAGTCGCTTGTACACAGAGTGAAGAGCCGACGTACACCCAGACGGTTGTACACCCAGTGAATGGCCGGCGTACACCCAGGCGGATGTGTACAACCAGCGGATGTACACCCAGTTACACCGTGCATATACTTTCCAGAACAGTTTTTGTATACTTTTAGTACTATTTTTTTTATACTTTCACATATAACATGTATACTTTCAGAACAACGTTTGTATATGGTACGAGCCAAAAAGTTTTCCGTGACCAGGAGCGGCGACTAGGGGGCAGCCGACTACCACCGATCTTCACCGGCCGGCGCGCTAGTCCCCTCTCCCTCCGACTGCTGCTCCGGCGGCAGGAGGGAGAGGGGACCCCGTTCCTCCGCTCTGTAGTTAGGTTTTGGTCCTGTAGATCGTGGTGCGCCGTTGGGGTGGTAGGAGGGGCGTTGCAACGAATAAATCTGCGTCAACTCTACTCCTACACTGGCGTCATCCCTTATGGCGACGTCTCCAAGTTGATGGCATCGTGTGTTTGACGATCCTTCAGATCGGTGGAGTTAGAGTTCATGGATGGTGTCGGCGAGGCGGTGGCGGCGATCCCATCAGGTGTGTCTCTCCTTCTGCTCTGTCCTCGTTGCTGCGGCGTTGTCTCTGACGTCATGGTGGAGCAGGGAGGATTGGTCGTCCGGAAGTACACGCAGACGGTTGCCTGCGCAGTTGACAGCGGGAAGATGGTGCATCCTGTGCTGGATTTGTGGTTGGAGGCTGACAGTTCCGGTATCCGTCTCCGACGTTGTAGTCGTGCGGGGATGCCAGGTCTGGAGTTTGATGGCGTGTCCGGGGACACGTTGCCCTGGTCTGATTCGTTCAACGACAACGATTTTGCTTTCGACAAACTACTTTGGAGGTCCGTAAAGCTGTAGTTCAGCGATGGAGCCGCGTCGAAATCAAGTGAAGAGGTGATCTGCTACTCTCTCTTGGTGGTCGCTTCGGTGGTGCCGAAGGAGAGGGACATGCGATGGTTTTTGGCACAGGATTTTCCTATCCTTTCAGTACTGCAATGTCGGTGTTTACGTGTTTTATCGTATGAATGAGAACGTATTACTTTGCAAAAAAAAAAAAACAGCGTCTGTATACTTTCAGAACAACGTGCGTGCTATCGAAGGTATAAACTATAGACAACATGGTGTACAAAGTCCGAAAAAAAAAGTTTCTCGGAACCTATCAACATAAGATCTAGTTTTGAAGATCTCGACGCGAGGATTTCAAATATGAAAACGGTTTGTAACTTCGAATTACTGTTCATGAGATATTTTGTCTTGAAAAAACGGATCTAAAAACAAATGCGTGCACTCTCTCCAGCCGGTTGCTCACCTACAACTCGCCACGTATGAACTCATTTTGTCCTTCCGTATGCGCTCGGAGAGGGCTCCCTTTTTCTATTGGCACCCGTCCCGTCAAGTTTTTTCCAGATTCCATATCTGTATTTCTCCGACGGAAACCCAAAACACTATGACCGTGGCTACTCTACCCGGGCGGCCCAACATCAAGCCCATCAGTCCATCCAGCCCACGTTCGGCAGGCACCACCTCGCCCGCTAAACCCTTGTCCTTAAAACCCTGTTCTTCCATCCGCCGCCAAATTCCCGCAAAAACCCTAATCCCAGACCCCAATCCGCCGCCATGTCCTCCACGCCGCCGGCCGTCGCGTCCCCCGCCTCCGAGCTCACCAAATCCAAGAAGAAAAAGAGCAAATCCAAGGATGACACCGCCGCCGCCGCCGACACCCCGTCGCTGGCGGAGGCCGAGGCGAAGACCGACGGCTACATGATCAAGCCCCAGTCCCTGGTACCGTCCCTCGACACCTCCACCTGGCCGCTCCTCCTCAAGAACTACGACCGCCTCAACGTCCGCACCGGCCACTACACCCCGCTCCCCTCCGGCCACTCCCCGCTCAAGCGCCCCATCGCCGAGTACCTCCGCTACGGCGTCATCAACCTCGACAAGCCGTCCAACCCCTCCTCCCACGAGGTGGTCGCGTGGATCAAGCGCCTCCTCCGCGTCGAGAAGACTGGCCACAGCGGCACCCTCGACCCCAAGGTCACCGGCAACCTCATTGTCTGCGTCGACCGCGCCACGCGCCTCGTCAAGTCGCAGCAAGGCGCAGGTAAGGAGTATGTGTGTATCGCCCGCTTCCACGCCGCCGTGCCAGACACGGCCCGTGTGGCTCGCGCGCTCGAGTCCCTTACCGGCGCTGTGTTCCAGCGCCCGCCGCTCATCTCGGCGGTCAAGCGCCAGCTCAGGGTGCGGACTATTTACGAGAGCAAGCTTCTGGAGCACGACCCGGAGCGTCATCTTGCTGTGTTCTGGATCTCTTGCGAGGCTGGAACATATGTCCGGACCCTCTGTGTGCACCTTGGGCTGCTCCTTGGTGTCGGTGCCCATATGCAGGAGCTGCGCCGTGTCCGGTCTGGGATTCTTGGTGAGCAGGATAACATGGTCACCATGCACGATGTGATGGATGCGATGTGGGCATTTGACAACCACAAGGATGAGTCTTACATAAGGCGCGTGGTGATGCCTCTTGAGGTGATTCTTACTAGCTACAAGAGGCTTGTTGTGAAGGATTCTGCTGTTAATGCTATCTGCTATGGTGCTAAGCTTATGATCCCTGGGTTGCTTCGGTTTGAGAATGACATTGATGTTGGGGAAGAGGTGGTTCTCATGACTACAAAGGGGGAGGCGATTGCCATTGGTATTGCTGAGATGCCCACTGCTGTTATGGCGACTTGCGACCATGGTGCAGTTGCAAAGATCAAGAGGGTGGTGATGGACAGAGATACATACCCAAGGAAGTGGGGACTTGGCCCGGTGGCACTCAAGAAGAAAAAGATGATTGCTGAGGGTCTCCTTGATAAGCATGGGAAGCCAACTGAGAAGACTCCAGATGAGTGGCTTCGTAATGTGGTGCTTCCTACTGGTGGTGATGCAATGATTGCTAGCATAGCAGCTGCTCCTGAGCCCGAGAAGGTAAAGGTGGAACAACAGGATGTGGTGGCAAGTGAGGAGGTCAAGGAGAAGAAGAAAAAGAGGAAGACTGATGAAGATGATGCAACGGCGTCTACACCTGCTAAGAAGGCCAAGGTGGAGGAGGTCACCGAGGCAGTGGAAGAGGAGAAGAGTGAGAAGAAGAAGAAGAAAAAGAAGGACAAGGGTGAACCAGGTTCAGCTGTTTCAGTCACAGTGAAGGAGGAGAAGACTGATCTGTCTGACGAGGAGAAGGGTGGCAGCGAGAAGAAAAAGAAAAAGAAGAAGAACAAGGAAGGCGGCGATGTTGTTGAACCAGAGAGTGCTGAGAAAAGCGAGAAGAAAAAGGAGAAGAAAAAGAAGAAGAAAGAGGCAGAGGAGGCACAATAGGTAGGTTGTACTAGTTTACATTGGCTGATCGTTATTTGGTTGCGACCATGGGGGAGTTTGAACTTGCTATGTGCCCCTTGCAATCCTTATGTTTCAAAGGCCTAATGTACTATCTTTAGATTGTTGCCATTCTACTGCAATGCTATGGTAATTAGATAGATTTCCCATTAAATCCCTTGAACAAGCAGGCCCGTTTTGCTGTATTGTTATCAGTTAATGCAGTGAATTTTGCTCTCATTTTAGCTTTGTACAATTGTACTGAAGTTTTCTGTTTGCTAATCTTGTCAATCTGCTGTTTGCTGATATTCAAGCTCAATTAGAGTTTTCTAGTCATAATATTTCCTCCACACTAATGTGCGAACTTGGTTCCCTATGTTGATATGCATTATTACAATCATCCAGAGTAGTCCAGGTCTGTATATTCATGTTTCCGTTGTCCATTCATGCAACGAATTTTGCTCTCACCTCATCTTAGTAATCCTCTGTTCTGGAATATCTGGTTTCCCAGTATGATCTGTATGCTGTTTGAATATATTCTGGATCCTAGGCTTGAGTTTTTTTGGTAAGCGGGATCTTGGTTTCCTACTTTCATGTGTACTGTTGAGCGGGATCTTGAGTCACCTATGAGTCTCAGTATTTTTGCTCCAATTCAACTCTCCACTGAGAGTCTGAAATCCTTTTGAGCGCCACGTTGGACTGAATTAGCTGGTTTCACTTGTTTGGTCATTCCAATATTGGTTTTGCTTTGTAGCATCGGTGGTATTATTTGTATGGTGCATAACAGGCATAATTCATCAGATTCTAGCAGTTGGTACCACTTACTTTCCTTGCCATTTGAGTTGTGTAGCTATATGATGAGCTCCTCTGCTGTGCATATATCTGATTGTTTGAAACCCACTACTTATATGATGAACTCCTCTGCTGTGTATATATCTGCTTGTTTGGAATTGGAACCAACTTATATGATGAACTCCTCTAGCTGTGCATATATCTTCTTGTTTGGGACCGACTTGTGCACATTCATGACACATGTGGGTGTTGTCTGGTCTGGATGTCTGGCTAGTGTGTAGTGTTCTTGCTTCTGTTGGGCGCTTTTGCCCCACAAGCCTAACTCCCATTTGGAGAATGATGCAAATTGTAAGAAAGTCAATTATTTTGGGACGGAGGGAGTAGAGCTGTAGAGGTAAGAGTATAAGTTAGAAGAGCTTGTGCCACCTGCAGTCAGGCGACAGAAGCAGAACGCCCACCAAGCTTATTCCAGAGCAAACTCACCGCGGAACGAGTTCACCATCACATACACTGGCGCTGCTCCATATATCCATATCTTCCAAGATCGTGGCAGCTGCATTGCTGACTCAAGTTGTCGATAACTCCTGTGTTCCTTTGGTTCCATAGAGTCCAGCAAGCAAGAGTCACCCAAGTGTCGATTAAATTCTGTATTTGGTCGCTAAGCACATGCAGATTCTGCATTTCGGTGGAGTGCGGCATTTTCATATGCATTCAGCTGTTCCCTGGGATAGCATCATCTAAGTTGATTTTGCAGTGTATCCGCCTGAACTTGACCAGGGCCAGCTGAAAGTGTCATTCGTCAGAGTGTTCCTCTCTGCTGCATAGATATGCATCCATAACCCGATGAGCTGTGCAGCTGCGTCAAGATGAATTTCTCCCGAGATATCCTTATAAACCAGTTGTTTTCATCCAAAGGCAGAGGCAACAGTTCGACTGTTCTTGCGTCTAAGTTCAGAATAGAATAGCCGGTGCAAAGGTCTTTGACTGACAGACGTTCTATCCTCTGTCAATCCAAAACAGGACTCTGTTTCCATTCCATACTTCAATCTTCACCCTATTGAAGACCTCCTTGGCCACCTTGTTGTAAACTGGGGAGGCCTGACCAAGGTTCCCAGTTCTCACCTTACACGCAGAGCAATACCATGGAGCTTGAGATTTTTGACTCCTAGCCCGAGCCTTGCAAACGGTTTCGCAACAAGACATTGTCCTCCATTTATCTCATCCTTTGCCGGCTCAATTTTTTTTTAAAAAACTCTCATCCATTTGATGAACTGGTCGAGCAGAGACCACCGATTTCACGAGAATTAGGCTGGTGCCAACGCGGTCTGGAAGCGAGGCGAGAGGAGGCCCTATCGCCTGGGCGCGGGCGAGAGGGGGCGAGACGGGGGGCGGTAGGGAGGCGCCGGGCGGTGGCCGGGTCGCCCGGCGACAGGGCGCTACCGCCCGGCCTACCGCCCGCGTTGGCGCCGGCCCGGGCGAGAGTGGGGGGCGAGAGGAGGGGGCGAGAGGGCGAGAGTGGGGGGGGCGACGCGATGGAAGCGGTGGGCGAGAGGAGGAAGACAGGGTGACGTCAGCGTTGACGTCATTTTTTTTTTTAATTTCTGTTTAATTGATTAATTCATAACTTTTGTTTTATAAGCACAAATGATTTAAAATAAAATTCTATATTCTTAAATTTTCACATACTTTCCAACAGTACCATTTTGTAAACTTTTCCACATATTTATATTTTTGAAGTTTGAATAATTTCTTAATAGTGATTTATTGTTATTTCCAAAATATAAAATAATAAAAATGTAAAACTTATTCAATTTAAATTTTAGTGACATTCTCTTAGTGGAATATTATTTTTAAAGATCATTACCACTTATTTTCATATTTTATACTTGTAAGACATAAGTGATTTATTAGTAGTAGGTAATGTCTTTTTTTTTAAATAGAAAAACTAATAATCATTAAAATGGCTTAATAAAGTAATTTTGTTGCATTATTTTGAATATTTTCGTTTCAAAAATATGTGTTGACGTGGAGGAGAGAGAAAAGCTGATGTGGCAGAGAGAGAATCTTACAGCCCGGGCTATAGCCCGTGCACTGGCACCGTGCCCGTGAGAGTGACGTGAGAGTGGTGAGAGAAGATGACGTGGCGGGGGCTATAGCCCTGTGAATAGTGGGCGGTGCATTGGCACCAGCCTTAGTGCTCGATCCTAATTCCTACCCTGCTGCCAAGAGGGAAGAACATATGTACTCACCTTGTCAAACATTGGATGCAACGCCTTTGTCAGCGGTCGCAACGCCAACTGGAGACTTAGGTAAATCTCCAGTTCCAGGGGTCTCAAAAACAAGTTGAATTCTATGAAGTGGCTGCGTTTTTATGTGGAAAAGATTGCTCAGGGCCTGGAGGCCAGGAGTGTGCAGATCAATCGGTATCATCGTGAGACCGTACAAAGCTTCAGCTGGCAGAGTGTGGTGGCCCAGACGGCCACTGAAAGTCTGGTTGCTGAGTTGTCAAGACTCACAACCGAGGTCCCGGGTTTGGTCGATGACCAGGACGACGATGACAGACAACGACACAAAGTAAGATCTGCTCTTTGCGGAAGAGGCACATTGCATCAAAACACATCTTCATGGGATGGAATAACGAATAACGAGTAGCGGAAGACCTGTAATTATGATTGTTAGCCAATTGATTGAAATCCGACCAAGGGGGTCCGTCTGTCATTGACCGACCACGATGGCTCGACTTGACATTGGGTTGAGCCGGTTTTTTTAGATAAAAGGCGCTAAAGCCCGACTTTGAATTAACAAAGCCAGCGAGGTCTCACAAAGTACTACAAAAGCTGGGCGTTACAGCTTAGCCACACACACACGTCCAGCAACAGGCTGCTGGGGACACCGCAGAATGTCCAAAACAAGAACAGACTACAGAACAACACCAAAGATAGAAGGTAAAAGAAGGTGGGCCGGAGCAACGACCCACACAAAACGACCTGTCCTCCAGCCAAACAGAAGCCGGCGCCTAGGTAGACGGCGGAGTAGCCGCGCCATGCAGGCAGGCTCGGTGGATCAGTCTCAGCTCGTCGGCGATCCGACTAGTAGGCTCCCTGTCCTCCACGCGCAGCGAGGGCATCCACAGCTGCAAGAATAGCATAGTTTTGAAAATAATGTCAGCAGGATGCCTGATAATCTTTCCTTCAATTGCGTGTTTATTTCTAACAAGCCAAAGCGCCCAGGCCTGAGCCAAGAACAGCACCCATGCTGTTCTGGCCGAGTTAACTGGCATTTGGCGCAAAAGATCGAGCCAGTGCGCTCTACTCGAGGGGAGCCCGGGCCACCCTAAGGCCTGGCAGGCTACGCTCCACATAAACCTCGCAAGGGAGCACGAGAAGAATAAGTGGTCAGCATCTTCGGTGGCCCCGCACACCTTACACTTCCCGTCCGACGGACCGTGTCTAATGGCAAGTTGGGCTCCCGAGGGGAGTCTATCTAGTATAAGTTGCCATGCGAATACTTTGATTTTCAGGGGAAGCTTGGCCTCCCAAAGCGCCTTGGCGAAGACTACGCTGGGGCCGCTGGATAGATTAGCGTACATGGACTTAACCGAAAAGACCCCGGATCCCTCCAGAGTCCACGAGACTATATCCTGATCCGCGGAGTTAGGGATCTGCCGCACTATCTCCATCAACTGGTGCCATTGCAAGGTCCCGGTGCCGTCTAAAGTACGGCGGAGCCGAATTCCTTCCCTTGCGACTTGGGCAACCTGGATGGACTTATTGTCGCAAATATTAAAAAGTCTTGGGAATTTGTGGCATAGGGGGCCCTCCCCTACCCACCAGTCCGTCCAAAACTGGGTCCTTCTGCCGTTGCCTACCCTGTGTTTGGCCCCAGCCTTGAACAGGTGTTTGATCTTATGAAGGGCTCGCCAGAACTGCGATCCCCCCCTAGGGGAACTGGCAAAGATGTCTCCCTCTGGGGCGTACTTGTTCCGGACAAGCACCGCCCAGATTGAGTCCTCAGACTGATAGAGACGCCAAATCCACTTAAGCATAAGCGCTTTATTCATAGTGAGCGAGTTGATCAGGCCGAGACCCCCTTGGTCCTTAGGCCGGCAGACCGACTCCCACTTAAGCATGTGGTACTTTCTATCGGGTCCAGCCCCCTCCCAAAAGAATCTTGCCCGAATAGAGTCGAATTTCTCGTGAACTCCTTTAGGAAGAAGAAACAGCCCCATGGCATACGAGAGAATACTATCCAGGCAGGAATTGGTCAACACCAGACGTCCACCCGAGGACAGAAAGCGTCCTAACCAAGGCTCGACCCTAGCTGCTAGTTTCTGGATTAGGAACGCCCATTGTTCCTTAGATAATTTCTTGTCGGCCGCCGGGAGGCCTAGATAAGTTAGGGGAAGGCACCCAACTTTGCAGTTCAGCTGCCGCGCCACGCGGTGCTGCGTCTCGGTGGGCTGGTTCAGAACCATCACCTCACTCTTGTGGTAGTTGATTTTAAGGCCAGACATGTCTTCAAAGCACATCAGGAGAAATTTAAGATTTGCCACTTCGAGCTCGTCGTATTGGATAAGGATAATCGTGTCATCGGCGTACTGGAGGTGAGTGACGCCCCCAGGCACCAAGTGCGGGACTACCCCGTGGATGTGCCCGGCTGCGTTTGCTTTAGTAAGGATAGTCGATAGCGCCTCTACGACAAAGTTGAAAAGTAACGGGGAGAGGGGGTCGCCCTGCCGAACCCCTCTTTTATTTCTGAAGAAAGGGCCCATTTCTCCGTTGATTGAAATCGCCGTCTGTCCTCCGCCCACCAGCTGGGCGATCCGGTGCACGAACCCGGACTCGAACCCCTTCCTACGGAGCACCTCTGACAGGAAGTCCCAATTAACCCTGTCGTATGCTTTCTCAAAGTCTAGTTTAAGCAAAACGCCCCCTAGCTTTTTGCTTTGCATCTCGTGGAGAATCTCATGAAGAGCGAGAGCCCCGTCCATGATGAACCGGCCTTTAATAAAGGCCGTCTGGTTGGGGCTGATCACCTTGTTGGCAACCGGGTCCAACTTCGAGGCTATCGCTTTGGCAATGATTTTAAAAATTACGTTAATGAGCGCGATAGGCCTAAACTGTGAGATCGAGTCCGCCCCTAGGACTTTTGGGATAAGGGTCAACACCCCAAAGTTGAGCCTGGAAATGTCAACTCTCCCTAGCAGGAAGTCGTTCAAGATATGAAGTACCCCATGCTTCACAAGTTGCCAAAACTTCTTAAAGAAGGGCACCGGCAAGCCGTCCGGACCCGGGGCTGTATCAGATTTCATATCTTTAACAATGGCCTCCAGCTCCGCCTCCGAGAAAGTGCGGCAAAGCGCATCGTTGTCAGCAGCCGAAACCTTCTGGGAACCCTCCCAGATGTTCGGGGCCAGTCCGCAATGTCTAGGCGAAGAGGAGCCTAAAAGCTCCCGATAGAACGAATAGATGTGTCTCTGTAATGCCATCTTCTCCGAGATGATCCCGTCCGGAGAGACGAGGGAGGAGATGTTGCATCTACGTCGCTTCCCATTGGCCACCGCATGAAAGTAGGCCGTATTAGCGTCCCCCTGGAGCGCCCAGCGGATTCTGCCCCGCTGCCTCCAATATTCTTCTTCGGCTTTAAAAATTTGGAGTAGTTGTTCCTCTTTAAACAGACGAAGCGCCCACTCTTCGTCTTCTAAGCCTACAGAGTCCGCCTTAAGATCTAAGTCCTGGATGCACCGGAGGATGGCCTCTTTCTTAATCTTCGCGTCTCTTCCCAGGTTGCGACTCCACCCACGGAGCCACTGACGCAGCCTCCCACTCATGAACTGCCACCAGTCGATAACATCTCGTCCTCTAACCAGACACGCGAGGGAATCCCAGGTGGCCCGCAGCTGATCTTCGAAGCCTTGGAGTTCGAACCACCCCGTCTCAAAGAAGAAGCGGTTGCTCCTCACTGGGTCTCCCTCACCCGAGTCAAGAATCAAAGGGGTGTGGTCAGAGCCAATGCTGGTCTCAGCCACAAGAGATAGCAAGGGGAACCAAAGATCCAAAATTGGCGAGATAAAGACCCTGTCCAGCACACACCGGACAGGGTTAATTCTCTTATTCGTCCAGGTATACCTGGCCCCCGAACGCTCCACCTCCTGCAGCCCCCAAGCCGCGATGTGGGTGTTAAAAAGGTCGACCCGAGACCAATTGATGTTGCCGTTGTTCTTATCATGCGCCCCTCTAATAAGGTTAAAGTCTCCCCCCATCACAATGGGGTGGGGACAGCTATCGATTTTATGCGAGATCTCATCTAGAAAGATTCCGGAGAGGGCGTGATCTGCCGGCCCGTAGATGTTAATGAAGATGAACTTCCGTTGTGAGGGGCGGTGGAATACTTCCAAACTAAGATGGAACTGCCCCTGGTCCATACTACCTACGTCAAAGAGGCTATCTCGCACGCCGATAAGCATTCCCCCAGAAAGCCCATCGGCGGGCAGCCACTTCCAAAAGAAAGTTTCTCCAGGTTCCACTCCCCTGAGTTCCTGGTCCGAGAAGGATTGCTTTATGGTTTCTTGTAGGCAGATCACGTCTATCTTATGGTGCCGAAGTGCCTCTTTGATCATGGTTCGACGCCCCGGCGCGCCGAAGCCACGGATGTTAGAGAACATCCACCGCATTAAGACACTGCCTTAAGACCCCGTGCTTGGCGAGGGTTGGCTGGCGGATCGGCCGCTGCGGTGGCTTTCTTCTTAGCTTGACGGGTATAGGGTTTCCTGGAAGCTGGTGATGGCGCCGCTTTTTTGGGGCGTCTACTTGGCCCCCCCTTTCCCACAGGAGGTTGCGCAGCCGCGGCGGAGTCAGCTTGAACCTCGGGCCCCAAGGGTCCTCCCGAGCTCGCCACCACTGCGGCTTCCGCTGGGGCGGGGACGGTAGTCTCTACGTCGGGCAGGTCTCCGGTACTAGGGGGAGCAACCTCTGCCTGCGCCTCTCTGGCCCTTGCCAGGTCGGCCTGAGCAAGCTCAGTTGCGCGAATAAGGGAGAGGGTTTCTAATTGATCAACACGGCTCGCTCCCAGGGAGATGCCGCTGTCGCCCGCGACAGCCAGCAGATGCTCATCGGAACAAAGCGGGAGCATAGCGAAACGAGCTGCGGAGGGCGTACCTGTGTCGTTGCGCGCCGCAGCCCTCTCGGAAGCGCGGGCGAGGGCGTGTTTGTCGGAGGAGCCCTCTCCTCTCGCGCTTTTGCGTTGCGCCTCCACGGGGATGGCGTGGCTGCGGAGGCCCCTAGCCACCGGCGCCGCGAGAGCCTGGACCACCCCCAAGCGCTGGGCAGAGTCCCCGGAGAAGTCCGGCTGCGGGAACGCGGCCATGGACGCCGCCAGCAGCTTTGCGGGCCTGTCCGCATTGGCCTTGCTCCGCCGCTCGCGCGCCCTGGACGCCTCCGGGTCGAGCATCCCCACCTGGGACGCCGCCTCGCCACCGAGCCCGTTGTCCTTTGAGTCCAGCGAGGGGGAGGGGGCCGGCGGGACGTCCCCCAAGGACTCCGAGGCGAGAGAGCACGGAGGCGGGGAGCGAGGCGGAGCCGTCACCGTAGAGACCGCAGTCCTTCTGTTGAGGAATGACCCGTATTGGTCAATCTGCACAAGCTCGGTGGCGGCCACCACCTTGGAACCCCCAGCCTTGCCGCTAGCGGGCGCCGGTGACTTCTCCTTGGGGGCCGAGACCTCATGCCTGCCCCGTTTGCCATCCCACTCGTCGCCGTCATCCTCAGATGACTTGTCCGCCGCGTCGTCGTCATCGTTGTTACGCCTAGCTGGTGGAGGAGGGGGAGGCGGAGGGGCGGGTCTGCCGCCGTCCTTCTCCACCTCCACCGTGATCTTGAAGCCTTGCTCGTTGACGAATAGCAGGAACGACTCCACCATGCGCACCCCGGCCCTGCATCCGAACTGCATACGCACGGGCGCATTAGGGTCGTCGAAGGACGCCTCATCCACCGCCATCGGCCGTCCAACTGGGCGCGCCCCCACCCGAAGCCTCCCAGCGCTCCGGTAAGGGGGTGGAACTCCATGCAGCTTGGTCCAAGTGGGCACCAGAGTTTCGGAGGCGAGCTCGCTCATGGCCCCCTCCAGAACCACCGCCCTCGCCTTGGAGATTGGAAGCCGCAGCCCTCCGCCGCGGATCGCCATCCGCAAGTTGCCGGCCGAGGGGAACACCAACGCGAAGTCGGCGTCGCTCAACTGCTTCACCTGCCAGTTCCACTCGTCGTCGACGAGGTCCTTGAACTCCGCTTCAACCTGCGCGGCCGAGAGCTTGGCCCCTTCGACGAACACGGTGGCCGAATTTGGCGGCGCCTTGGCCACCTCGTCCTCGACGACTTCCAAGCACATGAAGCCGATGCCGTCCCGGCCATAGCCCGCCCAGAACGGGTCGAAGCGCTCGTCCGCCACCGTGCACATGGCAGACGGGTGACCGGGGGCGTTGCACTTGACACAGAAGGCCTCTTCCGTGCAGTCAGCCTGCAGGTGGCCCACCTTGTTGCAGTTGTAGCAGGTGGCCTTGGTCCCTTCCTGCGCAGCCGGGCCGCCGTCCGCCGCCGCTGAGGCACCGGTCCCCTCGACCGGTCCCTCGATGTGCTTCTTCCGCTGGTCAAGGCGCCCCTGATTCCTTGCCCCGCCGCGCCCAAACGAGCGCCCACGCTGGAACTGACCTTGCTGGCCACGCGTCTCCCGCCGCCTGTCTCCATCTCGGCTTCTCCTCGGGGAGGGGTCCCGCCCGCCGCCGTACACCCGGCGGTTTTCCTCAGATTCCCGCCGAACGCGTTCATCGAGGTCCCGCCGGTTGCCGCCGCCGGCGTACTCCTCAAAGGAGCGCTTCCCCTGCCTGGAGTCGCTGCCGCGCCCCTTGTCCATCGAAGGGGAGGAGGAGGGTGGGAGAGGCGGCGCCGTGGCAGCTCTCTTTCTTGCTCGGCGAGCGCGGCGCCTGTGTTTCTTCACGTCGTCTGCGGAGGCTGGAAACCCTAACGCGAGATCTAGGGTTCCCCGCGGTCGCCACCACCACTTATAAGTTAGGGGCGCAGCGCTGGGCCGTGGCACCAGGCTGGGCCGAACAGTAGTGCGAGACGCGACCGCACCAGGGCCCGCCAACGAGTGGACAGAAGCGTCCGTGTCGAAACCTTCCGTGGACACTGCGAGGCCCACCTCGCGGCCCACCAACATCTCCCGGCCCATCCCAGGACTCGAGCAGCCATCGCCTCCAGCCACCGCCCCCGCACCAAACCCTAGGATGCGAGGAGCGGCGCGCGCCGCCGCCGGCGGGGAACCGGCAGGAGAGGAGATCAGTACCTGGAGCGAGCCCACCAGGAGCGTCTGCGCTGTCCCCGACGCGAGCGCCTCCTCCGCTGAGCCCAATCCAGGCGCCGCCCCCGAGCAGAGCGGAGGGAAGTCCTCCTCCGCTGAGGCACCACGCACCTCGACGCCGGCAGGGCACAGCTTACGGGCCACCCTAGGCGCCGCTCGCCGCGCCGCCGGGCGCGCCGTCCAGCTCTCCACCGCTGCCTCGAGGTAAGGGGCCAGCGACACCACCCTAGGTGTTGGCCTCGCGCCGCCCAGATCTCCCAGATCCCCATCGCTGCCAGAGCCCGCGTCCAAGGAGCCCTCCTCCTCAGACCAGGATGGCGAGAGCGCCGACGGGGACACCGCCACCGCTGGCCTGCGCACCTTGCGCCGTTGACTGCGCGCCACGGCCCCGCTGGCCGCGCGCCCGCCGTCGCCTCCCGAGTCGCCTCCCGCGTCGCCACCGGAGTCGCGAGAGAGAGGAGAAAAACGGTTCGCCATAGTACTGTTTGGTGAAAAAGCAGGTAAAAAAACCGAACTACACAAGATTTTTGCAATAATTCGACCAAATTAAACTAAGTGCCTTGAGTATTCTGTGAAAATCCCAACCAACTAGATGAATTGAAGGTAGGTAGGCTAAATTTGAAAATGAAACCAAACTACAAAAAAAAAAGAATTACGCCAAATAAAACCAGATACACCTGAACAATATGGGAAAGTTTTGGGTCATTTTGCCATCAATCGGAGTTTTGAGTTGTTTTGCAAATTCTAAGTGTAGTGAAAATTCAAACTACATAGAACTAGGGCGCCCGCCGTTACGTTTCTTCCTGCCCGGTGTAGTGTGTACTAGATGTACATGCGCGCTCCACCGCGCCACCTGCATGACGTCGTCACGTGACGCGACCTTTGCAGTTTATTGTCGACATAGTGCTCATATGCGACTCTCCTGGAACCTTTTGCCCAGAGGCGGAAGATCCACCGCATCGACTATAGCCTGGTGTGTCTCCAAAACGTTAGGAGGAACTTAGGCAGAAGACCCACTAAATTGAAAGCGCAATAGCTGTTTAGACTGTATAAATAGAACATTCGGGTTCACTTGCTTGGGGCGCGTCTCATCGACCACGTCTGGATCGATTCTATTGGAATAAATTGAGCGGAAACTAGAGAGACAACGAATGAATGAATCAACTCTCTTATTCTATTGGTGATGTCAGTGGAAGGGACGCGAGCAAGAGTCGTGTCCGTTCGAGGGGGTGCGAGGAAAGTCGCGTCTATTGGGAAAACAACCGACTTAGACATTTACAGGAGGGAGGATTATCCCTTTAATTAATCTATTTAATTAAATCCTAACACTCCCCCTAATCCTTCCTCGTCCTTGCAATCGAGCATCTTTGGAATCATCTTTGAAATCATCTCCCCCAAAAACCATGTGGGAAAAATATGAGGAGTATGGTGTGTATGATATGTTGCTAAAACTCCTTTAAACCCAATGGAAAAATAAGGAGAAAATGGTGCTACATATACTGGTTGGATATGATGTTAAAACTCCTTCAAACCCAATGGGAAAATAAGGAGAAAATGGTACAACATATTATGGTTATTGCCCCTTGTAACTCAATATGAAGTAGATTCATAGAATATAGAGGACAATAAATATGTCGTATTTACTTTCCTAAAAATCCCGGTGGGGAAAACGGTAAGTATGACATATGATCCTATGTTGATATTACTTCATTAAAAACCTTGACGAGAATTTTGATAGTAAACTCATAAAGGGAAAAAAGTTGTAATATGATGCTTTGAACAGGAATAACTCAGGAAGATACTCCCCCTGATTCTTGCAACTTTCGAAGTCGTCACATACCAATCCATGAAAATATATCTGGAATTTTAAAGTTGGTAGAGACTTCGCAAATAGACCAACGAGGTTCTCGCATGATTTGGCTTGCAAGATGTTAAATATCCGACTCTTATGAAGTTCATTGGGATAAAACAATTTAGGGACAATATGCTTATTGATATTGCTCTTGATGTATCCTGTTTGTATCCATGCAACACAAGCAACATTATCTGTGTAGATAATGGTTAATGATTAAAGAGAACCAATATCACATGACGGATGCATGTGGTTTATCATTCTATGAAGCCATATGTGTTAATATGTAGCATCATATCTCATAATGATTGGTAGGTGTAGCCACTAGAGTCTATTCGGAAGACGTCAATGGAGTGACAATTCTACCATGTAGGTACACATTTTGGGGATTGGAGTAGTAGCCAATGTCAGTGTCTGAGGATATTGGAGTTCAGATTTCTTCGAAATATGAACAATAGGTCAAGATTTTTAGTGCGTTGGAGATATCGAGAGATATTCTTGATCCCAACCAGTTGTGTTAGTGGGTCCAAGGGCATTGGGGTATGAAACTATATGTCCCAACATGTCTTTTACATCTTCCCGTGGTTTGAGTAAATCTTTCTCTACGTCTAGAGATCGAACAACCGGCATGGAGGATGGATATGACACGTCCATATTAAGTTTATCCAATATTTCTGACATAGCCAACTTAGTGTACCATAATATTTGAGTGAAGGAGTTCGAGATCTAGTCTCAAGAACTATTTGGTTTTATCCAAAATCTTCATCTCAAATTCCGTCTTATATATGATCACGTGCTTCGTCATTCTAGGAGTAATCCTTGTGTATGACGAATACATATTGGTGATCATCATTGTAGGAGTAGTGCTTGTGTATAAGGAACTCACTGTGTTGGTTGTACCAAAATTTACCGACAACAATAAGTCATGTTATGACTTATTGAATTTACACAATATATGTTGTGTTTGTATTTCGATTCGGATTGAGATTCCTTCGGGAACCATACATGTCCAAATCTAGTGATCCACATGGATGTGTAGTCACTACATCTATCAACTGCATAGGTAGATGATTTTGTACTGCTAATTATATAAGTATCGGAAAGAAGGATTCCACTCTTGTCTAGAGAGTAGGTCTCGAATCTCTGCGGAAACCCGACCTTATGCTACAAGCCTTTTTCTCACCACCTTGTTGTTTTCGTTCCATGTATGAAAGAAAATGCAATGAATCACATAGATAATTCATTTGGAAGAGCGAGGCTAATTCTGCTTGGATTGCATCCTTCGATTGTTTCAGTCCGAGTGAGTGGTTTACACTTTTCTATGGCAATAGTCTTTGGATCTGAATTCATCAAGAAGGTTGTTGGTAATCATACAAGAGAAATGTTTGTCGACGGTTGTAGGTTTTGGTTATATGGTTCTCCAGTATCGATTGTTAGAGGAAATCTTAAGCACCCTTGATGGCTCTTTGTGATTTCCCAATACGCGTGAGTCTAGGTGTTCCGATGTCCCAGCCAGTGTGTGCAAGATGAAGCTGGGTTGTGGAGGTTTCCCTTTCACTGGGTGTATACTACCCATAAGGTGTATGTCAACGCGGTTAACTTGCATTTACCGACTTAGAGAATTCCTCCTCAATTGCCTTTGTCGCTTGTAGGAAGCCAGATCCTGGTTAGAGGCCGTACTACTCCTCCTCTATTTAGGAAAGAGAAGTTGAGTGGTTTTTATTGGTACCTCCACTCTTTCGGGCGCATTTCTAGCCGGATTAAATTAAGGATTTTGTAACACATTTCAGGTAAGTAAATGAATATGGCAGGATATTTGCAATATGTTGCAAATTTGTGAATGAACGTGGTATGAGGTGGAACATGGAGTCCCAATTCATTTCCTGGCATTCTATGTGGTACATGAAGTCTCTCCCTAATTCCTGGAAATAATCCATCCTTTAATGTAGCAATCAACATACTGGGCTATGAATAGATACCCTATAAGGGGTTCAAGGTACTTGTTGAATGGTGATCGACGGAGATCAGTACTCCACATAGATCCCTAGTATGTGGGCCCAATTATGTATGTTGCGGTGGTGAGATCGGTACACGTGAAGCACTTCCGAACTTACGCAGATGAGAAATTCTCGGAGGATTTCCACGTATCATTTGTAGAGGGGAAGCACCGCTATGTGCAGATAGTCAGTCAACATCGTGTAACACTGCTTGACTCCAACGTGAAGTTGGTGAATTGCAATTCATCAACAAAGGTCTTGCAATGAGTTTGGTCCTCTTATTTAGGGGTTCATCCAAACCAGTATATGTATGGACATATAGGACAGAGTGTTGAGCTTCAATTCTATCGCCATGAAATAGTTGATGGAGGCACTTGACCAGAATTATGCAGCATTTCCCATGCGAGTATTTAATTCAACTTTCTAGATAACGGGCCTGTAATTTATTACTTACCTCGTTTATTTTGGCACATGCATGGTTTTGTGTGGATAGACTACACATATGTGACCATCATGTAGATGCGTCAACAAACACCATGAAATAGCTAAATGGTCCAGATAGTGGTTGGATGAGACCACGAATCCTGAATGTGTTCAAGGAACTGAAGTGGTTCAACTTTTATTTTGAGGAGGCAGAGCCTCAAAATTAGCTTCCCTGTGGTGCATGATGTCCATACAAAGTCTTATGACGGAGGAAATTTGAACTCGAACAAATTATGACCAATGAAATTTCATTATATGCAATATGTTCTACGGGTTGGATGTATGTACGTGTAGTACAATCCAAACAATAGAGTATATGCTGACATACAATACTTATGTTTTATTACAACATTACTAATGGACATTAATAAAACGATTGCTAAGGAGGTAGTGATACTAGTTTAAGTCTCCAAACATGTCGGTTGACGCGTACTCAACCATCATGTCTTCCGTGCCTGTAGGGTCCTCTGGTGGAAGGAGAGTAACGGCGTTGCTAGGTCCCAGGGGAACTCTTGCGAACAACCAGCTCCATTGGTGCCATTTGGATGAAGGTTGAAGTTTTCTTCAAACCTTTTCCCTCGAGGTGCGTTGCGTACCTGGGATTGCTGGTAGAGAATGGCCATATGCTTTGGGGTCTTGAACTTATTAGTGGGGATGCGTGTAGCATTCACACTTGTCGCAAAGCTTAGTTTTGTCTAACTTGGGCTTTGTGGTGTCTTTCCCATGGTGTGAGTTTCTAGGCTATCTGTTCCTGTTGCGCTTTCGCTTACCATTGAAGTTCGAGGGCTTGCCATTGAAGCCACCATCATAATTTTTTCCATTCACCATATTCGTATGAACTTCAGGTAGAGGTTGGGAACCAACCGGACGCTAAGAGTCATTCTTAGCGAGGAGCTCATCATGCTTTTCCGCCTGAAGTACAATATGAATAAGACCAGAATAGACTTGGTAGTCGCGAGCACGGTACTGCTGCTGGAGGATCCTATCATATGGGAGCATAGTAGATAAAGTTTTATCTATCTTCTCCGCATCAGTAGGTTCCTTCCCGCAAAAGCGTAGTTTGGAACTGATCTTATGAACCTCATGATTATACTCCCTGACAGACTTAAAGTCCTGATATCGGAGGTGTGTCCAATCATGGAGTGCTTCGGGCAGGAAAACTGCCTTCTGCTGTTCACACCTCATCTTGAGGGCCTAAAACAAAGTAAATGGGGATTCCTCCTCCAAGTACTCAGACTTAAGATCTGCGTGAATCTGATGTCTTATGATGTACAAGGCAGTATATTTCTGATCATCTCTCAGCGGTGCAACTCCAGCGGGAAGGGGGTCTTCCTGATTCTGGATTCCGCACACTATCCCACGAGACGCAAGGGAGATCTTGATGTCCATGTCCAAAGTAGGGTAGTTGTGGCAATTGAGACCGAGTACATCAAACCCTTTTCCAGCCATCAGTGACCTACATGGGTAAACCAGAGAATTCTAATTTACAAATTAAAATCCATCATGGATATGTTGTAATGAACGATGCAAAATAAATGAAGTTTCAAGAAATGGGCTTGAACTCACTAGCGTGGACCTCAAATTGTTAAGCATGACACGTTGTAGATAATCACCAAAATAATTTTTGGAGTAGATCTAGCAGCATTAGCGGAGTAATACTCACGCTTTAAATGACTTATGGCATAACTTAATTAAATCTTCGGGAGAGCACATTAGCAATCATAATGTCATAAACGACAATATGTAGGCTTAAATAGTAGGTGTAGATAAATCTACACACCACCTCATGATTCCAAAACATCAATTTGAAAAAGTCACTTTGAATTTTGCACTAATGTTTGCAAGAAATTAAAAATGTCATTGCAAATAATAGATGTAATTAATCTCGACACGTGACAAACGTGGAAATATATTACATCAACTTAGGATCGGATCTGGAATACATCGGTACTCAACAGAAATCAGTACTAGATGTACTAAATTAACGGGTGGTACTAGTGAAGCGATGAGGCAATTAGAGAATAAACAAATGATAGGCTGATGGTGCCTTATTCCCTGATGCATGCACATGGCACCATGGATTACGTGTCGTTCGACAAGTCGCGGCTTGTCTAGCGGCTTGTCTACTTATCGCAACCTGGATGTCGACACACGACAAGTACAACTTATCGATCGACAAGTTAACTTGTCGACGACTAACCGCGACAAGTCCATGTAAACAGGTCGAGCGACAACCAAAAAAAACCCATCCCGTTCAGGCCCAAAACCTAGCTACCCCTCCACGCCTCCAGAAACAGATCGATAAGAATAGATCGAGCATTCCCCTGCCCAGCCGCCTCTCCCTAGGCGTCTCTCCCCTAGCCGCCGCCCCACACCTGGACACCGCCGGTGCTGCTGCCGCCTCCTCACACCTGGTGCTCGTGATTCTGCTCCTCGCCGCCACCTCACTAGTGGAAACAGGGCCTTTTGTCTCGGGTCGTAAGGGCCAGTTGTCCCGGTTGTGCAACCGGGATGGGCTGGCTGGGACAAATGGCTCTCCCCCATTGGTCCCGGTTGTGCCAGGACCCGGGATGGTAAGGATAGGCCACGTGGCGAACCTGGGCCAGGGAGTTCGTCCCGGTTCGTTCAAGGGACCGGGATGGATACTTTTTTGAAAAAAATATATATAATCGTCAATTTTCGCGTCCAGGCCCACGTCTTTTGGGCTCCTGTCTCCCAATCCCGAGCCGGCCTCCCCTTCCCCAACCGCGTCCAGGCCCACGTCTTTTATTAAGCCCACTGGCCACATTTTTTTGTCAAAAGGGCCCACTGGCCCGCGTCTTTTATTATGGTCAGTCAACGGTTCGAAGGGGCCACTGGCCAGCGGCCTGGTGGCTGGCTCGCCTGGTCCCTTAAATTAAGACCACAGGGCGGTCAAAGGGCCCACTGTCGCCTCGTCTTCCCGTCCCGCCTCGGCTTCCCGCGCCGCCACTTCCCCACGCGCGCGTGCGAGCTGCAACCGCCGCCACGCCTCGGCTCCCGCCCCGCATTCATGGCCGCCTGCAACCGCCGCCATGTTCTGGCCGCCGGTTGGCATGCCAGCCCCCCCGGGTCCTTTTTAAAGGGCCCCCGCCGCCCGTACAACCCATCCACCCCGGCCGCGCCCAAGGCAGAGCAACCATAGCCACCATGTCCCGCTGGTTCGGCAGCGGCTCCGGCAAGCGCCCTAGGAACGACCACGAAGGCTCCTCGAGCGGCGCCGGCCGCGTCGCACCCCCGCCGGCGGAGGCCTTCGGCTACGGCCCTGGAGGTGTCCGCCTCGGCGGGACGCCGCGCGTCCCCGCGCCACCTCCGGCGGCACGCCCGCCGCCCCGCGCCGCGCCCAAGGGCAAGAGGTTCCGCCGGTACGTCCGGGGGGATGAGGCCGAGTGGCACTGGAACAACGCCACGCCGGTGTTCTATGCTGACGTCCATCTCCCGGACGACTGACACCTGAACCCCCAGCGGATCCCTGTGCCGCCGGTCCCGACCGGCGAGGCGCTGCTCGAGGAGATCGACCGCCGGCGCGCGCTCCTGCCGGCCCCGTCCGCAGGGAGCGCGCGTACGCGCGCAGCTCCCCTACTGGGCCGCCTGGCTCGAGCAGGAGCACGAGCAGCGCCGGCGCTCCTTCATCCCCGCCCCCACGAGGCGGACGTGGCGGACTACCCCGCGCCACCGCCCGGCCGGGAGAGGGAGCTGTGGCTCCTCGAGGACATCCCGGAGGACTTCTCCGGGGAGGAGGACCCCGAGCTCCGGGCCGCCATGGAGGAGGCCTGCGAGGCCTCCCGCCGCTCCCTCCGGGAAGACGAGATCAAGCGGTGGGAGCGGGTCGTGGCCGCCGCCGCCGCCGACGCCGCTGCCATGCCGCCGCCGCCCCCTACCGAGCCTACCCCCTGGTGGCAGCAGATGTACGCCGACTGGGAGGCGTCCGAGGACCAGCCGCCGCCGCAGCCGCTCCCCCCAGGCCTGGAGTACGGCATGTCCTGGGTCTGGACCGGCGGCGCTTGGGCGCCGCAGCAGGAGGAGCTGCCCCCACCGCCGCCGCCGCAGGAGGTGCTGCCCCCGCCACCGCCGTACGCGCCTCCGATGCCCCCGATGCCTCCACCCCCGGCCCAGCCGCCTGCCCACCTGTGGCAGCCACCCCCCTACCAGTGCATCTCCTCCGACGAGGAGGACGAGTAGATCGGCGCCGGTGCGCCCCCCTAGACTAAGCTACCCTCCTAGACTAAGCAACCCCCCAAGAAAACGGCCGGCCGCCTGTGGCCGCGCCGCCGCCCCCTTTATGCAAGTACGGCCGGCCGCCTGTGGCCGCGCCGCCCCCTATCTATGTAAGCAAGGCCACTGGCCTTTTTTAATATAAGTTGTGTGCCCTAGTCTACCGTGTCCCTAGCCCATCCCCGCCGGCGGTCCGCCGGCGGGATCTGTCTACTCGTTCCCGCCGCCGGGGCAGGGCTTCGCCAAGCCATGTCCACTGTCCTGGGGTGTTTGTTCGGCCTGGAGAGAGGGCCGCGATTTTTATACACCTGGGCCTCTGGTCCCGGCCCGTGCCACCAACCGGGACTAGAGCCCCTTTGGTCCCGGTTGGTACCACGGGCCGGGACCAAAAACATATTTCGAATTTTGGGGGTGGCACCCTGCGCGCCCAAAAGTTTTTAGCGCCAAAGTTTGAAAATTATTAAGTTTGCACATTAACAACTTCTATATACTTTCGAATTTGACAAAAATTTCAACATGAAAAACACTAGAATTTGCATAACTAATTTAAATCCATTTTTCGTTTAACTAAATAATTTTTCTAACTATTGAAACTATTAATTATTTTACCATTTGTACATAATTTGAATATAAAAATGTTACAATTTTTGTTTTCTCTCGTGATCTTCCGAGTTAGTCCAGAGCATACAAGGCATCCCGGGTGATTTATATAAAGTTCGACAAAGCGAGTTGTACCTTATTGACACGGTGAATTTGAGATCTTCGTCTCCCTTTATCCCGACCCCCGCTTGAAAACATAGTAACTTCCGTGTACGCGGCAAGCCTCAGCGGGAGCATCAGACTTAAAGCAGAGACGGGCGGTCGGGCGGGGGAGACCGCGCCGTTGCTGTCGCGCTTTCCTCTCCTCTGCTCGTCCGCCGTCTCCGTCGTGCTCCCCTCCGCCTTCAACATTTGGGATCTTCGTTGTTCAGTTAGACGTTTCTCCTCCAAAAATTTATCATATCTGTTAAAGAAGTATCGAATCTCTATTTCTGTTTTAAGGATATCTGTCAGGATGGTATCTCTGCTATCACTTCGAAGTGTGACTGCAATATTTGCGCAGAATATATGACACCCATAAGGCAAAACCCATTTTTCTCTATCCTCATACAATCTACTTAGCCACTCGTTATCCTTCAGATTGTACTTCGCCAAGACCTACTAAAATCATGAGCGAAAGTTTCCGAACAGTGCAATATATCCCTTAATACTTACGTTGCATTTTGATATATATTCGAGCGGTGGACAGTCCCTGGCCAAGCAGAAGCAACTGCATCCCCTATCGATGTAAAGCAGTCAGTCAAAACAGTTTTCGGCTGTTTATACTGGTTAACTCCAATGAATAACAATAGAGGCCTGCCATAATCACTTGTTCTATACCGTGTGTCAACACATACTACATCTCCAAAGTAGTTATAATCCTGCAATATCTGTCAGGATTGTATCTGTACTATCACTTCGAAGTGTTCCTGCAATATCTGCCTACAGTTATCTCATACTCGGATATGGGTCATAGTTGTCAGCTTTTTACCGGTCAATACAAAATACTGATCAAACAGAACTATATGATCATGTATTCCACGCTTATTATTACAAATCACCAACAGACGTAGGAGAGAGAAACAGAAAAGTGGGTGGGTGTGCTGCTGGTTGGAATAATAATGAAGTCAGGCTGGTCATAGTTGTCAAGCACTCAATGCTTGCCAGCTTTTGACCGATCAATACAAATTATTGGTCAAACTTGCACCTACTCCATTCATAATCACGGAATATGTATAAATATCATTTTGGCTAACAAAATCTCGTTCATACTGCGTTATAAGAACTATGATCATGTATTCCACGTTTATTATTACACATCACCAACAACATCCCTATCTAGTCTTCTGAATTTTCTTCGTGTCCCTTGCTTATGATCGCTTCGGCCGTAACCATGGAGCATCTTCATTATTTAACGGGATGGTGGGGTCAGCTTTCACTGTGAAGGGTGGAATTTCAACAAACTTATTATAATCTTCTGACATGTCTGTCGTGTCCTCAATTCCCACGATGTTTCTTTTCCCTGAGAGAACTATGTGACGCTTCGGCTCATCGCATGATGAATTTGTTTCCTTATTTTTTCTTTTCTTCGGTCTGGAAGACATGTCCTTCACATAGAAGACCTGAGCCACATCATTGGCTAGGACGAATGGTTCGTCATTGTAACCAATATTGTTGAGATCCACTGTTGTCATTCCATAAAACGGGTCTACCTTTACCCCTTCTCCATTCAGGTTGACCCATTTGCACTTGAACAAAGGGACCTTAAAAGAAGGTCCATAGTCAAGTTCCCATATCTTCTCTATGTAACCATAGTATGTGTCATTTTTTCCATTCTCGTTTGTTGTATCAAAGCGGACACCACTTTTTGGTTGGTGCTCTTCTTATCTTGGGAGCTCGTGTAAAATGTATTCCCATTTACCTCGTACCCTTGAAAACTCCCAATAGTCGAAGATGGTGACCCTGCCAACATGTATAGCTGATCTTCAACAGTGGTGTCATTTATAAGACGTGTTTGCAACCAACTTCCGAAAGTCTCCATGTGTTCGCGTTTAATCCATGAGTCATCCTTCCCCGGGTTTGCAGACCGTACAATATTCTTGTGTTCCTCGAGATACGTAGCCATGAACATAGAATTTTGTAGAACTGTGTAGTGTGCTTTGGTCAAAGAATGCCCGTCCCTAGGTATCATTGTTTTCTTTCCCAGCGTTCCTTTTCCCCTCAGTCTCCCCTCATGCCGCGATTCAGGAACACCAATTGTCTTAAGGTCGGGAATAAAGTCAACACAGAACCCAATGACCTCCTCTGTTCCATAGCCCTTCGAGATGCTTCCTTCTGGCCTAGCACGGTTATGAACATATTTCTTCAAGACTCCCATGAACCTCTCAAAGGGGAACATATTGTGTAGAAATACCGGACCAAGAATATGAATCTCTTCACATAGGTGAACCAGGAGATGAGTCATAATGTTGAAGAAGGATGGTGGGAACACCAACTCAAAACTAACAAGACACTGGACCACATCCCTCTATAATCTTGTCAGACTTTCTGGATCGATTACCTTCTGAGATATTGCGTTCATGAATGCACATAGCTTCACAATGGGTACTCGAACATTTTCCGGTAGAAGCCCCCTCAATGCAATCGGAAGCAACTGCGTCATAATCACGTGGCAGTCATGAGACTTCAGGTTTTGGAATTTTTTCTCTGCCATGTTTATTATCCCCTTTATATTCGACGAGAAGGCAGACGGAACCTTGATACTGTAAAGGACTTCAAAGAATATTTCCTTCTCTGCTTTAGTAAGAGCGTAGCTGTTTAAGTAATGACGCCTATCTGTGTGCTTGTTGCTTGGGTCTTTCATACGTTGCTTGTCCTCCCGTGCTTCTGGCGTATCTTTGAACTTCCCATACACGCCCAGGAAGCATAGCAGATTTACACAAAGATTCTTTGTCACGTGCATCACGTCGATCGAAGACCGGACCTCTAAAACTTTCCAATAGGGTAGCTCCCAAAATATAGTTTTCTTTTTCCACATGGGTGCGCGCTTATCAGGGCCGTACGGAACTGGTTGGCTGCCAGCAGCCTTACCAAAGATTACTTCTAGGTCCTTGACCATATCGAATATATCATTACCACTACGCAGCTGAGGCTTCTTCCGGTTATCTGCCTCACCTCTGAAATGCTTCCCTCCTTTCTTTCTTACGGGATGCTTGATCGGAAGAAATCTACGATGCCCCAGGTATACAACCTTTTTACATTTATCCAAAAAAACACTGTCAGTATTATCTAAACAGTGTGTGCATGCATTGTATCCCTTGTTTGTATGTCCGGAAATGTTACTAAGAGCAGGCCAATCATTGATGGTTACGAAAAGCAACGCCCGTAGGTCAAATGGCTTTTGTTCGTTCTCATCCCACACACGTACACCTGGTTTGCCCCACAATTGTAAGAGTTCTTCCACTAATGGCCTTAGATACACATCAATGTCGTTGCCAGGTTGCCTCGGGCCTTGGATGAGAACTGGCATCATAATGAACTTGCGCTTCATGCACAACCAAGGAGGAAGGTTGTACATACATAGAGTTACAGGCCAAGTGCTATGACTGGAGCTCTGCTCCCCAAAAGGATTAAAGCCATCTGTACTTAGGCCAAACCATAAGTTTCTCGCCTCTCCTGCAAAGTCTGGAAAGTCTCTCTCGATCTTTCTCCACTACGATCCATCGGCGGGGTGCCTCAACTTTCCGTCTTTCTTACGGTCTTCTTTGTGCCATCGCAACAACCTAGCATGCTCTTTGTTTCTAAACAGACGTTTCAGCCGTGGTATTATAGGAGCATACCACATCACCTTAGCAGGAACCCTCTTACGGGGGGGCTCGCCGTCAACATCACCAGGGTCATCTGCTCTGATCTTATACCGAGTGCAGTGCATATCGGACATTCATCCAAATTCTCGTACTTCTCACCGCGGAAGAGGATGCAGTCATTAATGCATGCATGTATCTTCTGCACATCTAATCCTAGAGGGCAGAGAGCTTTCTTTGCTTCGTACGTACTCTCAGGCAATTCGTTATCCTTTGGAAGTTTTGGCTTCATTAGTTGAAGTAAACTCTCAAATGCCTTGTCAGTCACACCGTTCTGTGCCTTCCATTTCAGCAACTCCAGTGTGGTACCGAGCTTTGTGCTACCATCTTTGCAATTTGGGTACAACAATTTTTTGTGATCCTGTAACATGTTGTCCAGCTTCAACCTCTCCAATTTATTTTCACAGTCTTCCCTTGCATCAGCAATAACTCGGCCAAGATCATCATCGGGCTCTTCTGATGCCTGTTCTTGATCACCTCCTTCTTCTGCATTCTCTTCCATTGCAGTATCGTCGTATTCAGGGAACAAAGGATCTTCTTCTTCTTCTTCATCGTCTTCCATCACAACCCCTCTTTCTCCATGCTTGGTCCAGCAATTATAGCTGGGCATAAAACCTCTCCGAAGTAGATGGCCGTGAAGGATTCTTTCGGAAGAATGTTCTCTGACGTTCCGACAATCAACACATGGGCAACACATGCAGCCATTATCTTTGTTCCCCTGAGCTACAGCAAGAAATGCATTCAGGCCTGCCATATACTCGGAAGTGCGTCGGTCACCGTACATCCATCGCTGCCGTGCATCCATCTGCATCATATAATTAAGTTTATCAAAATACATTACAATAACATATTAATACATAGATGACCACAGTACATCGACAAATAATATTTTTTTATGTATCAGTTACAGATGAAAAAGATAATTTGTTAACCTCGGTCGAAGATACCATTTTCAGTGAGCTTGTGTGCGTCTCGGGAATTTCGTCGAACACCTCGTGTGCATAGTAAAAAAAAACACACTAACACCACACTCTCTCACACCTCCAAGCAAAAAAAAAGATGGAAGGAGGGGGGGCTGGGACAGTATATATAGGGGAAGGGGGCATTGGTCCCGGTTCGTGGACTGAACCGGGACAATAGGTCATGCGCGTGCCACGTGGCCTGTGGCTAGGCATTGGTCCCGGTCCGTGGCAAGAGCCGGGACCGATATGCCCCCCACGATCCGGGACCAATGCGCCCAGGCGATTCCTGTTGCCCCGGGCGCACGAACCGGGACCAATGCAGGGCATTTGTCCCGGATTTGGTTGCAACCGGGACAGCTGCCCCCCGGCCCCCTGGACGAGAGGGGTTGTTTCCACTAGTGCCTCCTCCCCCTGGCAACCTTCACGCCGGCGCTGGCCCTGCTTTGCCTCTACCTCAACCTCCACTCTCATCCAACGCTGACAACATCATTTAACTAATGCTCCCAGCTCTCCTCTACCTCCACTCTCATCCTCCCCCCGATACTCTCGCCCACTGGACGCAAATGCCATAGTCCCAGGTTCATCTCCACTCCCTATGCCACCAATACTTTTCAGTATGTATAGCTCAACTATATATCGACTTGTCTATGACTTGTTGCGACTAGTCACGACAAGTCTACTTGTCGGTACCCGAGCGACAAGTTGCGACACAACGACTCGTAAATCTTGCATGGCACATGGGCCATCGAGCACACGCGGCAACGTTTGTGCCTTATTTCTTCTCTGGTACACCACCGAACGGATAAGGAGAGGGAACGGCCCAGGAAAATAAATTCCCCCTCGCTACTTTCCCGACGCCACCAGAAAGCACACCGCTGCAGCGGCGTTCACCGGCAGGGAGGCGCTCTCGTCGCGCTCTTCCTCGTCTGACGATTCTCCAGGGAGCAGGGTTCGCGGCGCGACGTCGTCCGCGAGCCCGAGCGCCGCTGGACTCCATGTGCCAGTGCGGCCGGAGCGGTTGCTCGACGGCAGGCTCGTCAGCGGAACTCAGAGGGCCAGAAGATAGCGGCGAGCGCCTGTGCGCGGCAATGGCAAGGGAGTGACGAGCATCGGGGAAGGCAGGCCCGGCGGCGCGGCGTCGGCGGAGACAAAGCTGCTCACGCTAGAGCCAAAGGCAAAGGCGGAGGCTCCGGTCGGCACGGACACGAAGCGAGCGCGTCGCCGTCGCGGATTTGCACTTGATGTGCGGCCGGGACGCCCGCCACCGTCGGCAACGTCAGGAGCGGCGCGCCGCCATCGGCCTCTACAACCGCTTGGGTCGGATGCTGCAGCGGCGCACCCCCGTCTTCTTCATCGTCGATGACGACGCTTCCCTCTGTCTGAGGCGCCGCGGCGACTGGATCGGCCATGACAAAGGCGTCCTGATGCAGGGGCATTTTCTTTCTTAACTTTATCGATTCCCTTATTCCGGCGACCGCCGAAATCGATCAACTCGCTCAACGGCGAGCGTGCTGATAACGTGTTGGAATAAATTGAGATGAAACTAGATAGACAACGAATGAATGAATCAACTCTCTTATTCTATTGGTGATGTCAGTGGAAGGGACGCGAGCAAGAGTCGCGTCCGTTCGAGGGGGTGCGAGGAGAGTCGCGTCTGTTGAAAAAACAACCGACTTAGATATTTACATGAGGAAGAATTATCCTTTTCATTAATCTATTTAATTAAATCTTAACAGATTCGAGCGTGAGCGGCATGCTGTTATCGACCACGTCGATGACTCGCACGTGCTCCAGTCGTAGCACAACGATGAGAGACGTCATTGCACGTCATCGCTGGTGGAACGCGACTGACCACACCGTGATGAGCGCGGTCGAAGCCGCCTGCGGACACGCCGTAGCGGGCAATGTGGAGCCGTTTCGCCTGGTGTCCCAAACAGTGCAAAATTTGGGAGTGCCACCACATGCAGCTGACATATATCCGGCGCCCTAAATAGTGCATAATTGAGAAGTGACGCGCACACATTTTATTTTATGGCTACCAGTAGGATATGGTCTAAGGCCGGTGCCAACGCGGGCGATATCGCCCGGCCTGGGGCGAGAGGAGGCGAGAGCGGGGGCGTTAGGGGTGCGGCGGGCTCGCCCGGCGAGAGGAGGCGAGAGCGGGCGCTATCGCCCGCGTAGGCGGGGCGAGAGGGGGGTCGCGGGGCGAGAGGGGGGGGGCGATAGCGCGGGCGACGCGCTGGCGCGCCCGGGCGAGAGGGGGGCGATAGCGCGGGAGGACCAAGGCCGCGTTTCGCAAAGATAAGGGAAAGGAAAAGAAGAAGGGGAAGGAATCCTCATCAAACAGTGAGGCAGCAAGTGCAACCTTCGGGATGAAGAACATGTGGACTGGTTTAGTAAAGGCTAAGCTACTGAAGCAATATAACAAATTGCAAGACCGATCAACCGCCGACATGAACGAAGCAAACAAGCGCAGACATGCGAAGGCCATCCAGATAGTGGAAAAAGAGCTAGGGCTGGAAGATGATGACGACGACGAGGAGGAGGAGGAGGATTAGAATTTTTTATTTTTTATGTAATTTTTACAATTTATTATGCAATTTTATTAATTATTATGTAATCGGTAACAATTTTAGTTGAATAAAATAATTTCCCTGCATTATTTTGAATATTTTCGTCTCAAAAATATATGTTGACGTGGAGGAGAGGGAAAAGCTGATGTGGCAGAGAGAAGTGAGAGTGAAGGCTATAGCCCGTGCACCGGAACCGTGCCGTGAGAGTGGCGTAAGAGTGGGGTGATAGTGAGGGAAAAAACTAACGTGACGGGGCTATAACCCGTGAGAAGGGGTGATGCACCGGCACCAACCTAAGGCAGTACTCAAACATGTACGTGTACCGAGCACGTCACGAGGCTAGGCAATCCAATCATGCATGAGCTTTGTCAGTAATTAATTGAATGGATCCATCATCTGCATGAGCCCATCCCGGCAGCTAACATATGCACAATCAGCAATGTGTGGCAGCACGACAGTATAGACACGCACGAAAATATCAACTAGACCCACGTCGTAGCGTCAGAGCCACAATCTACCGAGATTACATCTTGCCCTGTGTTTGGACGTAGGAAAAAGATCCAGGAATTAGCAATATGAAGTTGCCAACCCCAATTCACTTGTTTGGTGTGGTCACAGATTTGGAGCGTGGAAACGATAGGCAATTCCACGGGGGGCCCGCGCGCACGTCCGCGCGTGGCTGTACGATTCCGAGGCTGTAAGCTCGGAAACTGCTTGGATTTTTTTTTCTTCCGCTCCTACCCCGCTCGCACCGCTTCCCACGCGACTGCTCCCACCCCGACCGCGACTGCTCCACGCGAAGAAGGCGACCTGGAGGAAGACAACAGCGGCGGCGGCACAGGTGAGCTGCGTCCCTTCCCTAATTTGTCGACGTTCTGCGGATGTGCCCGCCCTCCTCTCTGCCCCCCGCGCTCTCTCTCTCTCTCCATCCTCATCTGCTCCCTCTCACTCCGCCCCCTCTGTGACCTAGAGCGCCGGCTGGAGCTTCGCGAGGAGGGGTCCATGGCCGCCGTGGAGGGTCTAGTACGCGAGCGGAGGACATGTGACGGGGGACGGACGAGGAGGGCAGAGGCCGTCCGCCTTGGGGAAATGGGAGGGGGAGAAGACGGGCGACGGGTACGGGGCATACTGGCGGCGGCGCCCCCAGTCGTTCTACCAGGGGAGGTGCGAGGCGGCGGGATTGGGCACCGATGAACTGGGCAGAGGACAAGTGACGGGAGGACGGACGGGGACAGAGGCATGTGTGCCTGTTATGTGCCTGGGCAAAGATGAACATGACACTATTTTTTATTTCTTGCTCTGATGCAATGCTTGTAAACTGAAATTTGTAGTTTCTAAAGCAGTGATTCATTTGTTTTGTTTAGGTCTCCAGGAAAATTTGTATTGTTTCTACTTATGTTGTTATTATCCATTTATTTGGATTTTTATATGTTAGTATGTGTGCAAAATAATATATAGACGCTCAAATATACACATACTACGTTTTTCATGCATGTACACATGTTTATATTGTTAAACTAAAAAAATTCGAATTCCATAGTGTGTACATCCAAACATGAATTGGAATTGGGTAACACCCTTTGATTCCATCAGTAAATTCAATGCACAAGAAAACAACAGAATCAGAATTGCCGCTCATTTCCTTTCCATCTTGGATTTGGAATTCACAGACCAATTCAATTCCACACAGTTTTTCCTGCATCCAAACAGGGGGTTAGAATAATTTTCACCGCTCATACAATACAACACAACACAATGCACGACATTATATACACGAGTTTGCCAAAAAGAGAAAACATTGTACACTAGGCGCCACGGTGAGCTTGCTTTCCGTGAGGATCACTCGTCGTTCTCGCCTCTTCAAAACGGTTTCCGAAAGAAAATAAAATACTCCCTCCGTATTAAAATATAAGATGTTTTAGGTTTTTCTAGACAAAATATATCTAGACATGTTTTAGTGTAAGATGCATATGAATCTACACACTAAAACATGTCTAGATACATTTTATCTAAAAAAAACTAAAACATCTTACATTTTGATACAGATAGAGTAATAGAATAAGGAAAATTTTAACAGCTAGAGGACTGATCACGAAAAAGTAGAGAGAGAGACGCGCTCCCACTCCCATTGCGAAAACGTGACTAACGCCCACTGTTTCCCGATCGGCGACTCGTCTCGTTGGTCACATTTGCAGCTGCGCATCATGGGAAGTTGAAGGACAAATGATCTCTACTTCTCAATAAACAAGAGATAAAATTTGCACAAGGGATAGATGCTCAGGCAGGAACGATGATAATTTCTACCGTGTGCATTTGGACATTTTGCGGCATCAGCTATTGCGTGCATGTAATGAGAAAAAATATAGGATGCATCACTCATTCCATATACAAGAGAAGCTTAAATTGGGGGTGGGATATATGAATTTCAATTTACTAAAGAATTTTTTTAACCTTATTTTGACCCTGCCTTACACAATAAGTCTGGTGCTGCTGAAGTGGAAGGAAATGTGGAAAGTATTCCTGATGCAACTGGAGCCAGGGGAACAACCTAGCAAATATGTAGGAGATAATAATATTGATCCCGCTGTAAACCAGATATGTGAAGACAATGGGAGAAGGGTGTCAAATGAGATCAATACTCAGGGAGGTGCTGCAGGTGCAAATGACAAGGGCAAGGGGGTAGCTTCATCTGTGTTTGAAATTGTACGGTCCTCCAGTTCAAGTAGTGTCTCCTTTGGCACTAGGCTTAATCAAGTGTATTATGGAAACAATTTCAGTGGGGAGGCGCAGGTAACAGGATACAACCGAATCTTCAAATCATGAAAATACTAAAGAAGTGCAGCAATAAATCCTGCAGGCTTTTGCTCCACAAAACATTGGAGAAGGAGCAAGTTTGGATGGAAGCAATGTTGCAGAGAACTTGGGGGGGTGATATAATGGGAAAATACCAAGGAGAAAGTGTTCCTATTCAAGAAAATCAAAACAATGACCCCGGTTTTAGAGAATTTGCGCAAAACCTGGCAAAATCAGGGTGTGAAAAATTTAGATCAATAAAACAGGACTACAGTCACATTCTGGAACCAACTGAGGAGAATGTTGAGAAAGGTGAGAATGTGCAAGCAATGGGAGGAAGTGAAGAAGAGGAGGAGGAGAGTTTTTCTGGATCCTCTGACAGTTCACAAAGCTCACATGATTCTACTATGGAGGAGGATGTCCCTTATCTTCCAATTGGTTCTGCTGTCTATGCACTCCCCGCACCTAGGGCTCCATCTGGAAGAGAAAAAGTAATTGCTTTGGATGGTTCTCATCCAGATGTGATGTCCACAGAGGAGATGGAGACTGGGGAGGAGGATGAGCAGAAAGAGAAGCAAATTGAGGATAAAGCTGTGGAGACAATGGTGCATCCTAGAAGATGTAGCTCCAGGTTAGCTGAAAACCAAGATGCCCGAGTGAGGATTGAGGATAGGGCTAGAGCACAAGTCTCAGCCAGAAATCTTGAAGGTACTAATCTTTCCACTAGTAAGTCTTTCTGTTTTAGATGACGATGACATTTTTACATAGAGCTCTTGAAATGGGGATTAACCCTGCTTCTTTTAATCTTGAAAACATTAATAAACTTAAGGATCTAGAAATTGCTAGACATAGTTTGCTTGAAAAACAGTTAGAAGAACCAGAGGAAGTTTCTGAAAATAATGGTAGAGTTCTCCTACTTGAATGGGGAGAAAGTGATATGGATTTGGACGGTTTCACCCCTGTTTTCTCTAGGAGTGCAAAGAAGAAGCTTAAAATTGCTGGTAAACTGAAGGCTAGAGGGGCACAATCAAAATCAGGTGCTGCCTCTAGGAGAGTTTCTATGAATCACCCTTTGAGTGATGTAGTGACTGGACCCAGGTCTAGGAATAAAAACCCTAAATATCAATGATACAAGCAAGCTGGAATTGTAGGACTGTTGGGGAAAAAGGCATGTGAGACTATTTGCAGGATTTTCTCAGGATGAACAATGTAGACTTTGTAGGTTTGCAGGAAACTATGAAGAAGGATTTCCCGCTGCCTTTTTTAGGAAAAAATTGATCCTTTAAATCAGTTTTCTTGGAACTGGCTGGCTTCCACTGGCAAATTTGGAGGCATTTTGGGAGGTGTGAGAAAGGATAAGTTTAATTCTAAATATATGGATATTGGGAAATTCTATTTTAAAACAACAGTGAGTGATTTCAAGAAAAAAACTGATTGGTGTTGGATTACTGTATATGGTGCTGCCCAGGAGGAGAATAAAGCAGACTTCTTGGTTGAGCTTGCAAGTGTGTGTCCCCCTCTCCTCATGGGGGGGGGGGGGTAATCTCCTTAGATATGCATCTGAAAAAAACAATCCCATAAGCTCAATGCGGTGGAACGATGTGTTTAATAAGATGATAAACACTTATGAACTGAGAGACCGGGATATGTCAGGTGGTCAATTTACTTGATTCAACAACCAAGACATCCCAACACTCGAAAAATTGGATAGGTTCTTGATGAGCAAATCTTGGGAGAAGCTTTTCCCCTTGGCCACAGTTCATAAAATTACAAGAGAAATGTCAGATCACAATCCAATTATAATTGATACAATGGATGGAGGAGATAGGAAAAGCAAAGAGTTCAGATTTGAGAAGAGCTGGCTGAAAGAAGCTGACTTCCTGGACAGAGTGGACAAAATTTGGAAGAAACTGGTTAGGGAAAGATCTAAGCTGGAGAGATTCCAAGGTAAACTGAAGAACATCAAGAAAGACCTGAAAGGCTGGGGGGCAAACCTGAGGGGAGATAAGAAAAAAAATCAGAAACAAACTCATGGAAGAATTGTAAAACCTGGAAACTGAAGAAGAGGAAGGTCCTTTATCTTGTGATAGGTTAGTCAGGAAAGGCAAAATCCAAGGTGTTCTGTTGAAATTGCATGAGGAAGAGGAAGAATACTGGTAGCAGAGGTCAAGTGAAAATTGGCTTTTGAAAGGGGACAAGAACACTGGCTTCTTTCATAGGGTGGCAAATGGCAGGAGAAGAAAGAAAATGATCTTCTCCCTAATTGATAATCAAGACAAAATAGAGGCTACTCCTGATTTGCTACAACACGCAACATGATTTTATATAAAAAATTTGGTCCAGGGGAGTGTAATGGGTGCAATCTCGATAGTAGTGTCGTGGGGGGGGGGAGAAGAGGAAAGATTGTCAGTGGAGGATGTGAGTGACCTGGATAGGCCTTTCACTAAAGAAGAAATCAAAGTTGTGATTGACTCTATGGAGAAGAACAAAGCAGCAGGCCCTGATGGGATCTTTGTGGAATTTTATCAGGCCTGCTGGCATGTGATTAAATAGGACATACTAGACTTGTTCAATGATTTTTTTTGCACAGAATAGATTTGGCAAGGATAAAATATAGGATAATAACTATATTACCAAAAGGTGAGGATGCAAATAGGATTCATAAGTATAGACCTATTTTCCTTATGCAGGTACTGTTTAAAATTTTCACAAAGGTACTCACAATCAGAATGGAATATTAAATGGGGAAGCTAATCAACCCTTGCCAGACTGCTTTATTAAGGAAGAAATATTATGGATGGAGTGGAACTGTTGAGAGAGGTTCTAAAGGAATCCAAACACAGGAAGAAGAAAGGGGTGGTTATCAAAATTGATTTTGAAAAAGCTTGTGATAAAGTGAATTGGAATTTTTTTATTTGAAACTTGCAAACAAAAAGGTTTCTCTCACAAATGGATGCTTTGGCTGAAGAGTGTAGTTACTCAAGGGACTCAAAGTGTGAAGGTGAATGAAGTTTCTGGGCCCTATTTTGGGAGCCACAAAGGGGTGAGGCGGGGGACCCTTCCCCCTTTCTTGTTCAACATGGATGCAAAAAACTTAGCAAAAAATATTCATTTGGCTCAAGATTCTGGCTTGTTTATTGGGCTTGCAGAACATATTATTTATAAAGGGATGGTAATTTTGAAATATGATGATGACACCATCTTAACGGTGCAACATGATATGGAAGGGGCAAGGAACCTGAAGCTGTTGTTATACATTTTTGAGAATATGTCTAGTCTCAAGATAAATTTTGAGAAAAGTGAAGTTTTAATGGTTATAAATGACGAGGAGAAACAACATCAGTACAATGAGATGTTCAATTGTCAAATGGGGCAATGGCCCATCAAGTACCTGGGGGTCCCTGTTAGTGCTAGAAGGAATACAGTTGCAGAGATGAAAATCCTGGCAGAAAAATTAAAGAAAATGATGGAAGGATGGATGGGTGGTGCTCTCTCTATTTGGGGGAGAGTAATTAGAACAAATTTCTGCTTAGCCTCAGTGGCAGTATATCACATGTCAATGAACTTGTTGCATAAAAGCACCTTGGAAGAACTGGAAAAAACTAGGAGGGTCTTCTTGTGGAAAAGCAAAACAAGTAAGAGGAGATATTGTATGGTTAGATGGAACCTGATATCAAACACTACTAGAGAATAGGCATTTAGTCACCAAGATACTTGGTTACTAGAGATCAACTATTGGTTGCTAATTATTTATTGTCGCCAATATTCTCGATTTCTTTGTGGTTGCTAAAATCTGGTTGCTGAATGTATTTAGAAACCAACATTGCATTTGTTGGTTACTAAATAACAATCTTTAGTTACCAACCATTGGTGACTAAAGGTTCAGTGGAGCAATAGTAACCAAACTATTAGGTTATTGGTGACAAATGATACACATATAGTCACCAAACTGCTTGGTGGCAAGTGCTTGGTGACTAAATGTCATCTTTCTTGTAGTGAAACCTAGGAATAAAGGGGGTCTGGGCATCAAAAATCTCTCCCTAAGTTCAATATTAGTTTGTGTAAGTGGTTGTGGAAGCTGGAGTGTGAGGAGGGCACTTGGCAGAACTTTATGAGATCCAAATATTTAGAGAATGGGGGATTCATCATATTAAGCATAGGCCTATGGAATTGAACGGATAGTATGGGAACCTAGGTGGGAGGGTGAATAGGTGCTACGACCAATTTTATTTTTCTTCAAATTAAGGCTTGACACAAAGGTAAATTCTCTAGATAATGCAACTAAGGTGAATTTACCTATATGACAAGAACAATGATAAACACAATACAAGCACAAAGTAAAGGATAGGGAACGAGGTAAACGATATCGGAAGCACACAAAGACACAATGTATTCCCGAGTTCCTCCTTGTTAAGGGAGTACACCTCGTTGGAGGAGTGTGAGTTTCGCCACAAAGGCCTACTCAATGCCACAAAGGCCTCACCCTATTCTCCGATGAACAACACCACAAAGACCTAGTCCACCTTCCACTATTGATCCCCTTTAAGGCGGGAATGGAATCCTTTACAACAAGTTTGGGGCACACACCCACAACAAAATTGTGGGCTCCCAACACCAAGAATCACCAAGTGTAGCAAGAGGTCTAGGTTCTCCAAACAATGGAAACACTAGACTCAAATCCCTCAAGTGAATGAGGGGGAAATTAAGAACGACTTGGTGAAGATGTAGATCGGGGCCTTCTCCTTCAATCCTCCAAGAATCAACGAGTTTGGGTGGAGGGATTTGGAGTAATTGGAGATTTGGTGAGCTCAATAAATGGACTTCAATGCTTTGGACGAACTAGAGCTCAAGGTGGAAGAGGAGGGGTATTTATACCCCCTCCCAAAATAGAGTTGTTTGAGCAGGAATCTGGTAACGAAAATTCCGGTTCAAACTTGAACCGGAAATTCTGGTTGGCTTCTCTTCTTCAGATCTGAACTTGAACTGGGTTGACTTCAACCGGAATATCCGGTTGGAGCAAATAATCCGGTTTGAAAAATCTGGTTGGCTTCTGTCCCCAGCTGGCTCCAAAACCAGAAATTCCGGTTGTCCAGGAAATTTCCGGTCCATCTCTGTGTCTTCAACTTCCAGTCCTTAGGCGATTTTGAGCTGAAACTTCCACAACCGGGAATTCCGGTTGTTCCAGAAATTTCCGGTTGGAAGTTTCCGGCTGATCTCTATTTCAAAACTGGGTTGGGATCTTCCTAACAGGAAATTCCGGTTTCCCTAGAAATTTTTGGTTGCTCTCTGTCCCAAATCTCACTGATCTATCTTCACCACTTTTTGGTGTTCGATGTGGATGTTCAAAATAACACCTGCACACTATACACTTCGATAAATAAAGTACTTAGTATTGTTAACTAACACACAAAATCATCGGGAAAATGAAATGCACTTTCAGTCTTTCCCTTTTGGGTGTTAGATGACAATACTAAGATTTGCAATAAAATAGACAAGATCATGTTGTGAAAGCTATGGAAATTGCCCCCCTTAAAAATATGCATATCTTTTGTTTTCCTAACATGCAAAATACAATCTCTACGGGAAGAGTAATTTCCAACAAGTAATACAACATGATAAAAGTGACAAAAAACAATATGTTGAGGTAAAGATGGATGATATAGCTTGTGCGGAGAGATAATAAGAAGATCATACCGAAGCACAATAATAGATAACCTCAACATAGATAGCATAGATAACCACAATGATAACCAAGTCTCATAACACATAGTTCAGACGAAAGAAATAGCTAACAGTTCACGAGACAACTAAATGGGCACAAGCTCTCAAGGAATGGTAAAAGAACATGCTCGTGCCCGAACCCATGCAAATCCCGTAGGCCTAAGACTACTTCTCCCCCTTTGGCATGGAGACACCAAAAAGGGATATGTAGTGATGCTAACGTCCCACATACAAGCTAAGCATCGGAGTGCTCAGAAGATTCTCCAGCTGACGTCTCAGAGTCACCCTCGGTGTCCCTCTGCTGGTCTTCATCCACATCCTCATCATCCTTAGGGTCAACAAGAGCACTGGTCGAAGCAGAAGTGACATGAAGAGCCTCCTCAATCTGCTCCCATGGGGTACTGCCTCTGGAAGCCCACTATGAGTAAGAGTCAGGAACCAAGTCTGCAGGAATATCACCAGACGCACCGCTCACGTCATTAAGAATCTGCTGCTGAGTGCTGGACATAGCAGTATCCCTGCGGTAAGGCTGATACTGCTCCTTGTGGATATCCACCTTCATGCAAAGAACATTGCGCTGGCACCAAGAAATCTTCTTGACATTGCGCACAATAGTGGTGGAGTCAGCCTTGCGGGCATGAGAAGAGGTAGCAGCACTAGCACGGGCATCTCCCATAAAGGAACCACCCTCGGGAAGAGGAGGAGCAGCAGAAGGAATGCCAATAGACTTCCTCTTCACATACAGTTTCTTGAAGGAGTGATCTTGCATTGGGAGCTCATGGAAGTCTCTCTTCATTATTGTCCTTGATCAACATCATGATGTAAGGTCCATATGAGATAGTGTTCCTACTAATCATAGCATCGCGGAGCTCGTGGAAGATGAAGTCCATGGCATCCACCTTATATGACGAAGAAGGGTCAGGATCCTCAATACACTGCTTTGCCAGAATCAATAAGTTGCAAGGTGGAATGGTGAGAGAATCATTGTTACCACCACTAGGAGCTATGAAATACCGAAAGATGCGTACCAACTGATCATATAATGGGAGGAGCCCTTCCACCTTACCAACCACAAACCCAGGTGCATACATGTCAGCCATATGCTTCTCAGGCTGAGGTCTATCCACATCATGCATGCGGTGTCCAAGTGGAGGATGAGAGAAATACTTGTAACCAAGAGACTTACCAAGCTTCAAGAACTAAGCCTCACAAGGAGTGGACTGGGTCATCCACTTTAAACTGCACACAACACTCAAATCAAATACCAAGGTGGACATGAACTGGACCAGGAGATCAGTGTTGTAGGGGCAACGAGTCTCTATGAGATTCACAAGATCAAACCTTTGAATCACACGAGCCGCATCCGCAAACACTTCCTTGTCCCTGATAAGATGGAACTTGGTGGGATTCATTGGGCAGACTAGAAACTTGTAGTCTGAGTAAATTTCACCAAAGATGTAAGACTGATCCAAGCACCAAAACCTAGGATCGTCAATCTCCATATCCCTAGGAGTGTTGTACCAGTCATGCTGACGAATCTGGGCATACTCCTGAGTGGTCACATCATGCTTGTAGTTCCTCCTAGATTCCTTACCTTTCTTCTTCCTCGAGGCGGGCTTCTTTCCAACGGACTTTGCTTTTCCCTTGGAAATAGCTTTCCTCGGAGGCCGAGTGTCACTAGGGTTCTCATCACTGGTGTCCTTGTAGGACGGACGCTTGCGAGTGCTTAGCTTGTCAACGTGAGAGCCAGTGGCGGAGCTTAGTGTAAGCCAGGGGGGCCACCGCCCCCCCAGCTTTGCACAAGTTTGTGAAGGAAAAAAATTAGGAGGGCTAAAATAAGATTTTTTTTTTTAGTAATATCGCCCCCCCAGACATTTGTAATTTGGCATTTGCCCCCCTGCAATCTGTGGCAAGCTCCGCCACTGGTGAGAGACACCCGTGAATAGAGAAAATAGGATGGAAGCAAGGAGGTAAGTGCACACAAGTCAATGTAATGGAAACATACAGAAAGACAATAAAAGAGCATCCATAAACCGATCATGTGAAATTCCTAGAGATAATCAAAATCAGTACTGAAATTTTGGAACAGAACCCAACCGAAAATTACGGTTCAGTTCTCGACCAGATATTCCGGTTCCACGATTTCAACACCCGATTTTTCACCTAAGTCTAAATCTAGATCGAAGTAATGGGGTGCGAAGCTATTGTCTCTAGCATGCATTGGAGAGCCTAGGGAACATCCACTACCAAGAAAATACAAGAAAAATACACATCTAAGAAGGGGTAGGGTTAGGGCGCCCAAGATTCAAAAAAAATGAAGTTTACCAGCTTCCATGGATGATTTTCCTTGGATGAGATTGATCGCAAGGAGTAGGAGCACCAGATCCGACCAATGTCAAGAAAATCCCGTGGAGAAAGTATCCCGGGGGGATAGGATTCAATGGGGCGGCGTTTTTGGAGGAGGAGGTTGGGGAAGAAAAGCAAGAACTGCCTCTTCATCCCGAGCTCCTCAGATTTGAGGTGATTTCACCGGACCGGATATTCCGGTTCAAGTACGAACGGGATATTCCGGGTCCACCGGAAATTCCGGTACAAAACTGTACCACATATTCCGGCTGCCTTCTGAATCGAAACTTCCTAGTTTCAAAGATAGGACTTGTGTGCTAGATACAGTTTGGTTTTTTTAGATAAGAAGACTTAGGATAGAAACACCAAAATGAAACTAGTACTTATCCCACTCATTTGCAAGAAAAAAACTAAACGTCCAAGTGAGTGAGATTTTCCTACAAAAACACTTAGCGAGGGAAAACGAGAGAAATGCAATGAAATCCAAATAAACCCCAACTAAGATCCAACTCTTCACAAAGAAGAGGTTGGTGGCCTAAACCACCATGCAAGAGATTATTGGTATGTCACCGCGAAGATATATCTTGGGTGCATTGTCAATTCTCGACATTGAAACTCACAATTCAACATTAGAAAAAGAGAGATAACAATGAATTTTTTCTTTGCGCATAATGGGGGGGGAGAGAGAACCCAATGTGTTACGATAACACTCCCCGTATGTCCATGCCTAAACCTAAACCCAAACACATAGTCAACTATAGGGGTGTGTGCAAGATACTCAAGTCAAACTCCTTGAATCTATGATATTTAGCTCATTCCTCAAGAACATGAGTCTTGCATCATAAAGTGGATTCGTGAAGATGTCCATGAGATTATCCTTGGTGGGGACATATGCTAGCTCAATATCACCTCTTGCCACATGATCCCGAATGAAATGATGACGAATCTCAATATGCTTCGACCTTGTGTGTTGCACGGGGTTGTAGACGATCTTGATGGCACTTTCATTGTCACACATGAGAGGCACCTTATCCAAGTGAACATCATACTCTTTGAGGGTTTTCCTCATCCATAGCAATTGGGTGCAAGCACTAGCGGCCGCCACATACTCGGTTTCGGCGGTGGAGAGAGATATACAATTTTGCTTCTTGGAAGACCAACTCACCAAGGACCTACCAAGAAATTGGCATGCCCCGGATGCAGACTTCCTATCATCTTGATCACTGGCCCAATTCGAGTCTGTGTACCTCTTGAGAAAAAAATTGTGCCACCTTTGGGTACCACAAACCAAACCTTGAGGTATGAACCAAATAACGAAAGATCCTATGGACCGCCACCAAGTGGCTTTCCTTAGGAGCCGCTTGATACCTTGCACACACACCTACAATCAACACAATATCGGGCCTAGATATACAAAGGTAAAGCAAAGAACCAATCATAGAACGATGCAAACTTTGGTCCACATCTTTACCGTACGGATCGCGCTTGAGGTGGCATTTGACTTGCATAGGACAAGGCTTCTCCTTTGCACCTTGGAAATTAAATCTCTTGACCATGTCTTGGGTATACTTGGCTTGAGAAATGAAAGTCCGACGATCCCATTGCTTGATCTCAAAGTCAAGGAAGAATTTAAGCTCTCCCATCATAGACATCTCAAACCTGTCAGTCATAAGCTTCAATAAGGATGGACTCAAGGCGAGCCACGGGAGCATAGGTTTCATCAAAGTCAATGCATTCCACTTGAGTGTAGCTTTGAGACACCAATATTGCCTTGTTCCTTATGACAATACCATGCTCATCTTGCTTGTTCTTTAATATCCACTTAGTGCCAATAACATTGTGGCAATCCTTGGGCTTCTCAACTAACGTCCAAAATTATTTGCGCTCAAAGTTATTAAGCTCATCATGCATAGCTTCCAACCAATCAGAGTCCTCAAGAGCTTCAAACACTTTTCTTGGTTCTACCATGGATATGTGAGCTTGATGCTCACTAAAGTTGTCCAATTGCCTTCTTGTGTATCTTCTAGCTTGAACATCTTCTAAGACCTTGTCATCAGATGCATCAATATGCTTCAAGGCCAATCTAATCCTTCTAGCACGACGGGCTTCGATCTCCTCATTATTGCAAGGAGGAATCACTTGATCATCTTGATCATTTGGGACCCTATCTTGACCGAATTGTTGGCCTTGATCATAATCATTGTAATCATCATTATCCACACTAGCTTCAACTTGTGGAGAGGAGGACAAAGAAGGTTGATCTTGGCCTTGACCTTGACTAGCTGGAATGATAGGAGTGGTTGATTCTTGCATAGTAACTTGGTAAACAAGAGGAGGGTCTTGAGCTTGTTATTGGTTAGGTGTATCACTTGTCTCTTTGGCTTGTTCTTCTATTGTAGAGGAGGGCTCCACTTGTGTAGAGCATAGTTCTTCTCGAGTTTCCATAAGGTGTCCCTCGATGGGGCGGAAAAATCCCATACACATCATTCCTATGGCTTCTTGAGGCATTTCAACATCCGCATTAGAAACCTGAAATTGCGCCACTTGGGAGCCATCATTTTCCTCGAAAACCACACTACATGATTCTATGACTATTCGTGAGGTTTTGTCAAAGACTCTATAAGCGTGGGATTCGGCACCGTAACCAACAAATATACCCTCAATAGTTTTAGATTGAAATTTAGACAACCGAACACCCTTTATCAAATAGAAACACTTACAAACCGAAGACACGGAAGTAGGAGACGTTGGGTTTGTTGTGAACATGTTACCGTAGGGCAAAACCCCTACAGTGTAAATTTTATATACGAGGTAGATAGAAAGCCAGGGGCTTTCTAGTGAAAAATGTTACAATGGGAGAGTGGGGTGGGGGAAGATGAGGGAGTACAATTAGGGGTGAACAAATGCAGATGAAAGTAAATAAACATTAAGTGAATGTTTCTAAAACCCAAGCAATGAGGTCTTGGACCACCAAGGGAGACACCCTATGTTCGTGCATCATCAGGTCACTTTGAAAAGTGACTTTCATCTGTTGAAAGAGGGGGTTAATTCCTTGAAGATGAAATCATTCATGTCTCTCCAAATATTCCAACAGACACACGCAAAGATTTCCATGAAACAAGGCCCCATGAAATCATTTTTAGCTTGAAGAAAGAGTTGCGAGAAGGGGAGGGAACAATCCCAATCAATCTTGGTCACGGCCCAATATTGGGAAGCAAACGGACAGGCAAAGAAGAGATGATCACAGTCTTCCCGTTCCCCTTGGTTACATAAAATGCAGGAGGGGCCTCCATCAAAGGAATAATGCGTCCGAAGCATAAAATCTTTAGTGTTAAGTTGATCCATATGTAACAGCCACACATACACACGCAATTTTGGCATACATTTTGATTTCCATATCGCAATGAGAGAGTCCTTCTTAGGGAGTTGAGAGAACATGAATGAGTAGAATTTGGAGGCCATGAATAACGAGGAGCCCCAAATGAAACATTGAATATCAGTGGAATCCTCATTAAGGTCGATACGAGAGAGAGGATAACGTAGACCTGATTGAGCACCTCAAAAGCTTGGACTGACAGAGGGAGAGAAAAAGCATTAGAGACCACAAGGTTGGATCTCATCATGGCCATTGAGGGGTTTTCATCAAGCACAAACAAAAATAGCCGGGGGAATATGTCCTGGAGGAGGGAATTATCCAACCAATAATCTTTCCAGAATAAAGTTGATGTCCCATTTTTAATCTTGGAAGATGTGATGCTATAGATATTGATCAGTTTGAAGATGTCCCGCCACCAGAATGAACCACGCACCGACTAAGCGTGAGGGGGAGACGAGGGGTCATAGAGCAACCATACCAGATGAAACCAAGGGGTATCGTGACGACTGTAAAATTTGTGCAGTTGTTTAATGAGAAGAGCCTTGTTATGAATATCCAAATTGTTGATACCTAAACCACCGTAGATCTTAGGGCGACACACCAAGGGCTAGGAAGCAAGGGAGTTGACAGTATGGGTCTCATCCTCCTTGCCCCAGAGACATTGTCAGACGTTGGGTTTGTTGCCGGTGAGGATCTCATATGGAGTCTTCTCTAAGCCCTTGCGAATGTAGAGGCGTTTGGAGGAGTGACATGCGGTAGATATGGCTTCGGCCCATAAATATTGGGGAGAATAATACTCCACCAACATGGTCCTTGCCATATCCAATAGAGTTCGATTCTTCCTTCCGGATACACCATTTTGTTGAGGGGTATATGTAGCGGAATATTGATGACGAATACCCTCTTCACTAAGGAATTCATTCAAAGTGTAGTTCTTGAACTCAGAGTCATTGTCACTCCTAATAGCCATGATTTGGACATTGTATTGATGTTGCACTTGGTTGGAGAAGTCGATGATAGTTTGTTGGTTCTCACTCTTGAACTTGAAGAAATAGACCAAAGCATATCTTGAATATTCATCGACGATCACCAAGCAATAATTCTTGCCCCCAAGACTTGCCTCGGGCATGACACCAAAGAGATCAACATGGAGAAGCTCCAAGATCCTCTTTGATGAGATAATGGTCTTGCTCTTTTGAGGGGCATCATGCATCTTTCCTTCAACACACGACCTACAAATGTGATCTTTGGAAAAGAATTTTTTTTCTTTTAGTCCGAGGATTAGGCCACCTTTGTGAAGTCTTTGCAAAGTTCTCATGTTGACATGGGATAAGCGGAGATGCCACAACCACCGCACGTTCGTATTTCCGAAAAGACACATCGCTTGAGAGTTGGTGGACTTCAAAAAGTCCACCACAAACAACTCATTTTTGACATGTCCCACGTATGCGAAGAGTCTTTCTCCTCAAAAGGACCAGAACATCATCATCAAAGAAGACGAAGAAACTCATCTTCCCAAGAGAACGAACTTAAAGTAAATTGAAACCAAGGGATTCGACAAGCATGACATCAACGATAGTGACATCGGGAGCAATCAAAACCTTGCCGAAACCCGTTACCTTAGATTTGGGCGCAACTCCGTCACAAGTGCTTTGCTTCCGGTTATATGACTAGTGCATCCACTATCAATTATCCATTTAGACCCACCGGAAGCATAGGCCTGCAAGAGATCATTGACTAGAGTTACGACGCGTATGGTCCCCTCATGTTAGCAACAAGGGTCTTTGGAACCCAAATAGTATAGTCAATGAAACCCTCAATAGGACCAACATATTTAGCTTGCACAACACCATAATAATCGATATATAAGAAATGGTGTGGATTGTTAGTTCCCACGGGGATGCTACGAGTAGTGTTGTCCCTAATGACAATACCACTCGAAGCAACATTGTTAGCTTGTGCGGGCATGGCTTTCTTCTTATTCTTGTTATTGTTGTTCTTGTTCTTCTTATTGGCAACATAGGCAAGAACTTGCTTACCAACTTGTGGCCTAGGAGCACCCACTTGTGGCCTAGGTGCAACCACTTGTGAGCTAGTGTCCACAACATTCTCAACATGTGGGATCTTACCCTTGAGCCTTACTAGCTCATCCTTCAACCTAGCATTTTCCACAATATGTTTTTTCATGATCACAAGAAGAAGTAGAGTTGCTAGGAGTATTGAATTGATTAAGTTGAGTTTGAAGTTGTTCATGTGACTCTTTGAGGGTAGAGTGTTGACTCTCCAAGTGATCTTCTCAAACTCCTCGATTAGTTTATCATGACCAATCCCAAACTCAACCTTATAATTTTTAGCCTTTTTATATTTATCAATAGAAAGGTCACGTTCTTTAATAATTTTAGAAACAAGTTCATTATGTGCCACTTCAATAGTTTCAAGTTCCTCCTCAAGAGAAACTCTACCATCATGCTCTTCCTGAAGAGTCGTAGAGAGAGATGCATTTTCATCCGCATCCCTCCTTTCAATCTCACCTTTCGTCTCAAGAGCTTCATGGGGCTCTCCCAATTGGCTCATGAGGAGATCAAAGTAATTCTTGGTCTCTACTTGAACGTTAGAGATAAAACGATCCAAAGAGGCAATTCCATCTTCTACTCTAAGACTAGCATTGCTATCCCATTCATTTGGAGTCCTAGAGTTGGGAGAAGGTGATACCTCCGAGGCATAAGCCATGAAGCACGTTCACTTGGCGGAGGGTTGAGGAATATTTTCATTGGGGGATTCAAAGAGTGATGAAGATGATGGTGTTGAAGAAATAGCAAGATCGGCCACCTCACTTGCGGATTCTTCTTCTGCATCATCACTTTCGGAATCATACTCCTCTTGAGTCACTAGCACAAACGTAGTGGGAGGCTTCTTGTTGAAAGGTTTCTTCTTGAAATGAGGTTTCTTGTAGGCAACATTGGACTTTTCCTTGCGAATGAGTTTGCCACCATGACGTTCCCTATTATCATAGGGGAACTCCGCAATGAAATGGTGCTTGTCTTGAAAATTGAAGCAAGACCTCACTTTTTGAGTCCCTTCCTTGCCATAGCTAGACTTGGTCTTCTCCTCAACATATGCCCTCGCCTTGGATGGATTCTTCCAAAAAAATTGCAGGGCAAGAGCAATGACATCCTTTAGAACGGGGTCATATTCTTGATCCTTCAAATGATCCAAGTCCTTAATGCATGCTTCTTGATAATCAACCTCCCTTTACACCACCTTGGCCTTCAAAGAAACAGATACTCCTTTGTGCATTCCCATGGCTATAGCATGGTTGTCAAAAGCATTCTTTGTTTGTACTTGGAAGGAGATAATCTCTTTCATCACTTGGGTTGAGGTCAACGATGCAAAGTCATGTCTTCCTTGAAGAATCTTCAAGTCCGCGGGCTCGAAAGGAATGAGAGCACTTATGTACTTCCTCTTGATCCAAGCATCATCGATATATTTGGCACTAACATTGTTCAATGCGGTGGAAAGAGTCTTGAGCCTTCGATACATGTCTTCATGGTTCTGACCATCATGCATATAGAATCTTTCGGCTTCATTGCTCAAGGTATCATACCTATTCCTTTGCATGCTATCATTACCCACAAACATGACGACAAGAGCATCCCATGTTTCCTTGGCGGTGGAATATTGTTGAAGGTGATGCATGTGGTTTGGATCCACGGCTTGTGGAATGATGGACAAGGCGGTGTAGTTGAGTTGACAATCTACGACTTCTCTTCTTGTCAAGTTCTTGGGGTCATGTGGCTTGTATCCATCTCGAGTGTCCCTCCAAAGCTCAATACAAGAAGAGTTTAAGTGAGTTTCCATGTAATATTGCCAATCACCAAAAGAACGTGCATCAAGTTTAGGAGGTTCTCCTCTAGGAACTATATGAGGATGTGGGACAGGAGGATCGGGAGAGTAGTGTCCTTCGACGGAGTGGAACTCTTCCTTCCCTCCCGAACCATTATCGGTGGATTTCTTAGCGGAAGCATTTTTAGGTGGTTCACCATTTGTCCCATTCTTGGCACCCTCCGGATTTTCATCCAGAGGAGATGAATAGGACGTCTCCAGTTTCTTGGCTTTCATGAGTTGCAACATGAGAGTTCGCAACTCATCAATTTTGCCCTCCATGGATGAGGTCAAGGAACTTTGCAATTCCTTGAGATCATCCATAGTGACTTGTGCCGCGGGACCGGTGACTCCCGTATCATCGACCATACTAAACTCTTAGGCGGTTAAGCCCAAAATAAGAGCCGAGACTCTGATACCAGTTGAACGGATAGTATGGGCACCTAGAGGGGGGAGGGGTGAATCGGTGCTACGACCAGTTTTAATTTCTCTTCAAATTAAGGCTTGACACAAAGGTAAATTCTCCAGATAATGCAACTAAGGTGAATTTACCTATATGACAAGAACAATGATAAACATAATACAAGCACAAAGTAAAGGATAGGGAACGAGGTAACCGATATTGGAAGCACGCGGAGACACGATGTATTCCCGAGTTCCTCCTTGTTAAGGGAGTACGTCTCGTTGGAGGGGTGTGAGTTTCGCCACAAAGTCCTACTCAACGCCACAAAGGCCTCACCCTATTCTCCGATGAACAACGCCACAAAGACCTAGTCCACCTTCCACTATTCATACCCTTTGAAGCGGTAATCGAATCTTTTACAACAAGCTTGGGGCACACACCCACAACCAAATTGGGGGCTCCAAACACCAAGAATCACCAAGTGTAGCAAGAGGTCTAGGTTCTCCAAACAATGAAAACTCCAGACTCAAATCCCTCAAGTGAATAGGGGGGGGGACAAAGAACGACTTGGTGAAGATGTAGATCGGGGCCTTCTCCTTCAATCCTCTAAGAATCAACGAGTTTAGGTGGAGGGATTGGGAGTAATTGGAGATTTGGTGAGCTCAATAAATGGACTTCAATGCTTTGGACGAACTAGAGCTCAAGGTGGAAGAGGTGGGGTATTTATACCCCCTCCCAAAATAGAGCCATTTGAGCAGGAATCTGGTACCGGAAATTCTGGTTCAAACTTGAACCAGAAATTCCGGTTGGCTTCTCGAACTGGGTTGACTTCTACCGGAATATCCGGTTGGAGCAAATAATACGGTTTGAAAAATCCGGTTGGCTTCTGTCCCGAGTTGGCTCCCAAACCAGAAATTCCGGTTGTCTAGGAAATTTCCGGTCCATCTCTATGTCTTCAACTTCCAGTCCATAGGCGATTTTGAGCTCAAACATCCACAACCGGAAATTCCCGTTGTTCCAGAAATTTCCGGTTGGAAATTTCCGGTTGATCTCTGTTTCAAAACTGGGCTGGGATCTTCCTAATCGGAAATTCCGGTTTCCTTGGAAATTTCCGGTTGCTCTCTGTCCCAAATCTCACTGATCTATCTTCACCACTTTTTGGTGTTCGGTGTGGATATTCAAAATAACACCTGCACACTAAACATCTCGATAAATAAAGTACTTAGTATTGTTAAGTAACACACAAAATCATCGGGAAAGCGAAATGCACTTTAAGGACTCCTCATGTTGGCCAGACATGCTTCGTATCAGAGAACTTTATTTGCTTGGGAGGATAATGGTAATTGGAAATGCCAGGAGAACCGATTTCTAGAGGGATGCATGGTGTGGCCATCCCCCCCTAAAGAACTTGTATCGAGAGCTTTTTGATATTTGCAATGAGAAGGTAGTGACTGAAGCAGATTTAGCAGAGAGAAGATGGAGACTTTGCTTTCGAAGATGGTTGTCGGCTGAACTACAGGGGAAGTGGAGAGATCTTCAGAACGAACTTGTGGGGGTCGCCTTGAATGATGTGGAGGATAAGCCTAAATGGAGGTGGACAAAAAATGGACTTTTTACTGTGAAGTCTATGTATGACTTCATATCTAGCAATGGAGTAGACAGATCTTTCAGACATCTGTGGGGGGCTAATGTACCTCTAAAAATCAAGGTATGGTTGTGGCTGATTTGGCACAACGCTATTGCTACTAAAGACAACATGATTAGGAGGAATTGGGTGGGGACCCCCAACTGTCAATTCTGTGGAATTGAAGAATCAATCTTACATTTGTTTTTTCGGTGTGATGCTGCCAAGTATGTGTGGAGCATGGTAGGAATGGTGGTAGGCGCTGGGAACAAACAAAGGTCTTTCTTACAGTATTCCTAGTGGACCCCGCAGCACATTGCTGCTAGCCGAAATGTCCAAATTATTGGCTTAGCCGCAATCTGTTGGGCCATTTGGAAGATCGGGAACAGAGCTTGTTTTGATGGAAAGCTGATTAAATCCCCCTTTGAACTAATTTCTGATTCTTGTGTGTTCTTAAAATACTGGGCAGGTTTGTACCCACCGTAGGAACGTGATGAGATTCCAGCTGGCGCCAGCATTTTGCTCCAGATGGCTACGACAGAAGAGAGACGTCGTACAACGGATGCTGATGTTGCCAGCCCAGGCTTCGCATTGAAGATATTGATGAGTCGATGGGGGAAGTTGAAGAAGATCGAGACAATTGATGTTACTTGGATTGCTGGTCCCTGTGAAGTTCAAGTGGTGTTTCTCCCTTGGCCGGATGATTGGCTGTTTGGTGAACTGGAAAGTCCTGGTCCCCCGATCTCGGGCTGGCGTTTGGAGCTCTCTGCTGGGTAGCTCGCCTAAGAACTTGGTTGTTTAGTTTGGGTTTTGACTCAGTTTGAACTTGCCCGCCTATCTGGTGTAGTAGCTTGTTTTGGTTGGTTTGGTTGCTCTGCTTTGTCTTAGCTTTAGCTAAGTTTCGCTTGTGAGTAGGTGCAATTAGACATCTGTGCTATGTTTTGTAAATCTTCGTGGGCAAGTTTCTCTAGATAATGCAACTAAAGTGAATTTACCTATATGACAAGAACAATGATAAACATAATACAAGCACAAAGTAAAGGATAGGGAACGAGGTAACCGATATTGGAAGCACGCGGAGACACGATGTATTCCCGAGTTCCTCCTTGTTAAGGGAGTACGTCTCGTTGGAGGGGTGGGAGTTTCGCCACGAAGTCCTACTCAACGCCACAAAGGGCTCACCCTATTCTCTGATGAACAACGCCACAAAGACCTAGTCCAACTTCCACTATTGATCCCCTTTGAAGCGGGAATCGAATCCTTTACAACAAGCTTGGGGGACACACCCACAACCAAATTGGGGTCTCCAAACACCAAGAATGACCAAGTGTAGCAAGGGGTCTAGGGTCTCCAAACAATCAAAACTCTAGACTCAAATCCCTCAAGTGAATAGGGGGGACGAAGAACGACTTGGTGAAGATGTAAATCGGGGCCTTCTCCTTCAATCCTCTAAGAATCAACGAGTTTAGGTGGAGGGATTGGGAGTAATTGGAGATTTGGTGAGCTCAATAAATGGACTTCAATGCTTTGGACGAACTAGAGCTCAAGGTGGAAGAGGTGGGGTATTTATACCCCCTCCCAAAATAGAGCCATTTGAGCAGGAATCTGGTACCGGAAATTCCGGTTCAAACTTGAACCAAAAATTCCGGTTGGCTTCTCTTCGTCAGATCTGAACTCGAACTGGGTTGACTTCTACCGGAATATCCGGTTGGAGCAAGTAATACGGTTTGAAAAATCCGGTTGGCTTTTGTCCCGAGTTGACTCCAAAACCAGAAATTCCGGTTGTCTAGGAAATTTCCGGTCCATCTCTGTGTCTTCAACTTCCAGTCCTTAGGCGATTTTGAGCTCAAACATCCACAACCTGAAATTCCCGTTGTTCCAGAAATTTCCGGTTGGAAATTTCCGATTGATCTCTGTTTCAAAACTGGGCTGGGATCTTCCTAATCGGAAATTCCGGTTTCCTTGGAAATTACCGGTTGCTCTCTGTCCCAAATATCACTGATCTATCTTCACCACTTTTTGGTGTTCGGTGTGGATATTCAAAATAACACCTCCACACTAAACATCTCGATAAATAAAATACTTAGTATTGTTAAGTAACACACAAAATCATCGGGAAAGCGAAATGCACTTTAAGGACTCCTCATGTTGGCCAGACATGCTTCATATCAGAGAACTTTATTTGCTTGGGAGCATAATGGTAATTGGAAATGCCAGGAGAACCGATTTCTAGAGGGATGCATGGTGTGGCCATCCCCCCTAAAGAACTTGTATCGAGAGCTTTTTGATATTTGCAATGAGCAGGTAGTGACTGAAGCAGATTTAGCAGAGAGAAGATGGAGACTTTGCTTTCGAAGATGGTTGTCGGCTGAACTACAGGGGAAGTGGAGAGATCTTCAGAACGAACTTGTGGGGGTCGCCTTGAATGATGTGGAGGATAAGCCTAAATGGAGGTTAACAAAAACTGGACTTTTTACTGTGAAGTCTATGTATAACTTCATATCTAGCAATGGAGTAGACAGATCTTTCAGACATCTGTGGGGGGCTAATGTACCTCTAAAAATCAAGGTATGGTTGTGGCTGATTTGGCACAACGCTATTGCTACTAAAGACAACATGATTAGGAGGAATTGGGTGGGGACCCCCAACTGTCAATTCTGTGGAATTGAAGAATCAATCTTACATTTGTTTTTTCGGTGTGATGCTGCCAAGTATGTGTGGAGCATGGTAGGAATGGTGGTAGGCGCTGGGAACAAACCAGGGTCTTTCTTACAGTATTCCTAGTGGACCCCGCAGCACATTGCTGCTAGCCGAAATGTCCAAATTATTGGCTTAGCCGCAATCTGTTGGGCCATTTGGAAGATCGGGAACAGAGCTTGTTTTGATGGAAAGCTGATTAAATCCCCCTTTGAACTAATTTCTTATTCTTGTGTGTTCTTAAAATACTCGGCAGGTTTGTACCCACCGCAGGAACGTGATGAGATTCCAGCTGGCGCCAACACTTTACTCCAGATGGCTACGACAGAAGAGAGACGTCGTACAACGGATGCTGATGTTGCCAGACCCAGGCTTCGCATTGAAGATACTGATGAGTCGATGGGGGAAATTGAATAAGATCGATACAATTGATGTTACTTGGATTGCTGGTCCCTGTGAAGTTCAAGTGGTGTTTCTCCCTTGGCCGGATGATTGGCTGTTTGGTGAACTGGAAAGTCCTGGTCCCCCGATCTCGGGTTGGCGTTTGGAGCTCTCTGCTGGGTAGCTCGCCTAAGAACTTGGTTGTTTAGTTTGGGTTTTGACTCAGTTTGAACTTGCCCGCCTATCTGGTGTAGTAGCTTGTTTTGGTTGGTTTGGTTGCTCTGCTTTGTCTTAGCTTTAGCTAAGTTTCGCTTGTGAGTAGGTGCAATTAGACATCTGTGCTATGTTTTGCAAATCTTCGTGGGCAAGTTTCTCTAGATAATGCAACTAAGGTGAATTTACCTATATGATAAGAACAATGATAAACATAATACAAGCACAAAGTAAAGGATAGGGAACGAGGTAACCGATATTGGAAGCACGCGGAGACACGATGTATTCCCGAGTTCCTCCTTGTTAAGGGAATACGTCTCGTTGGAGGGGTGTGAGTTTCGCCACGAAGTCCTACTCAACGCCACAAAGGCCTCATCCTATTCTCCGATGAACAACACCACAAAGACCTAGTCCACCTTCCACTATTGATCCCCTTTGAAGCGGGAATCGAATCCTTTACAACAAGCTTGGGGCACACACCCACAACCAAATTGGGGGCTCCAAACACCAAGAATCACCAAGTGTAGCAAGAGGTCTAGGTTCTCCAAACAATGAAAACTCTAGACTCAAATCCCTCAAGTGAATAGGGGGGGGGGGACGAAGAACGACTTGGTGAAGATGTAGATCGGGGCCTTCTCCTTCAATCCTCTAAGAATCAACGAGTTTAGGTGGAGGGATTGGGAGTAATTGGAGATTTGGTGAGCTCAATAAATGGACTTCAATGCTTTGGACGAACTAGAGCTCAAGGTGGAAGAGGTGGGGTATTTATACCCCCTCCCAAAATAGAGCCATTTGAGCAGGAATCTGGTACCGGAAATTCCGGTTCAAACTTGAACCAGAAATTCCGGTTGGCTTCTCTTCTTTAGATCTGAACTCGAACTGGGTTGACTTCTACCGGAATATCCGGTTGGAGCAAATAATACGGTTTGAAAAATCCGGTTGGCTTCTGTCCCGAGTTGGCTCCCAAACCAGAAATTCCGGTTGTCTAGGAAATTTCCGGTCCATCTCTGTGTCTTCAACTTCCAGTCCTTAGGCGATTTTGAGCTCAAACATCCACAACCGGAAATTCCCGTTGTTCCAGAAATTTCCGGTTGGAAATTTCCGGTTGATCTCTGTTTCAAAACTGGGCTGGATCTTCCTAATCGGAAATTCCGGTTTCCTTGGAAATTTCCAGTTGCTCTCTGTCCCAAATCTCACTGATCTATCTTCACCACTTTTTGGTGTTCGGT